>CM046669.1:72625896-73825896 GCA_025594165.1 Tamias sibiricus
CCATACAATTTTGTTGATGCATAGAGCAAGATTTTGAATATTTTTGAGCACTGAATTTTTTCATAACTAATAAGTATTACTGTATCAACTAGTGGTATTCTCCTATTTCTTTATGGTTACCTGCTTTTTTAAAAAAAAAAAAAAAATTTAACAGACATTTTACTTTGGAATAGTTTTGATGTAAAAGCATCACACTTTACCATGCTTTCCAGGCACATTCAAAGGTGAAAGCTTTAAAACTGAGAATCTCATTAAACATACCCAGTGCCTACCTTGACATCGACCGTACCAATTACCCAAAAATAGTAATGGTGAGATAAGCAGTTGCCAGCAGCAAGTAAATAGCTGTGAACAAAAACTGGCATTATGGTAAACGGCAGGTGTCAACTATGCCATACATGTAATTAATAAGTGCAACAGCATGAATGGTGGGGGGAAGAAGTAACATGCACCAAATAGTTCTAAAAGATTGAAAAAAATATAGTTTATTAAGAGAAAAGTAAATGTAACAGGAACGTAAAAAAAAAATTTAGAATGTTCAAAATGTGAGGTGAGAGAACACAGATGTAGCAAGTGAAGTTTATCATTATGTAGGAGAATAAATAGCAAAAAACAAAAAAAGGAAGAAAGAGAACAATGGAATTTAGCTGTTAGTGGGAGAAGGAAGACGAGAAAGAGAAACAAGAAACAAGCAAACAAAAACAAAACAAAAATAAAATGTCATAACCCTCAAACACAGCAAGGAAAAATAACTAGTAAAAATGCTAAAGATGAGAAAAAAGAATCGTCTAGGTATATATAGTATGAACCAATCAGTACAGCAGGAACAGCAAGAAAAAAACAAGGAAAAAGATTCAAAATGGAAAATTAAAGAATTGTCTCTATTAAGGTAGTTAAAATTGTCCAGGAAATATGGATTATCGTTGTCTATTCCCAAGGGTTTTCTTTCCATTTCTTGGGCTATTTACCACCTTAGAATGGCCACTTCCTGTTTTTGTGTTGGTCAAGGAGCTCCTAGTTGGAGTGGCTTCCCACTGAAGCTGGTTGTGATGGCTCTCATCTTTCCTTATAATTAGTGTGAGGTAAGATAGAGTAGAAAGTACTGTTGTTTGGCATTGTTTATGCACAGACCATCTCAGTGCACTCCCAGGGTGGGGCTGCAGCAGATTTCTATGAGGAGTGTTCCATGTGTGGTGCTTACTTCTAATCAGGTCTCAGGAGCTTTGCTGAGTGGTGTCTGCTCTGGGGGAGATTAGATCAGCACAGCCCTAGGGCCTGGCAGTTGCTAATCATTGCTGGGAGTTTGGATCTCAGGCCCTCCCAAGCATTCTACTCATGTGGTGGGGGAGCCAGTCCTCTACCCCTCTGCTGCTCACCAACATAGCCTTCCCAGGCTTAGTCCTAGAGAGTGTTCACACCTGCTTTGACTGGTCATGAAGTAGGAGCAGTCGAGGCTATATACTGAAGAATTAGCAGGAAGCAGATTTATTGGCTGCAGCTAGGTCCAGAAAAGGGCTTTTGCCTAAATTCATTTGTCCCGCTGAACCCCGAGTCCAGGATTCTTTATGACTTTATACCAAGTATGTAGGGGAAGGGGAGCTCTGAAACATGTTAAACAGGTAGCCAGTGACACCTATATTTGTAGTAAGTAATATAAAGTGGCCACAGTGATTCCCCTTGTCATCAGGTGGCTGAAATTTGGTAAAGGTGTCAAATGCTTAGCATATCACATTACTTTGCTCTTCTAACCATTATGCTCATTTCTTTGGATACTTACGTCATTATCCTTTTTCTGTTGACATGGTAACACTTTCTTCTCCATATTCTGCTTTCATTTTTCTCCTTATTGCCTTTCAAATATGTTTTAAAAAAGAAAACTTCTCTTAGAATTAGTGGATAGTACTTGAGACCTGAGTGATGCTTAGATCCGGTAAGGTCTCTGCATGCTCCCTCTGCCTCCTCTCCTTCTCTCCTTCAATCTTAATTTCAGACTGCAGGGAGCTTCATGCTCTTCCTCCCTAACGTCTGTGGCCTCTGATGCCTGTCTGCTTACCTCTGAGTCTGGCCTCTAGAGCACCCCAGCCCTGTGCCTGGCCTTTCCTCCCTTGCTCACCGTCAGGCTGCTCTGCCTTGTGTCCTCCCAGTCCTTTCTTCCAATCCAGAATTGTACCTCCAGAATGTCTAGTGTTACTCTCTATCAAAGAAACTTAAATATTTATTGAAAATATGTGTCTATTTCCTTAATTATTTACATCTCATTTGATTAAGAAAGGATTTGATGGTGCTATTACTCAATATTGACATAGTTAGAATTCCCTGAAACTTTCTTTAAAGGAAGATAATAGTATAATAACCATGTACATCACCAAGAACACAGTGATTTTAAAACTAATGTTTTTCTGGAACAAGAGATAAATTCTAATTTTGTTTCCCCTCAAAATGAAAATGTCCCCGTGTGTGTAAATACATTTTACCTTTATATTTTCACATTGCTACTCCTGGTGATACTGCCAGGTATCAGTTCTGCTTCCTCAAATGTCGAAGTTTGAACATTAGAGAAGTGCATTGAGGCAATCATAGTAAGCAAGTTTCATTTAAAAAATAGTAACACAGACTTCTCCTGGGAGGGAGAAGGGGGCACCATAGCTGGTGTCCTGGTATCCCAATGTTCTCCTGCCCTCTTCCCCCTTATCGCTCTCCTTTCTGCACAGTGAGTAGGCCCAGGAGATGCTGGTGGGATCGCCAAAAGGTGAGAAGCAGATTGGCAGAGGGAAGGGCCAAATGGAGTGATCCAGGCAGATAGCAGCTCAGGGGCCATTAATTAGCAACTCCCTATCTGTTCAGGGGTTGCTTCATTAACAACCTTCTGGTAAGGACAGTATAGGCAGGTAATCTTGGTAATCAAAGGGCTCTGGAGGCATTAACATTCCAGTCTACCAGGGACAGTCTCCAACTTTCCAGAACAAAACTGGCCTCCATTTTTGCTATCCAACCTATCTATACTGACTACCTGTCTTTAATTCTTGCTTCACTGGGAGGTTCTGTTAATTGCTCATCCCACACCTATTTCTTCCAGGTAATTCTGAGTGTTTATGTATTTAAATATCTCATCTCAGGAAAACTACCTTTTCCCTTCTGTTCACTTTCTTCAGCATTAGAATTCCTTTTGTGGTTTCCTGGTGGGACATCTCTTTATCACAGAGGCTGTCGTGCTGGGGCACCACATGGACTTGGGATCTGATGAATCTTGGTATTGATAGAGTGTCTTATTCTATTTGGGTTTTTATAACAAAAGTCCATAAAATAGGTGTTTTATAATCACAGATATTTGATTCTCTTTATCCTGGAGGCAGGGAAGTCCAAGTTCAAGGCTCCAGCAGATTCTGGTTAGGTGGCACCTTTTCACTATGTCCTCACATGGCAGAATGGGAAAGGGTGTCTCTATGGTCTCTGTTTATGAGGGCCTTAGTGGCATTTCTGAAGTCTCTGTGCTTAAGACCTGATTCCCTCTCAAAGACCTTACCTCCCAAGGCCATCACCTTGGGGGTAGGATTTCAGCATATGAATCTTGGGGTGGGGCAGCTCAGTGGTAGAGTGCTTGTGTCTCATATGAAAGGCACCGGGTTTAATCATCAGCACCACATGAAATAAATAAATAAAGATATTTTGTCCATCTACAACTAAAAAAAATGTTTACCAAGAAAATTAAGAGGGCTGGAGATGTGGCTCAGTGTTAAGCACCACTGGGTTTAATCCCCATTAAAAAAAACATTCTGTTTGCACATAGGATAAAAACAAAAGCAAGCTGGTCCTAGAACCACATGCCACAACCAGCCCAGGATCATCAGAACTGCATTCTGAGTGCCCCAAACACTATTAATTGGAATGAGCTCCCCCCATGCCTCCCTGTCGGCTGCCACTTGCTCAAGACCCAGAAGTTCCCAAAACCCATCCTGCCATGTGGGAGTCTGACATGTTTCCTGCTGCCTTCTGGCAGTGGGGAGATGAGTTAATGATAAAAGAGGATAAAACACATGCAATAATAAAATAGATAAAATGGGGGAAAATATGGTAATATGGGATGTCAAGAGAGAGAAACAGAATGCCTTTGGTTCAGGAATCATACCACCACCTGAGATATTCTGGCAATGCATACCACTCTTCTAGACAACATATATAATTTGAACCTTGGCCCACATTATATGAAAGAGGAGGGAGAAGACGTGAATAACAACAACATTTTTTATTTGGAAAAAAAACATAAAACCATGGGGACTATTGAATGGGGGTTGTCAAAAATTTTTAAATTCCTAAGTTGAGGGGTTACTGAGGTTGGATTCTCTTGCCTCTAATAAAATATAGTTTCTTTGATTCCAGTAGACTGGGGTCCTTGTGGGCTGTGTTAGGGTATTTCCTCCCCGTTCGGGAGGAGACCACCCACTTCCTGAACCAGTGGACGATGGACCTGATGTTCAGACAGGATGTGGTTCCTGAGTGGAAAGGTGTGTCCCCCTCTGTTGACCGCCTTGATGAGACTGAGAGGGTGTCTTCAGTGCCTGTCTCCTGGCTTGTCATCTAAGAAGACAAAGAGGATGAGTTAGAAATGTGCAGTGTCAGCAGCAATGAAGTCAATATTTGCTCATTTATGGAAATCTATTTTTTTCTTACCAAAATAGCCCAATTGTAAATGTAAACTATAAGTATGCATTAATCATTACACACACACACTTTTTAAAATACTGTTATTCATCCTTCTCTTTGTTCCTCCCCCTCTCTTGTGTGTCTCAGTGCTCCTTGGCATTTTCCCTATATCTCTCCCACACCTCCTTTCCTTGCTCTTCTCTTGGCATACTGGGTTCTATCTCTGCTTCACTGCAGATAGAATGACTGACTCCATGCTGTCCAACCTGGCACCCCCACTGGGCCTATGCAGAGCTCTGAAATCAAGCAGCTCCATGCTCACCTCATCATCATCATCGTCTTCATCTTCATCATAGTCTTCATCATAGTCTGTGTCATAATTTTCATAGTCTTCATCTTCATTGTCATTGTCTTCATCTTCGTCATCTTTGTCTTCATTGTCTTCGTCTTCATCATCATCATCTTCATATTCATCATAGTCTTCATCATAGTCTGTGTCATAATTTTCATAGTCTTCATCTTCATTGTCATTGTCTTTTTTCTTCATCATCTTCATCTTCGTCATCGTCATCTTTCAGATTATCTGGAAATACCTTAAGGTATCTCATTAGAACTTCTGGTTTCCAGAGAATCTTGTTCGTCCTCCCCTTTGGGTACTTGTCCATCCACTGGTAGTCTCCATGGAGATCAAGAGTAGATAGTGCATCTTCATAGTGGGAGCCCAGATAAACATCCACAACCCGGACGATGGGTAGTCCACAAAGCTCCTCTGACTCATGGATTTGTTCTTGTGTCCCCATGGACTTCCTTCCACTTTCAGTCATTGATGACTCTTGGACAGGAGGGAGGAAGTAGCAAAAAGAATCCTCAGAAGTTGAGTCTTCAGAGGAGGAACTGTTCTTCCAGTCAATATTGTCCTCATAGGGGAAATAGCCTCCAGAGAGGCTCAGATTTTTATTGGATTTGGAAATGCAGTCTTCATCAGTGCAGTTGCTGTTGTAGGATGTATCATCCATGGTGCATGAATCCAAGTTCTGCCTCAAGCTGCAAACTTCCAAAGGAAGAAAACCTTGTTATAAGGTATTGGGAAGAGAGTCATGCATTTTAACAATAATTCCTGTACCTTTTTCCATTTATAACTAATCCACTCTGTCAGAAGTGCATCCTGTGTTTGCACTCTATAGTCAAGGGGAGAAGAGGCAGACCTTTCTCTTTCTATTGTATTGTTTAATAACCCTGAGTACTGAGCATCTCTACCTTTTCCAACTCACACTTTGCTTTATTTCAGTTGGAAAATCGAGCTACTTTTATGAATTGTAATGCATACTACTGTTATACATACAACAACTTCGAATAAATTTTTTAAAAAGCATAAAGTAGAGCTTTGAAGAGTCATGGAAAAATATGGCAGATATATTGATAGGGATGAAAACAGGGAAAGCATTAGTGAGCCATATATAGAAGAACTCAGAAAGATATGTAAATGTATATTTGAATATAAGGAACTTTCAACTTCAAAAAAAAAAGATAGTTGAATTTAGTTTGAAAAATATATGGAAATGTGAATTTGAAAATAAATGCCACTTTGATGCCATGATCCAGAAGAAATAAGTAATATTCATAAAAGAATTTGGTGGATTTCCTCATAATCCTTCCTTTTTCTTCATATACACATACTTGTATGAATGTACATTGTACATATATAAACACATCCATATGCATGTGGAGTCACATTAGTAGAGGGATTATTAAATATGATAGCACAGCCAGCAACAGACAAATATATGACCATTGTGTAATTCTTTTCTTTTAACCTTTATATATTTATTTATTTATGTGGTGCTGAGAATCAAACCCAGTGCCTCACTTGTGCCAGGCAAGCACTCTACCACTGAGCCACAACCCTAGCCCCCATTGTGTAATTTTTAATCCTAATTATTACTGCTATTTCAGTGATCAGTTATTAATGACCGCTAGGTTTTGTGTTCTTGGATCCTTAGATTACTTAGACCTTTTATAACTGTCTTATTAATGTTAGTCAATACCTCTTTATCTATCAATGTCTTGACTCTCTCTCTCTCTCTCTTCTCATATTCTTATTTTTTGGATTAGTGGACCAAAGCTCAAAACTATGTTAATGTCTTATGTTGTTACTGCTAAATTTCTTTCTCCAGAAAATCTAGCTGTTTAAATGCCCATTATACAATAATGTGATGGCATTTTTCTTCCAGCATTTTCCTTTATGCCATAGCATGTAAGTGGGGAAAAGCACAGGCAAAATTTCTTTCTCCCTGTGTGTCCTCTCTCTGTCCTCTCTCTCTCTCTCTTTGCCCCCCCCCTCACACACACACACTCACATTGAAGATGAGTCACACACCGAGCTCTGATTGCTGCCCACACGAAGAGAGCTGCCAAATCCAGTGGCATAAGCAGGATATTCAAAGTCCTTCTGATCCTTCTTCCCAGTGGCTTAAACATCCAACTGTTGAATGTCTGTGTTCTGAGACTGTTGGCTACCATGGCAACAGAGGAAACCTGTTGGAATATGTGTTGAAAGAGTAAAAGGATGTAGAAAACCAAAGGACCTATGCCTTTATTTTCAGTCAGTTTTTACATAACTATGACCAAAATGCATAAGAACAATTTAAAGGCATTACAGTTTTTGGGGGGCTCAGATTTTCAGAGGTCTCAGTATATGGAAGGCCAACTTCTTTGCTCTGTGTTCACATTGAGGCAGCACATCATGGGAACATGGCCCAGGATAGGAAAAGTGCTCTACTAATGGTGGGTTAGGAAGCTCAACAGAAAGGAAGGGGCCATAGGAAGAAAAGCACTTTCAGGACACACCTTTAGTAACCCACCACCTCCAGACCTGTCCTACTTGCCTACGGTGGCCACTCAGTTGGACTGATTAGGTTCTGGCTCACATAATCTACTCATTTTCCTCTGAATGTTATTGCAATAGCTTGAGCTTCTAGGGGACACCTCATATCCAAACTGTAATATGCTTCCCCTGGTCTCTAATAACTACTTTCTATCTCACAGTAGAAAAAGCCTTTAGTTCCTTTACAGGAGTTCCATAATCTTAGCAGATTTAGCACTGTCCAAAGGTCCTGTTCAAGTCCAAAGTCTCCTCTGAGACTCAAGGCAAGATCTTGACTGTGAGCTCTGGTAAAATAAAAAACAAGTTTTCTTGGGCTGGGGTTGTAGCTCAGCGGTAGAGGGCTCGCCTCGCATGTGTGTGGCCCGGGTTTGATTCTCAGCACCACATCAAAATAAAGGCATTGTATACAACTAAAAGTAAGTGAATAAATATTTTTTAAAATATATTTTAAAAAGTTTTCTATATCCAATATACAGTGGCACAGAATAAACATTCCTTTTTGAAAAGGGAGGAATATAGTTGTGACAGAAAGAAGGGTTGTGGCAAAATTAACACCAAGGTCCAGTATTTAAAACTGGCCCTCTGTTCCTGAGAAAATCATCTGGAATACATGTTTGTGAGATGTTATTTCAAAAGGGCTTTTGTCAGCCCTGTCTGCCCTTTAACCTGGCTGTTGTAATGCATATGGTCCATATGCACTAATGCAAGTTTTACCTCTGTCTGGCTGGGAAAGTATCAGATCTGTACAATGATTGGAATTCTATAAGCTACTTTCATTTCACTGCCCTTTGTTCAGCTACCAAAATATGTGGTTCAAATATCAACTCCAAATTCATGAAGCTCCCCCAGCTTCATTCCTCCAAATAGGTAGATGGTAGATTCATGGTTTGTGTGTGAAATAAGCTGCAACCTTCTTTGGCTTTTCTCTTCTCTTCAGTTTGTTTAGTCTAAAAGGAAAAGGGGAAGGTGGAAACAGTGATCTAAAACAATTTGGAATTTGACATGGATATATAGTATGTGTTTTACGTGAACAATGAGTAAAGTAGATTTATGAGCTGCTGTGTAGGAGACCTCTAATGCTGTAGACACAGATACTCGAAGTTTGAAAAGTTTTGCTTTGGTCCTTTTGTACATCTTTTCTGACGTTCACAAAAGTAATCATGCTGGCAAGCAGGCATGATTTTCTAAAGATGTCTGAAAATGACTTTGGTGGACTCTCTATGAATACTCATTTCACACAATTCAAAATATGAAACAAACAACATCGATGGCTGCTTTTTTAATATGACAGAAGTGACCACACACACACAATCTTGGATCAGCTTGTCACTTATCTCCTTGATCATCTTAAGCCCAAACCTGTCCTTTCTTCTCAATATTTGCTAGATGCCTCCATCTGAATGTCCCATGGCAAATAATCATCTTCTCTCTTCTCAACTTCTCCCACTAAATCTAGTCCCCACCCACAATTTTCTCTATCAGTATTTTTGTTCTTGTAACTCACACTATAAATCATTAGCTTGGACTTTGTCTTTGCCTTTTGCATCCATTACCTGCCTCTGTCCATTTCCTTCATCTCACCTTGTTCCCGTCCCTGTCCTCTGTAATTCTCCCTCCCAGCCTCGCCAACTTTGCTGCTCTTTGTGACTCTCATAACCTCAGTCTGGGGCTTGTCCAATCATCTACTAATTTAGTGGCTCTACTACTTACAACATTTTAGACAAGCTTACCCTGAATGAACTCATTTTACTCTTTTGTAAATTGGGCCTAATGATGCCTGTTTGTCAGGAATCCTGCTAGAATAAAATGAGAGACTTTGCATGCAAAAATATGGAACAATGATGAGCACTTAGTATGTGCTCAAGAATTTTTCCTGAAATGCCACGTTCTACAAACCATTACCCTGCTCATGATGCTCCGATGGCTCTCAAAGACTACGAGATGTGCCTGTGCGCGTTACCTTGGCCTCCAGGTCTCTACTGCTTCTACTTTTCCAGCCTAATCTTCCAACACAGCACTCAAACCCACTTCCTTTTCCAGGCAAACTCATTGCCTAGCCTTATCTTACTGTCTTTTAAAATGACACTTTCTTTTCTTTCACTTGATCTCTAGCTTCACTCTCACATTTCCCATAAAATCTCCTGCACCACCCCATTCTCTTTCTTCTTTCTTTTTCTATCAAATAATGAGATATGTTATGGACAAAACAAAGGTTTCTATCCCTTCCCAAAAGTTTTCCACCTGCAAAACCTCCCTTATGCATACAAAACACTAATGAGAAAAGTGAAAAGAATTGCAGGATTTTTATCCTGCTTCATGCACTGTCCCTTAAAACATGTATACATGCTTTAGTCTCATGAAGTCAATTATCAACATTAATTATATTCCTGGAGAGTTCTACAAATATTACTGATAGTGATATTCTTTTTCTTTAAAGTTTTCAGTGACATCAAATAGTAGTTTTTTTCTTTTCCTAGATGTATTTTATTTATTTAAATTTTTTTTTAGTTTGATACAATACCTTTATTTTGTTTATTTATTTTTATGTGGTGCTGAGGATCACACCCAGCACCTCGCATATGTTAGGCGAGCGCTCTACCGCTGAGCCACAACCCCAACCCCCTCCTGGACTTTTTTAGTTCATGCTAAGTCAAGATGCTTGGTTAATAAAATTTCTCATATAATCACTCATAACTAGTACATCTTAACAAACACTGATTTGTGTATGGATATATAGAAAAGGGGGGAAGTTGGTTGGCTGTTTGTTTGACTATAGAACAGGGAATCTCAACCAAAGACTGTTTTGTCCCTATGTGACATTTGGCAGTGTCAAAACTGGGTTCAGTTAGCATCCAATTGGAAGCTGCCAAGCATCTTATAGTGCACAGGGAAAACCCCTTAGCACAGAGAAGTCCAAAATAGCACTCATGCTGAGGTTGGGAAACCCTGTTATCAAGTCATAAGTCAATGAATTGTTCTCCGTGGGAGGATAAGTAAGGAAAGTTGTTTAATGACGTTGAACCTTCTAGAACAAACTCAATAAATAATAAAACACATGAAGAACTAATACAGTTGGTTTGGGTTATAAAATGATGGTCTTGGAATCCTGAGCAGGTGGATTGATTTTAATAGGGTGACATCAGAATAGCTTTTGGCTGCAGTTTTTTTCTTCCATCTTCTGATGTGCCTTTCCTTCCATTTCTCTTACTAGTCCTTCCTCTTCCTGGACTGGTATGTGACCATTCTTGGACATTATAACAACTTTTCTTTTGCAGCTCATCTTCTTGATATTGCTATGGGATTCAAGACCTTAAGAACCATCTTGTCATGAGTAACTCACAATGGCAAACAGGTAAAAGTTTATCCTTTACTTCCCCTTGAAGAAAGTGAAAATCAACAAATAAAGTCAACAAAAATATAATGAATCCTTGAATGACAGTTTACTTTAGAGCTGCACAGAACTGCTTCAAGCCGTGGCTTGATCAATTAGCTGTGTGACCATGAATTAATTAATGAATATTTCTGAATCTAAACTCCCTTTTTCCTGGAATAAAAATAAGAAAAATACTTCCCTTATTGGATTTTTGTGAAAATTAAATAAAAACAAATAAGACTTAAAACCATACATGTTAAGCACCAAGGAATTAGTTGTTATTTGGCTTATCATGCAACGTTTGCTCCATCTGATCCTAAATGGCCCCCAGACATGTGGCAGCATCCTGATGCACTGGTTGTATCAGTGATAAAACACAAGATGCTGTAGCTTCTTGTACTGTGACATGTTAAAACTGGGTATTCATGTAGACTTTTCTCTCCTTTAAAATTGAACAACAAAAAAAGGAATGTTTAATTCTTGACAAGGTCATACTGACTTGGAGGAAGCTTGTCTAGGTCCAGCTAATGGTCATGCACTCAGTTGTTCCATGTTAAAAATTTCCGTTATTCTGAAGCATATTGTAGAAACATGCATTTGTTAACTCATTTGCTGTTTATCAAGTGTTCAGTGGGGGACACATATTCTCTTGTTAGTTACTTGGATTAGCAGAATCCTTTCCCAGAGTTTTCTAGCCCAGCATATTTTTAAAAAATGTGTCCCTCCAAAAAACTTGAACTGTGTCCACAGCAGCTTCCTTCATAGAGATCGTTTGCTCTCTAAACTCCAGCAGTTGGTTGTTTGCATGTGTTGTTCTGGGTCCTAACTTTGACCGATTTACATGGCGAGTGCAATGAAAAGATCTGCTATGCTCACTGCAAAGGAATCAAAAGGAGACAGAAGCAAGGTGCAGAGGCAGAATGACAAAATGGCAGAAAAGCTGCTCGTTGGAGCTGCTAGCTTTATTTATACTGATAAGTTATATTAAGTCACAATGTAAGATCTCTTGCTTATGGTTAGATACGTGCTCAGGCCAAGCATGAATTGGTTATCTCATTAGTGCTTGGGAAAAACTGAAAAATATTCCAACTGTGGGAAATAGGGTGCCTGTTCCCCACCCAGGAGTTTCCTAACCAGAGGAATGCTGCCTTGTACATTCCCATGGTCAGAACCCCTACACTCACAAACCAGTCAGCACATGGTGCTGAGCTCCCAGTACAGGTTTAGATCTGTATAAACAATAAATACACAGTAACAGTCAAGAATGTAGGGTTTGTGTTATAATCAGAGAAAGGAGAAATAAAGGTAATGCATCTTAGTATGTTTAGAATTTCTGTGATATAACCAGCATATTCACTGCTACCAAGTTGATAACACATTTTCAATACTGTATGCATATTCCATTAAAGGTATCTATATATGTAAAACTGTATAGTTTGCAATTAAAGACTAAATAAAGCTGAAAGAAGGCCCTTTAAACTGTGGCACTTAATTATACATTGAGAAAACTAGCCTTCAGAATAGCTGTGGCCATTTGCCATGGTTTCACTTTGATCATTGGTTTATGTTTATAAAGCAAGACTAGGCTTTATTTTTTAAAAATTTGCACCATGCATTCTTGTATGTGGTGTTCCCAGGTTTCAAAGCAACACAACTTCCTGCTTATTTCTAGAATGTGATTAAAAGAGAAAAATAACTTGCTATCTTAACAAACAAGATGGGCTTTATTAGAAATGTAGATTATTTACAGAAATTCAGTCTCAAGAAAAGAGGGAAATTACTTCATGTAGTTTCTGCTCCCAATATTTAGAGGATAGAAAAATGGAGCATTGTGAGTTGCTTACTAACATTGTCAGCTTTGTGTGGACATGAGGTTAAGTTATAATTGGTTTCTACTCTAGCTGTCCTGGGCCTTTGTTATCCAGGTAGGAAGGCAGGTTTTGTATGCAATAGTGTTACAACCTGATGAAGAGGATGTGTAAATGCATCTCCAACAGGGGCTAAGGAAGGTAAGAAGGATCTGTAACAGGTGTTGTTAGCCTCTAGTGGGCAAAGCCAGCAGGGTCCTCTCACCCTGATGTCCAACATGCCAGTCACATCCTGTGTTTCTGATCATGTTCAATGTCACATTGCTTTACCACTCATGTTAACTGTGGAATTATTGGCTGTTGTCATATGCCTACATACCATTATGACATTCATTTTTTTTCGGAAAATTCTACAATAAGAGTGAAAATGGTGATACGCCATGTATGAAATGGGATGATATGCTAACAGTGAGTTTATAAGCTTTGATCTAAATGAAAGAAAAAGTTATCCTGCTTCTTCAATCCAATAGTCACATATTTATGTTTGATAGTATAGAATAAAAACTATTATACACAATAGAAAATTAAATAGCTCATTAGAGAATCAATGATTATCACTTTGAGCCAAAAATAAAGGACCATTTCTGCCAATTTCCACTTCTGCTGCCCAGATTGGCAGTTGGTGGACTTGCTAAGTGATGAGGTTAGAGCTAGGAGGTCAGCATCTCCCAGCTTAGCCTGTTGCTCATCTGCTCCAGTATCATAGGTGAAGTGGTTATTTCCTGGAGAACATTTCAAAGCCACAGGTTTCTGTTTGCCATAATGGCTTAAACTGAAGTTGTCCATTAAGCTTGGAAAGTTTTAAAGTTTGTTGACGCTTACAGTTGGTGCATTGATGGGGAAACCAGCACTTGCATGAGTTTTACAGGGAATTTGAATTGCTGCAACAAAGTTTTAGAGAAATTTTGCAATATCTGTCAAAATTTTTAAGTGCACATATCCTTTGACCTGTCAATATCACTGCTGGTAATTTACCTAAAGCTTTATTCACAAATATGCCTTTCTATGATCAAGGACATTAGCTACTCTCAGAAATTGGAAATAATCTAAATTATCAATCCATCCCTGATTAAATCTGTATGGTCAATTCATTAAAAGCATGTAGCTATTGAAGAATGAAGGAACCCTCTGTATACTGATATGGAGAGACATACGGGTTATAGTTAAGTGGGAGGAACAAAGCAAGGCCCTGGACAGTGCTGTGAGAGGATGTACTGGGATTTGGACCACAGATCAGGGAGGAGGGCAAGATGTAAGCTTTTCATTTTGTATACTGTTTTTTTTTTTCCTGTCTGAATTCTTTTTTTAACCAAATATGTTGTTTATTTTGTTTTAGAAGTCTGTTTTCCCACCATCATGTTATAAAAAAGAGCTTAATTCTATCCTTCTAAATATTATAACCAACTACAGGGTAGATTTCCGTTGGGGAATGGGCAGGGCATGTAAGAAACCAAATGGTGTGACTAACAGGACACTCAATTCTCTGAAATTTCTTATCACTATTACTATCCTGAACATGTTCTTCACATGATATTGTGATGTTTATGTGCCAATCACCTGCTCAGACAACATATGTCAGTCATGGTCATTCACCCAAAACTCAGTTCTTCAAAAGGAGGAAATGCTGTCCTGGTTAGAGGTTTATAACTCGAACATGATTATTCATCAACACTTGCATAACTATATAAGTAGATAATGTGTCATGCATTGTTCCAAGTCTGGGACCTCCTGATAATTATGTAGGAGGTGCTATTATTGTCCCCCTTTTACATATGAGGAGACTGAGCTCCTGAGAGCTGGAGCAGATTGCCATAGGCCATGCAGTTAGGAAGAGTCAATCTTTAGACATTGCTCTGTGCCCTGTGCTATTAATTGCTATTTTTGTGCCAGACATTTGTTGAGAATAAGGTCTTACTGAGTAAGCACCATCCCTTCCCTCCAGGAACTTGCATGATAATACCTTGTAGAAATTCTGTTTAAGCTCCTTTGTTTTCCAAGAATATCTTCCAAGAAAAGTGTGCCCCAGAAATTCCAAAGTTTTGGAAAACTTTGCAGAGTAACCTGATCTGCAATACTGGTGGACAATGGGGGTGATTTTAGATGGTGATACTGAGTGATGGTGTTAGGTGGGGGATGATCTACCAGCCTCATTCTCCTTTCCATGCCCTCAGCACCATGCTGGTCTCCCCTGCCATGGCACAGTCATACTCAATCCTAGTTGAGCTGTAATTGGAGCATTTTTAGAGGACTACATTCTCACCATGGTTCTCAGGATGCATTTTCCTCACTGCTAATTTTGCTTAGGAAAATGATGGCCTTTGCCTGCTTGCTTTTGCCCAGTTTTACAGGACACACACACAGGAGCTGGGTAATTTGTTTCTCATTACCATGAGGAAGCATGCCTCTTGATGGTTTGAATGATAAACTTAGCTGGAGCCTTGTTTTTCTTCTGTTAAAGGTATTTCTGAGAGTCTTCATGATTGAGACTGTCTGAGCCCAGCTCTGTTGCAAGGTTTCACATCTCTGGGCCTAGCAGTTAGCTCACCATCTTGCCTTAGACTGTGGTGAGATTGTGGGCATCATAAAGATACCTCACCTCTTTCCTTTTCACAAGAGAAAATGCAGTTCCCAGACACTAGTCATGCCCCAGCGACATGTCCATGAGGACACACAGGTGCTGCCAGATATTATGTCCATCTATAACTTAAAAAAAAAAAGGGACAGCTCATCTGATCTTCATTCATCTACTGTGTTTTAAGTCCCTGTCATGAACCATAAAACACATGTGAAAATATCAAGTTGCATCCCTTTAATATACACAACATTTTTGTGTCAATTACACCTAAAAAAGGCTGAAAAAAATTGATAGACCTATACACCAAAAATAGAGCTTATTTTCCATTACCAACTCTGTATTCCTCATGGAATAAATCAGAACATTGCTGTTGTGTTGTAGTGTCAGTTGGTGTGATTTTGAGGCCCTAGATTAACTCTAAATCATTCCTCTCTCTAATGCCCTGTACTAGGATTTTTCACATGATTTCATCCTCAGTCATTCCTCACCTAATAGAAGGAAGACTGGTAAATTTTACTTCTCTCATTAACATTTACAAAAAAGGAACATATAAAATTCTAACATGGAAATGAGATACCTGATAGAGGTAATTTTCATGAGAGTATGTTAGTGTCACACATAGGAATTTAAACTCAGAAAAATTCATAGATGTAAAAATAAATATTAGAATGATTAATTGTGATGCATGTGTAATTCTGTATGGCCATAACATTGCAAAAATTCTTTTTATATATGGATATATAATAATTTAGGAAAATGATTATTATAAAAAAATGAAAATATGTGCTCAAATAGTATTAACCCAATTTAAAAAATACTGAACTCATATATGCATATATATAGAAAAGTTCTAGTGAAGAGTAAACAATTTTAAGTTATTTTCTTCAGAATATTGTAGATTTTTGTTTTCTTGTATTTTTTAAAGTTTATAAATGAAAAACTCATTTCATTATACAAATATTTTAAAACAACAAATATCAATATTACAATACCAAAACCATCTGAATAGTTCATTGAGATCACTGAAATTTATAAATGTCTCCTTTCTTACCACTTATGTTCAGTATACAACTTAAGTGAATTAAATGGGTAATAAAATAAAGTCAAATAAATAAAATTTGATAAAGTACACAAAAAAGTGGAGCTGCTACTGTGAATAAACTAGTATACATTTACACATGATAAGCACTGTAATGATGATGTAGTGTGTATTTAACAGAGACACAACTAACAATAGTTTTGTGGGTTAATTCCCCCATAATCTAAAATTGCTATTTCTGTGAAATATTTAGATATAGACTTCCTGGCACTATAAATTATGTGCTGAGCATTTACAGGGTCTAAATTTAGCGCAAGCACGTCTACAAAAAAAAAGCCTGTGCCTTTCAGGTAGTTGCCCTGCAATAGCTGGTCTGTTTGAACATGGACGCAGCCCTACTGGGAAGAGGCACCCATGCAGTGGGATTCGGAGTTAAGTTAGACCATGTTAGATGGGCTTTCAGGGGCCAGAAGTGGCGGAAGTCATGCCACAAAGTTGATTTTAAGGAATTTGTATATCAGAATTAAGAAAGGGGACTATATTGCAGATATACATAACCATATCAATAAGCATAGAATCTGGTGATTTACAGGGAATGTGGATTATATGGATTGTGATGGATACTAACTGCCTGAATGAGGAAGGGCTAATTACACAAGACAATGTGAAGAGCACCCATGGAGAGACATGTCAGAGTGCTGGAGATGCAGAAGAGCTGTCAGCCATTGGCTGGAGCTGGAGATGGCAAGCATGGAAGAGGCAGGGTCAGTGTGTCCTGGCCATGAGTGATGTGGGCAGGAGAAAGAGTGCAGCATGGTGCTGGGGCTCCTGTTCTGGGCAGTTGGCACATCCCTGGTGAACAGCTTTTTTTTTAATCTTTATTTTATTTTTATGTGGTGCTGAGGATTGAATCCAGTGCCTCACACATGCCAGGAGAGCACTCCACCACTGAGCCACGATCCCAGCCCCTGAACAGTTTTAATTAGATCCTTAACCATAATTTTTGCAGATTTTATGGTTAGGAGGAATTGTCCTTATCTCTCTGAGTTTCAGGAGCTGGTCAAAAAAGTCTCCCCCTTTGGGGTAACTTGGGATTCCTCTTATTAACATTATATTTGGCCTGCATTTCTCCTGTGGTTAACAAGTAGTTTGCTGAGGAATGTGACATAGCCTGTCCACTTAGGCCAAGCAGAGCTTCATGTAAATTGATTCTTGGAAAAGAAAGCATGTGCAGGTCAGCACAGTAGGCCCATTATGTAGAATTATTCCCTTAACCTCATGTTCCCACCATTTGTATCTGTTGGTTCCCTAACATCTCTATTGTATGAATGAGACATGGAAGACTGATATTGTAGTTTTTTTTTTTTTTTTTTTTTTTTTGGTTGTTTCTAAATGTAGTCTTGCTATATTGCCCAAGCTGTTTCAAACTCTTAGGCTCAATTGATCCTCTTACCTCTCTCTACAGAGTATCTGGGACTTCAGGCATGTGCCAGTATGGTCATCTTGGGCTCTATAGTTATACATTTTTCTATCATGGATTATCATTTGTTGCCCCCTGCAGCAATTGCCGCTTGCAGCAACGATACCGTGGGAGAAAATTCGGAGGCAGCCTGGAAATGAAAAAGTTCTTTTATTCTTCTTTCTTCTAACTTCTCTCTCCGGCTCCAACAACCTCTCCAACTCCAACCACCCCCTTTAACTAACCTCACCCAATTAAATACTTTTTGCCTTAACAAGGACAAGTGCTAACAGCTCAAGCTTACAGGTGTGTCACACAGTGTTCATGGGCATAAAAAGATTCTTAGATAAATGCTTGACTATCAGGTGAAAATTCTTGAACACCTTTTATGGCTCTCAGCTAACCGCCATCTTAGCTATCCTCAATTAGGGCTCTTACAATCATTAAATAACTCCATCTTCAAATATACAGTCACAAATCATAAAAAATTCTGGTTACATATTTTGTGAATGAACCTAAAGTGAAAAACATGTTGCGGTCTTGGTAATGAGTTGGCATGATTCAGGGGGATATCCTTAGCCAGGGCTTAAAACCTAGAGATGGTGAAAAGGGGCACAGGCAAATGCTTCTTCTCATCTATTGTGGGTGTGTGTGTGTCCCCAACTGAGAAGCAAAAAGTAGAAGTAGAAACTATGCAGCTAATTCTGTAACTTTACCACTGAGATGATTCATGATATAGAAGACACTATTTAGTTGCTTAGGGCACAGGACTAGAGCAGGCCTGCTTCTAACTCTTAAATAGCTTGAATAAAAAGGTCTTAATCTCCTGGAGACTTAATTCCATAATGAACAAAATGAAGATAGTGACAACCCATCTTAGAGAGCTGGTGAGAATTAAAGGTGACAATATAAACCCCCAACACACATATACACACACCCTATTTAGAGCATCTGGCAGCATGAGCTGTGTTAGCTCTTAATTCCCTACTTTGTAGTACTGTAGAGGATAGAAGATGTCCACAGAAGAAAGCTAGGTACCATTTGATTTTGGGGTCATATATTATCATTTTATTGTTATTTCTGTGTATTTTCTTATGCTGAAATCCATTGATCTACAGGAACGAGTTTATTATATGAAAAATTGTCTTGCTCTGGGAAGGCTGTGTGGGGCGGATTCAAGCTGGAAGTCAGAATCACCTCCAGAAGGGGACCACAGACACTGCATGCCCATCACAGGGGGACATGGCTTCCTTTCTAGCACTCAGGGTGGAGTCTTGAGACCAGTTTGAGATGAAACTCCAACCACTTCTGTTGGTGGGATGAGTCTGTGCACATACTGCAGGCCTCTGCAACCAAGAAAGCCTGTTGTAGTGTTTGCAGGGATGCCTGCCCTTGTCAGCTCTGAGGGTCACAGCAGGCCAGGCCCAGTCCTCCACTACCGCTGAGTGGTGTCTGGCAGCTTTGTGCTAGAGCTCCTGCCTGGGAAGGGCCTCCAGTATTGCAAGAGACTCCAGCAATTCACCACCAACTTCTTTCTATGTCGTTCTCACACAAATCCAAAGGATGTCCTGGAAGATAGGAGTGAAAGCAGTAGAATTCATCAAAGTGTGAAAAATAGAAACAGAACTCTTAACAATGGCAAGAGGGAGGCCAACAGCATGTTTTCTCTCCAAGTGAGCTGGGCTAGGGGATTATCTACCACTTGGGTCAATGCTATTGGACAAACTCAGTCTAATCAGGGTTTGAAAAACTACTAATGCTCTCATAACCATGCTGGAGCCTGAATTTCCATTCAGGTTCAACCCAGTCCCATTTTCTCACCATTGGTCAGCAAGCAGGAAGTTGAAGTCGTGGGATCATAGAGGCTGGGGTTCCAGAGGCAGTGCTGTGCAGAGTGGCCATCCACCTGGACTGGGCCTGGTCTTGGCGCTTCAGGCCCACACCAGCAGGGTGGGCTGCATGTGACTGCAGTTTGCCACCCACGCAACCCCTATGGGCAGCCATTCCACACCCCTGGGACAAGGGCTTGGCTTCACTCAGGCATTATGATACAGGAATTTTACTCTGAAGACAACAATGATGAAAGAATGACAAGAGTAAGTTTCCTTTCTTCCCTCTCCTTCTCCCATGAGTGTGGGACAGTTTTCCATAGGCCACATGAACTAAATGTCACAGTACTTGAGTAGCAAAGCTGACCTGGGAGTCCAGCTCTCCTCCAGCAAGCTGGACATTAAAGGAACTCGCAAAATGTAACACTGCATCCTTCTTCATTTACTTTGGAAAATACATTTATTTTTCATGGACTAGCTATATTAATGTGCAATGAGTTTAAAATAATTTAAAACAAATCAATATATATTCCTAAAATTTCCCAATCTTTATTTCACTGCAAATATTGATAGTTATTATCCACCCACAGGAAATTGTTTGGGGTCCTCAGTAATCTTTAAGGATGTGCAGGGATTCTGAGACCACAGTGTCTAGGAACATATCTGGGGAAGATGGACACAGTAAGGTCACTGGGGTGGGGGTCTACAGGGCAGAGGGCAGGGCTCGAACAGATCTGCAACCTTTTTTCTTAAAAACTAAATCCAGGTACAGAAGAATTTTAGCATTCTGTGGAGTTGGGTAGTTGTTGTACCATACTTTTGTATCTTTTGGTGTATTTTAAGTAATTCATAACAAAGAGAAATTGTCATGAACATGTCATTTAGAGTTATGAAAGCAATTACCAGAAACACTGGCAATGACATGGCTGAATTTCTGGTGCAGTCTGAGACCAAAGGTGGGCGAGCGGGGCTGGAAGAGGGGCCCCTGTGGCAGGTGGGCAGGCTCCATTCCACTTGTTACTAGATACACCTCCACACTGCCACAAAAGTAGAATCTTCAAAAAATCAAGTGAAGAGAAAGTGGAAAACAACAAGCATCATGCAGAACACAGAGATGAGGAGAAGGTCTGGAAGGAAGAGGAACTGCACTGTGTTAGGATGGGGACCACGGGGGATTTTTCTTCCCCTTCATTTTCATCCATTCAGTCACATGGCTGTATAACTTCATGTATAGCCTAAAATCGTTTTTTAAAATTAGCAATGGATCAAAAAAGACAGGTAATTGGTTTTATTTTTCCTTGTGGGGAGACTGACTGTGGCTTCATGTGGTTCCTTCTCTCCGGGTTCCTCTCACATGGGTGGCTGGTGGCTGCCCACCTTCTGCTCCTTAGGGACTGTGCTCATAGGTGGATTCCTTATCTCTCCTGGTCTCTGCTCTGGCTGGTGGTCCTTGGCATCCCTTGACTGGTGCTGCTCACTTCAGGTCCTGCTCTGTCTTGACCTGGTCTTCTTCTATGTCTCTCTGTGTCCTCTCCTTTACTTAGGAGGTTACTAATCTTTGACTTGGGGTTCACCCTTAATCGTGATGATTCATCTTATGATCCTCAATGAATTACATCTGCAAAGACCATGGACCTCACATTCTAAAGTTCAAGATGAACATGAATTAGGGAATACAGCATCCAACCCACTATACAGACCAAGCAAAATACAGTACTAAAGGCACATGTTCCAAATCTAATTCTGGCTTCAAGTGAAGAAGGACATGGGTTAAACACAGGCCTCTTGAGATAACACTAAAACAACACTGGACACACATACACACACACACACACACACACACACACACACACACACACAATGTTTAACTTCTCCAAAACAACCAAATCAATTCTGATTTGATCTGTGCACCAATCACCCATCAATCTAAAGATGTACTCATCAATATGAGCACTGAATGCCTTCATGCTTTTACCCTGTTCCAGCTATACGCACTTGTAACGGAAACTGAGCCTTCACAAGAATCAAGTTCAACCAAAGATAATCTCATTTACCTTCCAATTCGCATACAGAAAATTTTATTATGTAATGGACAAGGCACTAGCAGAGTATTTGTAGGTATAATTGTAAAATATGCTGCAAGTGTATTATTCTCTTTGAAGTCGTGTGTGTGTATGTCTGTGTGTGTGTGTGTATGTATAATATTGAGGGATGCTGGACAGGAGCAGGGTGGACAGCTGGGTGAGTGTTCTCTATCTCTTCCTGGCACAGTTCCCTCTGCAGCTGGGCTGGGTACAGGTGACTGAGCCCTCATGGTGGAGTGGATGGATAATGTCCCTCACTTTCAAGCCTGCAGCACCTTCCTCTAGTTCCTCTCTTCTGTGGAGAACAGATGGCCATGCACCATGGGTGGCTGCAGTGCCAGACAGAACCAGTGTGGATCCCTGGGTCAGCCCAGAGCCACTGGACTCGCAACCAGGATGGGAGTGAGGAACACCATGCCTGTTCGTTTCATGGATTCTTTAAGTGTCTCTCCTTGCTATAGTTTGGGTACTGACAGACCCTCCAAGGCCCATTTTCTGGGGCCTTGTCCCTGGGTGGTGCGACTGGGAGGAGGTGGAACCTTTGAGAGGTGGGCCTAGTGGGAGTCCTGGGGTCCCTGGGTGCGCCCTTGAAGAGGAGTGTGGAACCCAGTCGTTACCTCCTGCCCTTGACATCCTGGCTGGTGACAAGAGCATTCTGCTCTGCCACACTCTTCCACCACGATGTGCTGCCCCACCACAGGCCCAAAGCAGCAGCGCCAACTCGTCATGGACTAGCATCTCTAGAACTGTGAGCCCAAAGAAACCTTTTCTTTCATAAGCTGATTAGCTCACGTAGTTGTTGCAGTGAAGGAAAGTGGACTAACACAATCATCAACTTTCTGGAGGCTCTGAAGCAGTCATGATGCCTCCTCTTTGCTCTTCCAGCCTAGCCTCCACAGAGCTTCCTGCTGCTTCTCCCCCAGGCCTGGGTCTGTGTGTGGTCTATTTCCTCTATAGACAGAGCCCCTTCCTGAGGCTGGATCCTGTGCCTTAATTGTTGGTGTTCCCTACCCCCCGCCCCCAAGCACATTGAGCACACAAGTTCTGATTTGTCTTTCTGGATGAAAGAGGAAGAATTTGTCAAAATGTCATTTATAAGCAAATTTTCAAGAAGAATTTATTATAAAAATAGACCCTTCCATTATTACTGCTGAAGTCTCATGCCTGATTTGTCACAGGCCCAGCTGGGCCTTCAGCCCCCAACAACGCACTCTCCGCTCCGATTCCCAGTCACCTCCTCTCTGTGCTTCTCCACCCTGACTCCAGCCTGCCCACCTCTCTGGGCAGACATCCTCCTACTTTCCAGGAACAATTGTGACTGGTGGAAATGGCCCTTTCCCACTCCAGCACACACAGTGGCAGGAAGTCACCCTCCTGTTCACATCGCTTCCTGCAGCTTCAAGGAGAATCCCACCTGCTCTGACCTCACCAGTGGCCTCTGCTCTGTAGAGTCTCTTGCTAGGCTGGGCTCCTCCCTGCAGCCTATAAACAATCTCAAGATTTCCATTTCTTAAAGCAAAACTCCCCCTCTGGATCCTCTTGGTGATGAGAAGCACAGGAGAGTCACGCTTGCCCCAGCCCTCAGATGAATTTGTGGACACCAGGACAGAGAGCCTTCCCTTTTGGCTGGTCCTTTCTTCCAAAAGGATGCTGTTTAGCAGATGGAGGAGGCCTGTGGACACTCTAGAATGGGTTTTCTACCATCACCGGCTTGACCACAGTCAAGGAGACTGACAGCTCCCAGAAACTTTCTAAGCTCACAGGCACAGGTTAATCCTTCTTTCCACAAAAACCACGCAGACCACAGTGGCTCTGCCTCTGACTGCTGCTCTCTTCACCTGTGGGGTCCACCTGAGGATCACCACTGGGGAAGGGAGGCCCTACCAGTGCAAGCAGAGTGGAGGATGCACTGGGCAGCCTCCAGCCAGGCCCCTCTGCCTAGCAGTCACTAGCCTGGCCCTGCTCTTCGCAGCCCTCACTCCTGTGGTCAGAGTGCACACAGCTCTGCTGCTGTCTGCCGGCCAAGCCAGCCTTCAATCCACTTGTGCAGCTCACCTGGATTCAGTAGCTCAGTTCCGCCTTCCTGCCAGCCAGATTTCTGTATTTTACTCCTGTGTGATCCATCAGTTCCCCTCTTGAACCCTAGCTTTGATAAACATGGCTTCCCAACACACTCTCGCCATGCAAGGGGCCTTGCCAAGAGCCCAATGTGTCCTTCCGTGGTGTGTCTCCCTCCTTGGAATGTCAGTCCCCTGAGCTGGATGCTAAAATATGGTCAGTTCCCAATGAATTTGTTAAGTAAGTGAATAAGTGGAAAGAACAAACAAAATTGCCCCCCTTTTATCCCAACAGTGTGTCACCGAGTTTGTCCATTCTGTTTCCTTAGCAACTCTCTCATCCATCAGCTCCTTTCCCTCCTGCCTGGAGTGAGATAGCCCAGGCCTTGTTTCCTTCCTGAGCTTAGAACACAGTTCCGGGTACACCTGCAACTCAACATCCCATCCCCCTCCTCAACACCTCTCCAGATGGCCTGGGACATACCACCAGTCACACTACCATGCCCCCTCAGAGCCTCTGTAGGTTGTCCACGTCCACACTGGGTGGAACATGAGGCTGTGGCAGGCCGTGAGGCCCTGCATGGCGGGATCCACTCCTGTTATCAGCGTCTCCCACATCAACTCTGGCTCACTCTCCCTGCACTGGCCAAATGAAGGTATCTCCAGTGCCCCAGATCCAGGCTTCTTTTCTGAAGGCACGCTTTTAATTTTAGTATGGTTTTAATTTACAGAAAAGGGGCAATAACAGTGCAGAAAGTTCCTGGTACCTCTCAGCCAGTTTCCCCAAGAGTTCGCATAGACATGGCTTTAAAAACGTCTGTCACATCAATGAATCTACACTGGCATATTGACTAATGTCCATGCATGAATCACTCTGAAGTTCTCCCCTAACATCTTTTCTGTCTCAGATTCCACCGAGGATGCTACGTTATGGGGCGTGGTCATGTTGTGTGGGCTCCTCTGGGAGGTCATGGTGTCTCTGGCTTCCCTGGGTTTCAAGGACATTCACAGCATTGAGAGGCACTAATAAGAACAGAAATCCTTTACTGTCGGTACATGTTCCATCACTGAGAGCCCATTATTAAAATAATAAGTAGGATGTTATTATTTGGCATATAATTTTATTTTTTTAATTTTTATTGTTTTTGTCAAAGTTACGTATTCACTCATAGCTAAAAAAGGAATAAAGTATATGCATTAACTACATACACACACAAATATAGATGAATATAATCAATTTGTACTCATTGGTACCAATTTGTGTTAATATCCAAGTTATTAATGATAGTAATTCAGATAGGCAACTTTCTGGACGTTTAAGAAAAAATAAGTGCAATTTTCATAACTTATAGAAATCTTAAACTGAAAATATAATTCGATTATTGTTTTTGTAGTAAAATTTTATAATTCTCTTACAAATGTTTTAAGTTAAAAAAAATAATTGAAACAAAATAGAAAACTTTATCAGAACTGACAATATACAATCTTTGAATAAATCAGAATAACCTGAAATATAAAGCTACCCTTCAAATTCTCTGTGAGTTGCTTTTGAATTCCTAGAAAAGAAATATTTTTTTAAAAGCCCACTCAAATTTATGTCTATTTATCAAGAATTGAATATTGTTATTGTAGGCCTAAATCTTTAGTAACTTTTCTAATTACCTTTCCATATAATTCTTTTTTAGTTTGAAGAAAGACATAAGACATAATTTTTAGGGTTCTGGGTTCTTGCTCTTTTTCTGCTAGTGATTAACTATGAGGATTATCCAAATTACTTAATCTAATTTAAGCCTTAGTTTCTATAAGGAAAAAATGTAAAATGACATATCCTTTTATTTACTTTGTACTTCTATAACAAAGATTAAATGAGACTAAGCTCTAAAATATATTTGCTGCACAGATAAATTCAACTTACTCTATTTTCTACATAGTAGAATGGCCTTCACTAGAGTGATGGGAAAGGTGTGTTCTAAATATTTTTACACAAGAGGAAAATGTATCTACCCAATTGCTTTCCACTCAACTATCATGTCTCTAGACTAGAAGATAGTTTTTATAAATGGTAGTAAAATATGGAAAAAGAAAATCTATTAATGGCATTCAATTAGTTTTCCCGAGTGAGCATATCCATCTATATATAAACATGGAGAAATCACCCAAAAATGTAGTGTCTCTAAATCTCCAAAGTATGACTCAATGACTGATATAGTATAAATGGTGATTACAGTACTAGGCCAATAATACAGGACAAACAGTACTTTTATTTTTGCCCCATTAAATTTTGCTTAAATTTTTATTTCTGGCAAACAGAAATGATCTGCTACATTACCCAAATACTGTCTTTCTCTTTCAGAAGAGCCAAATGTGAAATGTACTACTTAATATAGCAGATGCAAAGCTTTGTAGTATGTATTAAGATAGATTGCTTATGTTAAATTGAAATGAATATCATAAATCAAAATAGCTTATTATACATTTTTTTGGTTTATAGTAATTTATCAGCCTTCGTTTTTAATTTTTTATTGTTTGGGTCTATAGTTTGCTACTTCTGTGTTGGTCTTTTTATAAAATTTGGTTGCATGCATGCCTTTATCACAGCAGATGTGGGATGGGTGGGAGTCATAGGACATATTGTCATTTCAAATGTGAGATAAAAGTTACTGAGAAAATTAGAAAAACTCATGGTATTTGGTGGTGTCTTATCATGGACATTTAGTAAAATAATTTTGATATTTTCTAAATAATGGAAAAATATTTTAGAATAGACAATACCACTTGAAAGATAAGTACAACTACAACAGGGATCTAAAAAGTTGTTAGAGAATATTAAGCATTCATGACTAATTATATTTTTAATATTATTTTGTTTGGTACTTGTACCTCTATAAAACCATAATAAGTTTTTGCCTTTCAACCTTACAATTTATAAGCCATTTTGGTCAGACTCAAGAAAGTTTTTTTGTTTAGTTTTGTTTTTTAATCAGGTGTTAATCAATTGACATTCATTCAGACATGGAATTAAGACTACAGACATAAAAAGATATAATTATGGTTCTCTGGAAGCTCACAGTATAATTGATACTATGTAGTGCAATCTGGAATAGACTCAAAAAATATCTGTGTTTTGCAAAATAGAAGAAAAAGTTCTATTTAATGGAATTATAGATTTACAAATTATGTTAAAATTTACAATGAAGTTTGAGCTAAAAATAAGAATACAGAAAATGTACCATTTTGTTTTTTCAACAGCATCCTGAATTAGATTTTTGGAAACCCATGTTTTATGCAAATTTTCAACAACTTTTTAAGTGAATTTGCATCAGGTTTATCTGATAAATGTAGGCTTTTTACTTCCAGCATCATTAACCCAGGATGATTTGAACAGCATAAATAGGTGAGAAGAGTTGCCATTCCAAGCAGAGAGAAAAACTAAACACATATTTGAATACAGCAATGATAAATGTCCAAAAATTAATAAAATTGAGCTCAGTAATTTCATAACTTCCTTTGAACATTATTTCCAGAAATTTCTTTGCCTAAAGTAGGCAGCACTTATAGCTAAACTAATACAGCAATCCCTTCCATTATTGTATCCATTGTTATAGATAAATCTCTTTGAATATCATTTAAAGTCTCCTGCTTATACTTGCCAGCAAACTCATATATATAAGTTTGGTCATATGGTTTTCTCTCATATCACTATGAAAGATAGATACCTTAGAGGGCATGTAGGAGATGTCTACCTGGTAGGCATGTATCTGTGAGATATAAAATCTTTCAATGAAAAAGAAAAGGAGAACAAACTCTAATCCACCTGAGGAATTTCAAAGCATAGAAAGATGGAACCACTGGTTGTGTAGACAAATAGTGATAGATTTCAATACAATTGAGTTACTGGGTTAGCAAATGTGTAGTGACGTTTAATAATACATTATAATAATTTATTAGCAACCTTTACCTGTTTGATTATCTGATAATACACTGGAAGAATACTTTTTAAATAAGTTAGTGTTTGCATGAAATTTGGTTGTACCTGTGAAATATTTAGAATAATCAAAATCATTTGGGAGAGTGAGAGTTTTCATCCAAACTAAATAATACTTGATAAAATAAGGGATCTCAAACAGAACAGTTTGTGGTTTTCTTTTAGCACAGCTGTGTTTTGTCACAAATTAGTGAAAAATTCAAAACCAATTGTAAGTTGTTGTAAGAGAAGTAATATTATTCTTCATAGTAAATAGCTGTCTTTTACTCAGTATTCATGGCCAGTAACTCTGCTATGTGTTTCACTTAGATTATTTAACTTAATCCTCGTGGTGAATTTGCAATGAGATGATATTACGCTCATTTTAAAGATGAGGAAATTATTGCTCAAAGCAATTAAATAATTGGCTCAAGACCTGGGTAGACCATGGTTTATTGCTATTTGAAGTTTATTGTAGTCTCTCTACTAAGGAACACAGCCTCTCTCTTTGTCTTCTCTGACATCATTGTCAAATATACAATAAATTTCAAGGTGGTTGTGTAAATATTAGCCCTATATCTTGCAGTCAGCCATTCCTCAAAAATAGGAAAAATTGAAAATATTTAATAGAAAAATTATTCTACACAGTAAAAGAGATAAAATTCCTTTGATCTTTTTAAACATTAATACATACTAAAAAACTAGTTAAAGTAATCAAATAAACTATTAATATTCATAATAGGCATATTTCTCTAGAAGTATATTTTATTTATTTATCTTTTTAAAAATTTTTTTGTTATTCTAATTTGTTATACAAGTTTGCAGAGTACATTTCATTTCATATTACATATAAAGAGCACAATTTTACAATTTGCTGGTTTTACATAAAGTATTTTTACAACAATTGTGTCTTCATACATGTATTTAGGGTAATCTTGGATAACTCAGTCTGCCATTATTCTTAGGGAGGGGAGGGGGCAAGGGGATAGGAATAATAGAAGTATATTTTAATATAAAATATGTTCACTAGCAGAGAAAAAGCAAAAATTTAATCATCACACACTATCATTAATGTGTTTTTATGTGATTCAAAGTCCATGGAGAGCAAAGACATTTAGTACTTGAGAGACCAGTTTCTATTTTAGATATTAAAGATATCTCATTTTTGGCAAATGGAAGATAAAATAGAAAAACCCTTTGTTATATTAATGCCACTTGAGAGCATTTTAATATAAAAAGAGAAAATTTAATTTTTGATTTCAACATAATCATATTTCAAAATAGTGGATTTCATCTATGCATATTTCCTTGGTTTAATTCCACATATAATTAAACTAATCATAATGGAAGATGTTTAATTTCTCATTTCAAAATTCTCCTCAAATCCTAATTCACTTATATAAGCCAACAGCACAAAAACACCAGCATGAGAATAAAGAAACCATTATGAAATATTACCTGTCATGTGCAATTCTGTGAATATTTACCAAAGAGCACTTGACAAAGATTCAGACAAATATGTAGAATGAATTTCTAGCTCTATATGAGCTGCTCCATATAGCATTTTAAAAATGCTCACATCAATTCCATTAAAACAAAAAGAAGAAAGAGAAAGAGGATAGCATATAATAAACATATAACTTGAAGAATCAGAATTCATCTTTCTATTGTTATTTACCCAACTACCCATAAACTTAGCGGCTTAAAACAACCATTTTTCTTTATGTCATGACTTTCAGGGTCAAGAATTTAAAGGAGGCTCAGTTGGGAGATTCTTTTGTTTCTATGATATCAACCAATATCTCTTCACTTACATTGTTTTGGGGTATGACAAACAGCCTGGGTTCAGAGGAACTCAGTTTGAGTAACTCCTGTGCACTTTTTGTTAACAGTTGTCTCAGTAGCTGGACTTTCACAATGTTGGGTCAAGTTTCCAAAACATGGTCGCTTCCAAGAGACCAGGCAAGAAGCTATGACAAAATTCTTTCTTGGGGGCTCCCAAATTATATCAACAACATAATCATGCTTCTCAATTGGAAGGAAAATATTTGACTTAACTCAAATTTATCCCATCTCTTATGCCTAGTGGACTTCTAATTTCTTTATTTTTTTTCTCCCCAAGGAATTTCAATTCTCACATTCTCCATCCTCTCTTTTCTCATTCAGAAAAATGTGAACCTGCTAAATGCAAATTGGTCATCAATGCCTTCCCAAATACCAAATCTAATAAGGTCTCCAGATTGACTCCTATGACATTTAAAACCCCTGACATCATGTTCTTTACCCAACTGAGAGTTACCCATGGTCTCTCCTATGTTTCTTCCCTAATCGGCCTCCCTGGATCAATCTTCTGTTTCCCCTCCACTGCATTTAATTGTTAGTGTTATTTTTCTAAAATATGAATCTACTTTTGCATTCTGTTTTGGAGTATTTAAATGACTCCTGGTTTTTCCATCTTAATGTTGGGTGTTATCTTTCCTTTCTGCATATCCACATTTCAACCAGGGCAAACTCCTTTACTCCTATCAGAGTAAGGGATATGTGCCTTTCATTGTTTGAATGTGAACTGCTTTCTATTCTTTGATGTCCCCTCCCCCTATTCCATCTGGAGAACACTTGCTCATTTTTTCATATCTCAGCATTAAGTGTTTAGAAAGCTACTCTGGCCTTTCTGGTTTCTCCTGGGGGAATATTTCTTGTTCCTCTGAGCTCCCACAGCTGGATGTATACATTTGTTTTGCTATTAACACCCAATATCATGATGTTTATTTACATTCTATTTGTTACCTTCTGTTCTATTGTGAGTTATTTAATGGCACAAACATCATTTTATTCATCTGTACATTCATCAGCAATTTGGGGACCTAGCCTGAAATCTTCTAGAAATGCTCATAGGAAATAAAATTAGGAGATAAATTTGGACTCAAAACTTAGGTTCCCAAAAAAAGGACAGTTTATAATAATGATTCTATTTCACATACTATGAGGAATTATTATATATAATCATAGTATCAGATATTGAACTAAGTTATTGAAATTTTCTGAAATTTCATTTATTTCATAATTTGGAAGGATATATACTTTTCTGATCCCAACTCGCTCTGTACAGGGTTATCTCACAAGAAGTGGAAAAACATTGCAACCCCACATTAAATGAGCAGCTGGTACAGCGGATCATGTTGCTTTTCTAGACAGACTAATTGTTCTGATTTATGGTTATCAACTGTACTTCATGGCTTCTTGTTTCCAGTTCTAATTAGGGGATAATTTTCAACTGAAGAAGCTTTAATCATCCCTCTGATTTCAATGAGTGCAAGAAACAGGTCTGTTAGCAAATAGAAGCCCCACAGTTGTGACCTTTCCAAGATACTCGGTTATCAAAAGAAAACATAACTTTTTCCAAGTGAACATTTTTCAAGATGAGATATTTTAAGTAGCTATATATGAAGAAAAAAACACCATAACAGAAGATTCACTTTAGAGCTCTGATAGGTAAATCATCATAGATACATAGATCACCTTTATTCTCAGTATGTGGCATCAGACTCCAATTTTATAGTTCAGTCATTCCATTTCCAAGAAGGAAAATGAACAAAAAGGAATTATAAATTTAACATGAATTCACAAGGTTTTAATTTCTTTTTTTTTTACTGGAAGACGAATGGTGATCAATAATTCAGACTCAAGAGTGTCTGTGTGTGAGTGCGCGGGCAGGCGGGCGCGAGTGTGGCCGTGGCGGGGCGAGAGCAAGACCCCGCGGGCGCGCTTCCCCAGCCTCTCTCCCCACCAGAACCATGTCAGGCAGGTCGGTTTGAGCCAAGACCAGGAGCAGGGCCAAAGATGATATCAAGAGGGTCATGGCGGCTATGGAGAAAGTGCGCAAATGCCAGGTTCCTCGCCAGGCCCTCAGCAGATCCTCAGTGACTTCCCACTTCTCTGAGATGGCAGAATATCAGAGTTTAGACCCCAGCTCTGTTCCTGGAAGCTGTCCCTGAGCCTCTGTCCCCCTAGCTGGAGTTCTGGATTCTGTCCTTTGGAGTTCAAAGGGTGGCCTGGCAGACAGGGCAGAAGAGCCCTGAAGTGACAAGAAGTGGGTGACTGTTAGTGACACGTCCTTACGAATCTACAAGTGGGTCCCTGTGATGGAGCCAAAAGTTGATGATAAAAACAAGAATAAGAAAAAAGGCAAAGACGAGAAGTGTGGCTCCGAGGTCGCCACTCCGGAGAGAGCTCCTCCCCTGGGATGATGGACATGCACGACTATAACAGCAACCAGAGGTCCATAGCAGACACCTCCCCCATCAAACAGGAGAACAGCAGCAACTCCAGCCCCGCGCCTGAGCCCAATTCAGCCATGCCCAGCGACAGCACAGAAGCCAAAGTGGACGAGGTGCAGGCTGACAGGAAGGAGCACCCCGCGGCTGAAGGCGCTTCTGATGAGCAGAACTCACAGTCTTCGATGGAAAACTCGATGAACAGTTCAGAGAAAGTAGAACGGCAGCCATCTGCAGAGTCGGGGCTGGCGGCGGATCTCTCAGGATTTGGAAGGAGTTCCACCCTCTAAAAAGATGAAGCTTGAGGCTTCTCAACAGAACTCTGAAGAGATGTAGACGCCGAGCTCGATCCTCCAGTCCATGCCCGTGGCAGGCGCCTCAGCTGAAAAACAGATGAGTAATTTTAGATGAGAGAATGATCCGACCTGACCACAAGAAAGCCTTAACAAAGCACCCCCAGAATGTCAGAAGCACAGTGACTTGCTGAGAGGCTTGCTCTTAGCTGGCACCAAGTGCCAGGATGGTAATTAGCTCTAGGAGGAGAAAGAGCTGTGGGTCTCAAAAGGGGCCAGGAAACAAAGTGGAATTTTCCCTTACCAGTCACAAAAGCAGGGCACACCTACACTACATGCTAAGAAATAAAGACTTAACATAAACCTTCCATGTCTCTAAATGTAGAAATAGTTCATAGATTCTTCAGCTACAGATTCAGTAAAGCTAAGCCCAGAGGAAAGCAGAAATGCTTGCATACTTTATGCAATATTAACTCCCATTCCCCTAGATATCTGCATGCGCCACCAACAGAGACAACCCCCCCCCCCCCCATAGCCTCACTCTGCCCAGCTCTCTTTGAACTCTCCTGCATGCTGTTGGGCCAGTGTTCTCACTTCAGAGGGGAGGGCTCATCTGAGTCAGAGACAGGAGGTCCCAAGTCACTGCAGGGTCGTGCTGATTCCTAGGAGAGGAGTTGGAAGAGTCCACATCAAATCCCTCCCACCCTCCACGTGCCCTGGCAGACTCCCCAGAAAACTGGCGTCACTGATGGTCCTTCCTGTGACATCCTGCCTTTCAAAACTCCTGCTCCTCTTCTTGGGGTTTTGACCTGAATCTACAGAGAGGTCACAGGCAGGAGTGTCCGCAAGGGGATGAGTCTTCGAGGCAAGAAAGCAAAGCCCAGGAGCTTTCCGAGCCCCAAACATCAGGAGGAAGACAGCTTGTTGCCATCAACACCTGCATGAGGACCACACTGAGCGTTAAAAGAGCCCAAGGAAGCAAAGGGGGGGGGGGGGGGTCGCAGGGTGCGTGGAAGCAGCAGTGGGAGCAAGTCATGCCTGGGTGTGGTGTGGACAGTGGATGGTGCCTCCTCTGATGAGCAGGGCCATCTCCAGGTGGTGCCCTGAGCTGCTCCCTGACCCTGAGTCACTCCACGTGGTAAAGCAGCAGTGGCCACAGCCACTCCATTGGACCCTAAGTGCTGAGGTGGAACCACTACAGACAGTGCGGGTCAGCAACCACATCTCCAGGCTCAACCGTGGGGCACAGACTGATAAATAAATAATGCCCCCTGCAAACTTGCTGACTAAATCAGAAGCACAAGGCACAGGGGTACAGCTGACCCCTCTCAGAAAAGCCAGGCCTGTGAGCTTACCAGCTGCACCAGCCGCAACTCCTCACCCAAAGCCCCTAAAAGGAAGGGCACCTCAGACAAGGGTGGCCTACCCCCAGGCTGCAGTGATGAACTCCCACCCTTCAGTAAGGTCCTCTGCCTGCCTCACCTCCAGACCCGGCCTGGAATGGGTTTTCATCTGACAGCTCTGTGCCCTGAAGTCCTTAGGCTGGGTCTTTGTCTTATCTGGCCACCTGCACTGACTCTGTGTGCATCTGCTCTGCCTTTTCGCTCAGTGCAGGCTCCTGAGCCCCTCTGTCAACCTAACCCTTTCCTAGCCTTTCTGTGACCTGAATATGTCATTATAAAGTGTGATGTGTGACCTGAGAGACCAATGCTAGTAATTAAGGCAGGAATGTAAAGCCTGTGATTCCTGCCATGACCACCAAGTGACCCACGAGTACTTGGTGAAGAGCAGCTCGTGAGAGTGGTGCAGGCTGGGATTTTATGGTTGTCCAATAAACTCTGACATTCTGGAAAGGCATAAGCATGTCCGGTCTCTGCTCATGGCACAGCTGGCTCGGGCCACATGGTAACCCCGCTTCCTGAACATTCTCTTGTAGCCTCGGTTGTGACATTGTGTCTTGGTGTCACAGAACATGGCATTCAATTCAGGCACACTGATTTCAGATCTAAAGGAACACACATGTGCTTGCTTATTTTCTTCTAAAGTTCCAATTAAGGGAATTGTGGCTGGGGTATTGCTTTGGAATGAGGAAAAACAGTCGGGGGTTGCCCTTTAATTTGGAGCTGTGTATGTTGGGCACTGATGCTCTCACACTCTGATGAAACAGTTTTTAAAAGAGCCCTTGGTAATGAGGGCTAGCCAGTCAGTGACCTTGAACTTTGCATGCATGTTAAGAGGGAGATAAGAGAAGAAATATTTGGAGCAATTCTGTCTGAAAGTAAGGATGAAAGTTAAGAAATACATTGCATCCCAGAGGTGGCTTCTCAGGTTCTACACTGCTCTAGTTTGCTGCGCTTCTATGGAGGTGTTGAGCATAAAGAATTAGGTTATGGATATTTTATGGAATTACTACATTTTTTCAAAATTAAATTTGCATGAAGGGTATTGTTCGTGAGTTCATCACTGTTCTAAATGAAATGATTACCCTTCTGCTATAATGGGCACCTGGTCCCAAGGTCAATCAAGGAGTGTAGAATAAAAGGAACAAATAGGCTTTTCTTGGCTTGATCAGTGTCTGGCCTCAGAGGGATGCAGGGTCCTAGGGTCTCCCTATGTCCTTGTGCACGACCTCATCAGGATGACAAAGGAGCGTCCAGCAAGAGAGCAAGTTACCATACAGCCACCTGGAGGCTGTGGGACGTCCTGGCCCCCCCTGCCCCTCACACTCTGTTCTGTTGGGTCTTGGGTCAGCTCTAGGATTCCCTAGCTCCCAGAGTAGGCCAAGACCTCTTGCCACTGTCTTGCCCCTGGCCCCCTTCAGTCTCTGGCAGTGTCAACAGCCAACTCTCCCCCTCCTGCTGGAGTCTGGACATAATAGGTCTCCAAGGTCCCAGTGCTGAAAGCCTGCTCTGCAGCCTGAGGTGCTACTGCAGGGCCTTCGGGAGGCGAAGCCTCGTGGAAGAAATTCAGGTCACTGGGCATGGGTCTTGCCCTTGAAGGAGATATTGCCACCCTGGCCCCTTCTTGCCTCTCTCTCTGTGCGTCCTGACTGCTTGGAGATGAGCAGCCTCCTCTTTTACATGCTTCTGCCATGATGTACTGTGCTGCCACCACAGGCACAAAGTGACAAGACCAAAGGACTGTGGACTGAAACCTCTGAAACTGTGAGCCAAAATAAACCTTTTCTCCTGTATGAATTTATTATCTCATGCACTTTGTTACAGTGCTAGAAAGCCACCTAGCATACTTTCCACTAGAAAATAAGCACTACCCAGGTCCTGGGTCAGTGTCTTGCCCAAGGTCAGTTTTCAAACAATAAGTAAATATGGGTGTCTGACAAAGGGTTTGAATTTGGAACTCTCTAACTGAACGGTTAAAAAGTCAAAAAGTTGGGCTGGGGTTGTGGCTCAGCAGTAGAGCACTCGCCTAGCACGTACATAGCCCGGGTTTGATCCTCAGCACCACATAAAAGTAGAGGCATTGTGTATAACTAAAACAAATAAATAATTTTTTTTTTATAAAAAGTCAAAACTTCAGAAAATAGGTGGACAGATATTTCATCAGAGATGATAAACAAATGCAAATAAGAGCATGAAAAGCTGTTCCCATCATGTGCCTTAAGGAAAACACAAGTGAAACTGTGGGGAGATGTCACTACACTTGTTCAGAACAACTCAGATGAAAAGCAGCACCCAGACCCTGATGAGGACAGAGAGAAACGGGGCCATTCACATGCTACCAGCCAAGTGTAAAGTGGCACCATCCCTCCGGAAACCAGCTGGACAGTTTCTTTAAAGACTAAACACACTATTGAACTCAGCAAGGCATTTCTGGGCAGTTCTTCCAGGAAAATGAGAATTCTGTCTACACAAAACCTAAACAACTGCTCCTAGCAGCTTCATCCCTTATAGCTTGAAAATGAAAACTCCCAAGTGTCCCTCAGTGTGTGCATGGTTAGCAAACCAACACGTCTGCCTTGGCAAAGAAAGCAAGAAGCAGGCAGCACCAGGGTAGAACATCCCCAGGGCATCTGCCAAGCAACGCAGCTGGTCTCAGGGATTGAGTACCACGTAGTTCCATTTTCATGACACCCTTGCAGTGACAGAACCACAACTTAACAAGACCCTGTTTCAAAATAAAAAGGACTGGGAATGCAGTGCCCCTGGGTTCTACACACACACACACACACACACACACACACACACACACAATTTATCAATTTTACATTGTTTTAAATGACATGTTTTCAAATTTTCAAAAGCATACAAAATACATTTTTTGTTTAGAATATTACTTTGCATATTACCATTTTCTGGATTTACTTTGTCAGTTTAGGCACTCAGAGTGAGGCAGCGTACATTCCTAAATGTGTCTTCTGCCAGACCCGAGAGGAGGCAGAGCTGCAAATGGCTAAAACAGTGGCATTCACAGGCCATTGGCTGGGGTTCCAATCCTATCTCTGACATTCTCCAGCTCTGTCAGTTAGGAGGGGAAAAGTCAACTGATTTATGCCCTAGCCTCTTCAATTTTAAAGTAAGGAAAGGAAATAATACTATCTAGGAGATTTGTGATAAGGATTAATTTTAATACATTTTTTAAAAATGCTGAGACATGGCTGGGCAGAGCCAGGGGCAGGAAGAGGAAAGAGACAGACCTATCTCCATTGGCCACTGATGCCTGCCTCCTGGGGCATTCCTGGGGTTGCTCTGGGCCTCTGTCCCTGTTGCATGGTGAGGCTTCTGAGGGCCAGGCCGCTTGCTCTTGAGGCTCTGGAGGCTAATGCGGGGTCTGACAGGCACGAAATGCAAGTAAGCACTGCTGAGTTGAGGCTCTGCAGGCCTCCAAGTCCTCCCAGCCACCAAGGCCCCACTTGTCCTTCAGTGGCAGAGCACAGGCCCCTAAGAAGGCCACCCACAGAGCCCATGAAATATAAAAGGGTAGGCAAAGCTGGTGCAGGCAGGAGCCCAAACACCTGGCTCTCCTGCCACCCCTCCATCCAGGCAGCTCAGCTCATCCTGGGAGGCCACACCTGGTGGGCATGCAGGTGACAACTGTCTGAAATGAGGACCCCGCCACCCCTCAGCCTGAGCAGGTCACCTGAAGCTGAAGGTGATAAGACCCATAAACATCCACTGCACACATGTCATTTCCACACCAGGCTGATGCAGCTACTAGAACCCAAAGCTGCCCACCTACTGCAGCACTGACCCAGGAGCACAGAGGGAAAGACTCAGGGCCCAGCTGCCCCCACCAAGATGTACAGTGCAGTGCACTCGGCCAGCAGCCTCCACCTGCTCTTCCGTGGACCCCACTCACCAAAGCAAAGCTCAGACTACTGAACATCCGTGCACCTCCACGAGGTCCCTGCAAGAGGAACAAGCCTGCTGCTGTCCTTTGTTGAAGTGAGGGGCACAGGTAGGCTGCCACACATGAGGACACCACGTCCTTTCTTCAGATCATGCTGCCTGATGGGCCTGGGATTTGCGTGGCCTGAACAGTTCACTCTGCACTTGCATTTATGATTCCTGTGGCTTCTCCACTCTAGCTGCTTTTCTAATAATTTCAGGGAAGTTAAAAATCTCCAAGTGTGAAGAGAGGGTTGAATGTCCACATGGAATCCACTCTTCCATTGTGCAGATGAGAAAACTGAGGCTGGAGGCCAGGTATCTTCCCAAAGCACAGAGGGGAACAGACTTGGGACTGAAACCCCAGTCTCTCAAGGCCCCATCCTATGGTGCACTGAATTGCACTGTTCATTTTATTTATTTCTTCACAACAACACAAAGCAGACCAGCTATCTTTCCCCAACTTCCTAGACAAACAAACAGAGATAACAGTCCACAAATATCATGAGTGACCAGCAGCTAGACCTCAGGAGCTGAGCTCTAGGATGCAGTTATTCCTGGACCCACCCCCTGCTCTGGTGCAGCTGCAGCCCAAGCACCACCAAGGTTCTGTCTAGGAGGCCTGGAGTCACCATCTGTGTTGTTGCTTTATGGTAAGGGATGGCTTCAGGAATCTGCCAGGTCCCTGGGAGGACAAACTTATTTGATTCAGTCTCTGCAGAAAAGAACCAATAAAGTGCCCCATGACTACGTCTTCAAGAAGGCTTCTTGACAAGTAAGAAATTATGCAGCCTGACTGTGAGGCAGTGAGGCAGTGGCTCTGGCAACCTGGGCGTGGCGTGGCCTGGATCATGCAGATTGGCACTGGTCACCTCGGACCCAGGAGCTCAGCCCTGTGCAGTCGCCCATCTCCACCTGTCTCCTTCCCCGGAGCTCCATCATGACGGGTGACAAATGCCTGCTCACCCCAGCTTCTAGGATCCACTTCCCCAGCTGCCTGCAGAACAGTTTGCTGGGTCTGTGAGCATCCTTGGCACATCCCCTTGGCAGCAAGCCTTCTCATCTCCAAATCCCCCAAATGCTCCAGCTTGATAGTTGTATGTTCTGCTAGAAGCACTTTTTTTTGGTCTCATAAGACTTGCATCAGCATCAGAGCTGCGACAGAGCCTTGAATACGGTGAGCAACTTAATGATGCCAGAACTGAACTGCTGTTGAGGGCTTCAGTCCCAGGACAGGCTTGATGTCATAATGATGTAAGCAGGTGGCTGTATGGATGATGAGGGTGTCAGCATAGGAAGAACACTGGAAACACAGGAGTAGACCTCAGTAGATACTAGGAATGTAGGCACTTGGCTACTGCAACCCTGGGAAAGAATATCTGCAGCAGAGACCCCACTGTGCAGTGTAGCTCCCTGGACCTGCCCCACCAGTGACATTGAACCAGGCACTCTGGCCTATGGGGAGGTGAGAGTTTATCCAGTTGCAAGCTGTGACTGTCAAGGTCAGCCTTTCCTGTGGACTGACCTGCAACTGGGACTGTGGCACCAGAGGACAGTTTAGTGGGCTCCTAAAGTTTCCTGCAGAAAGCATCTATTGCAAGAAAGAAGAGAAGAAACTCCGGCCCACTGCCCAGGCAAGAGCCAGGGCTCCAAAACAAGCTCTGAGATGGCCAAGTGCAGTGATGCAGAGCAGAAGCCCACCTCTCAGATGCACATAGGGGTGGGGTGAGTGGACACCGCTGGGCGAATCCCCTGAATCTCAGAGACCTCCAGGTGACATTGAACGTTTGCTTCTTCACCGCTAACAGGACGTCTGGGGAAGTCTCCCGAGGCTGGCTTCTGCTTGCTGTAAATCCACTGATAGACCCATTGCCAAAACGTTAGCCATCACATCTTCTCTTTAAAATTTAGTACCAGCCATGCCACCAAGTGACGTCTACAGCTTTTATTTATTACGTCTACAACTTTTTGAAGAGTGGTAATAAAAATGCGCTCACAGTGAGCATTTTTATTCTTGTTTTGGTGCTGCAACTACGGTCTGGGAGTCATAGCTTGCATGCACCCAGAGCCTGAGGCTAACCTTACTGCCCTCCTCCCCAGAGCCCTTTGGGTGCCTGGGAGGAGACTGCACTGTTCCCCATTTTTGTGTCAGTCTGCAATTTTCCAAACCAAGAAGTATTAAAAAATAATTAAAAGTTGTAGAGAGATAGGATAAACTGTGAACTATGCTTAATACTGGATAGAAGGATGGGATGATTTCAGTCTTTTCTTCTTTATACTTTTATTCAGTGTGCAACTTTTCTATAAGGAGAATAAAGTATGTTTATAATATAGTTATACAAATATATTTACATAAATAAATACATGTAGTCTATCTATAATAAAAATCTAGGCTACTTAGGACACCGTGCCCAGGGCTGGGGCTGGAGCTTAGTAGGACAGCATGTGCCAAGTATGCATGTAACCGTGCTCCAGCCCAGCACTGAAAAATAAAATTAAAAATTCACAAAAATTTATATTTCCTCCCCCTCTCTCTTTTTCCTCTTCTTCTTCACCTTCTTTTTCTTCATGGCCATATAAAATGAAAATAAGAATGTCACAAGCCTATGTCCTCTTTTGTCTGGACTTCTTTGTGGTCATGATGCTACCTCTCAGGCTTACCTATTTCTTCCTCTTCTTCATGCCTGTAACACTTCATCTCCAGCTCACACGCATGTAGAAAACACGACACGTGTACATAGCTCTTTGCTGGCCACTGAAGCACACATCAGTTTGACTGGGAACAGGACGCCATAACCTGGTGGGGCCGGGATTGCTCCAGGCTGTCCACCCCACTTGCAGCTGCCCCTGTGCTGGGTCCCAGAGAACTTCCTGCCCTGTGGGGCTGCTGTCCAGGCTGTGTGCATGGTGGCCCTGGGCAGCAGCTCCTGGCCCCTTGTTGCCAGAAGGCTTGTTGTGCACTATTAGGCCCCAACCAGGGCAGCCCAGGAGAAATAGCCCGAGGCCTGGGACAGCTGCCAGCACTCTGGGACTCAGATGTGGATGTCATGCCTGCTTCTAGGGGATAGCAGTGTGCCCAGGACTGCTTGGCCACCTAATGTGCACAGGCATGGCCTTCCTGGTGAGCTGCTCTGCACCCCCAGGAAACCCGTCTCCCCTGTTCATAACCACTCGGCTCTCCTCAGCCAGGGGTGATCCCACTGTGACCCCAAGTCCCAGGGCTCTCTGCCTTGCAAGCTATGACTCCCAGACCATAGGTGCAGCACCAAAACAAGATATTATCCTGGACTCTGCAGGGGACATGGGAGCCATGTGCCTCTGGTGACTCATGCAGCCTCAGGTGCAGCCCCTGAGCCACCTCAATTTATCATGATCCAATGTGATGTCCTCCTGCCTTAAGGAGCATTGACAGCCAGAGACAAGAAGCGTGGTAAGATGTAGCCACAGAGGTGAGCCCAGGCTCCTCTCATAGTCACAGTGGGGTAGGGGAGGGGGGCCAGCAGCAGTGGGCTCTGGCGGCTCTGGGTCAGGGCTCTCTGAGGTTGTAGCTCTGCCACTTAGTGACATGGCTAGATTGCCCCACAGCCTGAATCTTACTCCCTCACCTCTAAAATAAGCCAACAACAGGCAACCATCAGGTTGAGTGACAATTAGATTATATAATGCATCTCTTCGTCACAGTGCCTCATTCAGCCACCAGCTCCCCAAGTAGCATCTGAACAGAGACAAGAAAAATGCCTCCACTGTCCCTCTTGCCCTCTCCTTTGAACTTGCTCAATAATTATAATGGTGGTGATGATAATGGCCATGGCTTCTCAGCAAACATGTGCAGGCTCTGTCCCAAATTCTGGGTACAGTGTGGCCGACTTACTCTCCACACAACCACAGCAGGAGTCATCAGCACCACCCACATATTCAGGTGGGGAAACTGAGGCACAGAGGGGGTCATGGCCATAGCCTGGGGCGCTGGGACTCAATCCCGACTGTCCCTCTGCTGCTAGTCTTCCCCTTTTACTCCCACCTTGGAGAAGGGCAAATACAAATAACTAAGGAGCTCCTAGGTACTGAGTGCTCCAGACGCCCCAGGCGTCCCATAATGGGCTTCTTAGCAGACTGTGCTGTTTGGTGCTCAAATAAGTCTTGGTCATAGAAGCTGCAATCAGTCTCCTGAGTACTGGGGAGGCCGAGCTGGGATCTGAAAGCCAGCCTGGGGTGCCCAGCCTCATGGGTTCACCATGCCACTGCCCTGTCTCCAATTCCATGGCAAGTCCTCCCCTGGAGCCAGCAATGCCACACAGCTTCTCACACGATGTCAAGTGCAGCTGCTGCAGGACCATGGCTGGGAGTGGAGGGGCAGCTACTGGCTGCTGGGGGTCTCCACACCCACTCCACCAGCCCAGACTGCACATTTCTGGAATTTACCTTCAGTGAGAGGAAAACAGAGACTTGTGTGATTTTACATAACTACTATTTCAGACCTGTGTCAGCAGAGCCATTAAAGAACCTGCCTCTCGGCACCAGGCCTGGTGCCCCTGCTACAGTCTACATTCAATGTTTAATTACTGCTGGCTTTTATGTGAGTTTTTCTTTGAAGGGCAGAGGAGCTATACAGAAAGACTTCACACAGCTAATCTTCCTCTCACTGCCAAACAGAGGTGTGGGGACACCGGGGGAGAGCAGGAGGTGGTCACAGATAGGCAGGAAAGTCCCAAGGAGAAGAAAGAAGGAGGAAGGGCTAAGCAGGGAGTCAGGCTGAGGCTCCGAGGCACTGATGTCACCAGTCCCTGGAACCACTGGCCTGATGGGCCACGACAGCTCTGCCTGGACAGTGCCACCTCTGATGGAAGAGGAGGCCACCATCAGGTACTTTGCCCAGAGGGTTTCTTGCTGGAGACGCTGGCTTTTCTTTTTTAAAGACCTTAAAATAGAGCACTTGTTCCTAGAAGAGAACTTAAAACACCCGGGGTGGCCTGGCTTTTCCCACAGCACCTCCACAATGGGACTGCGGGTGAAGTGAGGAGTCCCAGGAAAAGTGTTTAAGGCCAACCAGGAACGTCTTTTCTAGAGTAAACATGTCCTGGGCAGCACTGGACACATAACTGTACCAAGAAGCTGTCTGCTGTTGGTCTGGAACACGATGTCACCAGGTGCCCTGATGGATGTTTCAGCATCTCCCAAGCTATCCCCTAAAGCACAGGTGGGAGTGGAGCCCCTGCCCCCAGGCAGCTGCACAGACAGGAGTTCTGTTGAGGAAAAGAGTGCCACTTACTGTCCTAAAAGACTGTAATGCTTAGAGAACTGCTTCAGATTCACCTTGTGGGAGAGTCTCTGACCTTCACAAGTGTGACATACCCCCGGGTCCAAAGTGGGAATTTAACAGGACCCAGGTGACTGATACAGCTTGGTTCTGGCCCTGTCCTTCTGTCCATTCTGGGTCCAACTGCAAAGACAACTTCATGGCACTAGCCATGGCAGGTGTCTGAGAAAAAATTTACTGATATAATATGGGTGGCAGATCAATGTCCCTTCACCTCTGCTAGTGGCTAGTGTGCTGTGGTTCATTCCCTCATTGTTAGCACAGCCAGCCAGGGCAGCTGGAAAGGCCAACTGAGTGGGGAAAGTCTGTGGCCAAGCATCGCCCAGGATGGAGTGGCCAGGTGACCTGGGAAGGGCACAGGTGCTGCCCAGACTGGTGCCCCCTTCCTTCTCTCCTGCCCAGCTCTCCCTCTCACTCCTTGGTCCTGTTAGGATAGTAATGGAGGCCTCTGGGAGGGTTGGAATGTTAGGATAGAAACCCCCACCCCCAGGCGGGCTATTTGAATTTCATGCGCCGGCTATTTGCTCCAACAAGGATGTAGGTAATCCGAGGCTTCTCTTTGTTCGGGGTGAATTTCATGCACATGGGCAATGATGTAGGTAACACTATATAATCTGAGGCTTTCCTTTGTTCAGGGTCTTGTGCTTCCTGCATGTCTGCAGGAGAGATTGACCCCAGCTAGCTGGCTCAATAAACTCCGTTTGTGTATTACATTACTGACCGGCTCTTTGTGGTTCATGGGAAACTAGCGAAACTGGACCCTAACATCTGGGGGCTTGCCCGGGATCACTTTCCCTTGAACTGACAAACAGCCAATGGTATCGGAGTTTCAGACTCTGGAGACCGCGGCGAGAAGGTTGGCCACCCTCCTCTGGGAGAGCTAGGCTCTCATCTGGTTCTGGGGGACCTTCAGGTTCTTGTCTGGGGGATTTGGGCTCCCATCTGGTGTTCGCTAGGTGGACCTCTGCCTAGGGCAGAAGACGGGTCAGCATTGTGGAGGACGTCCTAGAGCTCGTTGATCGCCAGCAGTCCAGGTGGACGCCATTTGGATTGGTGCCAAGTAAGGATCCAGAGCTGGAGAGAGTGTATGTGAGAGAGAGAGAGTGATCAGAGGACCGGTCCGAGTGAACGTGAGGCTGCCTTGAGAATTTGTGTGGTTGCTGGTTTGTGTGTGTGTGACTTTTACAGCCTTTCTTTCATTCTTTCTGGTCTGCTTTTTCATTGTGTGTCTTCTCTGATATAAATATAAGAAAATTGAACAAGAAAATGGGTGATGAGACAAGTAAGCTTGATACTCATTTGAGCTATGTTTTAAAGAACTTTGACAAATCTTACCCTCCTTTACTAAGCAGGATTAGGGAGACAATGTTATCTTTTTTATTCCTAGTTGGCTTCCGTGAGCACACCCACTGCAGGAGGGAAATAACTGCTGGGGATCTAAGAAATGAATATTTCCCAAATTAACAAGTGAATCCTAGCAGCCACCTGGGCACCCTGGGAACCCCTACTGGAATGTAACTCTTAAAAGAATCCGTCAAAACGCTTTGTCCTTCCTGGCCGAGAGAGTCACAGCCTTTGGGACAGGAAGCCCCTGTGTTTCTCCTTTGCTAGCAAAGCAATAAACCTTCTTTTCTTTTTTCTCAAGACTATGTCCTCATTATTTAATTGGCATTAATTGGCTTTGGGGACAGGGACTGAACTTTCTATTACAAATTTTAGCACTCCAGATCAGCCCCCTCTCCACTTTCTTGGGCAGGCCTGGCACTCCATGCAATTGTACTTCCATGCTGAGGATGTAAGGTGAACTTTTGAAAGCAGACTATTGGGAAGTTAGGAGACTGATAAATGTGCGTAAGATCCAACTGAACCAGAGGAGCTATTCCTTTAAGTAAGGGGAGGGACTGAGGGAATCCTAGCAGCTGCTGAAGCCCTTTTTGCCTCGGGGAACTCCTGCTTTCTTTCCCTGCACTGCAAGGAGTGCTCCACTTTTGTCTACTTTGAGAAAGAGAAAACTAAATGCAGAAAAGTCACCACACAGAGACCCTTGATTTTACACTTTTGGTTCCCATTTGGAAGAGCATTTGGTTCCTTCGTGGGGACCTCTGTGACACAACTGGAGTAAGAGCCATGATTAAGTGGAAATTGGGAACTTGGAGAAATTTCCCCTATCTGGTGTGTTTTAAAGGTTTCTGTCTGTTGCCATAGTTTGGGGATCCTCTCTGTTTGTCTGTCATTATGGTTTTTCTTTGTTTGTATCTGTTTCTGGCCCCTTAAGACATGGGCAATAATATACTTATCTTATAGACTGTTTCTTAGAAATGATCTTGGTTAAATGGGTCACCTATAGATGTAAACGTGTCTAAAAAGATGATGTTTTTACTATAACAATCTGGTCTTTAATGGTTTTCTAAAATATAGTACAATCTTGCAGTTGAAAGTTGATTTGTCAGAGATAAAATAATTAATAAAAAGTTTTAACAGTCAAAACTAACATATCATAATTTTATCTAGACCTGTTTGGTTACCAACTAAAAAAAAAAAAAAAAAGCAGTTTCCCCACCCTTCCAGACCTCAGCCAGGACTGGCATTGAAATGCAAATGAGGAAGCAAGCAAGCTTAAGCCCCAGAAAAGGAAAAAAAAAAAAAAAAAAAAAAAAAAAAGTAAAAGTGTCTTTTTACCTGAACTTATGCTGGGGTCTGGCCTCAGCAGGGGGTGCAGGGCAGCACAATGGGGGTACAAACGTGAGTGCTCAGCGAAGTATGAAGGCAGAGGAACAGCGACGGGAAAAATAACACACTGACGCACAAGTCAGGCTGTGGAAACTTCTCTTTTTACTTTTACTTTGTTGTAGGTATTTAAGAATAATTTTTGGCAGGACAGTTTGTTTACACATTCTTTTGTGATTTTATTATAGTCATAAGACTTAATCTATAGATTACATTTTAGACATATTAAATTACTTATCCTACACATTTCAAGGTTTTGAGGTCATTTACACCTTTCCAAGGCCCTGTACGTGACTGTCTGGGCATATTATAATTTTGTCATTTTTTATCTAATTAGTCTGGATGAAAATTTATTTCTCACGGATTCCCTGAAGCCGTTTTCTCTGCACACCACTCAGGCTGTTTGATAAAAGTTAACTTTCTCTGTCTGGGATTCCAAAGCACTATTTTTTTTCTTTTATAGCAGTTGTTTATAAAACCTAGAAGCAGGGAAAGGGAGGGCAAAGCTGAATGTTAACTCTGAAGGACTTTTTACTCTAAGGAATTTATATCTACTCTAAAAGTAAGAGAAATCTATTTTCAATCAGAAAAGACTCTTAAAACTTATTAACTTGGAATTAAGTACTTACAGAAAAAGGTTTGTATTATTCTTTTTATGTTTTTTTATGTTCCTAGCTTAGATTCCAAAAGGGTAAATTTACAGAATTAGTCTGGATCTAAATAATTGAAATAGCGACATCTGGTGGCCATATATAGGAACAGAACAGTGAATAGACAGAAAGCAGTGAAAATAGACACAGACAAAATTAACTCCTTCAGTGTCGTGTTTGAGTTTGTTGAAGTGGCATCTTATCCGTGAAGGGGCAGGGTTTTCCTCGACTTTCCTTCTGCGATGTGGAACTTTTGTTCAAACAGCATCGCATGGAAAATGCTATAGGCTTACATTACCGGCTAGTCATTTTTCTAAAGACTCTTGTTTTTTTGATACTATATATATATAAAAGCTCGTAATTTTGACCCTATACACGTAGGTTAACGTTTTTTCTGATCAGTCCTACTCAGCTATGGAGTTCTTAAACATCTGTACCATTGCAATGGAGATTGCCTAGAAAGCTACAAGGCCTTTGCTATTGGGTTGTGTGCACACTTGTGTTATAAAGATTGGCAAATAGAAAATGAGCGCTCATAAAAATTTTATAAATGGATCCAAATACCTTTAATTCTCTTGATTTAAAAGTGTTCAATTTAAATTGGGTAAATGAAAATAAAGTTGCCTTTAAAATGAAACTTAACTCACAAGTCTCTCTAGGTGGTCCAAAAAAAAAAAAAAAAAAAAACTAGTAAAATGTTATCCAATATCCCTTGGTCTTAGAACTTCTCTTCAGCATGGAAGAAATAACTAGTACTGTTCAGTCTGATATTTTGGTAAAGTAGATATGACATGGGATTACTCATTTGTGAGCAACTTTGTTAAACATCTGATTAATTTACAAGGTTAAAATGCTAACTGTTAAATATGTCATCAAGTAACTCCTTAAATTCCATTGGGTAACATTATTGGTTGTTTTCATAAGTTGGTAAATTTAAAAAAGAGAGAGATTTTAAAGTTGCTTTGTCATCATTGAAAAAGGTTGAAGATTCAACAGGTATAATTCTATATACTTAAACATTGTGTTCTCATGAAATGGTTACCAGATATGTGTAATTTTATATACAAAGGTTTATAAAAGATTGCTGTGTATGCAGAGTCTCAAAGGTTTCTATTGTTCCAATTAAGAGTACTATAAATAACAAAATATATTTATTGGATGAAATAATTTGCCTAAATTCAAATTATTATAAGGATTGTTTCAAAAGATGAACAGAAAAAAGGGTTAACACATGAGAGAAATAAATTGGAAGGTTATAGGTATGGAAACCATACTCAATAGAAGGAAAAGAAAATGTTTCAAGATAAGAAAGTCTTTATGTGATGAAGTAAATAAGAGGGTTTATGTAAGTGATGTAAAAGGCCTGTGTAAGTTGGTTAAATAAGTATATAAAACAATCAGGAAACGCTATTTAAGGTTTTTTCTTCCCTAAGGTTAAATGTTAATATACTGATATAAACCAAGGTGTAATCTATGTGGTAAGAGGACAAGGATTTCTTAAAACATTAATTTACCCATAATATTGTGTTTATTAAGTTTTGGTTTCTTTTGAGCAAGTAATCTGAAAGAAATTAAAAATTTTACAGTTGTGGTTAAACAAACAACTATTGTTTTAAAATATTATAATGTTATGTCTTTAAGAGCTAAACTTGATTAATATAAAAACATTAATGTAATTGTGGTGCTATCATTCTTCTTTGTGTACTAGATGTGTTCTTATCTTTCAGGTATACAGCCTCAAGGTAAAAGCTTCAAAGATCATTATCTCAAGATGGTGTTCTCCAAACTAGAGTTGTATGGTAATTTTAGGCTTATAAAGATAATACATTAGAGATTTATCTGTATCATTTAAAATGTGTTCTACAATTAGACCTGTTGTCAATAAGATATAAAGCTTTATATTACTTTTTACACTGGGATACAATTTAAATGTATTTTTTTAAGCTCATGAGAGCCTAATCTATATAAAGGTTAATATTGTAAAACACAAGAACATTTTACTACTTTTCCACAAAAGGTTAAATATTCTCAGCCTTTCTTTAGTTTTTTTTTAAATGTAATATATTGTGTTAGCTAATGTTCATGTGAACTTGAGTAACAATGTATAGAAGCTCTGTGAAATTCTATTTAAGAAGCAAAGATCAGCTTCAGAACTAAAACACTTGGCCTAAGGTTTATAAAAAGCCCCACCTTACCTGAAGTAAAGCTCTTCCTTCCACCTTACTACATGCCAGAATGGCTCCAAAGTAGGCCAAACTTTAATTTGTTTATTGTTATGGTCAAAGGGGTGATTCTTGTTGTTAAGAAACAGGGGTTATAGTATATAACTCAGTCAAAACTCAAGATGTGTTCACAAACTAAATGTGTTTTTATTCTTATTAATTTTATTTTGTATTTTCCTTTTAGACTGTCTAAAAGTTGCCTGTTAATGTCTTGCAGAGGTATTGCTTCAAGAAAACAATCTGAGTTAGTTTAAGCCATCACCTACAGGACAGATAGGGAGCACAGACCCCAGCTAAATGATTGTAGGGTTATAAGCATTAAAGTTAAAGCCCAGTGCTCTCAACTTAAGATTGGTGAGACCAATTTGCTAGATGTTTAAGATCAAGACTTTAAGTTAAATTAAAAGGGTCAAAAAAACTAGTATTTGGCTTTTGCCCTCAGAGTCAAGTCTGAATCCAGGAAACAGGGAACTTCTCTAAAGAGCTTTGCAACTCTGGGCCACATAACTTACCAATCAGAGAGGTTATGAGACCTATGGAAAAGAGAAAGCCAAACAGTGACCTTGCTATGAAGAGGAGGGTCCTGAAAAAGGGAGACATCCCTGCTGCTTCCAAGGGAAGCCACATGGTCAAGCAAGACCTGGATCCATCCTCATGGAAGGCACTAGCAGAATGGAAAAGCTGCTCTCAAGTTCCCTCAAGAGTTACTCCCATGGGAATTCAGCTGACTTTTAGCAATAGATAAAGGCAAAAGTCAGTTTGACTTGCTTCATTTTAAACACCTAGCAAAAAACAGTTAAAACTGAAAATGCAGCCATTCCTGGGCACTTAAGAAATAATAGTTAAATGTAACTTAAGATATACACTTATATTAGCCCCCCAAATTAGTAAGACTGGAGGCTACAAAAGATATTCTTAGGCAGGAGTGCCTGATAACTATAAAAAGAAACAGTTTAACTATTAAATGACTGCCAAGTCAAAAGTTTTTAGTTGACTAAGGCCTACAGAACTTCCTAACCTACACAGGTAGGCTTAATATTCAGTAGTATGATTATCTAGCCCTAAATAACAAAAATAAAGGGTTCTATACTAGTAGACACAGAGGTCATACCAGTAAAAAGATTTTATAGGATCAGATGACACTAAGTAGCTTGACTACCATATTATCAAGATAGACATCTTATCTGTAAGATTAAAAGTTAAATGCTGTGTTTACATTCCTGATAACTCTGTGGATGTTAAAGTTATATTCCCAAATAAAGGCCATATCCACTCTGGCCTTATTATGGGGACAACTTCTCAGCCCTCATACCTTCTGGTGAGAAATTATCATCTTCATAGTATACATTGAAATGTTCCAGATGTTGCAACATTTATTCAGTACTCATGTTTTTTTGTTTCTCTAATAGAAGCTCCCGTCCCTGATGACTTTACGACCTTCCCCAGGCTTCAATCTGACCTGACTTCTAAAAAAGGAACTCCAAATTACTTGCCCCATCAATTTGCCCACTTTCAGCTCGAAGAAGCCAGATTCGGTCATCGTCCCATTCCCTTACAGTAGTAAGGAGTTTCTGAAATTAGAAGGGAAATGAAGCCAGAGTCTGTTGGGCAGTCAGTATAGTCGGGTGAATCGAATCAGGTAGGACCAGGAAGGACAATTTTGAGTGAGTCTAGGGAAGTTAGAGACTTGTTGGCCTGAAAGATTGAAATATCAATTCCTCCAGAACCCTTCCTCTACCCTTTCAAAGATTTGAAAAGGACAAATAAGAAAAGGGGGGAGAATGTTAGGATAGTAATGAAGGCCCCCAGGCGGGCTGGAATGTTAGGATAGAAACCCCCGCCCCCAGGCAGGCTATTTGAATTTCGTGCACGCGGGCTATTTGCTCCAACAAGGACGTAGGTAATCCAAGGCTTCTCTTTGTTCAGGGTGAATTTCGCACGCACATGATGTAGGTAATGCTATATAATCTGAGGCTTTCCTTTGTTTGGGGTCTTGCGCTTCCTGCATGTCTGCGGGAGAGCTTGAGCCCAGCTAGCTGGCTCAATAAACTCCGTTTGTATATTACATTACTGACCGGCTCTTTAATTAGCGAAACTGGATCCTAATAGTCCCTCTGTCTGGAATTCGTCTCCTGACCCTGTGAAGGACCAGCTTCTCACCGTGACCTCTGGGCTGGGCCAGGCTTCCCCCCATACTGGACAGTTTCCTTACCCCAGTTCACGGCATTTCTCTGGTTCCTGAAGGCATCTGGCCCCATCTTTGTTGTCTGTCTATCTTGGTTTCTTTATGAATGCCACTCCGCCCACCCTGAGGTTGGGGCCTCTGTGCCATGAGGGGCATGTGGGCACTCAGGTGGTATCTGTGGTGAGTGGAGGGGGCAGAGCCACAGGCACCTTGCCACTGAGGGCCATGGCCATGCACAGCTGCTGGGCTCACCCTGACCTGCCACTCCTCCTGCAGAGGAGCAGGCCTGCTGTCTCCAGGCCCTGAGAGCTCAGCATGGTGCCCACGTGGTCCCAGGCAAGTCCCATAGCTCACGGCTGGAGTGCGGCTCTACAAGACCCTCAGCGCTTCAGGTGGTTTCAATGTCGGGTCTGTCCAGAGGAACCTCAGGTTTGGAGTTTACACAAAGCAGTGTGAAACCAGGTAAGTCCTCCACCTCCTCTAACAGGAAAAGCCCCTGTCTGGGCCCTGGTCCTCCACATGCAGCAGCCCACCTGATGAGGGGAAGCGGACTCCAGATCCCAGAGCTCCCCCACTGACCAGAAGAGCCAAACCCATGTGGCTGGACACAGGGCCAGTAGCACTGGCCCCCGCAGTGCTATGTGTGACGTGCTCCCATGCACTTCAGTCAGCAGCGCGAGGTGCACATGGCTTCCAGGCTCCCTTGTTGCCCTAGACTCCGCCACGTTGCTGGCCCCTCCCTGGGAGGAACTGACCTGCACTGGAGGCCCACCCTCCTCCATGCCCACCACCAGGAGTGACAGCCTGGGGGTGGAATGCCATGTGCCTGGGCAGCAGCCCTCACCCCTGAGGGGCGGCCACCACAGAAGACGCAGGAGAAGGCCCAGTGACACCCAGGGTAGTTTGGGAGAGAGAAAGAAGAGAGCCTGGGGCTGGCTGGGGCTACGCAGCCAGTGCTCACCTCCTGGGGCAGCAGGGCTAGGTGCCCAGCACTGGTGGAGGGATTCGGCCAGGCCCAGAAGCCACGTGGCTCTTCTCAAGGACAAGCCAGGCTGCTGGGCCTGTGCAGTGCCCCAGGGAGGCCTGCCTAGGCTCAAGGCCTGCTCAGAAAAGGGCCACTGGAGAGGGCGCACCATGAACACAGCACGTCAGCCATCTGAGGACGTGAATGCCGTGCACCCCTTCAGAAGTTGCTGTGTTGACTCCTTAGCAATCAAGGGCTCTGTCACCTGTGAGAGGCCAAGTGGCCCCTCTCCTCCAGGTAGAAACACACAGGCAAGTGCACAGGATCAGGTGCTCACACACCACCTCTGGCCTTCTGGAAGCTGCCATAGAGTCCAACCCGTTTCTCCACGAACTCTCTGCATAGGAGCCCCTCACTAAGACCAGGTCCCCCTGGACTTAGTTGTGCAGGCCTAGCAATTAGGGTAAGGCCCATGGGAGTCGTACACACAGATTCATGGACATTTATCACAATACTATTTTCAGAATGAGTGGAAATTAAAGCCACTAAATTCCCAGCAACAGGGACCTGGATACACCTGTGCTGATAAGTGTGTACCCTATAACCATTTAAAACACCTCACATTCTTGAATTTTCCCGGGGGTGGGGCACCAATACAATGCACAAGAAGCTACAGAACTGTCACCTGAGGGAGGTGGTCTTGAGTTTGCTGGAATCCGGATGGGAGCACAGGCTGGGGAGCAGCTGCAGCATGTCACTGCCTGCATCCCCAGAAGTCTGTGAGAACGCGATTCCAGTTGGCAGGCCTGATGGCGGGGAGCCCATTTTTCTAATAAGCCCCCCAGCGAGGCCCAACCAGCTGGATGTGGATGTCAGTGACCTGAAGCTCTGACTTCCAGGAGGTATTTGGGGAGGACGGTGGGTCAGCAGCAACCAGAGTGGAAGTGGGAGGGGGGAGGGAATGAAGGCCTAGACGTCCATCTCCTCTTCCTGCAGCTCTTCCCAGGACCCACCGGGCACACACTGGGGACCCACAGCAACCACTGCCCTCCTTCTGGAGCTTCAGCCCTGCTTGAGGACATCCAGCTCCACACAGGCAGCTTCTAACGGTTTGAAGGATTCAGGCGCCTCCTCCCACAGTCTGGGCCCCGGCTTCCCAAGCTCAGCTGCCAGCCACGCACCAGGCCCAGTAGCCTCCAGTGAAGCTGCCTACCTCCCCGCGGGCTTCTCACTCTGGGCTAGGAACTTCATGTGCACATGGTGCCTGTACCTGGAGCTGCTGAGGGACCCAGGGCTCTCTTTAATCAAGGTACCTTTGACAGGAAGGAGTTGATGCTCTTAGTGAATGGAGAAGACAAGTTATCGAAGGTCAAGGTCAAAGCAACTTAGAGCCCATGACACAGCAGCCCCTTTCAGACATGCCCCACATGCTGGCCCTACCCCAGGAGGCTGGGAGTGGGACTCTGGCTGAACCCTGAAGAAACAGAGAGTTGACTAAGACCCAGTGGTGGGATCTGTGAGGAGGGACACTTGTCAGGGAACTTCTAAGGCCCCTTCCTCCTTCTTCTACCTCCTCTCTGACTCTGGTTTCTCTCTGACATCACTGTCCTTCCCAGGTCTGCACAGCCATCCCAGGTCTTCATGTTGCTCTGACTGTCCATGACCAGCAGCTCTAAGACGTGACCCAGCCAGGAAGGAAGGCTAATGGCTGCCATTGCAGCAGTTGAAGAGGCTGTGTGAGGCAGATAGAGCCCCTTCCCAGTGGGCACCCATCAGAGCAGTCAGAGAAAGGGTTGTTGCCCAGCGAGACACTGGGACAGATGATCCTTAAGGCCTCCTCTAATTGCAGATAAAACTAAGCTTCCTTCTTAAAAAAAAAAAAAAAAAAAAAAAAAAAAAAAAAAAAAAAAAAAAAAAACAAAGAAAAAAATCAGTGATTAATAACTTGAATGCATAACTAGTATCCACTACTTAAGGTCTGGGAACAAGGTGGGAATGAGCTTTAGAGTTAGTCACAAGCAGATGTCATTAAAACCTACTCAACCACTATGGAAACAGGTCCTATTTCACTATGGTCTTTGGGAATGACAGGAGAATGGAAAGTCAATCCTTCTGGAGGAACCAAGGGCTTTTTCATTATTTTTGTTCTTTTCTGAGGTAACTGATCATATCCACAATTCGGGAAAAATTAATGTAAACAGTTGTTTAAAATATTTTTCTATTTTCTACCATGGAAAAAAGGGTAAGGTTTAGGGCAGCAGTTCATGTGTTTGTTTAGTATTCAAAGGTCAAGGAACACTTGAGTGTTGTCAAAAGAATTTGCTTGTATTTTTCTTATTTTATATACCATAATTTGGAACTAAATTTTAACTCTCTCCCCTCCAAATGTCATGAGGTGATCTTGGGGATTTAGGTCCCATCATAGAGCTGGCAATTGGGATATTGGAGTTGCAACTTAACAATGTTTGCTATTTTATTTGTTAATTCTAGAAATTCTTCCCCAATGCAGCATGTCCTCAGCACTCTTGCCTTGAAACTCTTCTCTCCTCGTGAGAGTCATGGAAACTTTGTGTGGGGCTGGAGCTCGGGTGTCTCTTGGCTGCACCTGCAGGAGTGTGCTCTACAAAGATCCTGCCGAGGGCTACTTGGCAGCTGGAACTGGTCTCCTAGGAATGAACTGAGGGCACCTGCTACCTGCCCGCTGTACGTCTGTCAGTCTTGAACACCAGCACGGCGGCAGAGACAAGGCAGGCACGGCCACTTGGGGATGCTTCTACTCAGGAACAAAGTATCAGCTGACCCCAGGTCCATGTTCAGGCCACATAGAAGACACTGTTCAGACCACCTGGAGCTGGCAAGTGCTACCAGAGATGACTTGGGGACCAGGGTCTTTATATCAGTCACAGCATCGCAAAAGGCAGAAAGTCAGGCGCATCAGACAGTAGAGTCTCCTGCAGTGAGGGCAGCACTGGGGATGTCGCACATTGCTGGCTGCTTCCCTCCTCCCTTCAGACAACTGGAGGAAACACAGGAGAAGCTACTTGAAGAGGCCACATGAAGGGCTGGGTCTTGACTCTGGAAAGCCGTAGGTCATCTCACAACCTTGTTGAACCTCCAGCAGAGCTGAATGTTTTCTGTAAAAAGGACACTGGAGATTTGTGTTTCCAGGCAGGCGAGGCTGTTTATGGACTTCAGCAAAGAGCCAGCCATGTCCACCTTCCTGGCCTCCTATCCTCACCAGGGAGCTTCACCCTCACGGTGGCAAAAGGGTTGCTGCACAGGGTCAGTCTGAAGCCCAGCTGGGAGGAGGGGAGAACACAGGACGTGCTGTCTTGCTTGTTCAGAAAGGGGCTCCTTTTCCAGGCACTCCACACGCAGTTCATTGTCAGACAAAGGATGGTGGTGGAGGTGACGAAGACACAGATCAGGCCCTGGCATCACCCCTCCTTGTCACTTCCCTGGCATGACACAGGGCATGGACTGCCATCTATTCTTGTCCTCACTCCTTTCTGCCATTTCCCATTTTGTCTGAACCCCAGCTTCTCTGTAAAAGAATTCTGCTTAGGCCTGTGCCCCACGAGCCCATCAGGGGAGGGGTGGGACAGTGGAAGGGCTGCCATCAGTGGGGCCGCCTGGGCCACATCTGGCTCTTGCACTACATTGTTGGCACCTTTTAAATTTCTTTTTGAAGCCATAACTTTCCACACTTTCCTGCCCCTGGGGCTTGGTCCTAACCCAGTCTGCTTCCCTCCTCCCATCTGTGGACATCCTTGCCCCTGAAGGGTCTGCTCTTCATCTCTCATTTCTCTCTTCATTCTCCCCTGTGAAACCATGAATCCACCTGTCACCTGTGTCTGTGAGGTGACCTCCCTCCCCACCTCACCTGTGGAGCCAGCTACCTGCTGGACAGGTGCCACCAGCCAAGGTGGTGGGCATAGCCGCCACCTGCATGGGGTGGCAGAGCTGACAGCTGTGCTCTCCAGGTGCATGATAGGGCCGTCTGCCAGAGCTCACCACATCTCTCCAGCCCATCGTCTTAAGGTGACAGTGAAGATCTGCAATGATGGCTTTTGCATTGACCTTCAAGTTCACACTCAGAGGGCAAATTATTCCTTTTATCAAAAGCCACAAGCCCCAGCGAATTCCAAGCTATCATTCCACAGTCCTGTTTTTTCTGTCTCACTTAGTTTAAAATTTAAATAGTTCTTAATGTGCCTTCCTCATCAAACCCAGCACATCTCAGCTGTGTTGATGTTTCCTTCTTGATAGGCCTGTGCCTCGGCAATCCTGCCATCAGCAGCTGACTCTAGGCTGTTGTGGGCACCATCTTCACACCTGAACATTACCTCATTCCCAGCTATCTCCCATCTCTTCTGTCTTCCTATTTTGAACTTGCCCTTCACAATACAACTGCAATATTAATTCTTAAGTTCTTTCTGCATGTTGCTTCACTATTCAAAGCATTTTAAGGTTATCCATCACTCACAGGCTGAAGATCAAAGTCTTCTATTTGGGAGCACCCCAATTTTAAAGATGGTGGCAGAAAGTCCATATTTTCTGCCTTATCTTCTTGGAAGTCACCCAAAATCAACAAAAAGAAGAAAAAAACTCCATTGTTGGTGAAGCTAAGAGTTAAAACCCTCAATTCCCAGAAGGAGTGGAATGATCATCCCCACCCACCATGAAGGGCCCGGGCGCCTGTGGGAAGGAAGCCAGGCCAGGGGCCAAGATGACGCTTGGAGCCCGGTGTATCTCCCAGGTCTAGAGTGAACCCCAGGGTTACAAAGCTCTCCTTGTTCCCCACAGCAGGGGGTGGTGCAGCAGAGAGGCACACAGGAAGGGACCCATGGGCCAGAGCCAACTGTCATGAGCAGGTGGGGAGAGATGTCTGCTGTCAGAGCCACATAGCTTCCCCCCTCAGGCAGGGAGAAGTAGAACCTAAGTCATTCAAACACGAGTCCCTTGGTTCCTGGGAATTGTCATCTGCCCCAGAACACAGTCCCCACACCACCACCCCAGCCTTCTGTGGATCCTGCTCTAGAGGAGGATCACCTGCTCCACAGATAAGTAGCCGGAAAAGAGGGGAAGACAGGGAGATGGCAGGAAAAGGACAGTCACAGAAAAGCATGTCCACAGAGCAGATGGAAACGGGGACCATTTTCCACACATTTAAAAAATAGTGAGGCAAGAACATCTCTGAAGGAATCAGATCTCTGAGATCAGGAACGAAGCAGAGTGGGAAAAAAAAAAAAAAAAAAAAAAGCATCACAGAAATGAAATGAAATTATGAGAAACGACAGAAGGAATCACAACAGCCAAAGCTTAGTTAACTGGCAAGAAATGCAGAAATCAAGCAAAACAGAGAGAAAATGCAGGGAGGATGATTGGGCAAGAGAAAAGGACAGGTGTGTAGATGGACAGGCAAAGGAGGTCCAGCTTACTTCTAACTGAAACCCCAGAGGTGAAGTCGGAAACCAGGCCAGAGTTGGTGTGAGTGGGCTCTGCAAGAAGCCTCGTCCCCACCCTGAAACGTTGCAGTCCACCCCTGGAGAAAGCCAACTCATGAAATCATGGCACTTCAAAGAGGAGAAAGTAAACCAAAAGTTCTCTGCAGAGTCAGGATGAAACATCAAGCCAGTCCTAAGAAAAACAGAAGGCAGCCAGTCTGAGACTTCACAGCAGCACCCAGGGCTGGAGATGGAGGAACACATGCACAGTGGCCTTGAGGAACAACGTAGGACCTAGCCTACCATGAGGTGTGTCCCCAGGATTGCCTCTCATGGAAAATGCCAGAGCACAGACTTCAAATGGCAGGCACAAGCTGGCCCAGGGACAGGCAGCCAGCCCCATGTTTATTTAGCCTCAGCACTCAGGTAAAAGCAAGAGTTGGGAATGAGGGAAGTGGCACAGGTTATCAATGTCACAGTCCACGGTGACATAGAAAGTGTGCACATGATTGGGCCATGCCTCAGCGCAGGAAGTTTCCAGTGGAGCAAAGGTTGGGAGTAAATAAACAATTAGAAGAAAATATAGATATGCACGTTTCAAACACCGAGAGAAAGAAGCTGTTCAGAATAATCCAGTCCTAGTGTGAGGTCCAGCCGAGACCAAAGGAAGAGGCAGACAGGTCCAGGATCACAGCATACCATGCAGGGGGTCATCCACAAAGTGAGGCTCCCAGGGGCAGCAAGGCCAGCTGGATCCCGCCATCTAGTCAGAAAGAGCATGTGTTTATGGCTCAGGATGACAGCGGCTTTGCCCTGGTTGGAGCAAACCTGATTTATCCCAAGAGGATGTGGAAGTGTCCAGTGCATCCCTGCAGCCAGGGTCCGGGTGTAAAGCCTGGTGTATGACTCTGTCGGTTTCCTCTGTCTGGGGTTTTCTGGGGGCTATGCAGGAGAAACCTGCCCCATTCCTTAAGGGCAACCGTGGCAGTCATGACCAGAGATGGCTGTGGTGGTGTCAAGCTGTGTCCACACACACAATACGAAAGCAAAGGCTACAGCAAAGTTGCAAAAATACAGACAATGTGGCCATTAAAGTAGGAAAAACCTTCTCCAAGGCCAAAGCACAAAAATATAGTCAAAAGACAAATGCCCAGCTGGGAAAAACCCCCACAATTTTTATTTCAGATGGACAGTCTTCTTTGTGTTGCAGTCACTACCTTTTGGGGGAGACCCCATCAATGCGACTGTGACCCATGGGCTTACACAACCCCCATTTATCTGCTTATGTTCCCTGAGCTGGCAGCTTGGAGAGGCTCAGCCAGGTAGCACCACCAGTCTCTTCTGGACACACAGGTACAGCTGCAGCCAGCTGCTGGCCAGAGCAGCTGGACAGCCTGGGGTGACCTCACCATAGGCCTGGCTTCTCCTTGAGCAGGCCAGCTGGATTTCCTCATGTGGCCATCTTAAGGCAGCAAGAGGGCAGCAGGGAGGGACAAGGTCTCCAGAGGACCTGCCCAGAAGCCACGACATAAACCCCATTTCCTCCATGGTCTACTGGTCAAATGCTTATGAGTGGCAGGCGCTTTCTGAACTACTTGTCAAAAGCCAGAAGCCAGCAATCCTTGAGTAGCCACCAGCTCACGAAGTATTCTTTCAGCCCATGGACTTTGGAAAAGGACCTCTTTCAAACTTGAATTCTAAATGAAAATGTAAATTTTATTCAGAAATCCTAATTTTAACCATTTCAAAAAGTTCCAAGATCTGGCCCTGCTACCAGATGGCAGGAGTGACCAGCAGCTCCCCCTATTAGAAGGGCAGGCACCTACAGCTGGCCCCAGTCCCCACTGTGCCCACCTGTCTCCTACCAAAACTAGCCAAATGCCAGTTTCTACTCATCACAAAGCTTCCATTGTTGCTTTTACTAGAATCAGATTAAGAGCAAAATTTATCTAGCCTTGCATCCACAAAATCAATACCACAAAGTTGTAGAGAGACTCCAGGCTCTCTAGACACGGGGGCAAAAGTGGTATTTCATGGAGTGAAAATTATTCTTGCAGATGACACATTTTAGCCTTTTATTTTTCTTGTCTCTCAGTGACATTTGGATTTATGTTGCTGACTATATTATCCAAATCTCCCAGCTCACACATGGTAAAATTTAGCAAAGGGGTAAGGGATGTAACCAAGGTCACACAACCAGGCAGAGGTAGCGATGACTGGAACCCAGTGCACCTGCTGTTCCTTCAGACATGGCGCCATCTCCGCATGAACCTGCACTTGGAAAGGCATCCCCCAGTTCAACCATCACTGTGGGAGTGGCTCTGCAGCTGCCTCTGAACAACGCTCTTTCAGCTTCTTCTCCTGGGAGTGCCCAAGCAGAGCTTCCAACACCCACTGACCACCAGCGACTGCTGGCACAGAGGCCGCTGGTCTTATGTAAATTGTTTTAAGACTCATCCAAATATTTCAAATAAGAAAAAACTCTCAGTGACAATAATAATCATTCCACATCAATTAGATACTGTTTTGCAACTGTTCCCAAACATACCTGCATCCAAGACATTTGGTACCACATTTATATGCTATTCTCTCTCTCTCTCTCTCTCTCTCTCTCTCTCTTTCTTTCTTATTTGTATGTGGTTGGGAAGTCCAAACAGAATTTCAGGCCAGTTGGGATGTCAGCAAGCTTCAGCAGGCTCCATCTGAGAGTTCTGGATACTCAGATTGAACATAGACCCTGAATTGTATGGAGTGATAAAAGAAATCTTTGCTTAGCCGGGTGCAGTGGCGCACGCCTGTAATCCCAGCACTTGGGAGGATGAAGCAGGAGGATCGCGAGTTCAAAGCCAGCCTCAGCAATGGCGAGGCACTTAGCAACTCAGTGAGACCCTTTCTCTAAATAAAATACAAAAAAAAAAAAGGACTGGGGATGTGGCCCAGTGGTCAAATGCCCCTGAGTTCAATCCCTGGTACCAAAAAAAAAAAAAAAAAAGAAAGAAAAAAAAAAAAAAAAAGAAATCTTTGCTTTGGAAGATGCCACATGAGCACCGTGTCCTATGTCCTTCCGTGGGTTTAAAGCTGAGATTCCGGAGGCAGGCTGGCACAGAAGCTGCCTCTTCAAGTCTGCTGTAGCGTGTGCATGTATACATACCCTCCTACTCCAATTGTCACGGCCAGGGGCTGCTGGGAAAGCACCAAACACATAGCTTCTGTTTATATGTACTACACTTGGGTCTTAAATGCTGAAAACCTATTTCGAATGTTATAAATTACCATCATTTTGCCTCAAAGTGGTAGATCCTTCCTGCTGGATCACAACCTGGGGACACACTGTGGACCTCCACGTCAGGGACGTGGCACTTCACAGCAGTCAGTGAGTCAAGCATCATAGCAGACCCAGAGCACAAGGGACACGGGCTGGCTGGGGCCACCATGTTACTGAAGCACGATTTGTGTGCTGGACGGCCAAGCAAGTAATACAGAATTTAAGCAGATTATGGGTAATGTTTCCAAATTCCCCTTGGAGCACTGAAAACTGAAAGAGACTACAGACCAACCCTCAAGGGTGTACAGGCCACACGGGTGGTAAGAGGCCTTGCTCCCCAGGAAGTGTTGTTTTTTGTGTCGCAGAGCACCACTCACTGTACATGCTCACGGTCATGACCAAGTTACCCAGGATGACATCCAGCTATTTCCTAAAACAAAACCTCATCTCCAGTCATTCACTGGTGCACCCCCAGGTTGTTTTCATGCCTTAACTTTTGTGAACAACAGGGAACCCAAACACCTGAGATGACATGGAGGACAGTACACCAAGTGAGAAAAGGTAGCCCCAGGAGAATTACTGAACCATCCACGCATGAAGAACCTAACAGTGTCTAACTCAGAGCATGGCCAGCAGAATGGTTGTCAGGGAGGGAGGGGAAAGGCAGAGTTGCTGCTCAACAGGTACAAAGTTTCAGTCACGCGCCATGAATCAGTTCTGGAGATCCAGGCACGCTGGGGAGCAAGAGTCAACAATGCCATATTACACTTAAAACAAGAGAGGGTCAATCTCATGTAAAGAGTTTTTACCACAAAACAAATAAGAGGCGCAGGAAACTGCTGGGTTGACAGACCTGTCTATTCCCCGATCATGTGAGGACCCTCATGTGCATGCCTCTGTCCATACTCCCAAACCAAGGATATTAAACATATACAGGTTTTGTTTATCAGCTATATATTTCTACACAGCTGTTAAAAAAAAAAAAAAAGTAGCCTCAAAGGTCAATGATTGGCCTCCCCAAAGATAATCAGGAAAAAAGCATCTTCTGGATACAATAAAGAACAAGTCCTTAAGGGCATGCTAACGCAGTGTGAGCAAGGGCAGCACCGTTTCATTAGGATGGACTTCAACGTGACAACTGTGGAGCTAGGGCAATCATTGTTACAACTGGCTTTTAAAATCTCATAAAACTTTAACTAATCAATCCACTGATTTCACAAATGTGTTTTGGCACAGACTCAGTGTCAGCCGCTGTTCTGCGTGGGGGGGCTACAGGCAGCAGGATGACCCTGCCCTGCTGGAGATTCCTCAGCCACAGCTCGCCTACTGGGGGAGGTTCGCACTGAACAAGTGATTGTTTAGCACCTGTTGTTACAAGCCAAGCTGTAATGACACATCCTCTACCTCTGCCCAGCAAATTCAGTTATGAGATTCTGACTGCATACTTGTTCTGGTGACAAAAGTTATAACTCAAGATTCCATCAGCATCAATGATGGGATTTTAGAAGAGTGTCTGAATGTGCTGTCAAGAGTAACAGAAATTCTGTGGAATCACTGGGAGCAGAAACACCATAGCTATAAAATTGAGAGAGAGGCACACTCACAGGGACTGGCACTTTAGTTACCACCATATAAGGTGCGTGGGGAGAGAACAGTTTATTTCCTGACTATGCTGAGCGCAAGCAGTGTGCCAGCCAACAAGGGTTCCCAGGGCAGCGGCTGGGGAAAAGAAGGAGAGATGGGTCTGTGCCTATCCAGCCTGAGTCCCCAGACATCTTGGGCACAGTGGGGCAAGCATCAAGTGATAGTGCCCAAGATGTCACAATGAGAGGATCTTAATAAGTCAACATGCATTCCCTTTGACCCAGTAACTACATTTCTAAAAACCTACCTCACAGAAAAACCCAAGGCAAATCCTCATGATAAATGCACAAGGAGGGTCACTGGGGAAGCCTGTATTACCCAGGAAACCTGGAACTACCAACTGTCCCTCAGTGGGCAGGGTTAAATAATGACAGTGGGATGCGAGCTCAGAGCTTGTGGCAATGTGTTTTACCTGGGAGTTAGGTTCACACGCCTCAGGTGAGTTTCAGAGGGAAGAGGCTGTCACAAGCTGTCTGTGGGCTGTGTGTGGACTATGTTGCGCATAGTAGCCTCCTGCGGAGTTAAGTCTGTCACTGGGAACTCCCTTTAGCACCCCCACAGGGACTGACCTCTTGATGCAGGTGAACCTCCCCCTCAAGCTCTGCCTAAGATCCCACACAGCACCTGAGATGGGTGTGACCTGCTAAGATGTCAATCAACCTGCTGACTGCAAGACTCCACCCTTGAAACCTTACCCCTGCCTTTGATGTACCCCCTTAAATAAACCACCAGAGCCATTTTGTCTTTGTCTAGTTCAAGCACCCATGTGGACTAGATCTATAAGGGGCTTCGCTATTTTAAATATATTTCTGAGTGTTTTTGTTTTATTGTTTGTTAATTGTTTAAGATATTAAGATTTAGGGTGGCTTGGACTCCTCTGAACAGAAGAATCCCCCAATGAGACGCTGGTCATCTTCCCTCCCTCCGTAAAGGAGAAGGTGTAGGCTTAGGCATCCTGCTTAGGAAACCATCCTGGAAGACAGTGGCACGCCCAGCGAGGCAAAGTGCACATACCTTTGCTGTCATGCAGGGACAGGCAATGGCTGAGGTCAGGCGGGGAGTGGGTGTTAAACACAGACAGCATGACCTCAATTGTGGTTCATTCCTATGCTCCATAAGAGCGTCCCTCTGTCCCTTGGCCTTTTCCTGTGTTTGCCCCTCTCAAGCCCAGAGTCCAGCAGGAAGAACTTTTATATCCACATATGTGTATTGCATGTTATGGCTGATGGGTACTGGCATTGAAAGATACCAGTAACACTCGATAGATGTGTGTGCATGTGTGTGCATGAGATTTTATGTGGGTGTGTACATATACATGCCGTATATGTAATTAAGCAAAAAGTAAGCTGCAAAATAATGTGTGAATTATGATCCCATTCCAGCAAAAAATACACGCGGGAATGTCCGTGTTGAAGTGTGGATCCCATAATAAAATTAGCTGGGATCATGCCTTGCCAGCCCATAAGCAGTAGTGTCAGGGAATAGTTTCAGAAACCTGGACAGGAGTGATTATTTTTATGTTGTCTCTTAGGTTTAACACAAAACTTGCACCATTGAAGACGTCGCAAAAGACCATGTGGAGGACTTGTGTGACCCTTTGAGCTTACCAGGCCATGCCTTGCTTCAGGACACGTTCTGTTCTGTCCCAGGAGCCCTCAGCAAGCCCCTGCTTGGAGCAGGGGCTGAGATGGCCTCCGTATGCGAGTCTCCCACAGCCCAGTGAGCCTGCAGCATGAGCAGTGATGGGAAGGCACTGACACCTCCTGCTGGACATGGCCTCTTCCACCCACAGGGACACATGCTCCTCAGTACTCCACGTTGGAGCACATTCCTGACATGAGCTGGGGGCCTTTGCTTTACACTGTCAGCAACTCTTCACGATAGGGGTGTGTAGACCATGAAGTGGTACTTACTTGTTCAAGCTGGTGTTCTGAGAGCTTGCTAACACTCACAGGTCCTGGTAACATGAAAGGACCAGAAGCACAGCACCAAGGACGGGAGGAATGGACAAGTGGGGATTGCAGGCCCTCCGGTGGGTGCCGAGCAGCAGGTGCTCCGACAGCCCAGTCTGCGTGTGGTCCAGCCAAGCCCTGGTCATCTCCCCTACTTGCTGCATGGCGCTCAATGTTGCTAAGCCATTTTGGTGACAGTCTTGTCACTCCTTCCTCCCTCTGTGACACTACGTGCTTCACTTCTTTCCCTCTCCTTTGGATCCCTCCCTGTTTTCCTGGACTGGCTGCTCTGCGTTGGCCCATCCACCACCACCTTGGCCTTAGTTTTCTCATCACGGCGGGATGGTCTGATGACCCTCTTGTCACTTTCCACCATTCATCCCTCAGACTCTCAGCATCCCAACACCACCTGGGCAGAGTCCACATGGGTGGTCTTGCAGAAGGCCCTGTTCAGAGCAGGACGCCCACTGTAGCTTCTGGTCACCCAGGCCGAGAGCACAAGTGCTTCCCCTCTGCCTCCTGCAAAGGCCAGAGGTGACCATGTGGACAAGGCCAGCCAGTCAGATGCCTGGAGGTCTGACGCAAGTGACAGGAGACATCAGGACCGACTGGAGATGAGGCTTGTCGGCCGCCTCTGCTCCTCTGAGATACACGCCTTGCTGTAACCTCTGCCTTCTAGTGTCGGCAGCGGGCCTATATCCCTCTCCCAAGTCTGGCCATCTGCCTCCCATTGTTCCTGTGAGCATCTGGTGTTCTTCCAGAAACCTCCTTTTTCCCCTTTTCCTATGATTAGCAGATAGGATGTCTATTGCTTGCAGCCAAGAACCTCAACTATCTAAGGGGAGCAATGTCTTAATTTTATTTACACAGGGTAAACACAAGCAGAGGGGTAATCAGATGGACTGGATTATCTTTACTGGTCTGTTCAGGATTAGCCTTGGACAAGTTTTCTCTTTATCTTTTTATTTTAGAGGTGAACTTTATCACAGTGGGTATCTGGAACATTCCCCAGCCCTTTAGTCTGCACCCTGCCTATTTTTGAATCCTGGCTGAAGCCTTTATCAAAGACATCCCCTCCTGAAGTGCCCCTCACACCTTTTCTAAGGCTAGGCCATTTATCTCAGGCTTCATCCTGCCTCTGCTACACTGAGGGGGTTTTGCATTCTTTCTCCTGCTGTGAAGCCAGGAGGAGCGTCCCATAGTGATGTGGGGAGGTGCATGGTACACCTGTGGGCTGTGGGCATGTGGAGACGAATGGAGTAGAGGCAGACAGTCGGTTGCTGAGCCAGGACTCCTCACCACAGAGTGCCAGCCCATCACCAACGAGAGGCATAGGCAGGGCACAGGAGGGGAAGCACCACCTGCTATCACACCCCCCACTCTGGTCCAGGCATATGCTGTAAGACACCGACTGAGGGTGTCATCACAAGGATGGGACAGAAACCTAGGACTGGGATGGAACAAAAACCTAGGACAGGGATGGGACAGCAACCTAGGAGGCTTACCCACTGTCAGGGCTTACTCCTTTAAACTAAGGAGAGTACCACTCTGCTCCCTTTCTGCAAATACTTAAGATCAACAATGTTTCCTAAGACTGGGGTCCCCAGCACCCCAGGAAGGCCTTGGAAACAGAGAGGGAGGCAGCTCAGCGAGGCAGTAATATTTAGCTCCTCTTAGCTGGAGGTTTTGTCAACACCAAAATCCATCCTTAATATCACTTAACTTTACAATCAAGTCTACTTCTGCTTATGGTGTGAAAAGACTCAGGAGCATATTGGTCCACCTGAACTACAAGAGAAAAGGTGCGCAGTCCACAAAACGGTGATGAGTATCGAGCCCACCAGAAAGCCAAGGTTCTGAGGCAAAGGAGCAAACTGAATTCCAGGCTGAAGCATGCCTCCAAGCTGGGGCAGACACACTGTTTCCTTTGTTGGTTTGTCTGTTTTTATTTGCTTATGTGTTCATTTATTTGTTTGTTTATTTAGCTGAACTGGAAACTAAACCCAGGGGAGCTCTACCACAGAAATACAACCCCAGCCCTTTTTATGTTGAGATAGGATGTCACCGAGTTGCCCAGACTGGCCTCAAACTTGCAATCCTCGTGCCTCAACCTCCCAAGTCACTGGGATGATGGGTGTGCACCGCCACACCCAGCCCACACCACCTCTTTTACTTTTGGCAGAAGAAGGACAAAAGAGGCCTTTATTCCAATGAGGAAGAGGAATTCTTAAGGGCCTCAACTGTAGAGCAGGATGCCAGTTTGGAAAGGCTAGGTGTCTCAGAGGATCTACCACCTGCAGAAGCTCCTTTCCTTGAGCCTCCACCAGAAGGACTGAGGAGGAGCCTGGAACAGGCACTCAGAGAAGCAGAGGCTCGTGGGCAGTGGGATGCTCCTGGGAACAGGGTGAAACCTCCACTTCCCAGCCTTCTCTCACAAAGTCTAACATCCCTGGATGGCAAATCTCTTGCCCCTGGGCCACAGAGGAAAGTATGGGGTGGGAAGGACCAAGCCCAGCTCACTCTGGGGAGACGCAGGACAGCCTCTGCCCAGGAGAAGGTTAAAGTCCAACAGAACCCAAACCCAGGTCCAGCCCCAGCTGATCAACTCACCCCGCTGAACGACCTGGTGCAAGAGATGTTAGCCCACTTCACACACCACGCAGGAGCTGGCTCTCTTCTGTTCTTGGACCCACAGTGTCCAGCACTCAGTCACATACCGTGAGATACCAAAGCAGCCAGGGAAACCCCACAGGGAGGAGCAGCAGCAACCCACAGAGCCAGATGCAGACACCTAGGTCTGGATCCACCAGGCAGAAATGCAGGCAGCTGTGATTGAAAGGCTCAGGCGTCGGAAGGGAAACAGTCGTGTGCCCAGCTGTCAGCTCAAATGGGAGGTCCTGGCTAGAAGGCAGTTCTTTCCAGGGCCGTGGAAAACAGACAGCAAACCAAAGCTTCCAAGAAGCCAGCTGATGCCCCACCTCTCACCTGATGCCCAGGTTAGAAACTGCAGACGCCTGGACTTTGTGGCCAATCACCAGGCTGGACTGGGCTTCCTTACAAAGTACAGGGCAGGGGGTTCTCGGCAAAATATCTGCCACCTCTGTGGGGTATAGCTCCAGAGAAAAACTTAATGGATCTTCTTGATTATTTAAAATTAGAAAATGTACTTATAGGTATCAAAAAAAAAAAAAAAAAAAAAAAACATACGTGGGGCTAGGGCTGAGGCTCAGAGGTAGACCGCTCACCTAGCATGTGTGCAGCCCGGGTTCGATCCTCAGCACCACGTAAAAATAAACACATTGTGTACAACTACAGCAAATAAATAAATATATTTTTTAAAAAAGTATACGTGCCAATAGTAGTCTATTTCTTGATGTAGATTCAGAAAATGAGTGGGTAGTCATCTGCAGCAGCTTATCAAGCCAGGCACTTATAGTTTACACTCATTACCTTTTGGATGTCTTACTCTGAAAAGCGTATATTTTAAAAGGCTCATTATTCTGGTAAATGTTATTTCTTCCTGTCTCATTGGCATGGTTCCTCAGATGCCCAGCCCTTCAGCCAGCCCACTGGTCCTTGCCCAGAAGCAGAGGGAGTGGGAAAGTGGTAGAGCAGTGACCGGGTGGGCTGGAGCACAGACACCAAGCACCAGCTGCCCTATGGGCCTCCGTGCTCCATGCGGCAGGTGCCGAGGTGAGCTCGTCACCTGTGTCCACGGGGCAGCTGGCCTGTGCACAGTGGGGATGCCTGCTGCAGAAGCACACTCCACATAGCAGCGTGGCAGCGCCCACCAACCCACCATGCACGCTCAGTTCAATGACTTCAACCTCCTGCTTCCAGACACAGGAGAAAATGAAAGCCCTGGGAGCTTTTCTGCACCTGAATGGGATTCAGGGCTGACCAGTAGCTTTGGTACTTACCCCAACCTGGATTAGTGTAAGTTTGGATCAATAGTGGTGACCCACGTGTGACATAAACCCCTCAACTATACTCTCAGATGGAGACTATCTGCCAGAGGTCTGTCCTTGTTTTTATTCTTCAATAAATTCTACTCTTACGCTCGCTCATCCTCATCTAAGAATTTTATTTTTTTAATTTCATGAGATAAGAGCTGAAAAGGAGAAGTTGGTGGTGAGCTGCAGGTCCTGCAGAGCACTGGAGGGCATGGCCCACCATCAGGAGCTCAGCTCTGTGACCTTGCCCAGACCCCACCCACCTGCAGGAGCAGAGAAATTCCAACCTCACCCATGTGCAGGAGCAGGGAATTGAGACTCAACACAAAGATGGTTTCTTTCTTGAGGACACACCCCAGTCACCTAAGGACTCTCCTTGGGCCCCACTCCTCAAGGTTCCACCACCTCCCAACAGGGCCACACTGGGGCCAAGCCTTAATGCCTGGGCCTCTGGGGGTTGTTCTAGGTCCAAGGTATGGTATTTACCACGTGGAAGGTCACCACATCAGACAGAAAACTTCCCATGCCCCTTCTGCTCCACGCCTTACACACCACCGCTCCTCTTGTCACCACCACGGTCAGTTTAGCCAGCTTGGAAGATTTGTGCAGAGGAGACTGGGCACCATGTTGTGATGATCCCCTTTATTAAAACCCACCAACACGTGTGGGACCCTGACAACCACAAATCCACAAGCACACTGTGGATTTCTGCTGGGCCATCCTTATCCCAGCCTCTGACATCTGTGGTTGCCAGGTGGGAAGGTGTAGCCCACAGTGAGAGGAAGAGGAGGCCAGTCATGCCCCACACAGCAAGGGGAACTCACACTGTAGAGCACAGAGGGGAGGAGACAGAGCCTGAGTTGTCCCATTTCTGCACCTGTGAAGCCGCTCCCAGGGACAGTTCCACTCACGAGCAGCCTAAGGGGCAGGATGAAGAGCTCATGGATGGGGTGCAGCAGCCTCCCATGGCAGTTGTCCCCAAAGGTCCATTCCCAGGTGCTGCTCCTCTCAGCAGCAGCCTTTCATAGCAACTCATACCTACCATCACTTCACCCCCAGGGACAGGCCCCTGCCAGACACATTGCATGATCCCGCAGATCCACGTCCCTATGCACCCATGACCCTTGGAGGATGCACAACACTGAGTGAGCTCTGCAAACTGTGCATTCTGGTGATGATGGAGCCTTGTCATACAAGTACAGCAGTCTAGAGGGGAGGCTGGTAATGGGGACTGTGCATGGGAGCATGGAAAATTGCTCAAAAATACACTACAAAAAAACACATAGTGCTCTATTACAAAACTTCAGTTTTAATGATTTATGGACTTCCTCCTTGAATTTTATTGAAAGGAAAAATTAGAAGCCATCTAACTTACAGACAATAACATGTTTTTTGGTGAATGTGGCATCTTAGTGGCATCTTCCTTAAAGACAGGGCCAAATCGGTACAGCTTATGATGGTCCGCCAACAATATGCTGCCCTCAGCAATGCTGATTGGGAGCCCTATGAACTAGTCCACAGTCCTTGACAGGATGTGAAGGTCTAAATCATCCATGGGAAGCCTTCCCAAAGGCGACTGTTCTGTCCCATGTCTTCCCCTCGGCCGCAGCTTGCTGGCCTTGGGTAAGTCCACCTGAAGTGCTAGGGTGGTAGTCAATGACAGGTAAGATCCCCAGAGGGGGGGCAACCTAAGACAGACACACCCTCAAGTAAGGTAGGTTCCCATCAATAAAACAAAAAGGTGAAAAAATGTTGGGAACATTAACAACACGTCAGCCGGGAACATAACTCTCTGGCTATCTCTCACTTCCTGATGCGTGGACTTGGCCTAGCCCAGGGGTGTTGCCCTGACATATGACAAAAAAATCAAACCACCACAAGGATAGGCTAATGGCTGTTTCTCCAATGTGATCTGCTTGTGTTCCCTATGCTCCCCTATAACCTTTCTGCTGATAAAACCCTCTCTTTTTTCATAAAAGATATCATGGTGCTGAAAGAGTTAACTTTGACTGTGTAGGTTCTCCTATTTACTTGCTATTCTGTTCTTTATTCATATATGTGGCCACCAGGTATCGCTATTTCAATTACTTATAATGACACTAATTCTATAAATTAATTTTTCTGAAATCTAGAGCTAAAAACATAAAAAAACCTTTTCTAGACTAAAATAACAGGTTCCTAATTAAATAGCTTTAAGAGTCTTTTTGTGATTGAAAATAAATCCCTCTTATTTTCAAAATAATTTAATGTAGTAATACAAATCTTTAGAACAAAAGTCCTTCAAAGCTGCCTCTCCCTTTCCCTGCTTCTTGTTATGAAAAACAATAAGTGCCTTGAAATTCCAGTCAGACAAAATTAACTTTTATCAAACAAGTTCAAACAGTATGCAGAAAGAATGACTAAGTTAGAGATATGAGGTAAAAATTACAACATACACAGATAGTTACGTACAGTTCATGTAACTCTCCATCTGTACAAAAACTTGATACGTATGTTTGATATGTAATCAGTAAATGATTCAGCCTCTTTCCTAGGTTTTATGATGTAAAAAAAATGTGTAATGCCAAAAAATGTTGCTTATATCCTTGTACAAACTGAAAATAAACCAGCAAAAGAATCAGAAGAAGCAGAAGATTCCACAGCCTAACTCATGTCTGAGTGCTGATTTCTTCTGCCACCGGCTGACTCCTTTACTTCCTGCTACGTTGAGCACTGGCGTAGTACCCCCCGGCCGACAACCCACTTTGGCAGCCCCCTGATAGATTGTGTTACTCTGCACCTCCGGTGGAGACCACCACAGACCTCCGCAGGTGAAAGAGTTATACGTATCCAGGTGTTTATACTGGGTAGCTCTGCTTCTCTGAGTGCTGGCTCCTCTGTATTAGCCATCTATGGCTGCATCACAAGAGGTCACACTGAGTGACAGAACACAGCACACCTTTGCCATCTCACAGTTTCTGAGAGTTGGGGGCTGGGCCCAGCTCAGCCAGCCCTCTGCTCAGGGGTTACAAAGCTGGAATCAGGGTGTCTGCCAGGCTGGTGCTCAGCCAGGAGAAGGCTGGTGCTTCTGCTGGCCGCATTCAGCTCCTTGAGGTCGCAGAACTGCAGGCTTCAGTATGTGTTGGCTGTTGGCCTGAGGCCACCCCAGCTCTAAAGGCCACCTGCACCGCCTTGCCACATGGTCCCCCAAGAGGGCCAGAGTCCTCTCAAGGTTGGCAAGGACAGAGATCTGAAGCTGGCAGGATGGACTCTCATGCAGCATGACAAACTCCCAGAAGACACCTTTGGTGGGAAGCTAGTCAAGGCCCCACCCAAGGGGAGGGGACTGTTCAAGGGCATGAATCCTGGGGAAGACACTGGAGGCCACCTTGGGGATCATCTGAGGTGACTCTAAGACCCTGAAATTCTTCCCCTGGGCATTTGTCCAGCAAAGACTGGCTGCGTTCATCCAAGATAACTGCAGGAACGTCCCCAGCAGCTTGGAAAGGAGCAGCCACCGCCCCTCAGTCTGGGCACCTCCAGGCTGTGCTTCCCACAAACACTGCTCGGGATTCAAACCCAGGCAGGCCTTCCACTCCACCTGCCTCCTGACTTCACCCTGCTTCCTGACCGCCCAGCGCCAACCCCACTCAGTGAGACCCAGGCACTCGGCAGCACCCAACTCTCTGGTCCCATTTCAGATGCCCCACTTTCCCTGATTCTCAAGAAGAGGGTCTCCCCTTAACAGGAGAAACCCTACGGTTACTGACCAGGCCTCCAATGCCCACGTTCTCCCTGAGGCCACTTGTCCTCAGTGAGGCCTGGGGTCCCTCACCTAGACATCATGTAGGGTACAAAAAGTCAAACCATTTTGGGAGATGGACAAGAAGTCTAAACCTCTGAAAAAGTAGATTCCTTTTATCAAAAGAAGCCTGGCGCCTGAGATACGCCACCACCCACAGATGGCACGTTGGAGGGATGGTGACGTGGGCTGGCCAGCAGTGGGGAGGAAAACAGGGGCAGGTGCTGCTTAGGCACAGTGTTGGTGCTGAGTGTGACTAGAAGCCAGTGATAGGGCTGGCCCTGGAGGGGACCTGCTCCTCCCCTGGGGACAGCCTGTCAGCACTCACACCATTTTATCTGGTTTTTGTTTGTTTGCTTTGTTGTTGTTGTTGCTTTACTAAATTCTGATGTAATATTCTGAACTGTGTTTCCCTTCAAGCTTGGATCATGCTACACTATTGGCTGAAGAAATAATTTTTTTCTAATTTTGAAAGCATTTACATTTATAGAAAGGTTGATGTGTATTATATAGATTCACCAAATATTAGAATTTTGCCATGTTTTATTCATCTGTCATTTGTTCTGCTTTTTGTTGAACTACTTGAAAGTACACTGAGACATGACACCTCAACCCTAATGCCTCAACATCTCTCGGGAATAAGGATATTGAGCTCAAGGAAAATAACAATATCCACAAAACAGTTGAATATACAAAGTTTCCTGAAAACCTCCAAAATGTCAGCTCAGCTGTGACGCCTCCAGAGTAGTGCGGACAGTGCTGTGTGGAAACCGTGGTGGTCCGTGAGCACTGCTGAAGCCTCGGCAGGAGAGTCCAAGCCCTAGAAGATCAGCCCATCTTAAAACCTTCCCACTTCATCAGGCACAAGGTAGCCAAATGCTTATAGTGACCAAGCTGCCACCCTCCCTAAAAAGGCACCACATCCACCCAAAAGCCATGGAGAAACCCCCGCATGCTCCTGGTGTTGGCTCAAATGACCCAGCCACCTGCTGACCACCTGCCGCCAGTGCTCCTCAAGGCTCCAACTTCCTGGTGCTCAGCACGAAGAGGAGGTGGGGCCCAGGAAAGAGGAAGGCAGGTCAGGAAGAGAGCACTAAGACAACGTCCTGGGATACCCCAGAGCCCGCGCCCAGCCTGTGTTTGACCCAGCCACGTCCGTGAGTGTTATGTGCACACATGGGGGGTGCAGGGACAAGGACCAACCAGAGCAAGACATGATAGAGCAGAACTCCAGATCCTTCTGTGATCATCAGCACACGGAGCAACAGTCCTGCCAAGCAGGATGCTTTGGCTTTATTAATATGTAAAGTGGTGATGCCCCTAGAGACCCCGCTCCCTCCAGTCTCTGTGAATTGGGTAAGGTTATGACTCAAGCTGGCCAAGCACAGGGACAGCTTCACAAGCTCACTCTGTGCACCTGGGCTTTCCTCTTGGAGGAGCTGGAAGAACTGCACCAACAGCTCGGGATCCAGGCAGGAGCGAACAGGCGGAGCTGGGAGCACATCCTGGCTCCTCTGAATGGACTAGAGCCCATGTTATCCTCACCAGGCCCCTCGTAGAAGGAAGAAAACCTCCTCAAGCCAGCATTCTTTGCCTTTGCAGCTGGAGAAAAACAGAATGTCTGCAGCAAAAAAACATTAGGAAAGAAATGTGCTGGTGACATCGCTGAACTCACCAACCCCATCAAAGGTTTGCATTTTTGCACAATTGCACAAAAGGAAAAATAATTGTTAAATGTTCTGGGCTACATCACATGAGCAGATTGAACTCTGCTTACAGCAATACAGCTCGAGTTTCCCAAGGAAGAGAGAAAAGAATTCTCTGGGGCTTAATACCTGCTCCTGTATCTAGCTAGAGTTCCTACAACAAAACACCATGCAACAGAATTCATATAATACAGGGTTCAGTTTATAGCTGGTCAACGTTGTTATAAATCACCACAAGATATTTAGTTATAGAAGGACCACAAATAGACACATAGTGCACTCGTGAGATGGCCCCAAGGCAAGAAAAGTGTGGACTGGAGCCAATGCAATTAATGGATTCGTAGGTGTGTGTCAGCATGGAATTTTCTAGGAAACAGCACTGTAGAGTATTTTTAGTATATGTTTACCTTGGGGGTGAATATTTTTTTCTACCTTTCAGAGCCAGTTATTTTTTTGATGATTGAATGATGATGGTGGATGGGTGGATGGATGGGTTCATGAATAAATGAATATGTCTTCACAGTAGCTTTGTGGTTCTGTCTTCTTCCAAGCCATGCATAAAGAGCCCCTGCGTGGGAAGCATCTGGAGTTCCATGCAGTGATGTTCTGAAGTCCCTGCCCCACGGGCTCCTCCGAAGAGGACAGGTGGTGGGTCCCAGTGGAAAATGCTTTGTCTTTCTGTCTTCCAGCCACTGCTTTGAAACTTCTAGGTGTATTTTTAAAGAATCATCAAATACAACATCAGATACAGACAGAGAAAATACATTCACACCTCCACGGTGCATGCTTCTTAGTGCTTTCAAAATAAATTATAATAGCTTATATTTTATTTACATGTAACCTTGGAAATAAACCTATTGCATAACATCAGACAAATCCACACAAGATTCCTATGTTCAACACTTTATAAAATGGAATGCTGATAAGGTAAATATGTTGTGATAAGCCACGAGGATTTGTTGTTCTGGATTATAGTATTTGCCGGGTCTTCTATTTTTTTTTTTTTTTTTTTTGGCTAATTTTTAAACAAAAAGAAATAGAAAGAGGAGGGTACTTCCAGTTCTTCCTTGGTATTGCCTGCCAATGAAATATACTTCTGCCATGAAAAATGTTTATTGAACTCCCATAGGTGCGTGGCATAAGCAAACGCTGTTTCACACCCAAGCATCTCATGCCTACCTTGGTGTCTGTGTTCCTTCACATCTTTAACAGTCATGGAAAGTGAGCTGGCACAATTTCTAAAAGGAAAATCAAGGAGGAAAGTCTAAGCCTGTGAGTAAGTGACTGTCTTCCAGCCCCTCTGAAGAAACTTTGAGGACACACCTAATTTTTCTAATACTGGATTGTTGCAAGAAGTTGGTGAAGAAGAGTAAAGATGATCTCCTAGATTCTGATCCAGTCAAGCACTGTAGGTGACACATTGCTGATGGACAAGGAGAACATCTGAATGCCACAACAAAACATCTGTTAAAACCAGAAACTGAGCTGGGCGCAGTGGTGCACACCTGTAATCCCAGCACTTGGGAGGCTGAGCCAGGAGGATCGTGAGTTCAAAGCCAGCCTCAGCAATGGTGAGGCACTAATCAACTCAATGAGACTCTATCTCTAAATAAAATATAAAAAAGGGCTGGGGATGTAGCCCAGTGGTCGAGTGCCCCTGAGTTCAATCCCCAGTACCAAAACAAAACAAAACAAAACCCAGAAACTGCTCTGAAGTTACACCGAGTCCCCATGTCTCAGGAGTCCAATGCAGCTGTGGCCTTCTGCTCTACAAATCTCCTCAGTGGAGCGATTTATTTCCTACAGTCCTAATGTCATAAGTTAAAGCTACCTTGAGTTGCATGACAGAAAAATCTGTGTCCATGGCCTGGGCAATTGCTCAAAGGCTTGCCACCACCCTCTGCCACAAGAATTTACTAGATTCATGTTGGCACAATTCTTCCCAGGCTCTGTGATAAGACAGTGGCTTACCCTACTGCTCAGTGCACTCACCATGGAGCTAAACCAAAAATGCCATGTTATAAAAGAGCCTAGTGCATCCCCTGCCAAGGGACAGGCGTTCCGCTGGGATGGTGGGTGTCCCCCTCTCTCCGCAGGCTTTCACTGACAGAGCTCCATGGCTCTCCGTCCTCTCATCCATCAGGAAGCGCTGCTTTCTTCCAGCTGAAAGTCCCCGGCCACGCGTAGCATTGTTCTGTTCTACAAGGGCTCAGCAGAGTGGCCCAGAAGTTGGAACCGCAGAGCAGCCTGCGGGTGCACAGAGCAGAGCCCCCTCCGCTCTCCCAGAAGGAAGGGGCATGCAGTGCAGCAGTGGGGTCCCTCAGCCCGATCTCCACCTAGGAGGGCAAGGCCACCAGGGCTTTCTCAGTTGTGGCATGCACTTGTGGATACCCTCTCTAGGTAGACTGGCCTCCTCTGCCTCGGCCCCCACAGGGGGCAAAAAAGCCCCTCGGTGCATTCCTCCACTCAAGTGTCCATGCCAGGCCAGAGCGCTCTCTCTCTTGTGTTCGTTTCTGGTAGGATCTCCCTAACTGCCCAGGTTGGTCTTGAACTTGTGGGCTTAAGGGATGCTCCTGCCTCAGCCTTCCCAGTGATGGGGACTAGGAGAGCACCACAGCACCTGGCTGCACACTTCTCAAATCCTAAGAGAGACACTGGTTGAGGCAGGTGAGTCTGGAGTCCGCCCTGGTCTATCTATGAGCCCAGGAGGGAGATGGTGCAATCTGCTGCCACAGGCTTGACCTGAGGGCATGGTGCCAGTCAGCTGAGGGGTCCTGTGAACTGGAAAGACCTTCCAAAAGCCTCTCTTCTCTCAGTGACAGGGTATAGGCTGGTTTTTCCTCCTCATTATCTTTCACAAATGAGAAACCAGATGCTTGTCCTGTATCTACCAAGGAATGAGGCCGGATGGGAATGCAGCTCCACTGAATTCCATTTCCTCACTCCTCCCGGCCACAGCCAAGGACTTGAGTCAACCCCCCCACACCACCGCAAGGCCCCAGCTCTTGTGAGCATCCCAACAATGCTCAGGAAGGTGCTCAACAAACTTCAATGGCTCTCACACATATAGATTCATTTTTTTAGTGCACTAATCTGATTTTTTCCAGCTGCTTAAGGAAAGGACCAGTGCTCCCCGCCAGAGTGTTCTGGGCTGGGCACTTTATAAGGAGACAGAGGACAGCAAGGCACCTCCTGGTCTGTGCTTCTTGGAAAGCCTGGAAGACATCACTTCCCTGGAGGTATGACTGTGTCCCTCACAGCCAGATGGCCATGATCTGAGTGGGTTGGGGAGCATGGGCTTCCCTAAAAGCTAATCGTTCTGCGTTTTAATTGTAAAAAACTTGGAAAGCATTTACTAAATTGTTAGTATGCAGTTATACTCAGGAGCCAAAGTCATGCTCTGACACATTAGGGAATTTGTGTTCTAGGGTTCACCCCACCTCACCCACCTCTAACTCCTTCCTTTTAAAATGTTTTCCATCTCATATTTCATGTGCGAAGCTGCCTTTGAGAGTAATGTTTACCACCAACTCCTCCATCTCTGACACAGTGCCACTTCTGAGTCACTGGCCCAACCCCTGCTGCTCCAGAGGACCTCACAGAGGCTGTGCACCCTAAATTCCACCACAACAGCCACCACTCTGGCACTGCCACCACCGCTGCAATCCAGGCACACAGTTCAGTCTGAGGGGCCCCACAAGCAGGACTGCCCCAGAAGCCCCTCCACTCACCTCATGGAAACCTTCTACAACCCCTGTCCCAGCTGTGTGATTGGGCACCCCCACTTTCTCAGCTGCAACTACAAAATCTCCACCCAGATGAGGGAGACTTTGCTCAGTCCCCTGCATGCTCCTGGCCCAGGCTCACACTGCAAATGGTAAGCAGGACCGGGCTAAATATGGGTGGCCTTTTGGGATTAGCCTACCCTCCACTCTGAAAATGGCTTAAAACTAGACCCATGAGCATTCTAAAAAATAATTTTTGTCTCAACATACCAGCACCATGGAGTGTTTAATCTACTCCTAACATGGTTGTATCTCATTTCAAGCAATAAACATGACCCCCCTCAAAGCTATTCCTAAGAAAGTGCTTTTTTAATTAGGAAAGCAGTTGACAGTGCACTATCACCAGCACCATTAGGGAAACTGAAGCAGGCCAGAGACCTCCATCCAGAAGACCCTCACCATAATTGTTCTTGTTAATATAGTATCAGCAAAGATTGTTCAAAACAGCTCAGTGTGGTTAGAACTTCCTATTTTATGTTGCTGTGTCCTACAAAAGCTAAGTTTAACTGTGGACCTGCTGATGTTGCTCCTGCTTCTGGGGTAAAATCTCTGACTGTCCCAAAAAGTGGTATACAAAACACTTGTCATGTAAGCCTCCAAGCTCAACCCCCCAAACTGGGTATAAAGTCCAAAGCATTTCTAGACTTTTGGTCCAGAGAATGATTTGGGCAATAGTCCCTCTGGACCCCGCAGTCAATAAACTTGCTTCCTGAAAATTCCTTGGTGTCCAGCCTCTTCTGGACACATCCAAACCTCCCACAAGTGAAGCGTCCTGCCTCTGTGAACACTCACCCTTGCCATCACCCACCAGCACCCGCCCTGGGTTGCTGCTGTCTGTGCAGGGAGCTGCCATCACTGCTCCCTGAAGAGGGCACACCCTCTGACACAGGATGACTGCTCCAAAATGTTTCCATGAACAAAGGAAACAAAGGAGCGGACAGGTGCTCCTTCCCCAGCCACATGGGACTCTCCATCCAGGACCTCCCAAGTCACGCCTTCTGTCCTCCCTGTGCAGAGGTGCCACTCCCACCCTGCCAGATGCCTGGAGCTGGCTGCACATACAAGTGGCACATTCCAGATCTCGAGCTTCCTCTTCCCTTCCATAGCCATCTTCCCCCAATGATAGCAACATCAGAGAAGAAAGGAAGAAGCAGAAGACACTTAGGTCAGTCACTCTTCCCTACTCTGGGGAAGGACATTCTTATGAGCAACTATGCAGATCTTTCTGACTCCTAAAGCTTCTCTACAGGGTATTGATTTATGGGGGAGAGAGCTGGAATCTCATTAGCAGCAGAAGCAACAGGCTTTTCCAAGTCTGTGGAAGGACCTTCATTCTAATGTGGCCCATTGTGAAAGCTCAAGGAGTAGGCCAGGAGAAAGGAGAAGAGAGGGGAAGGTAAGGAAATCAGAGAGGGTCAGCTCCATGGGCACCACTGGTCAGCAGAGTAGAGGTCACTTGGGAAGCAAGCGTGGGGTTCAGGTAAATGAGTGAATCTCAATGAAAAGCAGCCCCCCACAGGACATCTAGCAACATCTGGAGATATTTTTGGTGGTCACAACTGGGGGCGGGGGTGTACTACTAGCAGCTAACAGATACCAGCAAGGCTGCTAAGTGCCCAATCACATGCAGTCCCCACAATAAAGAGTCACATAGGAAAAACTGTCACCAGTACTGAGGTTCAGAAACACTGGGTTAAACCAAAGCTTATCAAGAATTCTAAGAGTAAAGCAATTCCAAACTAACAGGAAGTCAGCATAAAAAGTTAAATGGTACAGGTCACAAAGAGGTATCCCAGAAGCCAGCCATTCAGGGGGCATCCATTCAGTCATTCAGCAAATATTTATTGAGCAAGTCATGTGCACCAGGTGCTTTCTGGGCTGTGGAAGTGCTCACAGCTGGTGACTTGAAGAATCCCTGCCAGTGTCACCACGTCAGCACATGGTTCACTGCAGGTACTGGGAATGGGAGCCTGGAGAGTGGAGCCACTGAGAGGAGGGACTCAGCCGCACCTGCCCACTTGTTGAGAGCTTGACTTCCACACAAATGTCTCTCTCAGGCCTCAGGGGCTTTGGGATTTTAAAAAATAATAATAACAATTCTTCATAAAAAGTCTTTTGCCCAGACTGAAACTTGTGGCTCTCACTGCTGGGGTTGAGCATAGTTCATAATTATCTCATTTATCTTAACTGCCAAAGCCTAAAACTGAAGGGGGGGTGTAGCTGAACAATTGGTTAAATTCCTTCCAAGGCTGCTCAGGCAGCTGCACCCTTCACCAAGAGTCCAGAAACTCTCCTACAGTCAGAGTGCAGAGAAGCCACTTGGAAAGACAACTGAGAGGTGACGTTTAAACAGTAGGGACCAGGCTTGGAGCCTCCGTAACTTGCTGTGGACACCATGAGGAGAAGATTCTCTTTTGTAATTATGTCTCTTGCAATTTGTTGAATTCAATTATTAAGCATCAAGTTAACCAACCACTACCTACAGATGGATGAGCCTCTGCTGTTATTTTCTTTGTTGGTTAGAAATGGCAAGCAACAAACTCACTGCCCTGGAACCTCTCCCGCTGCATGAATAAAACATTAGCTTCTCTAAATTTCAACGTAAACCCCAATTAATGCATCAAAATGTCAATTGTCACCCAAAGCATTCTAGTAGCAATGAAATACCTTTAAATAAAGAAGGATCCTCACAGGAACAAGTGGAGTGAGCTGACTTTACTCCTATCGCTAGAGCTCCTGCAGCCTGTCTGCTAGTGTGTATCCCCTCAAAGAAGCCTCAGAGAGAGGGTATCTGAGAACACTACTGGTGGTTCAAGGGACGTGTTTCCATGGTCTTAATCATTAAGTATGTTTGTACAAAACTCAGTCATCACCACTGTAAGCTCCCCTCAAGTCACAAACCTTGGTGATCATTTCCAGAAAGCACACAGAGTCAGGCACAAATAGAATGATAAAAATAAACCTTATCAGTACTTCAGGGGCTGAAGAGATGACTCCACAAAAACTATGATTTGTATCATAGTCCTCAGTTACAAAGAAAGCCGAGACAAGACACAAGAAATAGAAAAGTCGTATTTTCTAACAGAAATTCACAAGAGCAGAAATAAAAATTGAGGATCCTATCCATATCCATAAGAAGAATGGTTTCCAATGGGTCTGAATTCTTGTGATCTCACACCCCGTGTTTTTCAGACAGAAAGGGAATTTGGTCCCTTGTCTGCTTTCTGTGATCTAAAGCGAGCAGATCAGTGATGATTTTAGCAGCAGTCAGGAGAATAAAGGACATTGTAAGGTTTACACTGAATTAAATGCACTCACCACAGTCCTCCAAAGACCAGCAAGGGCATGGAAGCTAAATATTCAAATTCTTTGTTTCTTCTCCAAAATATAAGCTCATTGCTAGCAGACTGCTGATGTTTGGCTTGAACTTGAAGGTTCCAGAAATAATCTAAAGATAGGCATACTTTTATTGATGAATATGATTAAATTATAAAAAAACTGATATTTTTTCCTAGGACCAATAAATTGCAATTTCAGCAATAAAAGGTTTTAAAAAGCCTCAAAATTATCAAGCTATTAGTCCAGTCTTTTACTCACAAATGAATGAGTCAATGCCCATTTCTTTGACTGAAGTGGTAAATGTCTCTTTTTGCTGTGTCCAAACACAGTGATGAGACCACGCAGTGCTGGTTATATTTATCAGCATCTGGAGTAGGTTGTAGGCAACCTCTCTCTCTTCCAAAGTGAGAAAAAAAAAAAAAAAAAAAAAAAGTACCAGATGAACCCTGGCCACAAGGTGAAGTCTCTAACTGCTCCTAGCATCTAGCATAGTCAGGGTGTTCAGCTGAAGCCAGGGCAAAGAAGTTGCAGCATCTCCGCCTGGCACCAGGCTTTCATCTTGCAAGTGCTGTGCCAGAATCTACAGTGATCCATATGGAACCTTCTCACTGAGGACCCAAAAGTCCTGGGGCCAAGGGGGTGGGGGCTGAGATCTAAAGAACCGTCTTCCATCATCCTGCCTAGGAGACACCAGGAAGAGTTAAAATCCAGGCAGCCTAATTCTGCATTCTCCAAAAGAGCCAGCTGTGCCTGACCCGGGAAGCCCAGTAACACTTTCTGATCACAGTAAAGCTACCCAGTCCAGGATACTGATTTGCTGGCGCTTTTCTCACGGTCTGCCATGAGAGGGGCGCCCTCCATATTGTAACATCTCCCAAGGAAGGGGATGAGGATGGAGAGGGACTGCATGAGCTGGAGAGGCTTATGAAATAGCGGATCTGAAGCCCTGGTGGCAGGACCATCACAGAGCGCTCCCCAGACTGCTGTGACAATGGTAGGAAGACCAGTGGGCAGGGAAATGACATGGAGTTCTTATTTTTGTAGCTCGCTGCCCAGGGCTGATAGCCATAGTAGCCGGTGATGCGCGGGATCCGCTCCTCAATGGACGTGAGCCCCACCGGCCAGCTGGTGAGGTCCTCCACCCAGCGCGACCATTCAGGTCCTCCTTGATTGCCTCATCTACTACCAACTACTTGAGCTACCGGAGCTGGGGTCTGATGTCGGACAGTCTCCTGGGGCTGACGTCCGGTGACCTCCTCATGCCTCTGAGGCCGGGGCAGGTGGGCAGGCGGGGAGGGATTAAGGACTGGGAGGGCGTTCAGCGAGGAGCAGGGCCCTGGGCGAGCCAGGGCGCAGCCTGGGCTGCTCCCTCGCGCCTATCGCCACCCACCTCTGCTCGCTCCGAGAATCGGAATTGGGTTCGTCTCCCGTCTCCTGCGCCCTCCCCTGGGCGTCTCAGGCAGTGTGGGCGAGGGCCAGTGGCGAGGGAGAGGGTGCCTTAAACTTCCCCAGCAGCTCCGCCATACATGCCGCCCCTCCCGGACTCCAAGTGCTGCAAGGGTCCACCCGGCACTCGGGCCTCGCGTCCACACCCAGGGCGCTACTCACATGGCGATGCATTTGCCCCTGGGTGCGCCGCCGGGAAACTCCGGGATCCCCATAGGCAGCGGCAGAGTGAGGCCGAAGCTCCCAGACTTGAGGCGGAGGGGCCTCGGGCCCGAGCTGGCTGCAGCTGCTGGTCAGGGAGAGCTGGGAGCCCTGCGCGCCCTGGTTTGTCTCCAAGCACCTCCGCGGCGTGCGGTGTTTGGCTCAGCCCGGCGACTCCAGCTGGTCCGCGCGGCCCACTGCGGCCAGCCTGCAGCGGAGCGGCGGAGCAGCGCAGCTTCGCTCGCCGCAGCCCTAGCATAGCGCGGGCGCGGTCACCACGAGGCCAGGAGAGCGCTTCCAGCAGTGCGCTCCGAGGCACCTGGGCGGGCGGGGGTGTGCCTGGCCTGCGCAAGCGAGCCAGGCAGGGGCGCTGCGCCCGCTCCCGCAGCCGGCTCCCAGTTCTGCCTGACAGCCCGGGGTAGTGCAGCGCGCTCCTCCACCTCCTGGGCTTGCTACCGTGAGCGGACCCCTGGCTGGGTACTTCCACCAAACTCTGCACGACCCCCACCCCGGCCCCAACCTCATAAAGAGCAAAAATACTCCAAAAGAAAAAAACCTGGCTCCATACTCAGAATGCCAAATAAATAAATGGCATTTCATAGGCAAAGCTGAGACAAAGTACATAGATTTATAGTCGGGGTGGCACAAACCTGTCCTGAAGGGTGTACATTCTCACTGATGAGGACAGTACCCCATCAGTTCTCTCTTTGGAGATGCTCCTTTTCTTTAGCTTCTAGTGGGTTGTTTTGTTTTTGTTTTTGGTCCACCCGCCATTCTCTCCAGATTACCTAACCACCTTTCATAATGTTATTTTCCATTGGTACAAATTTAGAAAATATGGGAATATGTGAAGAAAAAAAAACAGTTATCCCACCAAAGGTGACTGCTTTGAATTAGATGTGTCCTCTTTTTTTCCAAGGCAAAATACATTTTTTTTCCCACAAAATCAGATTCAAATCACACAACTACCCTATGTACCATTTTTATGTTAAATAAAATGTTTCTCAGAAAGCTAGGAATAGAAGGGAGCTTCCTCAGCTTGACGAAAAGAACTTACAAAATCCTACCACTAACACAATGTTAACTTCATGCTTAGTGTGAGAAACCGGACATTTTCCTCCTAAGATCAGAAACAGGCAAGGTTTATGGTTTGAATATGTGGTGTCTTCCAAAAGCTCACATGTGAGACAATGCAACAATCTTCAGAGGCAAGATGATTAGATTATGAGAGTTGTAACTTAATCAGTGGATTAATCCAAGTATGGATTGACTGGCCAGTAACTGTAGGCAGATGGGTGTGGCTGGAGAAGGTGGGTCACTGGAAGAGGGGGTGTACCTATGGGGTTTATATTTTGTCTGTGGTTAACAGAGCTCTCTGCCTCCTGGTTGCCACGTCCTGAGCTGCTTTCCTCTGCTACACCTTCTGCCATAATGTTCTGACACCCTCTACCAACTATGGACTGGATGTCTGAAACCTTGTATCAAAGTAGCCTTTTCCTTCTCTTCAATGCCCTTGTCCTGTCTTTGGCCACAGGGAGGTAGAATATGACTATACAGATGTCTCTGCTCACCGGTCCTTTTCAGCATCACACTGGAAGTCCTAGTTAATGGAATTACACAAGAAAGGGAATCAAGTATACCAAGAAGGAAGAAGTAAAAAGAAAGCTAAGTTGTTGTTGTTTGCAAATAACATTGATTGTTTATGAAGAAAATCACAAAGGATGACCAAAAAACTGGTGGAACTAATAGGCAATTAAAGTAGGATTGAAAAAAACAACATTAACGTACAAAAACCAACTGGTTCTCCAAATGGAATTCAAAATTAAAAAATAAATACTGTTTACATGAATACTCCTCAAAAGTTAAATATCTAAGTACAAATCTAACAAAATATGTATGATATACATGTGGAAAACTACAAAATTCTGATGAAAGAAATCAAAGGAGAACCAAATGGAAAGATATCCCAGATTCATGGACAGTAAGACTCAGTAGTGTTAAGATATCAGTTCCTAATTTCATCTATGGATTTATTGCAATCCCAATCATGTGTAGATTCCACATAGGAAGAAGAACTTCCAATATTGCAGCATAGTAGGATAATTAATGGAATATTTCAAAATAGCTGATAGAAGGGATTGTGTGTGTTCCCAATACAAAGAGATGATAAGCATTTGGGCTGATGGATATGCCATTTAGCCTGACCTGACCATTGCACATTGCATACGTGTATTAAAATGTCACCCTATGCCCTATAAATATGTACAACATGAGTCAATTCAAAATAAAAAATAGAAAAAATTACATGAAAAGGCAAAAGACCCAGAACACCCAACACAATATTAAAGAGAAAAACATTCTGAGGCCTGACATTACATGACTTCAAGCCTTCATATAACTATGGTAACCCAGACACTGGTGTTGGTGAAAGAACAGGCAGAGCTGATGAAACAAAATAGGTCATAGATGGACTGGCACAGTCAACTGATGTTGGATAAATAAGCAAAGGAAATTCAATTAAGAAAATGCACACTTTTTTTTTTTTTTTTTTCAAATGGTGCTGGAATAACTAGAAATACACGTTAAAAAAAAAAATACCTAGATATTGTGGCATCTTCCATGCGATGCTGTTTGAACAAAAGTTCCATGTCTCAGAAGGGAAGTCGAGGAAAACCCCGCCCCTTCCCGGATAAGATGCCACTCAAACACACTCAAACAGGACAGCTGAAGGAGTTAATTTTGTCTGTGTCTATTTTCACTGTTTTCTGTCTATTCACTGTTCTGTTTCTATATATGGCCACTAGATGTCGCTATTTCAATTATTTAGATCAAGACTAATTCTGTAAATTTAACCTTATTGGAATCTAAGCTAAATACATAAAGAAAAAATAAGAACCTTTTTCTATAAGTACTTAGTTCCTAGTTAATAAGCTGTAAGAGTCTTTTTGTGATTAAAAATAGATTTCTCTTACTTTTAGAGTAGATATAAATTCCTTAGAGTAAAAAGTCCTTCAGAGTTAATATTCAGCTTTGCCCCCCCTTTCCCTGCTTCTAGGTGTTATAAACAACTGCTATGAAAGAAAAACAATAGTGCTTTGGAATCCCAGACAGAGAAAGTTAACTTTTATCAGACAGCCTGAGCAGTGTGCAAAGAAAACGGCTTCAGGGAATCCGTGAGAAATAAATTTTTACCCAGACTAATCAGATAAAAAATGACAAAATTATAATATGCCCAGACAGTCATGTACAGGGGCCTTGATAAGGTGTAAGTGACCTCAAAACCTTGAAATATATAAGATAAGAAATTTAATATGTCTAAAATGTAATCTATAAATTAAGTCTTATGACTGTAATGAAATCACAAAAGAATGTATAAACAATCTGTCCTGCCAAAAATTATGCTTAAATACCTACAACAAAGTGAAAGTAAAGAGAGAAGATTCAGCAGCCTAACTCGTTGTCTGTGTGTGCTGATTTCTTCCACCACCGGCTGACTCCCTTACTTCGTGCTGCATCGAGATCACGTACCCCCTCGGCTGACAACCCACTTTGCCAGCCCCCCCCATACATTGATCATGCTACTCTGTACCCCCTGCTGAATCCAGACCCCAGCACCTAGACACCTCACATGCTTCACAAAAACTACCTCAAAATGGACCATAGGCCTAAATGCAAAAATAAGACTACAAAATCCTTAGAAAATAAACAGGATAAGTGGGAATGATAATACACACTTATAATCCCAGGCAGGGACTTGGGAGGCTGAGACAGGTGAACCACAAGTTCAAGGCCTCAACAATTTCATGAGGGCCAATCTCAAAAAAAAATGTAAGCCGGGCGCGGTGGCGCATGCCTGTAATCCCAGCACTTTGGAAGGCTGAGGCAGAAGGATCGCGAGTTCAAAGCCAGCCTCAGCAATGGCGAGGCACTTAGCAACTCAGTGAGACCCTGTTTCTAATAAAATACAAAAAAGGGCTGGGGATGTGACCCAGTGGTCAAGTGCCCCTGAGTTCAATCCCCAGTACCACAAAAAAAAAAAAAAAAAAGTAAAGATCTTGAAATGTACCTCAGTGGTAGAGTGCTCCTTGCTTCAATCCCCAGGGGTTGTGGGGAGGAAGAAGAAAGAAAGAAAAAAGAAAAGAAAAATGGAGAAAAGGGGAGGAAAAAAGGAGAGAATCTAGATAACCTTGGGTTTGTTGGTGACATTTTATATACAAGATCAAAGGCATGATTGATGAAAGAAAAAATTGATAATTTGAACTTCATTAGAGTTAAAACATTATGCCCTGAAAGACAAACTAAAGACTGACAGAACATTTCTCCAAAAGATGTATGAGGACTAGTATCCAAAATCAGAACTCTTAAAACTCTACCATGAGAAAATGAACAATTCAAAGAATTTGCCAGTTACCTTTATCATATCACTAAAGATATGCATATGGCAAATAAACATGAAAGCATGCATCCTATCATATACCATTAGGGAATTACAAATTAAAACTGCAAAAATAAGCCACTCCCTACCTACTAGAATGGGTAAAATCCCCAACACTGAAACAATAAATTCTGGTAGGACTTAGAACTGAAAATCTGCATTTCTTCTCTTCTGCTGGCAGGTGGGGTCTGTGTAAGCTGCAGGCCTCTGCAACCATGAATGGCAGGCTGTGCCCCCTAGTGTTGCAGCAGACTCCCAGCAGCTCACCAACTTCTCTCAAAGACTGAAATCCACAGACAAGGATGAGTGGGTCTAAGAGCATGATTTATTAAAAGGTGAATAGACATAGAACTCCCTTCCCACAGGGCAAGAGGAGACAAAGACAGGTTGCTTCTTGAGTGTGCTAGGCCACTGAGTTTATATAGCACTTGGGCCAATGCAATTGGTCTAAATTTAAGTTAACCAGGGCTTGAAAATGTACTAACATTATTGGTTAACCCTTGAGTCTGAACTTCCATTCTGGTCTGCCCCACCTCTGTTCTGGCCACTAGCTGCAATCCCAACTTCCCAGGAGGTTGAGATCAGCAAATGAGAATGCTGGGGTAGGAGGTGTGTTCGGCAGCTGCACTGTGTGGAACCCTCATCTACACCTGGCAGGTCTGGGCAACATGGAGGGACAGGTCAGCGCATCCTGGTTCATCTTGGCCCTGACACACACCTGCATGAACTCCTGCCCCTCCGGGTCTCTCCAGGACAAGGTCTTGGCTACAGAACCACAGGAACCTACATTCAGGGCTGATGGAATGCAGCATGCAAGAGTCACTTTGGAAAATAGTTTGGAAGTTTCTTACAAAATACATCAAACTACTAGAGCACATCTGGCAGTCACACTTCTTGATATTTATCCACATGCCTTAAAAATTTGGGTACACACACACACAAAAAAAAAAATCTGCAAATTTACAGCAACTTGTTCATCATTGTTGAGATATCCTTCAATAGGTGAGTAAGGTACTATTCACAGAGGGACACTTACTGCAAGCTGTGGGCTTTGATAACTATGTGAGGATGCCTCTTCATCAGTTGGAATAAATGCTCACTCTAGTGTGGGAGGTTGCTGGTGGGGAGAGGCTGTGCTTATGTGACTGAAGGGAGGTATTTGATAAATTAAGGACTGAACTTTCCCCTAACATATAATGCAAATCTAAGTATCCTCTAAAATTAGAAGTTTGTTAATTAAAAACAATTTCATTATAATACTTTCTAATGTCACTATATTTTCTAAAAGAGTCTTCCCAGACTTTACTAAGGTATGATTTATAAATAAAAATTGTAGTGATTTACAGTATGCAATGTCATGATCTGATATATGTCTACACTGTGCATTGATTAAATCAAGCTAATTAACATCTCTGATACCTCAAACACTTAGCTTTTGGTGATAAAACCATTAAAGATTTTTCTCCCTGAGCCATTTTCAAGCACACAAGTCCTTAGTAACTGTAGTCACCAGTCAGGAGACCTCCACAGACTGTCCATCTGTTTTAGTGAGTTTTTTCACTGCTGTGACTAAAAGATCTGACCTGAACAATTGTAGAGGAGGAAGAAATTATTTGTGGGCTCACAGTTTCAGAGGTCTTAGTCCATAGAAGGCCAGCTCCATTCCTCATGGGTCAGGGCAGAAGAGTGTGGCAGAGGGAAGCAGCTCACATGACTATCAGTAAGCCAAGAGAGAGACTCCTCTGCTAGATACAAATACACACCCCATAGCCACACCCCAATGCCCACCTCCTCCAGACACACCCCACCTGCCTTCAGTTGCAACTCAGTTAATCCCATCAGGAGACTGATTCACTGATTGGGCTAAGGCTCTCATAACCCAATCCCTTCTCCTCTGAACCTTCTTGCACTGTCTTACACCTGAGCTTTTGGGGGACACCTCACATCCACACCATAACACCATCTGAAACTGTGAACCCTTGGATCAGCATCTTCCTACTCCCCCAATAATCCCATCCCCTGGCAGCCAGCATTCTACTCTCTGTACTCTCTGAATCCTCTTTTTTTTTTTTTTTTTTTTTTGTTAGATTAAATGAAAACATGCAATATTTGTCAGTCGTACTTTCTTTTTTATTTGCATGTCTAGTAATTTTTATTCTATTCTATTCATTTTTATTTGAAACACCACCAAAACTTAAGATGACTGTATCCCTCTTCAGAGAGATTCCCCTCCTCTGTTAGGCAGATGGTAGGAAATTAGATGAATCATCATGATCCAGTGGGAGATTAAATAGGATTGGGATTTGATTACAGTTTTATTGAGATTCTTCCTGTATTCTGCTTCCGTCCTCTTAGGTACAGTCCTCCAAGGCTTCTGACTTCAGGAAACACAGCTCTGCCTGTCAGAGATTTCCAGCCCAGTTCTGCAGTTTTCTACCTTGCAACTCTGAAAGCTGCTGTATAGTGACAGTGTTGGTGGCCTTCAGACTGACCCCTCTCCTGGTGGGTCTGTTGTTCCATCACCCAGGGTCTGTGTTGGAGTCCTCTGCCTTGAGAAGCCTTATGGCAGGACCCCAGCCTCCTGTGCAACCCCAAAACTTGGTATATATCCTGGGAGGAAACGTAGGGCTCTTCAAGTTTACAAATTGTTCTCTAGCTTTCTCAGTCATTGACGCCTTGGCTGATTTCACTGGTCCTGGCCAAAGTCCCTCCACCAGGGCCATTTTCAATCTTTTGCTTTGCACTTAGAATTGGTGAATTCTCCCTGGTTTAAAATAAATAAATAAATAAAAAGACCAACAAAAAACTGTTGGTGACCATTGGGTGATCTCAGAGCTGTTTTCTTTCTCTACAGTATAAACTCACCTAATGTTTGTCTCTTCCACAGTTCTCTGGTACCTTTAAATATGTTATTTACCTGGGTTTTCTAGTTGTTGCAACTAGTGTGCATTTGCCAAGGTCTGCCACATCCTACCTGGATGTTGATTTCTTTCTTGATATACAATTTCATAGATGTTTATTTATTTTGCTTTTGTAAAGCAGTCATGAACTTATATGAAAGCTAAAACATTTACCATCGTATCTTCAGAAATTCTTTAAGCAAGGATTTATTTCTTAAAAAATATGGCTTTCCTGTGATTTCTGGGTGAGTTTGAAGGGAAAGGAATGGGGTGGAAAGGATCATGCTGTGGCTTCATTTTGGCTAGTTGGTTCTTTATGCATTTTTTGATTGATGTCTCTTCTGGGGCCAGGATAACAACAGCAGCCAGTCAGCACCCTGCATCTGGTGTCAGAAGCAATTCACTCATTACCCGAATTCAGTGGTGTGCTCTTTATTTTCTATTCATAATAAATGCACATAATAATAATTTATTATGAATAATGCTCTTAAAAGAACAGAATGACACAGGAAGCCACAATTCAATGAAACCTTCAGGGGTGAGAGAGGAACAAAAAGACGTAAGAAAATGACATGCTAAGTAGAAAAAATGCAATGAGAAGAAGGCAAAGCATATCAGGAATAAAAATAAATATGAAGAAATTAGATTTGCATATTAAAAATTGGGGGAAAAATCAAAGTCCAGATATACCCTATTTGTAAAAGGTGTTTCAAAACAAACATAGCCAAAAAGCTATATAGAATTGTTGAAATATGGAAATGGGAAGAAATATATGACATAAATCATAAGAATAGAAAGTATCTACAATAATAAACTGACAAAATGTAATTAAAAGAACAAGTATTAAATTGAACCAAAAAGCTAATTTAATTTGAGAGAAATTGCATTCACTGAAAAAGATTTAAAAGTAATGGACCTTGATCATTTGCCAGCACAACTTAGAAAATAAAATAGACAGCAAAGACAGACAGTAACAAAGGAAAACTGGCAGGTTTATGATCATAATGGGATTCCTGAAATTTCCTCTCCTAGAAATTGGACTAAAGGATATCAAAGTAAGGATGTAATTAAGTTAGCAAGTTTTAATACGTACCCACAAGCTTACAGATACATTCAAACACATACACACACGTACATTTTGTGTGTGTCTTTGTGCGTATATATACTTGTATATTTACACACACACACATATGATTTTGTTTATCAAACAAAACAAACAAAAACAATGCAATTTTCCCAAATAACTATGAATCATACATAAAAGCCATCCATATTTTAAGCCATGATAAGTTATAAATTTCAAAAATCAGAGGCAACAATCTGACACATTCTTTGATTATAATATAATAACATGAATTAACAAAATGATAACAAAAACTATCTATCCCTTAGAAAAAACTTTACATATTCTAAATCACTCTTCTTCTAAGATGAAAATCAAAACTGAAATCGTAAGTCAAAATGAATGGTCCTGGGAGCATCACGTGGCAAAATTTGTGCATGATCCAAGGTAAGACATGGAGTGGTTTGTTTATTCTTATATATTAAAAACCAAGGTATATTAGAAATAAAGAAACCAAACATTTACTTCAAAGAGTCAGAAAAAAAAATAAAAATAAAATAAACCAAAAAAAGTAAGGGCATAGAATTAGTAAGGACAAAAAATTTTCAAAGAGAAAACCCAGCAACCAACAAACCAGAGAGAAGACTTAACCAATAGACCACAGGCAGGCTCTCTGAAAAAACCGGCAACACAGGCATATTTTTGGCACAGCTAATCCTAAAAAATAAGATAAAGGGACAATAATATTTCACAAATGGAGATACCATTACAGAGAAGAGAAACTAAACACGTAAGAGAATATTACAGCCATGTGCTGCGGGCACCTGCAGCCCAGCTACTCAGGAGCTGATGAGAGGGATTGCATGAGCCAGGTGTTGAGGCCAGGCTGGGCAATTTAGGAGGCTCCATTTTTAAAATATTATAATAATAAAATAAACTAATATTTTAATAGGAAATATGCATAAATTGAAAAATTTAGAGAAAATGGATGGTTTTCTCAATGTATTTAAATTAGCACAATTGGACTAAGAATTTACACTTAGATGTAAAACACAGAAGACTTTAAAACTCCCAGAAGACAACACAGGATAAAACAGAAGACAGAAAAGAAAACAGATGATCTTCATATCCAGTGTTGGAAGAGGAGCAACTCCATTCTCTGCTTCTGTTGGTGGGTAGGGCTCTACAGGCAAGGAAGCCTTCTCAGTGTTAGCAGCTAAGCACAACATGGGTTGCCTACCAGTAGGTCACAGCTGGCAAGGCCAGACTTCTCCAGGGCCACCGAGGGCCGTGTTGCAGGTCTCAGTGACACAGCTCTCAATAGCAGGCTTCGCCTCCAGTGCTGTGACAGACCCCATCTGCTCACTGCAAACTTCCTTCCAGGTTCTTGTCTGCAAATACAAAGAATAAAATTCATGGGACCATGGAAGGAAGAGTGAAAGGCACAGGATTTATTCAAATGTGAGGTAAAGAAAGAGAATTCTGACAGGGGCAAGGGTTTCTCCTGAGTGTGCTGGTCTAGGGTTCACCTAGCACTAGAGGCAATGCTGTTGGTCCACAGCTATTGGTCAGCCCTTGAGAACTTCCATTCAGCTCTGCCCAACTTCCATTTCCTCACAGCATGCCTACAATCCTAGCTGCCCAGGAGGCTGAGGTCTGTGGACAGAGGATGCCTGGGGCTCTGAGCTGCATGCATCCACACCAGGCTGGCAGGGCTGCCTGAGCACCACAGGTCAGCACCTTGGCTCACCTCGGCCCTGGCTCACGGCACCTCAGGCCTGAGCTGGCATGGTGGGCTCCAAGCAGCTGTGGCCGCTGCTCATCGCCGGCTCCAGCCTGCCTGGGCCACCGCTTCTCAGCAGGGATTAGTGGGTTAGCTTGGCATGCAGGGAACCATGTCAATGTTAAAAACCTGATCCCCGAAAGAAATGCTTAAGAAGCTACACTTCATCAAAGTTAACAACTTTTGCCAGGCATGGTGGCCCATGCCTGTAGTCTCAGTGGCTCAGGAAGCTCAGGCAGGAGGATCGCGAGTTCAAAGCCAGCCTCACCAACAGCGAGGTGCTTAGCAACTCAGTGAGACCCTGTCTCTATATGAAACAAAACAAAGGGAGAAAATATACAAGGAATTCTTTAAATTCAGTGATTAGAAAACAAAAATTAGACACTATCAAAGAAGATGCACAAAGTACAAATGGGCATGTGAAAACTGCCCCACATCATGTGCCATTAGGGCATCATAGACTAAAACAACGAGGCGCCACTGCACTGTCCCCCCATTAGACAAAACACCCAGGAAAGGCACCAGTGCAGGCAGCGCAGGGGCAGTAGGAACCCTTTTTCTCTCAGCACTGCCGGGAAGGCAGGACAGAGCAGCCACTCTGGGGACAGTGTGCAGTTCCTGATGAAGGCATAGGTACCCTTACCATACCACCTGGCAGTCACACTCCTTGATCTTTACCCAGATGAGCTGCAAGAGTAGGTCCACTTGAGAGACTGCATGCCCATGTTTATGGCCACTAATTCTCGATTCCCAAATGTGGAAGCAGCCAAGCTACCTGGAGTAGGTAAACTGCACAATATAAATGGGTATTATTCAGTACATGAAATTCTGGAAGATGCAAAAGTATGGAGATGGTGAACAGGTCTCTGGTTGCCAAAGATCAGAGGGAGGAGGAACGGCTGAGTGGACAGGGGACTCCCTGTGCTACCGCAGTGGTAGACACACTTCATTACACACTTGTCAAAACCCATAAAGCGTACAACACAAAGAGAGCACCTTAAAGTACCCCTGGGCCTTAGTAAATAATAATGTGTCGACCTTGGCTAGATCTTAGCAGGAGTGCCACAGGAAAGCAGGCTGATGTGATGAGGAGCCAGGAGAGGGGGCTGAGAGAGCACCTGTTGTGGGGAGGGGCTTCACTTTCCGCAAAACTAAAACTGCCTTAAAAAATAAAGCCTATTTTTAAAAATTGGGTCAAGAAGCCATAGAAGACCTAATCTAACTAAATATCAAATGAAAGTAAAGAGGTAAGTGAAGAGAAGCCCCTAAACCAGGTGTGTGTGCAGGGCCCCAGACCTCACATGGAGTCAGGCAGGGTGGCGTGGAAGAGTAGGGAGGTGCTGGGACCTGGCACCCATGAGGCAGGGTGGGGTCAGAGAGCATAGACCAAAGTTCGCCTCCAGGAAACCCCACCACGGTGGAAAATGAGAGAGGGAGCCAGACCTTGTGGGCCAGAGCCATGGGGACTGGAGGGTCCAAAGTGGAGGTCAAACAAGAACCTGAATGGCAGCACAGGAGGAAGTGGGAAGCCCCCTTCCCACTCTGCAGCCAGAAAGGAGATCTCACAAGGTAGGACCAGGGGCTTCCAAGGGCACCGGCAGACAGGACTGGACAAGAGCAAAAGCCCTCCTGAGAGATGCGCAAGCACATCACGTGAGAAGTCAGAGCCAGACAGAGGAGGAGCCTGTCCCCCCCCCTCCATTTATATACAGAATGATTTTCTTGGCTGCTGGTGTGCTTGCAGCAAGACCAGGGCAGAATCAGGAGAAAAGGCCAAGCTCCCTTTGTTGGAACCTTGTTTCTGCCACCCACTTTGAGATCCTGGACACATTTTTAACCTCTGTGTAAAGTTAGTAAAATATTTCCTTGCAGACTGGGAAACCTAAATGTGGCATGTGTTGTGTGATGTGTGCAGGTGGGGTTTAAGGCCCAGCAGTCCTCCTCTATCCCTGGGCATCTGTCCTGAGATGCTCAGTACCCCGGAAACCACAGATGTTCCAAACCCTGCATGTGCTGCGTCTCTCTTAGGCATATGGACCTATGATAGCTCAGTTAATAAATGAGGCACAGTAAGAGATTAACAATGACATCAAATGACCTCTACAATAACTTCCACGTATTTTTAGGCAAACCTGCTCCTGAAGCTGTGGACCACTCGGCAGCACAGGCCTGGTGGCACTTATGCCAGGGTGTCCCATACCGAAGCCTTCCTACAGGCTCAGCATTGCCATCGGGTGGGACATCTTTTCTTTCCCCGACCTCCACACATGTTCAGTGCCCTCCCACCCTCACTGTGCTCTTACCCACATGGTGGTACACACTTGTGCCGCTTCAGGGTGGCAGCCACACTCATACAAAGTTTCTTTTCCTTCTATTCATGTTCATGGACTCGTTCAACCTTGGCATAGGAAACTTTCTTTCTTTATTGCATCAAGAACTTTTATCTTTTTGTTTAACGAGTGCGGGGGTCCGTGGTGGACTCTGCAAGAGGTGCAATGTAGCATGATCTATCGGGGGACTGCCAAAGTGGGTTGTCAGCCCAGGGGTACTACACCAGCGCTCAACGTAGCACAAAGTAAAGGAGTCAGCCGGTGGTAGAAGAAATCAGCACACACAGACAACGAGTTAGGCTGCTGAATCTTCTCACTTTACTTTCACTTTGTTGTAGGTATTTAAGCATAATTTTTGGCAGGACAGATTGTTTATACATTCTTTTGTGATTTCATTACAGACATGAATTAATTTATAGATTACATTTTAGACATATTAAATTTCTTATCCTATATATTTCAAGGTTTTGAGGTCACTTACACCTTTCCAAGGCCCTGTCTGTGACTGTCTGGGCATATTATAATTTTGTCATTTTTTTATCTAATTAGTTTGGGTGAAAATTTATTTCTCATGGATTCCCTGAAGCCATTTTCTCTGCACACTGCTCAGGCTGTCTGATAAAAGTTAACTTTCTCTGTCTGGGATTCCAAAGCACTATTGTTTTTCTTTTATAGCAGTTGTTTATAAAACCTAGAAGCAGGGAAAAGGGGGGAGGCAAGGCTGAATGTTAACTCTGAAGGACTTTTTACTCTAAGGAATTTATATCTACTTTAAATGTAAAAGAAATCTATTTTCAATCACAAAAAGACTCTTAAAGCTTATTAACTAGGAATTAAGTACTTATAGAAAAAGGTTTGTATTATTTTTTCTATGTTTTTTATGTTTCTAGCTAGATTTCAAAAAAGATAAATTTACAGAATTAGTCTGGATCTAAATAATTGAAATAGCGACACCTGGTGGCCATAAAATATGTGAATAAAGAACAGAACAGCAAGTAAATAGGAGAATTTACACAGTCAAAGTTAACTCTTTCAGCACCATGATATCTTTCATGAAAAAAAGAGAGGGTTTTATCAACAGAAAGGTTATAGAGGAGCATAGGGAACATGAGCAGATCACATTGGAGGAATAGCCATTAGCCTATCCTTGTGGTGGTGGTTTGATTTTTTTGTCATGTGTCAAGGCAACACCCCTGGGCTAGGCCAAGTCTGTTGTAGGTTAGACTCCAACACAGGATCAGCATGCAGTGTTTTTTTTTTTTTTTTTTTTTTTTATTATTATTTCTTTCAGCCTTTTTATACATTTCCAGACAAAGAAGGCAATTAGCCAACAGCAAACACTTACAGACAATGAAGGCAAATAGCCAGTAGCAATGATGAACGCAAATTTGCAAATCAGCAATCAGCCAGATAAACTTTCCCTAAAGATACCTTAAAATAGTTAGGGCTAGAACATTTTGAGTTCTGCTTCTTTTCAATATAGAAGAAACAAGAAAGAAACACCCTCATTTGCATCAATGTTTCTTTACTATCTATACTTCTTGGCAGAATGTTCCATTTGCAGGCATGTCCTGTCCAAGGGCAACAAGGCCTCATTTGCAAGAACTCTTGTTGCCATACTTTCTGATTAGCCTTTTGGCAGAACGTTCCGTTTGCAGACACGCCCACCAAGGGCAACAAGGCCTCATTTGCAAGAACTCTTGTTGCCATTCTGATTCTCTGCACAAGTCCATATATCAGGAAGTCAGAGAGTTATGTTTTTGGTTGACGTGTTCTTAATGTCCCCAACATTTCTTTTCCCCTTTTCTGTTTTATTGATGGGAGCCCACCTTACTTGAGGTTGTGCCTGTCTTAGGGTGTCCCCTTCTGGGGATCTTACCCGTCACTGGCTGCCACCCTAGCACTTCAGGTGGACTTACCCAAGGCCAGCAAGCCGCAGCCAAGGGGAAGACATGGGACAGAACAGTCGCCTTTGGGAAGGCTTCCCATTGATGATTTAGACTTCCACATCCTGTCAAGGACTGTGGCCTAGTTCATAGGGCTCCCAATCATCATTGCTGAGGGCAGCATATTGTTGGTGGAGCACCATAAGTTGTACCAATTTTGCCCTGTCCTTAAGGAAGATGCCACAATGCCTGAGCAATAGGCAAATTATGGAAAGGGGGAAAGGGAATTTCATGCAATTTGAGCAAACTGGGGACTACTGTTCCCACATCACAGGAAATACTTAGGAGCTTTTGGCAAGCATTCAGGAAAAGTTCACTTCCCACAAATGGAAGAGGGAGAAGGAAATCACCCTCAGTACAAGGCTCCAACAGCCTTGTAGAGGTTGCCAAGAGCTATGGTAAGAACGAGTTCAAGATCAGGCCTCACCAGCTCAGCCCATGGGAACCATGGCAAGTGGGTTTCCTTCCCTCAGCCCCGTGTCCTCTGGAGGCGCTCTTCCCCATCCCTGGGGCTTCAGATTAGCTCCCAGGAGAAGCCAGCCAAAGCCACTCTCTTTTCCTTGAAGAGGCCTAAGGCCTCTTCAAGTTGGAAGGAGATGGAAGTGTGATTAGAGAGGAGGGAGGCAGCCACGAACTGACTTTCAAAGTGCAGGTCCCTTTCAGGGCAGTGGCAGCACATCCCTTCTAAGCATCAGTCTGCTTGAAATTTGCTGTTCTGAAGGGTTTCTTAAAAAAAAAAGAAAAGACAAACAGCTGCTTATCTTGAAGCCCATCAAACATTCCTTTTCTGCATTAGGCTTTGTAGTGAGAGAAGCCCTCCAGAGTGGTAGCCACAGACACAGAGTCTTGAGGACACCTCTTCCCAACACAGGTCCTCTGTTCCAGGGACAGAGACAGCATTTGACATCTTGAGGGGAAGAACATGCACCCCACGGTCATGCTGCTCAGTGCTATTGTTCAAGCCAGCCACAGACCCCTCCCGAGGAGGGGTCTGGAACTCCGGCACAGCCCCTACTGACTGCAGGGCTCCCAGGGTCCCTGGTCCAGGACAGAATGGCATTGTTCTCTGGCCACTGCGGGGCACCAAGAGCCAAGTGGCCAAGCAGGAGTCCCATCCCAAGAGGCCTGGGCTTGAGAAAGAGGTGGGCTTCTCATCAGGCCACTGGACTCGCAGGGGACCTGCAGGCTGGCCGTCCCCACCCTGTGAGGCCATGGGGTGGGAGGAGTCGTCATGGGGCAGAGCTGTGGGGTGAGACTTAAGGAGAGCGGGGCACAGGTGAGCAGGGAGGAGGTTGCAGCTCCTCAGCTCCTGCTGGTCTCTCTCCCTGGGAAACCCACCTGTGTCCTGACAGCAGCTTCATGGTACCATCTCACACTCTGTGACAAACTCCTCTGCTCTGTGTAGATTGGCGCTCACTTGTTTATGTTACTTCAAAACAAAATTCCTAATTAGCAGAAGGAGAGCAAGACTCACGCCCCTACTCCACTGAAAGACTTTGAAGCAGAAACACTTCATTCTCCTTTGTTCATTCAACTAACATCCATCAAACACTGGTTATGTAGGATCCTAGAACAGGACCGTGAAGAGGCCTCTGAAATGCAGGCCCTAGAGCGGATGCACGCCTGGGTGGTCTGGGAAGACCTCTGCAGAGCAGGTATTTGAGCAGAAACCTGGAGGAGGTGAGGGAATCCACATTGATGCTGGGCAGAAGCAGCATTAGATGCAGCGGCTCTGGTGGGTTGTGTTTGGTATCTGAGGAATGGAAACTGGATCCAGGGAAAGCCAGGCAGGAGTGAGCTGGAAAGGAAGGCTTGGATGAGACACGGAGGGCCTGGGCCTGCCTTCTGTGGGGCTGGAGGATGGAGGGCCTGCAGAGGGTGGGGCTGGTGACCGGTTAACCTGGGCATAGAGAATGGACTGGAGTGGGGGGCAGAGGACAAATAAGGAGGAGGGGGAGACCAAGCTGGCGGCTCTCACGAGAGACAGGCACAGGCGAGACCACTGCAGCTGCTCACAAGATGGCGGTGGTGAAAGAAGTGAGAAGTGGGTGTGAATGGGACAGGTTCCAGACTCAGAGCTCATGGGACCCTCCATGGCTGGCTGTGATATTTGAGAGGAAAAGAAGATTTCAAGAATGAGTTCAAGAACTTGGCCCCAGTAACTGGCAGTGTGCAATTGCTGTTGACAACGTGGGATTGACTTTGGGAGAAGCAATTTGGTGAGGAAGACATGGAAATTTGAATTTAATATCAGATCTCTAAGCGGAGGTGCCAAGGAGGTTGTGGGATGCACAATGGGAGCCCAGAGGAGAGTAGATTAAGAACACGTGTTTATGGGCACGCAGATGGCCCTCATCAGGACTACACTGAATGAGCTCAGCTTAGGCAGGGAAGAGAGGTGACTTCAGATGGTGGGAAGAGAGAGTGGCCAGCAACAGGAGCCAGAGGTGCGAGACTGGAAGAGTGCAGCTCCCTGTGCCACCAAAGAGAGGTTAAGGGCATCCGCTGGAGCCCCCAGACCAGGGGTGAGCCTTGGAATTGGCAGGTCAGCAGCTGGAATGAAACCCTGATTGGAGGAAAACAAGGAGAAGGCCAGGTGAGCACGAGGACTGCTAGCATAGCCATGGGGTGTGACCACGGTGAGTTATCACAAAAAGCAACTGAATACAAAATATGAATTTTGGCAGTGTTTACTGAGTGGTGGGAATGGGGAGGGGTCAGCAGACGTGATGGGCGGTGTGGACGTGGAAGCTCACATTCTTGTTATTCTTTACATCCTTTCACCTGGTAAAATGTTCTAGATAGTCTTCTGCACTCATTCCACATTTTTAAGCATGATTACAGCATAAAAAGAAGTGAACAGGCAGTCGACACGAGGTTGGAGGTATTGTGATCCTAAATTGGTGGCAGTCACCAACAGCTGTGTTACTACCAGTCTCCACAGGTCACATGCATCACGTCCGTTCTTTCATGAGGATGAGTACAGCGTGTCCAAAATGAAGACAGAGAAAACTCTTAAAAGACTGTGCCCAGAAGAGCAGAGAAAGCAGGCAGTGGTGAGGAAGCCTGGCGTGGGCTGACAGTGGACCCTATTCCAGTCCTGATTAACTCCATTTTGCCTCTCTGGCTGGCTCCTTTCTGAGTTATTGTTCTTTCCCCCAGTTTCTCTTAAATCCCAGGAGCACAGGTCTAACAGATACCACATCCTGGAACAGAAATCAAAACTGTCCTTCCCAGCAGCAGTGGCTCTTGCCTTGGTACTGCTAAGATTGCTCAACCCGCCCCTGGACGGTGATCAGCCAGGCCCCCACCACTGGCTATGGGAACCCCTGCCTTTGCTCTTTTCCTGGAAGCTGTGCTGATGCTGGAGGTAGCACTTGGATCTGAGGTCCCAGGGCAGCCACGCTTTGAACAGAGTCCTTTCCTGCTTCCCAGCACTTTGCCATTGGGTCTTTTGGGGCAGGAGGTCCAGCTTGGTGTGGTGGGTCTCCTCCAGAGCCAGGCCTTCACCAGGGCTGAACAGGAGGGGGGTGGAGACCATTCCCAGCATGCTCGCGTGAGAAGGGCCTGGCTGGGAGACTGCATGGTGATTTCAGAGCATAGGTATAACTAGGGGCCAAGGAGGGAGGAATGGAACCCATCGCCCACTGCCACCTCCGACCTGAGCAGAGGCCTCCCCTCTCAGGAGGAAGGGCGGGCAACTGTTCAGGCAGGAGCCCCCCGGGCACTCGGGGAAGCTCTGCACCACTCCTGCATGGTCCCCAGTGGTGGCTGCACAGAGGATAGAAGCTGTTAAAAGATGCCTATGGCCTGGGCCCTACCTCACTCCCATAAAATCACAACCACCAGGAAGAATCCTGCTGCTAGGAGCTTTTCAGGAAAGTGTAAGGTGCCCTGGTATTGAGAGACAGAGTCCCTGCTCCTGAGGACAGATCAGGGGCTTCAAACAGGGAAGTTCCGGGGCAGACTATCAGGTCCTGTTTTGGTGTAGAAAGTCCCCTGCAACCTGGGCCCAGAAATGCTGTTCAGGTAACTGTCTCTGGTTCCAGTTAGGCTCTGCCCAGCCTGTCTGTGGCCACCCTTCTGTCTGTGCAGCACCCCCGCGCACCTATGCCTGAGACCCATGACACCTTGTTAGCCTGCGCAGAGCCCTTTCTTTGGGCAGCATATTTTATACTGCGGAAGGGACACACTGTGTCCTGTGTGCACAGGAGGAAAGCAGCTAATGGAACAGGGGAGCAATTCGGGTTCCCTGGGCAGATGGGATGGCCCCTGGCCTCACATGCTTGGCTTTCCGCTTCTCTTGGACCACTGAACTTGATGCTTCTCTTCCCTTGCTGTCCCTCCAAGGCCCTGTGGCATTTGCAGTTTGCAGACTCCTTGGAGACAGCTGATAGATTGCCATCTTTTGGGTTTTTTTTTTTTTTTTTTTAGATTATTTATTTATTTATTCATAATGCACAAGTATATCATCTTTTTACATACAACTGCTTGTATACAAAGTATATAAGTACCATTCAGATCTTTAATCATGCATTTAGGATAGTGATATCCATCTCATTCAACCACCATTTTTTCCCCTTCCCCCCCTGCTCCCTCCCTTGCCCTCCCTTTCCTTTGACCATTCTAGTGTTCCTCTAATCCTATGTACCCCCATCCAATCACACTGTGAACTAACCTCCTTATATCAGAGAAAACATTTGGTATATGGATTTTTGAGATTGACTAATTTCACTTAGCATTATATTCTCCAACTTCATCCATTTACCTGCAAATGCCATTATTTTATTCTCTCTTATTGCTGGGTAAAATTCCATTTTGTATATATACCACATTTTCTTTATCCACTCATCTACTGAGGGACATCTAGGTTGGTTCCACAACCTAGCTATTATGAATTGTGCTGCTATAAACATTGAAGTGGCTGTGTCACTGTAATATGCTATTTTTAAGTCTTTTGGGAACAGACCCAGGAGTGGGATGGCTGGGTCATAGGGTGGTTCCATTCTCATTTTCCCAAGAAATCTCCATACTGCTTTCCATAGCGGTTGCACCATTTTGCAGTCCCACCAGCAATGTATGAGTGTGCCTTTTTCCCCACATCCTCTCCAACATTTATTGTTGTTTGTGTTCTTGATAGCTGCCATTCTGACTGGAGTGAAATGAAATCTTAGAGTAGTTTTTATTTGCATTTCTCTAATTGCCAGAGAGGTTGAGCACTTTTTCATGTATTTGTTGATTGATTGTATATTTTCTTCTGAGAAGTGTCTTTTCAGTTCCTTAGCCCATTTATTGATTGGGTTATTTTCTTTTTTGGTGTAAAGTTTTTTGAGTTCTTTATGTATTCTAGAAATTAGTGCTCTATCTGATGTGCATGTATTAAATATTTGTTCCCAATTAGTTGGCTCTCTATTCACCTCACTGATTAATTCTTTTGCTGAGAAGAAGCTTTTTAGCTTAAATCTATCCCATTCATTAATTCTTGGTAATAGTTCTTGCGCTACAGGATTCGTATTAAGGAACTTGGGGCCTAATCCGACATGTTGGAAATTGGAGCTTACTTTTTCTATTAGGCGTATTGTCTCAGATCTAATTCCTAGGTCCTTGATCCACTTTGAATTGAGTTTTGTGCATGGTGAGAGATAGGGGTTTAATTTCATTTTGTTGCATATGGATTTCCAGTTTTCCCAGCACCATTTGTTGAAGAGGCTATCCTTTCTCCACTGTACATTTTTGGCACCTTTGTCTAATATAAGATAACTGAAATTATATGTATTAGTTTCTGTGTCCTCAATTCTGTACCATTGATCCACCCATCTGTTTTGGTGCCAATACCATGCTGTTTTAGTTACTATTGCTCTATAGTATAATTTAAAGTCCAGTATGGTGATGCCCCCTGCTTCACTTTTCTTGCTCAGGATTGCTTTGGCTATTCTGGGTCTCTTATTTTTCCAGATGAATTTCATGATTGCTTTTTCTATTTCTTTGAAAAATGACATTGGAATTTTGATTGGAATTGCATTAAATCTGTATAATGCCTTTGGTAGTATGGACATTTTGACAATATTGACTCTACCTATCCAAGAGCAAGGTAGGTCTTTCCATCTTCTGAGTTCTCCTATGATTTCTTTCTTTAGTGTTCTATAATTTTCTTTATAGAGATCTTTCACCTGTTTTGTTAAGTTGACTCCCAGGTATTTTATTTTTTTTTTATGCTATTGTAAATGGGGTCGTTTTCATCATTTCCCTTTCAGAGGCTTTTTCACTGATGTATAAAAATGCCTTTGACTTATGGGTATTGATTTTGTATCCTGCTACTTTGCCGAATTCATTTACTAGTTGTAAAAGTTTTCTGGTAGAGTGTTTTGGGTCTTCTAGGTATATTATCATGTCATCAGCAAATAGTGCTAATTTGAGCTCTTCTTTTCCTATCTGGATCCCTTTAATTTCTTTCGTCTGTCTAATTGCTCTGGCCAGAGTTTCCAGTACTATGTGAAATAGCAGAGTTGAAAAGGGGCATCCCTGTCTTGTTCCAGTTTTTAGAGGAAATGCTTTCAATTTTTCTCCATTTAAGATAATGTTAGCTCTGGGCCTTGCATAAATAGCTTTTATAATGTTGAGATATGTTCCTGATATTCCTAGTTTTTCTAGTGTTTTGAACATAAAGGGGTGCTGTATTTTGCCAAATGTTTTTTTCTGCATCTATTGAGACAATCATATGATTTTTATCTTTAAGTCTATTGATGTGATGTATTATGTTTATTGATTTCCGAATATTGAACCAGCCTTGCATCCCTGGAATAAACCCCACTTGATCGTGGTGCACTATCTTTTTGATATGTTTTTTTATCCGATTTGCCAGAATCTTGTTGAGGATTTTTGCATCTATGTTCATTAAAGATATGGGCCTGAAGTTTTCTTTTTTGGATGCGTCTTTGCCTGGCTTTGGAATTAATGTAATATTGGCCTCATAGAAAGAGTCTGGAAGAGCTCCCTCTTTTTCTATTTCTTGAAATAGTTTGAAGAGCATTGGTATTAGTTCTTCTTTGAAAGTCTTGTAGAACTCGGCTGTAAACCCATCAGGTCCTGGACTTTTCCTTGTTGGTAGCTTTTTGATTACATCTTCTATTTCTTCGCTTGTAATCGATCTGTTTAAATTGTGTATAGCCTCCAGATCCAGTTTAGGCAAATCATATGACTCTAGAAATCTGTCAATGCATTCAGTATTTTCTATTTTATTAGAGTACAAGTTTTCAAAGTAATTTCTAATTATATTCTGTATATCTGAGGTGTTTGTTGTGATATTCCCTTTTTCATCGCGAATGTTAGTAATTTGAGTTTTTTTTTCTCTTCTTCTTTTCGTTAGCATCGCTAAGGGTCTGTCAATTTTGTTTATTTTTTCAAAGAACCAACTTTTAGTTTTGTCAATTCTTTGAATGGTTTCCTTAGTCTCAATTTCATTAATTTCTGCTCTGATTTTAATTATTTCCTGTCTTCTGCTGCTCTTGGTGTTGATCTGTTCTTCTTTTTCTAGTGCTTTGAGGTGTGATGTTAAGTGATTTATTTGTTGTTTTTTTTTTTTTCCTTTTAAGGAATGAACTCAGTGCAATGAATTTTCCTCTTACTACTGCCTTCATAGTGTCCCAGAGATTTCTATACGATGTATCTGTGTTCTCATTTACCTCTAGGAATTTTTTGATCTCCTCTTTGATGTCTTCTTCAACCCCTTGTTCATTCAGTAGCATGTTGTTTAGCTTCCAGTTGATGGAGTAGTTTCTTATTCCTTGTTTTGTCATTGATTTCCAGTTTCATCCCTTTATGGTCCGATAGCATGCAGGGTAGTATCTCTATTTTTTTTATATTTGCTGAGAGTTGTCTTTTGACATAATATATGGTCTATTTTGGAGAAGGAGCCATGTGCTGCTGAGAAAAAAGTGTATTCTTTTACTGCGGGATGAAATATTCTATATATGTCCGTTAAGTCTAAGTTATTAATTGTTTTAAGGAGGCCTAAGATTTCTTTGTTTAGCTTTTGTTTGGAAGATCTATCTATTGGTGAGAGAGGTGTGTTGAAATCCCCTAGAATAACTGTGTTGTGGTCAATTTTACTCTTGAATTTGAGAAGAGTTTGTTTGATGAATGTAGGTGCTCCATTATTTGGGGCATATAGATTTATGATTGTTATATCCTGTTGATGAATGGTTCCCTTCAGTAGTAAGAAATATCCATCTTTGTCCCTTTTGATTAGTTTTGGCTTGAAGTCTACCTTATTTGAAATGAGAATGGAAATCCCAGCTTGCTTCCATAGGCCATGTGAGTGATAAGACTTTTCCAAGCCTTTCACCTTTAGTCTATTTATGTCTTTTTCTATGAGGTGTGTTTCTTGGAGACAGCATATTGTTGGGTCATTTCTTTTAATCCATTCAGATAATCTGTGTCTTTTGAATGGTGAGTTTAGGCCGTTAACATTCAGGGTTATTATTGAAATGTGATTTTTATTCCCATCCATTTTTATTTGTATTATGATCTTTAGCTTGATTTGCTTTCTCTTCTGGTTGGTATTTCCCTTAGTTTAATATCTCCCTTTGTTGATTTTTATTGTTATTTTTCTCTTCTTCTTCATGAAAAATTTTGCCCAGGATGTTCAGCTTTCGCAGCTTTCGAGCTGCGAAATCTTTTAACTTTTGCTTGTCATGGAAGGTTTTTATTTCATCTTTGAATCTAAAGCTCAGTTTTGCTGGATATAAGATTCTTGGTTGACATCCCTTTTCTTTCAGAACTTGAAAAATATGCTATTCCAGGATCTTCTTGCTTTCACGGTCTGGGTAGAAAAGTCTGAACATAGTCCGATTGGTTTCCCCCTATATGTAATCTGCTTCCTTTCTCTTGTGGCTTTTAATATTCTCTCTTTGCTCAGTATATTAGGCATTTTCATTATAATGTGTCTTGGTGTGGATCTGTTGTGATTTTGTATGTTTGGTGTTCGGTAAGCCTCTTGAACTTGGTTTTCCCATTCATTCCTCAAGTTTGGAACATTTTCTGTAATTATTTCACTAAATAAATTATTCATTCCTTTGGCTTGAAACTCTGCCCCCTCCTCTACCCCAATCACTCTTATGTTTGGTCTTTTTATGTTGTCCCATAATTCTTGGATGTTCTGTTCTTGGTTTCTTACCATTTTTGCTGTGTAATCTAGATTTTCCTCTAGGGTATATATTTTGTCCTCATTGTCTGAGGTTCTTTCTTCCAAGTGATCTACTCTGTTGGTGATACTTTCGATTGAGCTTTTATTTTGGTTTATTGCTTCTTTCATTTCCGGAATTTCTGTTTGGTTTCTCTTTAGAGCCTCTATCTCCCTATTGAAGTAATCTTTTACTTCGTGTATTTGTTTATGGAGTTCTTTGTCAAAATGATCTTTCGCCATCTGTACTTGCTCCCTCATCTCATTTTTTAGTTCATTCTTAAGTTTCGCAAGCATTTGGCAAATGTAATTTCTAAATTCCATCTCTGTCATTTCACCAACTGTGCATGCCATGGAATCTACTGAGGATGTATATTGATTTGTTTGTGTCACTTTCCTTCCTTGTTTCTTCATCTTGCTTGTACATCTATTCTTCTTGCACTATGGGACCTTGACTATTTTGATTTTACCTTAGAACCTTACGTTGCTCCTGTAGTACAATGCTATCACATCCCCTTATATTTCCTTTACACTTTAAAATCAGACACTTTCTATTCAGAGAATCCCAGTTTGATCACAAGGTACAGATTTAGTTAACCTAGATATTGTTTCCAATTTAGTCTGTAAGCTTCTAATGGGGCTTTATAGATTCAAGTAATGGACACAGAGGTGATATGTTTAGTAAGAGGGAAGTGAGTGAACTGACTTGTTCTTTCTTAGAAAGTATGAAAAGAGAGTTCTATGGAAGTGGTTTAGTATCAGCAGATGAGAGAGGAAATAGTGAATGATTAGGTGGAAAGACCAATTTATATATAAACCTAAGTTATGCAGTGGTTGAGAGAAGAAATAAAGAAAGATGGAGAAAAAGAAAAAGAGGAAAAAAAAAGGAAGAAAAAGAAAAAAAAGTGACCAAGGAGTAGAAATTAGTATGAGAGAGAGTGAGTCTAGAAAATAGAGAATACACTATATATAACACCAATTTGCTATATATTTCAATTGTACTCGTTCAAAAAATCCCAATTTCTGCGTATAACTTGTTTTTGCCTTTGTTGAGTATGCAATGGCAGGGTGTAAATAGGGAAGATGAAGGAAGGAGAAAAAATACTAAAGTGAGAAGGAACAAAATAAAGAAAGCAAAGAGGAGCAGAAGCAAACAAACACACTGTCAATCAAAACAAAACAACAACAACAACCAAAAAAAACCCAGAAACTAACAACCCCCCCCCCCAAGAAACAACAAAACAAACAAACAAAAACGTTGAAACCAGGAGTAAGTCTCAAGCCAAATAGACCCTTGGAAGCCCTTCTTATTTCCCTTCCAGATTAAGCCAATTGACCCAGATCATATCCAGTCAGCAATCCTGTTAGTGGAGTCAAGGCTGCGCCTTTGGCCCTTTGCAGAATGGCAGAGTGGAAGAGTGGAGGGGGCTTATCCTCAGGATGGGCCCTGCGTGCAGCAGCAGGGAGCTGCCACTCTGGGCCCTGCAGGCCAGCCAAACTGGTGGCTGGATCTCTCCTTCCAGCGGGCGGGGCGGATGCCTACCTCTTGCTCTGATCACAGCTGGGCAGGACGCACTGCTCCCGGGGAGTGTAGGAGGTGCTTTCCCATGTCTGGCCCTGTGTGCAGCAGCAGGGAGCTGCCACTCTGGGCCCTGCAGGCCACGCAAACTGGCGGCTTGATCTCTCCTTCCCCTGGCGGGCAGATGCCTACCTCTTACTCTGGTCACTGCTGGGCGGGTGGCAGGGAGTGTAGGAGGTGCTTCCCCAGGTCTGACCCTGCGTGTAACAGCAGGGAGCTGCCACTCTGGGCCCTGCAGGCCAGGCAAACTGGTGGCTGGATCCTCCTTCCCGCGGGTGGATGCCTACCTGATGTAGTTTATATGACTGAAATGGTATCTTGTTCAGTATAACTAGTTAGTACAAGATCAAAAAGAAAAACTACAAAAAGTCTTTAAATGACTAAAGTGGTCATGCAGTTAGATTCAAGGGGAGAGAGCAAAGCATCTATTACTTGTCTGCAGGGCAACATCAAGGATTATCTTTAACAAAATTCTTTATAAATGTCTGTATAATACTCTCAGTCCAATATGCATTCAGCTAATCAAGAGTAATTCTTATGATAAGTTTTGTTCCCTGATCACATACCTAATACCCACAAAGGTTGGTAATAACTGCTGCATACCAAGAACTTGGAAGGTGCTCTCCTGAAGCATCTGTAATCTAATATATAATTTTACCAAAACCAGATATTGTTTCATATCAAGTTTTGAGATTGTTTCTTTTAAAAACAGTGATTTTTATATGAAACATCCCTTTATTTTTATCAAGAAACTATTGGACCTGATTCTTATTATTCTGACTGGGGTAAAGAACTCAGAATAGACTTTATATATGTGTATGTGCTTCATCCATCTTACCACAAATTCTTTCAATTTATATATGATAATATCCAATTTATATATGATAACCTGTCTGTCTCTGTACAATCAAGAAAATATAATAATGATAGTAAACCATGCCATATCAGGTCTGGCACAGACACAAGAAATCCTGGGTATAAGAAGAATTTAAATACAGAGTATTTATAAATCCTTTTATGACTTCAGCCACCATATAATTTTGTTCTAAAAAAAGTTATTCTAAATTTGTAATATGACAAGAAAAATGAAATGGAGAAAAATCACAATTTGAATAAAGGGAAAAATCTATCATTATCTGCAAATAATGTGATTATTTGTAAAGAAAAGCCTAGTGAATCTACAAACATTATTAGGAATAATTGTGGATTTTTGCAGGTAAACCAACATATGGAATTCTTAGTAACTAAGTATCACTTTAAGAGATGTGTAATGTATTTTTAGAGAAATCATTAATTTTTTTTGAGATATGAATGATCTGTTAAGAAACATTTCTAGGTAAATAAAATAATGGTAGTATGTTCATGTAGAAGATAAGAGATTCAGGATGTATTAATTCATTTAACATTGAGCTATTGATTTAATTAATTCATTTAACATTGAGCTATTAATTATCAAAATCCCAACAAGTTTCTCATAATGACTTTGTGTGGTATTTTAAAATGTATATGGAAGAGTATGGGACTGAAATATCAAGGGTAAGTCTGATGATGAAAACCAGGAGAGAGAGGGTATATGTCTTATCAGATATGCGGACGTGTTGTGAAGCAGTAGTCATTGAGACAGACTGATATTGCTGTAAGAAAACAATTTGACCAGTCATTCAGTAGAGATATGAGAAAAGTACCAACATATACATGGAACTTTAGCATATTACAGTGCGTGTTAGAGTGCTATGGAAAGGGTTACCATGAAAAGATTGCAATCTTTATGGCAGAGGTGAGACTTGATCAGGCCAATAAAACATAACAGATAGCCAACCCCAAGCTGGGATATTAAATGTCAATAATAAACTCCAGAAACAAAGACAAGAGCACTTCCCATATCAGTGAAAAACAGCAGAATGCAATTCTGCATTTTATAAAAATGAGCATAAAATAAACAAGATATAAGAAAAACCGGGAATAGAGTGAGTTTCAAATGAGGTTTCAGTTTCCTAAAAGTTTTCTGAGAACTGGAATTTTTTTGTATTTGAAATTACTAGTATGACTTTTTTTTTTTTTTTTAAACTGGGCATTGAACTCAGAGCCATGTACATGTGAGGCAAGCACAATACCAACTGAACTATATCCCCAGGCCTAAAATTTTTTATTTCATGACATGTTTATTTTTGTTTTCTGGTTTACTCTTTTTTATTATAATTTATAATAATAGTATGTATTACAATTCATAGTGAACATATATAGCATCATTTTACATACAACTGTTTGTATACAAAGTATATGCATACTGTATATTCAGGTCTTCAATCATGCGTTTAGGATAATGATATCCATCTCATTCAACCACCTTTTTTTACTCCCCCCCCTTGCTTCCTTCCTTCCCCTCCCTTCCCTTTGACCATTCTAGTGTTCCTCTAATCCTCCTAAGTACTCCCATCCAACAACACTGTGAATTAGCCTCCTTATATCAGAGAAAACATTTGATATTTGGATTTTTGAGATTGACTAATTCCACTTAGCATTTATTCTTCAACTTCATCCATTTACCTGCAAATGCCATTATTTTATTCTCTTTTATTGCTGAGTAAAATTCCATTGTGCATATATACCACATTTTCTTTATCCACCCATCTACTGAGGGACATCTAGGTTGGTTTCACAACCTAGCTATTGTGAATTGGGCTGCTATAAACATTGAAGTGGCTTTGTCTCTGTAATATGCTGTTTTTAAGTCCTTTGGGAATAGACCCAGGAGTGGGATGGCTGCATCCATTCCCAGCTTTCCAAGAAATCTCCATACTGCTTTCCATAATAGTTGCACCATTTTGCAGTCCCACCAGCAATATATGAGTGTGCCTTTTTCCCCACATCCTCTCCAACATTTATTGTTGCTTGTGTTCTTGATAGCTGCCATTCTGACTGGAGTGAAGTGAAATCTTAGAGTAGTTTTGATTTGCATTTCTCTAATTGCCAGTGATGTTGAGCATTTTTTTCATGTATATGTTGATTAATTGTGTATCTTCTTCTGAGAAGTGTCTTTTCAATTCCTTAGCCCATTTATTGATTGGGTTATTTGTTTCTTTGGAGTTAATTTTTTGAGTTCTTTATGTATTCTAGAAATTAGTGCTCTATCTCATGTGCATGTATTAAATATTTGTTCCCAATTAGTTGGCTCTCTATTCATCTCACTGATTGTTTGTTTTGCTGAGAAGAAACTTTTTTAGTTTAAATCTATTTCATTCATTAATTCTTGGTAATAATTCCTTCGCTACAGGATTCTTATTAAGGAACTTGGGGCCTAATCTGACATGTTGGAAACTGGAGCTTGCTTTTTCTTCTATTAGGCATATTTTCTCTGGTCTCCAATAGCATAAATAATAATAATAATAATACTGGGAATCAACTTAACAAAAGAGGTGAAAGACCTCTATAACGAAAATTATAGAACACTAAAGAAAAAAATCATAGCAGAACTCAGAAGATGGAAAGATCTATCTTGCTCTTGGATAGGTAGAATTAATATTATCAAAATGGCCATACTACCAAAAATTTATACAGATTTAATGCAATTCCAATCAAAATCCCATTGACATTCCTCGAAGAAATAGAAAAAGCAGTCATGAAATTCATCTGGAAAAATAAGACACCCAGAATAGCCAAAGCAATCCTGAGCAAGAAAAGTGAAGCAGGTGGCATCACCATACCACACTTTAAATTATACTGTAGAGCAATAGTAACAAAAACAGCATGGTATAGGCACCAAAACAGACTGATGGACAAATGGTACAGAATTGAGGACACAGAGAATAATACACATAATTTCAGCTATATTATATTAGACAAAGGCGCCAAAAATGTACAGTGGAGAAAGGATAGCCTCTTCAACAAATGGTGCTGGGAAAACTGGAAATCCATATGCAACAAATTGAAACTAAACCCTTATCTCTCAACATGCACAAAACTCAATTAAAAGTAGTTTACTCTTAATATGTTCTAGTAATTCTTTTTCCATGGAGAAACTAGCTGATTTTTATTATTATCAATGCCAAACAAGATTTTAAATGAATTAAAGTCTTTCATTAAAAATAAGGTCACTTTCATGTTTACTACAATCATAGTAAATACATTTCTTTGTATAGAGGGACAGCCTTCATTGGTAGTTCAAAATATCACCAACGGCAAGATTACATATGTAAAACTCCCACAGTTGCTTATATAATACTGGATTATTTAAATTAAATGTTATCTTCTCTAAGATAAAATAAAATGGAAATAATTTACTCCTAAGATTTATATTTAAATTGTCTTTATTTACAAAATACTATCCTAAGAATTATAATGCCTCTGAGCTTTAATTAGAGCAAAAGTATGATCACTAAAATAAAAGCAGTTACTTAAACAAAAAAATAAGAGATAAATTAGTTTAGAAGGCAGATGAAAACTATTGTCCGTTTTCTTGTTGTGGTTCTGGATGATCAGTAGCAGGCTCATTTGAAGGTGGAGTCAACCCTGCAGGGAACTCACTTCTACTTTCAGAATGTGGGGCTGGGGGGGGGCTAAAATCCAGGTCTTGAGGGGAAGATACTGAGGAAAACCCCTCGGTGAATAGACATTACCCACTGGCCATGGAGGGGGTGGTGGGCCAGGTGGAAAATATTCTCGAGGTGCTCCATACATGTTTCCTGGAGGAGGTGGAGGGGAGAAAACTTCTCATAAACTGACTCCTTGGATCCACTGGAAACCATGGACCTCTGATTGGAGGGAAAGGTGGAAAAACAGAGCCAGAGCCACTTGCTTGGTTTTCATCAGATGAAGGTCGACCCAATGGTGAGGGACCATTTGGGGAATGCTCTCTGCCAGAGGTTGTATTTGAAACATCAAGTGCATAAGGATCTTTTTCTAAAAGGTTAAACTTGAACTCTATTTCACTTACTTGTTGTCTCTTGTGAGCATTTTGTTTCCTTAGATCATTCAGGTATCTTTCAGCACTCTGAGCTGCCAACTCATTATCATGTGCTTTTTTCTCATAGTAAATAAAGTGCCCCTGCCAAGAATGAATGGTTCTCTGCAGTTCTTCTTCAAGATCTTTGGCTCGCTTTCTATAGGTGTCCAGCTGTGCAGCAGTTGTATGGCTGACCTTTTCTTCCACTTTGCGAAGTTTCTCCTCTTGCTCTACCTGGCAGTTTTCTGCTACTATTAATTTCCTTTGGAGTTTTGTCACATTTTCTTGATATAATTCAGTCATGGCTTTCAGTTTCTGCTCAAGATTCTGATTCTCACTCTCACACCGTGTATTTTCTGCCTGCAAGGATGCTTGTTCTGTCTTCAGATTTTTAATATGTCCTACAAGGTCTTCCTTTGTTTCATCTACTTCAGATACTAAAGTAAAAATTTGATTTCTTTCTCCTTCCAAGGTTTCAATAGAGCCATTTAACTTAGCAACATAAACCAGTTTCTTCAAAGCTCCTTTTGGCTGATCACCTAAGTGAGCACCAATGTTGGATTCACCCTTCATTTCCAATTTCAAGGTACCATCATGTGTTAGGTCTTCTACAAGCACAGGAGCCCAGTCTTTCATCTTGAGCAAGTGTTCAGTCAGAGACTTAAAGTGATTTTCTTTACCTCTTCCAACTTGTTCTGCATGTACTTTAGAGTCTTCAAGTGTTATTTTCTGCTTACTGAGGTCATTCACTTGCTCTTTCCATGCCTCAGCTTCTTGTAAAAGCTGTTTCTGACTTTCCTGAAGTTGGGAATTTTAATCCAAAGCCTTTCTTATTGCTCCCCCAAATCCTTCTTCATTCCTTTGAAATATTTTCCAGGTTGTTTTAGCTTCAGCTATTTGTGGCTTGAGGGCTTTGGATTCATCTTCTAGGGACTTAATCCTCTTAGATATATCTGCCATCCATTCAACCTGTTGAGAATGTTTATACTTTTCTTCTTTTAGCTCTTTTTCTAGAAAGAATATTTCATCCCCAAGTTTAGATTTGGACCTATCCAGCTCTTCACATATTGTCCCCAATTTTTGGCTTCTATGGACTCCTTCTCCAAAATGGCATCCTTTAAAGATGACTCTAAGCCTTCATACCCTTTTTGAACAAGGCTAACTTTCTCAAGTAGTTCACATTTTTCTTCAGTGAGTCCAGCAAGTTTTAGAGCTAGCTGTCTTTCTCTTCTCACATAGCACCTGCTTCTAACAGACTGACAACTTCTCCACACAAACAGGAGAAGAGCCAAAAATCCAATAGCTGCACATATCACCAACTCCCAGGGACAGCCATAGGGATTAGGGCCTGTTTCCATGTCTTCAGACAAGGTAGACCACAACCCTGCTTACTTCTTCCAGGACCATGCCCAAGTATGGCTGAGGGGCAGCTGTTGCCCCTCCATCATGTGAAGGCTACTTTGGCTATTCCCCAATGCCACCACACCATGCCCAGCCACACCCAAACAGGCTGTGGACACTCAGGCCTCTGGTCAGGAACTCCAACCTGCACCAGGCAATGGAGCAGACCATTGTGAACCAGTGGGAAGGGGGGGGTAGCGGGGGATGGGCCTGTGGGCATGGGCTCTCAGGGGCCTAGCACACTCAGGCTGCCTGTCAGGGAAGCCTTGGCCCTTTAACTATGCTGTGCATCCTGATGCAGTGCAGGTTCAAGCCTGTCCCAATGGAACCAGAGAGCAGTCCTCTCCATGCCACCCACCTGTTGCTTTGGTTGTGGCCAGGCCAAGGCGGAACTTCGTGTGTGCTGTTCCAGACAGTTAATAATATCACCTAGTTTGATGCAACTAAAATTCTAAAGCTTTGTAAAATCTTTAAAGAGCTATTATGTCCTATATTTCTCTTTGTACCACTTGCCCTTTTGTTTTAATGACTCAGTCCTGTCCCTCCCTTTGGTTTTGTGGAATTGGCTTACTTCACTTCGCATCATATTCTCCAACTCCATCCATTTGCCTGCAAATGCCATAATTTTATTCTCTTTTAATGCTGAGTAATATTCCATTGTGTATATCTACCACAGTTTTTTTATCCATCTATTGAAGGGCACCTAGGTTGCTTCCACATTTAGCTATTATGAGCTGAGCAGCTATAAACATTGACGTGGCTGCATTACTATAGTATGCTGATTTTAAGTCCTTTGGGTGTAGACCCAGGAGTGGGATAGCTGGGTCAAATGGTGGTTCCATTCCAGGTTTTCCAAGGAATAGCCATACTGCTTTCTAGATTGGTTGCACCAATTTTCAGTCCCACTGGCAATGTGTGAGTGTGCCTTTTCCCCCACATCCTTGCCATCATTGATTGGTGTCTGTATTCTTGACAACTGCCATTCTGACTGGCGTGAGATGATATCTTAGAATAGTTTTGATTTTCATTTCTCTAATTACTAGAGATGTTGAACATTTTCCATATATTTGTTGATTGAATGTGTATCTTCTTCTGAGAAGTGTCTGTTCAGCTTCTTAGCCCACTTATTGATATGGTTGTTTGTATATTTGGTGTAAGTGTTTTGAGTTCTTTATGTATCCTAGAGATTAATGCTCAAAACTTGGCTCCCAAAATGTAGGCTCTCTCTTCACCTCATTGTTTCTTCTGCTGATAAGAAGCTTTTTAGTTTGAGGTCATCCCATTTAATAATTCTTGATTTTATTTCTTGTGCTTTAAGAGTCCTGTTAAGGACGTCAGGGCCTAAGCCCAACATGATGAACATTTGCGTCCACTTTTTCCTCTATTAGGTGCAGGGTCTCTGGTCTTAATTCCTAGGTCCTTGATCCACTTTAAGATTTGTGCATAGTGAGAGACAGGGGTTTATTTTCATTTTGCTGTGCATGGATTTCCAGTTCTCCCAGCACCCTTTAGTGAAGAGGCTATCTTTTCTTCAATGTATGTTTTTGGTGCCTTTGTCTAGTATGAGATAACTGTATTTATGTGTTTTTCTCTCTGTGTCTTCTATTCTGTACCTTTGGTCTACATGTCTATTTTGGTGCTGATACCATGACATTTTTGTTACAATCGGTTTGTAGTATAGTTTAAGGTCTGGTATCTTGATAGCTCCTGCTGTACACTTCTTGCTAAGGATTGCCTTGGCTATTGTGGCTCTCTTTTTTTTTTTTCCGAATGCATTTCATGATTGCTTTTTGTATTTCTATGTGGAAGAATGATGAAGGGATTTTAGTTGGAATCGCATTGAATCTTTATAGCATTTTGGGTCAAAAACCTGCCAGTCTTTTACTGAACGTTCACAAGAAATGTGGCTCATCACGCCAGCCATGGTAGAATACAACTGTAATATCAGTGATTCAGGAAGTTGAGGCAGGAGTCTCACAAATTTGAGTCCAAACTGTGCAATGTAGGAAAACCCTGTCTCACAAGAAGATTTAAAGGAGGCTGGGGATTTAGGCTGGTGGCAGAGTATTTGTCTATCATGTGAGAGGCCCTGGAATCCCCAGTACCACAGGGGGGGGAAAGTCATTATTATTGTATGACACGGATATATAATCCTAACATTAGATTTGGATTATTAGTAAGAAAAATAAGGCTATCCAAAAATGTGCTGCTGTGAGTCAGGAGTACTCACTAAGCTAGTGACTACCAATCCGCCTGTGAGCAGGGTGAGTGGGTGACAGTCTATTGCCATCCTCACTGACAGCACATGATGAAGGGGGTGAGGGACAGCCCACAATAGGACTTTTCCCCCCAGTTGATACTACCATTTTACAAAGTCAAATAGATGTTAATGGTTTTGAACACCTGGTGTATTTAATGAGAACTAAAACTCTTGACAAATATGAATTCATTCATGGATTTTATCAATGCTTAATATTCAGTCTTATAGCTGAATCATATATTTATTAGGTGTCTATCAAAGCAGAAAGATGTATTCACATTCCCTTTAAAATATATCTACAGTTCTCTGGTGAATCAGCATAAATTGACTTTAAATAGTTTTGTATCAAACCTCCTATGAACAATCCTTTATTTCAGTGTTTAGGAATACTACTTGGTGGAAAATGAAAATTCTTAAGATTTAGTTGTGATTATATACAAAGTGATCAGCAACATAAACCAACATTACACCTAATTCAAAATGGAAAAATAAACGTCTGTTCTTCAATGCTATTTAATATGCAGTATGAGGAGAAGGGTACAGCTTTGGAAGACAATGGTATCTTCTATTAAGGATACCGTATATTTACTTTATTTATTTTATGTATTCTTATGCAGTGCTGAGGATCCATCGAACCCAGTGCCTCACATGTGCAAGGCATGAACTATAACCCCAGCCTCGACAATGGTATTTTGTTGAAAAAAAAGATTTAAAGGGTAAGCTGTTGTATTATTGTAAAATAAACATGCCAGGTTACCATCAAATCCAAACCTTTTTGTTTTGTTTTGTTTTGTTTTTGAATGCACTGATCTGTATTTAGAAAGAATCCTTCATGTGGATAAAATTAATTAAAAATAAATGTCAACTTAAGTGCTCAGTAAATATCAGGATCCTCCTAGCATTGAATTCTCATGTAGTAAATGTAAATACACTGAGTATCATTGAAGTTCAAAGAAGTGCAAGATCATCTAAGAGATCAAGTACTGGATAAATTTTTTTGTGACATGGTGTTTATAATTCTTTCACTGCTTGACTTACATGTGGAGCTATTTTAATTTTATGTGGCATATAACAATGTCTCCTGTGAATTTTACTTATATTGGGGAATCACACCCAGGGGCACTCTAACACTAAGCTACATCCCCAGATTTTCTTACTTTTTATTTTGAGACAGAACCTCACTAAGATATCTAGGCTGCCCTGAACTTTCCATCCTCTCTCCTCAGCCTGCAAAGTAGCCAGGATTGCAGGATTATATACATGTTAAACTTCACCCAGCTGAATTATTATTTTTTTTTTTGTAATCATGATTTACCCCAAGAATGTTTTACCACAGACCATATAAGTTTAGCCCTTTTTTCTTTCTTTTTTTTCTAATGTTTTATATTGACACATGGTCTCACTAAATTGCTTAGAGCATCACTAAATTGGCTGAAGGTGCCCTGGTACTTCTAATCCTCCTATTTTGGCCTATCAAGTCACTGGGATTACAGGCATATGCCACTGTCCCTAGCAAAATGAGAACTTTTGGTGATAATTGCACTACAATATTATGCAGTCTAAATTATGTTTCATAATAGATATTGAGTTTTCATAATATTTAACTGAAACCTATTTCCTGTCTCCCTTTACAGGGTTGGAGGATGTGCTCAGATTCTTGAGCACACTAAAAAAGTTCTCCATTTTGCCAGGCATGGTGAGGGAGGCTGAGGCAGGCAGATCACAATTTCATAGGCGGCCTCATCAAATGCAAGGTGTAAAGCAACACAGTGAGACCCTTTCTCTAAATCAAATACAAAATAGGGCTGCAGATTTGGCTCAGTGGTTGAATGCCCCTGAGTTCAAACCCCAGAACAACAACAACAACAACAAAAAAAAAACTTCACTCTCTAGATTCTTAGTACTATTTTATTTTTAGGTCTTCCTGAAATACAAGTCCAAGAACTATTTGTCCTTGGAAAGTCCTTGGTCACACTTCTCACAATACTTTTATTATATGATGTATTCATTTTGTTTGCTATATACAAACTGCTGTATATAGGTATTAGAAATTGGTAAGTGAATTTAGATTTGAATCAAGAATATGTTAAAGTGATATATTTACAGTCTGCAAAGCTATTTTCTAAAATGATTTCTGTAAATCAGATGTAGTATTCATATCTTAAACCTCTGTCACATTACAGTAACTTAGGTTTGGCCTGAGGACGCCTTCACACTTGAGTCTGGGATCTGCCAACTAGGTTAGTGCTCACTCTATCTAGTGAAAGCCTAGTGCAGAGAACACTCCTAACACAGTGGAGTCTATGAAATGGCAGTGCTGAGCCTGTGAATTGCAGAATCCTACAAATGGAGTTGTTTGTGACATAGGAAGCTATTTTCGGCCTCACTGTCCCTCTTCATCAGTGCTGCCCTGCCATGTGGGAGGCATGAGTGCTTTGAAGCTGTTCCAGTCCTGAGGCTCACAAGTAAGTGGATTATTTTGTTTCCATTCTCTTTCCCCTGCTTAAGTAACTCAATGTAACATGTCTAAGGGGTTTCCCTTTCCCCTTAAAGTATGGGATGGAAACAAAAGCTTATTAATTGTCACATAATTATGAGTCAGTGATATTTACATTTAAGACCCACTCACATCTTGAAGAAATCTAATATTTAAAACAAAAGGGTGCTTCCTATTCATGTTTGTGAAGCATAGAGCTATGGCATGTAAAACTGCTAGTGAAATTCTGAACAAAAATTAAAATACAAATAAAAATGTGGGCATACTTACATTCGTCAAATATAAGTTTCAGAGAAATGAAGTTTTCATGATGGTCTAACTCAAATTATACCCAAAATAGAAATCACACTCTTTGTATAAACTCTGAGGGTAAAAATGAGCAAAGAGAGCAGGATTTCTGCCAAGGAGTGGAAATGAAGCAGAAAGTTCTGCGCACAAAGATGAATGGGTGATCAGTTCCCAGAGATGAGCAGGTGCAGGGAACAGAGGTACCCCTCTTAGAGTTCTGAGTGTGCTGGTAGAAGGGTTCCAAGTGGCATCCTAGGAGGAAGGACCCCCTCAGGGTCTTGGGGAGGTTCACACGGGAGGCCAGCCTACAGCGGCCCAGTTCATTGGCTGCGCACTCCTCCCTGTGCCAACCAAAAACCTGTCCCCTGCCTCAATGGACTCAAGGCAGAAAACTCAATCCAGTCCCCTCACCAAAGGAATTGGGGCCCAAAGTGTCAAGGCCTGTACCCATACAATCAGTAGCTGATTTCTACTTGAATGGATGAAGACAGAATGTGCTGCTATGGGCCTTTGGATGATATCCTAGGAAGAGACCTGTGTGATAGCCACCTGGGGCTATGCACTTGAGGAGACTAACAGTCCATTTAGGGTTCGATGTGCCTGGGTCTCTGGCCAGTCTAGGTGGACATGTGTTTGGTCAAGTAGCAACTAGGGTGTCAACTGGCAGAGGTGCTCATCTGTCATGTGGACACAGAAGGATAGACTTGAGGGCTAATTGGGAGTGGAGTCCTATTATTTCCTATAATAACTTTGTTTTGAACTTAAGAAGAAGGAAGTATAGTTATTATTCTGAAGTCAGACTAACAGGTATTATTCCCTTGATCAAATGTCAGATCTAAGGGGTCTCTACCATGGAAAACTTATATAGATATATCCTAAACTAATATCCCAAACTACTTAAAATAAAAGGATTCCTTATCAATCACAAGAAGACACTTAAAGCCTTATTACTATAACATGGAAAGGTTGAACAATGGGGCATAGCAAGAGCCACAAGTTTAATTATTACTTACAAGCCTAATGTCTAATTATAAAAACCTGTTATACTAGTATGCTTAAGAATTTGTTATAGAGCTCCTGACCCAGATTCCACAGAGTAATTTAGTGTGGTCAGTTTCAGGCTTAATAACTAACGTATAAGCCCTAGTGGTCATATGGCAAACAGAACAGTAGGAATATAGAGAGATAAAGTTAACCACTGAAGCGCCATATTGTTTTTACATCATTCCTCAGAGAGAAAAATGCCTTGATTTTTTTTTCCCTTTATTTTTTGACGAGGATGCCTTGCTCTACTCATCATAAGAAAGATGTCACAGTCTGGCAATGATCAGCTAGGATCAGGTAGGGAGGATGATAGAGCAGCCAACCCAAAGTGGAGCATGAATCAGTCTGTGTCCCTACAGGCCTACAATGAACTTAACCTCCTCCTAATCATGCCCCCCCAACCCCACTGACCACACTGGACATATTGTGTGAATAACGAGGTTGGCTGTTACATTAGCACACACCAGCTTATCTCAATTGATACATGAGTGTTCAATTCTGAGTGCAAATTCAAATAGCAAAATAGGTCACCTAAATACCAAATAAGTCAGAGAGTTCACCTTTATATATGGTAGCACACCACATGGACATAAGGAGCTCTCTCAAGCCAAGTGTTCTGTCAAGTGGAAAAACAAGATTGCATGTCCAGGAACAGCTGAATATATGCCATATTCTGAAGCCCCAGGACAGTTTATCACTATGTCCATCAACCAAGTAGGCCCTGCTCTCCAGCACAAGGACATGAGAAATGTGAGCCCCTGTGTGAGGGAGGAGGAAGGTGCCATCCCTCCTACCCCTTCCTGCTGGGGAATTCGCTGAACACTTGTATCTTTGATTATTTGATTGCTGTGTGGAGCTGGACATTCTGAAATCCAGGTCAATTATTTGTGTCTCTTAGAGTAGGAATAGAATGTGTGGGCCTGTCGCCATAACGTTTGCCCATGTTTTGCACTTTGAGTAGGGAAAACCCTACAGAACACATCAAATGGGACTCTGGATGATGCAGCCACTCACCTGTGTACATAATGTCATGGAGGAAACACAGGATGCTGTGCAGAGGCAACCTCTTCAGAAACACACTGGGACAAGAAATGGCAGGGAAATTCACTTTTTGCCACCTGCTCTTGTGCACACTGTCAGTGTTGTGTGTCTTCCCACCCATGTGTCATGCTGTGAAATGACCTGGGAGAGGTGGAAAGGCTTGGTGGGTAAGAACTGAAGTTGCTTGGTGAGAGCATGGCTGCCTGTGCATCCATAAACATGTTAATCAACCTTTCTGTGCCAGTTTTATCAGCTATGAATGGAACAGGGGCAGGGCCTCCCCAGGGCATGAAGAGGATATGATGATATAGTTTATGCAAAACTCTTACAAAAGCACCTGCCTCATATGTGCTCAACAGGCATTATCTGTAATTGTTACCTGTTCCAGTAATAATAGTATTATAACACAATTTCCAGGACAAAAGGGAATGATCCATTAGAAAAAATGAAATCTAGCACGATGAAGAGCCACTCCATGTGTTGCTTTCATAGGGAGCAAGAAGGGATTTAGGGTAAATAAGATGGTAATGAGGCTGGGTGATAATTAGAGCTCATCATTTGAGAGACTAAAGTCAGAAAACAATAATCACCTGCAACGACCTAGTACCATAAACACTGAGTGAGCTGTGTCTCCAGTTAAAAGAAAATGATAGGGCACAAGGGCATTGAAGAGTACACTTGGAAACATGGTTTATCTCAGGAAAGCACTGTTCAACCCATAACCAGTGGCTAAGAGGGATTCAGGAAGTCCCAACAGGGAAGCAGAGTACAGACACAGTTCTAGCTGACCTTGTACAACTAGAACAGAAAGGAAGCTGACCCCATTGTGGAGGGTGTTTTCATTCACCCAACCTCCCAGTGCAGCAGGAGCTGGGCCCTCTGTGGAAGATACAGAAACACAGGCTGAGTGCAGAGACCCTACTACAGATGTGCCCGGTCTATTGGGAGGGTGAGAGGGTACATGGGAGGGATTTTGTGGGAGAGTGGGCTCATCACTCATGGGAGGTGGCATCAGCAGAAGAGTGAAGATGAGTGCCCTGGGGACTATGGGTGAGGTCCCTCATCAAAGTGTGTACTTTGGGAAAGTAGATCTTTGCACAGAGCTGACCCTTCACACCCACATTCAAGTTGTCATCTAAAGCAGGGCATTTTAGGACAACTTCCAGGGATGGCATTAACCCCAAATCCAGGTGGTGGTCTGCACTTCTTGTGGAGGCCCAGGGACCAGGGAATAATGTCTTTTCAGCATTGCTAGGCTTTGAGCTCTTCACCTCAAACCCCACTCTACTTCATGCAGGGCAGGAGGAGGAAGTTGCCATGTTCCAATGAATAACTGGGAAGTGTAAAAAGTCAGGCATCTTAATGTGAGAGTAATGAAGGCCTAGAGGTGAAGGCCTGGATAACAAGGTTCTGAGAGTCCAAGGAATAAAGAAAGTGTGGACCACAGGATTCAATTACATCAAGAGGCTTTCTGACAGAGGAAATGGGACGTAAATGCTGGGAATGACCAAGATGAGAGGCAATCCTTTTGAAAATAGCAACATGTCGAACAGTTGGTCAAAATAACATTCAGTGGGACAGGCCAGGCTTGCTACATAAGGATGTGCAGGTAATATCCTACACAGAGGCCTCGAGCTGCTGCAGTCAAATGTACAAGCAAAGGATAACTTTGGCTAGAGCCATAATTTACAAAAAGGTATCTTCTATAGTTTCAATTTAAAATGTCCTCCAAAAACCCATGTTCTTAAGCCTTTGTCACCTACCTGTGGCACTACTGGAAGGTAGTGGAACCTATAACAGGTGGGGTCTGGTAGAATCAAGTTAGATCACCAGGGACATGCCCTCAAAAGGAATATTGGAAGTCCATTCCTAAATCTCTTTTGCTTCCTGGCTGCCATGATATCAACAGCCTCTTTGGCCATGGGCTCTTGCCATGATGTGCTGCCTTGTCTCAGGCCCAAAGCAACAGGGCCAACAGACCAGAGACTGAAACCATGAGCCATATTAAATCTTCACTCATTTATGCTGAATTTTCTCAATTGTTTTTGATATCCATGGAAATCTGACATGTATGAGAAGTGGGGTGGAAGGAAGAATGGCCAAACAAATGCAGGACCTAATCAGAGATGCTGCTGCTGCAGAATGAGGGAGTGGCTGCAGTCTATCACGGAAAAGCCATCAACTAGGTGTGAAAATAACCACTAGCCTGTGTCTAGGGCTTGCTCTATGTCCAGGGCTATGCTAAGACTTGACAGATAATCCCATTTAATTAGAAATAGCAATTAGAAATAAAGGGGTTCTTACCAAAGAAATTTCCTATGGCAGAATATAAAAAGCACAATTGGAAAAATAGCACATTTGGCTCAAATGAAGGCACAAGAAAGGCAACAATGATTCGGCCATGACAAAGCACAGGCTCTCTTCAGGGAAGAAGGGGCAGCCCATCCTACCAGTAGTTGCCAGGCCTGGGAATCATGTGTGCTGCTGCCTCATGGGGTCATGAGGGATGTGCATGCCCCTCCATTCTTCACCATTCAGCTCTTCCTCTCCACCAGAGCTGACCATAATGCCCTACAATTATCATAACCCTTCATAGGTGGCTCTACTTTTTCCTGGAGCTCATAGTGATCTGGTGTTCACCATGTCAGACAGCATGGTGTTTATATAAGGCCAAAGACATCGACACAATACAATCTTGGCTAATATTCTGAAGGAGCCTATAATCAAGGAGATAGCTAAAGATTGCGGTTAGCTGAGAGCCATAAAAGATGTTCTAGTTTCCACCTGATATTAATACATTATTCAAATTTTTTTTTTTTTTTTTTTTTTTTTTTTTTTTTTTTTTTTTTTTTTTTTTTTTTTTTTTTTTTTTTTTTTTTTATTTTTTTTTTTTTTTTTTTTTTTTTTTTTTTTTTTTTTTTTTATTTTTTTTTTTTTTTTTTTTTTTTATTTTTTTTTTTTTTTTTTTTTTTTTTTTTTTTTTTTTTTTTTTTTTTTTTTTTTTTTTTTTTTTTTTTTTTTTTTTTTTTTTTTTTTTTTTTTTTTTTTTTTTTTTTTTTTTTTTTTTTTATTTTTTTTTTTTTTTTTTTTTTTTTTTTTTTTTTTTTTTGTTTTGTTTTTTTTTTTTTTTTTTTTTTTTTTTTTTTTTTTTTTTTTTTTTTTTTTTGTTTCTCTTGATTATTTACTGAATGAGATATATTTTTGCAGCTTATGGTTGTGGATCTTGAGCAGCCAATGGTGTTTGAGCAGAGATTCAACATTTATTTTCTACTCAAATAGTTTTTCTTTATATAAAGTTTGAACAGCTCACCTTTTGAATCCTCAAGTGCTGGAAGAGCACTGCTCGCCTTTCCCCTGTAATAATGAATGCTCGAGTTTTTATGTAGCGGCTGGCCCTGAATATTTGCCGGTAGAAAATTGTTTAACTGATATAAAAAAGACATGCTGCTGCTAACAACTGCAGGGACACGGCGGTCGCTGCAAGCATCCTCGCCTGCTGCTCAAAGCATCATCAACCTCACACAGCAGTGTGGCCTCTGCTCCTGCATGCAAGGGGCAGCCTGAATCTAAGTGTTTATAACTTATGGGACAATCTTTGATTTTCCATTATTTTGGGACATTACGGACAATGCCTTGTAGGGTAATTGTTCTAAGAGAAACCAGTGCGTTACTTGATGAAACAGTAAGGGCAGCTGATTCGCTTAAAGAACTTGATAACGCTTATCGAAACTTGGGCTCTGTCAGCATTAGGCTAACCGCTTAAAGAGCCGCAGCATCACCTAAAAATTGGAACGGCTTGTTTAGTCCAACACAGCTTCGATCCTTAAGGGCTCTATTGGATGGCTGGTTAGCTATTACGGGTAAGAACCCCAGAAGGGGACAAAACCAAAGACACGCACAGTACGCACGGGACAGTCCTAATGTGGGCCGGCAAGTCAACCTAAGCCAGAGTCAGGACAGCCAGACTCCCAAAGACGGGTAATAAAGTCGGTTTGCACATGGACGTCCTAAAACAATACCCCACTTATATAAAAACTAAAAGGGGGAAATGAAGGAGCCTATAATCAGGAGATAGCTAAAAGATTGCGGTTAGCTGAGCGCCATAAAAGGATGTTCTAGTTTTCCACCTGATATTATTACATTATATCAAAGATATCTTGTATGCCCGTGAACACTGCCGGGGAACGTCACCTGTATAGCTCGATGCTGTAAGCACGTGGTCCATGTTAAAAGACTATATTGTATATAACTGGGTGATGTTCGTTAGTTTGAGTGTGGGGAAGAAGAAGGTGGTGGCTGGAGTTAGTAGCATTTGGAGTGATTGCTGGAGCTGGAGTGAGGAAGAAGAATAAAAGACTTTTTTTTTTTATTTTTTTCTATCATTGTTCGCATCCTGCCTTCCGAATTTTCCATCGTGGGCGTTCTCTGCCTCCAAAGCGACTTCCGCTTCAGGAGGCAGCGGACAATATTCCAAGTCCTGCTACCTCTTCTTCTAGAGAAACCTTCGGGCAACATAACCTGCTCTCTTGGACCACCTCATAGATATGCTACATCTATAGTTAGATGTATTTTAACTTAGCTAAGAAGTCAATCAACATAAATATTCATCAAACATTTGCCATATATCACAAATACTCTCATGAAAGTGTCAACGCCCCAACAGGGATCTGCAATGCTTTGTTTAGCAATAAGTCACTGGAACCCACACCCAACAACATAAACCTTTGGTTTACTGGAAGGATGTTCTCACTCAGGTACATGGAAGGGTCCAGACCCCAGTAATTAATTTGGGGAGAGGATCTGTTTGTGTTTTTCCAAAGCACGAATCCTCTCCAATATGGATACCATCTAGATTGATAAAGCAGGTACAAAGTCAAAGGGATCAAGACGAAGTTATTGAGGAGTCTAGATTGAGATAAACAAGTGCAAAGGTCAAGAGGACCAAAATGAAGGTAAGGAGTGAATTCCCTTAAAAGAGTTTTCCTGTAAATTTATGCCACTTAAATTTCATTCTGCGTGATCTCTCCGCATGTCTTTATGCTGTGCAGTTGTCTAAACATTTCGCATCACTGTAATGTGCAGTCTGTCTCGAGCTGTAAGCATTTAAGTGTCCTTGTTCAGAATAAGATAATCAATTATAATGATATCAAATTTTGATTTATATAAATACATTATTCAAAGAATCTTTGTATGCCCGTGAACACTGCGTGACGCACCTGTAAGCTCGAGCTGTAAGCACGTGTCCTTGTTAAAGCTATATGTATATAACTGGGTGAGGTTCGTTAGTGTGTGTGGGGAAGAAGAAGGTGGTGGCTGGAGTTAGAGCATTTGGAGTGATTGCTGGAGCTGGAGAGAGGAGAAGAATAAAAGACTTTTTTTCATTTTCATCCTGCCTCCGAATTTTCCTGTGGCGTTCGCTGCTCCAAGCGACTTCCGCTTCAGGCAGCGACAATATTCCAAGTCCTGCTACCTCTTCTCTAGAGAACCTTGGGCATTTAACCTGCTCTCTTGGGACCTCAGAATGCTACATCTATAGTTAGATATATTTAACTTAGCTAAGAAGTCATCAACATAAATATTCAGCAAACATTTGCCTATATCACAACCTCATGAAAGTGTCAAGCCCCAACAAGGAGCTGCAATGCTTGTTTAGCATAAAGTCCTTTACATTGATCCATTACATCTTTCTACAGATTACTGTCCCCCAGTGGTGTGGAAATTGTAAGGTGAATCAGTGAGCCTTGAACCTGCCTTCCCAAAGCAAAATGGGAAGAGTGGAGGACCAACCACTTAAATAGGTTAGCTCTGACATTTCCTTTTGCTTTTTGGTTATCTTGTACAACATTTTATACCAAACACAGTCCCAAAATAACAAGCTATGAGACCTAGGTTTGTGCACCTGCAAAATAATTTCAGCTCTCCTAGTGACAAAAGGAGTCTGACTCATCCTTTCATCCAGCATTAATTTTTAATGAGTTCAGACCCCCAAGTCATTTTTGAGTCTTTCCCTTCTGGTGAATCCTGGTGCCCCTGAACATTCTCTGTCCCAAATTTCAGAAGTTCTTCTGCTCCCATCTCTTAAGAATCATGACATCCCACGCACACATACCAGCTTTCTGTATTGAGACAGACCTGGGTCTGTAGCTCATTCCTACTCTTCCACCTACCCTAAGTGCTGAGGGACTCACCGGGTACAGATGCAGCACCAGCAGCACCAGCAGAAACAGTCCCAGGTAGAAATGGCAGCTGTTTGTGAAAACTCCCTCTGCTGGTGGTCATGGTACCCATATTGAGTGGGACCCACATGCTTTGCTGGAGGAGCTGCTGCCCCTGGGACACCACACCAAAGGTGTACCTCGGGAGTTCCCAGCACTCCTGCAGGTTCCCATATGCCTTTGGGCCCTAACCTACTCCACACAGGTTGCACACTGCCAGCTCTGGGCCTTCCTACCCAGGACTGAAGTTCCAATTCATCTTCTGCCTGTACCTGTGGACTGCAGCACTGGTGCCCACAGCTACTGCCAACAAACAGGGCACCACATCCAAGGGAGGAAAGATTTTCTCCTTGTGCTCTACTGTGGGTGTTCAGAGGATGCTCCAAGACTCCTTTCCATGCTCTGCCTGCAGAGACCTTAAACCAAGAGGTAATTTTGTTGCTTAAGGATCCATGTTGCTCAAGAGCAAGACCTCATCCTCAGTCTGCATTTAGCCCGGGACCCCAGGGAGTCCTGCTCACTAACTTTATTCCCCAAGGCCTCTCAGTATAAGCAGATGAGTGAAATCACACCTGCTACAGAAATGAGTAATTTAGAAAATTTATCACAGAGATAATTCTAGCTACTGATCTTAAGTCTAGAGAACCTCATTCATAATTCTGAACAAAAAGTCAAAAATTAGTATAATCAAGTCTGAGCCCTTGCAGTGGTGCTGCCTATAATTCCATTGACTCTGAAGGCTGAGGCAGAAGGATTCCAAGTTGAAAGCCAGCCTCAGAAACTTAATGAGACCCTGAGAAAATTAGTGATACCCTGTCTCTAATAATAATAATAATAATAATAATAATAATAATAGGGCAGAGGATGTGACTTATGCTTAAGGCACCTGCATTCAATCCCAGGAACAATTTTTTAAAAAAGTTTGAGAGCTAAAAACCCTGAAAAAATGATGCCCATGAATAATGCATAAGGAAAAACTGGTCTTCCTAAGATTTAAAGGAATGTTCCTTTGATAGAAAGTAGAATAACAGGCCATTATTAAAGAGGAGCAGTTGGAAAGTGGAAGGGAATTGTGGCTCTTAACAAAGCTGTGATTCTCATCTTCAAACATTTTTAGAAAATAGGGAAGAAAGAACACTTGCCAACTCATTCTATAAGGCAAATATTTTCTCATACAAAATCAAGAGCAAACATGACAAGAAAGCCACAGATGCTTATTGTCCCTCCTTAAGAAAAGAAAAAAATCATTAACAAAATATTGGCCATCTTAATGGAACAACACAGACAAAGATTATATAATATGAATAAGTATAATTTGTCCCAAGAATTCCAGGTTGGCTTAATATCCGAAAACCAGTTAGGCACTGAGGATAACCCTAATCTGCACCACAGAGGGCACCACAGGCCTGCTGCACTTCTGTCACCTTCCCTCAAAGCTGCTAGAATGCCTGCTGTGTGAAAAGGAGACAATATTCTTGGGGAGAGGAAGCCTGTGACCAAGGAGCAAACTGTGGAAAGAAGAAAGAGAAATTTCAAAAAATTCCCTGAATAATAACTCACAAAGAGGAGACCCAGAGAATAATTAATCCCCATGAAGCAACCAGGTAGATTTTTTAAAAAAAATTTTTTTTTTTTAGTTGTAGATGAACACATTTTCTTTTCTTTTCTTTTCATTTCATTTTAATGTGGTGCTGGGGATAGAACCCGGGGCTTCACACATGCTAGGCAAGTGCTCTACCACTGAGCCAAAACCATGGCACCCCAGGTAGATTTTGAATGCAGTATCTTTAATGATTTTAGTCAATTTGAATATTTTACTTACTTTGTCTTTTGGTAAACGCATTTTTCTAGGAATTTGTCCACTTTACAGGAATTTCCTGTTGTGTTGCTATAAAAGTTTTTATAAATATATTCTTCTAGGAGTTTGTCTACTTCATCTGAGAGTCCTGCTGTATTAAGTCTCTATACTTATCTCTTGTGGACTTTTAAAATGTCTGTGAGCCATGAGGTGATGTGAGCCTTTTCATCCTCCATCAGGTCCTTCCTATCTCACTCGCCCAGGAGCAGTCATCAGGGATCCACCCACTGCTTACTCTTTCCCTCGCAAAAACCTTTTGGCTTTGTAGACCTTCTCTATCAAGGTTGTTTTCTATTTGTTAATTTGTGTTCTTTGTGTTTCCCTATCTTCCACCTTGTCCGAGCTTCATTTGTTCCTCTTTTTCTTACTTCTTGAGACAGGTGCTTCTCATCTGGGTTTGCTCCCTCTATTCACCTGTATACACAGGCAAGCCTGTATGTTTTCCCCCAACGGTGGCATTAGGAGCATCCTGCAAATCTTAATAGACCTTTCTTATAGTTCAGTTCAAAAGAAGATCTATATCCTATTGGGATTTTTTATATCCCTATGTCATTACAAATTATACTGCTTCCAAATAGGTACAAGTACACATAGGCATTTTCTTAAAATGTATGATTCCTGCTGGGCGCGGTGGCGCACGCCGTAATCCCAGCACTTTGGGAGGCTGAGGCAGGAGGATCACGAGTTCAAAGCCAGCCTCAGCAATGGTGAGGCACTTAGCAACTCAGTGAGACCCTGTCTCTAAATAAAATACAAAAAAGGTCTGGGGATGTGACCCAGTGGTCAAGTGTCCCTGAGTTCAATCCCCGGTACCACACACACACACACACACACACACACACACACACACAAAATGTATGATTCCTCATTGAATTACAAAGAACAAACTCTGAGTGACTGATGAAAATCTATGATGAAGAATATGATCAGTTTTGAAAATGTGCTTAAAAAGAATGGTTTATATGCCCTCAAAGAATGCATTATTCTCTAAATGTACATTGATCAAATCTGCTAAACTTTGTTCCATTATTTATTCCATTTTTTGTTATGCATGTGTGTCCACGTGTGTGTGTGTGTGTGCATGTGTGTACTGCTGCAAGTGGAACCAAGGAGCTACATCCCTAGACCTGCTTTTCTATCAGACAAAACTTCTAGGGCTGGGGTTGTGGCTTAGTGGTAGAGTGCTCACTTAGCATGTGTGAGGCACTGGATTTGATCCTTGACACAACATAAAAATAAAATAAAGGGTATTGTGTTAACCTACAACCAAAAAACAAAATTTAAAAAAAAAAAAAAACTTCTACGTTTTACTTGTCTGTCTCTTTTTAAGTTTCGTTAAATTCATATATATACCCAAAAATGTCTGCAAATATATGTTCACAATGGACCAGATTCTTCAATATAAATCAAGCTTCAATGAATTTCAAATAACTGAAATCATTCCGCTTTCCACATATTTCCTCTAGAATAAATGAGAAATCAAAAATATTAAAAAATCAGGGCTGGGGCTATAGCTTAGTGGTAGAGTGCTCACCTAGCATGCGTGAGGCACTGGGTTCGATCCTCATCTACGGCATTTCTCAACCAGGAATTGAGCTGGATTTCTACTCCGTTAATTCAGGGCAGTGAATCTGAGTTCTTCCTCGGTTACACAAATGAGTTTGAGCCCAAGCTCCTTCCAGTTAAATGCCTGGAAGTTTGAACTTGGCTCCTCTTTGATGATGAGATGCCACTTTTATGCGACTATAGAGGAGTTAACTTTGTCTGTATATGCTCTTGATGTATTTCTGCTGCATGGCCACCAGGTTCTAATACATTTAATTATCAAAAATAAAACCAGTTCTATGGCCCTGTGGAATCTAGCCAGAAGCTAGCTAAAACCAGCAAGATAGGTTTTTTTTCAGCTAAAGTCTAGGCCCAGTTGAAGTTTAAAGAAGATACTAGGACAATATAACTTTATGAGCAGGCATGCCTAGAGTTGAGGAATTTTTTAACATTAGCTTTAAGATTTTTAGAATGTTTTCCTCTGCCTATCGATAAGATTAATCAGTAGTATGTACTTAGAATAATATTTGATTTTCCCCTGGAAATTCCTGAAATTCTTTAAAGTAACCTCCTATAGTTAATTCCTGGAATTCTCTAATGTGACCTCCTTTACTGGAATCCTTTATTGTAACCTCCTTTACTGGAATCCTTTATTGTAACCTCCTTCACTAGAATTCTTTTATGTAACCTCCTATAGTTGAAAATGTGAATTACTGTGTTTGTTGGGATGTATAAAAACCATGCTGAGAAAAGTAAAATCAGAGTAGAAGGATTTTTGCAACCTGTCTCCTGTGCATTATTCCCATTTCGCCGACATTTCCCCATCAGCACGGTTTACCGGGACTCACCCTTTCCCTGTTACTGAAGCCAGACTTCGGCACTCAGCACCACATAAAAATAAACAAATAAAATGCATTCTGTCCATCTATAACTACAAAATTTTTAAGTATTAGAAAATCAACATATGTATAATAGTTATCTATAAAAATACACACATATATACATGCACACCAGGTTATTATGTGTAACCAAATAATTTTTTAAAATTTTTCTGAAGAATTGGGCCTTTTGTGATCATGCAGCATCTCTCCAGGAATATTTTACTTAAATTCTATTTTGTGTGATATTATGCAGTCACACCACTGGTTTTAGGTTAGTGTTTGTATGGCTTATCTTTCTGCATCATTTTCTTTTCAATGTTCTGTGTCCTTGTGTTCTAGGTTGTTTCATATAAGAAGCATGATTTTTAATTTATTCTGATTTATGGCTTTTATTTGGAAATATTTAGCCTGTTGCATTTATCACAATTTTGTGATAATTCTGGATTTAATTATATCATCATGTCAACTCATCCTTCTTTTTCTTTGCTCTGTTTTGGCTTCTTTTGAATGGATTAATTTTAATTTTTCAATTTTCTTTCTATCAGCTTGAAAGTCAGAAACCCTGAAACTTTTGTTAAAGAATCAGGAACAGAAAGTGAGGTGTTTCTGATGGACATAGCGCTGGAAGAAGATGGAAATGTGCAGCTTCTGGAAGCTGCCCATGATTTGGCAGCTCCAGGGAGCACAGGCAGGGGTCCTGCTCTACCCCACCTGGGCTGCAGGTGAAGCAAGTATGATGCATCATGGTGGAAGTCTCACAGGGACAACAGTAAGAACAACAAGGAAGGAACAGAGACCCTGTGGGCTAATCTCAGTTAGTAGGCAAGAAGAGGTGTGGAAATTAGGACAGGAAGACTGTGAAAATTCATAATGTGTGATTAGTTTGACTTAGAAAATATTGGTTATTAGAGGAAAAAGGAAGAGTGTGAAGAGGAGGAGTGGAGGAATATTTAGTTAATAAAGCAGGATGGAAAAGGTAAAGGAAAGAGGTTTTACTAATTAGTAGCACTAGAGGGCGCCAGAACACTGGAATTCAATAATAGAAAGTCCATGATCTGCATTGCAAAGAAGGGAAGGACTTCAAACACGGTGAATTTAATATTGCAAAAAACTTGTCCCTGCCAAAGGGCAGCTTGGCTTTTAACCCAATTAGTTTGTCACATCTTGTGCATTCTATATGTCTTTTCTTGGGGATTTTATTATTTACTTTTAAGGGTTTTTTTTCCTTAACTTCTATACAATAAGTGTCCCTGAAACACAGAATAGAAATAACAGAACTCAAGGAAGACTCTGATTTACTATTAAAGAACGTTTAGAGAAATAAAAGAGGACCTTACCTAGTTATTAAAAGGGCACATCATGTACCTACCCCCAAGGTGACAAAAGCAAATGAACAAAAAAACAGCATTAAAATACATCCTAGGGCAACTGTCATCTGTAAACAGACAACAAGGACCTGGTAGACACATACTTTCCCACAAGCAAAGCAACTACAATCATCCATTTCTAAACTGTGAAATTAACTGAAGCCATGGATCAAATGAACATTGTCCATCCAAGAGACACTATTTAACATAGGTAAGACAGTGGTATCTGTTACACCTTCACAGGGTCTGCCCCTGTCCTCTCCATCTCAAGAACAGTAACCTGCCCTACAGAGTTAGGAAAGGATGTCCCTTAGATTTAAAGGACACTAGACGTAACTTGAATCCACACAGGGGAATAAAGAGCAGCAGTGAAGGCAGTTGCGCCCCTGGGGAATGTGGAACAGGATGCACACATCATGCCTATAACTCCTTTCTTCCAATGTTTGTTTTAAAAATCAACTGCAGAAAGCAAGAGTTACAAAACTGTAACTCTTGAAGGACTTAAAATGTACAAGGAGAAGACTTGTTTTTACAAAACGGCCCTAAGGAAGTGGGAGGGAATGGAGTTATATTGGAATCCAGTTTTTGTACAATATTGAACTTAATATTATCTGAATTAGATTGTTCTTCAAAGCTCATAATAACCCCCAGGACAATTACTAAGAAGTTACATTTTAAAATTCAACAAAGGAAACAAGAAGAGATTTAAAATAGTACACTAGAATGTATCCATTTTTCAATAAATAAGGCATGAGTGGGGCTGGGGTTGTGGCTCAGTAATAGAACACTTGCCTAGGACATGTGAGGCACTGGGTTTGATCTTCAGCACCACACAAAAGTAAATAAATAATATAAAGGTTAAAAAAAGAATGCTTAAAAAAAAAGCATAAGTGGAGGAATAGAGAGACATCACACATACACCATATCGAAACATGTACCAGATGTGAATTCCACCTCTTCAGTAATCACACCAAACGGAAATGGACTAAACACTGAAATCAAAAGGTATGGATCACCAGAGTGGATTGAAAAACAGGATCAAGTAACATGTTGCTATTGAAGACCTTCCTTAGATTCAAGAATACAAACAGGTACAAAGCAATAAGGAGGGGAAAGACATGGCAAATAAGCAAAGTTGGCGTGACTCCCCTGATACAGACAGAAAAATAGACTGTTGAAGACACTTGGTTACAAAGAAAGAGAAAAACATCTTATAATGGTAAATGGTCAGTTTTTTAAGAACATAAGTAGGTATGAACATATGTGCAGAAAACAGCAGAGCACCTTTAGGAAGGAAAAGTGACAAGATTAAGGGAGCAACCAATCATTCGATGTTAACAGTGGAGAATTTGACATCCCACCCTAAGGAAGGGAGAGAACAACCAGAAAGATCCATGAGGAGTAGAATCCTGAGCAACAGCATGTGGGCATCTACAATCACAGCATGGACCCTGTCCAGAGCCTAGCTGGGCTGTGAACCCCCGTGACTAGGTAACAATAATGCAGGCACCATCACTTCACCCTTGGGGGAGGGACCACCTGTCCAGAGGTCCTCAAAAGTTTGGAGGGCACAGAGGTGTGTCCTTGTGGCAAGGAAGTTTGTGCTTTCAGGGGTGATTTGTATGCTATGCTATTTAAAACACAAAAGCAATCCAAAATGATGCTTGAAGATCTGACAAACTTCACATGATAGTGAAGAATTAAACAGCTTAGATTTTTGAGGTTTGATTTTCCTGGGGGTGTTCACCAAATCTACTGAGGCAGTTCTACTAAGTTATGATTTGAAGCCCATGTGGGGACTTCTGAAATATGAAGATGTCCCCTACTTTTCCCTGGGTTCTGATTACAAAGTCCTGTGTTTTATAACAATTCATTAAGTTGCATGCGTAGTGATATGCGTGTTTCTTCATAAGTGCTCTACCTGGAAGAAATCATAACTTTTGAAAGGGATCAACTAATTCTGATATAAAGTTATCAAAATTCTAAACAAATAAGTTGTTGGGGGAATGGGGTTGTGGCTCAGTGGTAGAGCGCTTGCCTAGTACATGTGCAGCCCTAGGTTCGATCCTTGGCACGTAAAACTAAATTTTAAAAAAATGGTATTGTGTCCAATTACAACTAAAAAAATAAATATTTTTTAAAGGAATTTGTTGGGAAAACCAAAGGAAAAATAAAGTCACCTATAAAAGGAAAATATTTCATTGGCCTAGAATTTTCTTCAGAATTATATTATGTGAACAGTTGGCAGGATTCTGCTTCAAGTCCCCTGTGAAAGATTAGGTAGGCTTTTGCTCCCTTCATAGGGAGAGGGGGGTTTCTGAGGCAGTAATGACCCATGTATTGTGCAGCCACTCTCATAAGCATTTCATGTCTATAACCCTTTTTAGTCCACAAAGCACCTTTGAGGTAGGAGCTATAATTATCCTCATTTTAACAATGAGAAAATTGTGTGAGTGAAGGGGTAGAGGCCAGTTCTGAACCCCAGCAGAACCACCACAGAGCCCAGCTCCAGAGCTGCAGGAGCACAAGCAACACATAGGAACTCAAAATGCCCTTTACACAACTCTTCTTGGAAAGATTACTGAAGGATGAACTCCTGCTATTCAAGAAATGAAGTGGTAATTGTAACAAGAACACCGAAGTGAGCAGGGTTCCTTACGTGTGACTTTGACTAGAACATATTCATGGCTTATGGTTATAGAACAGAATGCAAATGATATCAATTCCACAGGAAAAGAAATGACATAACCAAGTACAATTAGCAAAACAGAGAATTAAAAGATACTTAATATCTTTTAATATTATCTTTTGATGTATTAAAAGATACTTAATATCATTTAATACATCAAGTAATGGATGTATAAATATATTTAAAGGGATTACAGCGAATCCTAAGAAAAATAAACTTAGAAAAAATGGGTATGAGGAAGAAAAAATAAAGGAAACCCCCTTCATTGCAAGTAACCAACAGAAAATACCTAAGGAATAGATTCGATAAAAAATGTTCCTTTAATTAAAGATAGTTCTAAAACCAAAAACTATAATCCATCCAAATTATCAAAAGGTACACAAAATCTAATTAAAAAAAAAAAAACAGAACACATAGCAAAAGATGTTTTTTTAAGTAAAAGAAACAAGTGAATCAAAATAAAATGCAAAACTGGCATAAATACATTGATAACATCTGCAGTTTAAATGGCCTATTACAAGCAAAAAGACTCAGTGTGGGCCAGAGAGTGAAATACAGGCATTTGTTATTTACATACCTGAGAAACATCTTCTCAGGAAGTCTGGAGAAAATAGGACAGACATAGCACACCAGCCATATGGAAAAACACAGTAGGTGGGGTGAGGCAGGCTCAGATCTTGTCACATAAAACCACTGAAATAAAACCATTAAATGAGATAAATTAGCTTTCATTTAAAAATCAATGCCCACCACAAATTTTGAAGCTCTGATTTCTATGCTCAAAAGAAGAGAACATCAGTGTTTATCAGTTAAAACCTTTGGAATAAAAAAGGAGAAAGCAAGGGGTGGGGTTGTGGCTCAGTGGTAGAGTGCTTGCTTAGCATATGTGAGGCACTGGGATTGATTCTCAGCACCACATATAAATAAATAAAATAAAGGTCCATTGACAACTACATATGTAATAAAAATTTAATATATATATACATATTAATTTTTAATAAGGAGAAAGCAAAAGAAAGTTCGATTCTTCTTTCTCTATCCATTGCAGATTATATAAGTACAAAATTGTTACCTAATATTAAATAACTATACACACACACACACACACACACAAACAGTGTACCCATTTTTATAGAATGTTCCATCACTTCAGACATTCTCAAAGATTCACAAAATCAGGTCATACACTGAAAAAAGCAAATCTCAACTCACAAGAGGAGAAAAAATACAAATATTATGAGCTGATCATAATTTAATAAAAGTAGAAGCTAATAGCCCAACTAGAAAATAAAACTGTCCTTCAAAAAATAACTTGAACTTACTAAAAACTTACTAAAAACCTAGTCTTTAAAAAAAAAAAGTACTAGGACTTAAAATCAGCATACTACAGGGACACAACCACATCAATGTTTATAGCAGCACAATTCACAATAGCTAAACGTGGAACCAACCTAGATGCCCTTCAGTACATGCATGGATAAAGAAAATGTGGTATATACACACAATGGAATATTATTCAACATTAAAAGAGAATAAAACCATGGCATTTGAAGGTAAATGGATGGAGTTGGAGAATATAATGCTAAGTGAAGTTAGCCAATCCCAAACATCCAAATGCCGAATGTTTTCTGATTTAAGGATGCTGATTCATAATGTGTTGAGCGTAGGGGGTGAGGGTGGGGAGGGTGGGGAGTTTGGAGGATTAGATGAATTCTAGATAGGGCAAAGGGGAGGGAAGGGTAGAGAGGGGGCATGGGATAGGAAAGACCGTGGAATGAGATGGACATCATTACCCTAAGTACATGTATGAAGACACGAATGGGTGTGACTCTACTTTGTGTACAACCAGAGATAAGAAAAATTGTGCTCTATATGTGTAATATGAATTGTAATGCATTCTGCTGTCATATATATAACAAATTAAAATTAATAAACAAATTATTAAATTCAAAAGAAGAAAATGCTAAAGATTAAAATAATGAAACATCTAGAAAATAATGTATGCAGTCTATCAGAACAAATGAGATACAAGAAAAAAAATGGTTTCAAGGAAAATGTGTAGCCCCCAAAGACATATGCTAGTAAAAATGTGCAGAAGATAACACTGCCTGTCCACTAAAACCTAGTGTCCCCTTGTTCATGAAGAACAGCATGGCTCCATCCCCCAGAACCTGTGGGTTGGCTGTGGTGGGTGACTAAACTGGGGAATGCCAGTGGAAGAGCTTGGTGCCACCTCAGGGCTGTACTGCCATCTTCTGGGTATTCCTAAAGGTCCTCTGCTGGCTTGGTGCATGTGACAGCAGGGCAGCTCTGGAGCCCTGGGATGGGAACAGCCTGGGACTCTGATGTTGGAAAGTGGCCAACCTGCCCAACTTTCTAAAAAGCCAGATTAAATTTTTATTTTTTATTTTGAGACAACATCATGCTTAGCCATCCAGTCAGCCTTATGATCCTTCTGCCTCCATCTCCTGAGTAGCTGGGGTTATAGGCTTGTGCCACCTTGCCCAGCAATGTTTTTTCTCTTTTCTTTGGGGTGTTTCTATTGATATATACTCAAGCTTCCTGAAATTTCCTTTAGTCACATCTGGTCTACTAGCAATCCCTGCAAAGGCATTCTCCATTTGTTTTGTTTTGCTCTCTAATATTTCTTTCTGCTTTTTCTCTGAATATGTATATCATACTTACATAAACCATCTGTTCTTTCATGTTGTATGCTTTTTCCTTTAGTGTCTTTACCATACAAATCACGGTTGTTTTAATTTCCTGGTTTGATCGTTCTGACATCTCTGCCTCATCTGAGTCTGGCTCTGACACTTCTCTGTCTCTGCCTTCTCTGCTTGCCTTTTAGTATTCATGATAATGCTGGGCATGACTTACAGGTCAAGGACTTACAGGTCAAGGCAGAGAAATGTTAGTGATGTGGCTGTGAGGTTTGGGTTGAGGGAAGGCACTGTTCATTGCAGTGATGAAGTTGTGTGCTTTTAGTGAACCTGTATTCCCAAGTTTGTCTCTTACAAGAACTCCTCTGTTTGCCTGCCCCTCAAGTGGGACAGGAAAGATCGAGTGAACTGGAGTTGGGTGTTTCCTTCTCCAGGGTGGTGTTGCCCTGATTAAACCTTGTCAGGTGGGGTCAGTTGAAACACTTTCTCTTGATGGCAGGCCTCATTGTGAAGCAAAGAATGTTCTAGGAGTATTCATAAACAGGTGTTCACCCTGCTCTGCAAGAAGCATAAGTGTTTTTTCTCCAAACTTCACTCTGAGGACCTGTTAGGCTCCTGGAGATGAACTGCAAAGGTGTGGGGCCTCCTCTAAGTGTGAGCAGCCTGAAGATTTTAACTCTTGGACTTGTTACCTTTGAGACTCCAGCAATTTGTCCATTACAGGTTGGGTCTTCCTACCCTTATAGAAACCCTACCCAGGTTTGTGCTTATGGATTACGGTTGTAATGAGTTGTAATTCTCCACATCATTGTGTCTTTCTAACATTTACCCAGAGCATCATGTATGCTAAGCACACACTCTCCCCCTAGCTACAGCCTCAGCCCTTGTATCCACTATTTTTGGCCAACCGTTTGCACTGAGATCTCAATTCTCTGATGGATGTTAGAAGAGTGGCTAAGTTTCGGTTAGTTCAGTGTTTGACTTGTTACAAGGGTGGACAACTGCCAATCTTCTTATAGGTAGAAACTGAAGCTGGGAGTATGATTGTGTCGTGTTTTATTTCTTTATTTCACTGTCAAAGTTCTGTTTCTGATTGTTTTAAATTGCATAATGCTTATTCATTTCATTTCTCCTCCAGCATATTTCCTTAAATTTTTTATTACTATATGATTTTTTGGTAATGATTTGAATTTGAGTTTGTAATTCACTCAAGTTTATTTTTCTCTTGACTGACATAGTTGAACAGTGAATCCATTCATTTTCAAACCCCATATTTCTTTTTTTTTTTTTTTTTTTTTTTTTTTGTGGTACCGGGGATTGAACTCAGGGGCACTCGACCACTGGGCCACATCCCCAGCCCTTTTTTGTATTTTATTTAGAGACAGGGTTTCACTGAGTTGCTAAGTGCCTCGCCATTGCTGAGGCTGGCTTTGAACTCGCGATCCTCCTGCCTCAGCCTCCCAAAGTGCTGGGATTACAGGCGTGTGCCACCGCGCCCGGCTCCCCATATTTCTTGATTGGTGGAAATTCACAGCTTTGGTCAAATTGTATATTTTTATCCTATCCATTTTTCTTACAACTGATGACTAAATTCTTTCTGTACTTTAGCCTACTGGTCATTTAGTATGCAGAGTGGTTTAATCACACTCTAAATAATTCAAACATCATTGTATACCTTATACATTTGACTCTGTATTATTTTTGTTTTGAATTACTGTGATAAGAACATGTGGCCTATTGATCAATTTGATAGCTAACTGAGTTTTTTTTTCCATCTCTGGCCAGAATAATGTTCTATTGGAAGGATGTCCTACAGGTATATTGAATTGGAGTAACAAGTGTTGAATGTAAGAATTTTCTGTTACAGGTGTGATGATGCTATACATGTGCCGTGGTGTCAGAGGACACAGAACAAACAAAATCTCAGAGTCTTAATATATAAAGAGCTTATTATTTTCTCTCAGGTACTATGCTCTATGTTAGTTGACCCTCTATGAGGGCTGACTGCCACTTGTGACCCTGGGATGCAGTACTCATCTCATAACTTTCTCTCTGTGATCATGAAGACAGATCAAGAGTGACACATTGACTTTAAAATTGTTTGGCCTCCCACCTAGGTTCAGGTTGTTGTCTGAAGCATTGGTCCTTTCCTTACACAGAAATTAGAAAGATCTTGTAAGACTCAGACTCAAGTCAACTTCAAGATAATCAAAATACCCATGTGACAAAGTGATTTAGATAAATCCTCTCGTAACTAGAACATGGACAAGAGAAAGGTCATGGAGCAGGGAGTCTACTGATATCCTTGATGGGAGCCTGGACTCAATTACTATATGTGATAAATTGGCCTGTCTGAAAGTCTATGTCTCTTGCAGCCATCCCATAAATAGTTACGTAGGACATACATAGGTATCCATGTGGCCCAGGTCCAGTGTTTTTTAGGAGTGAAGACTTTGGAACCAGGGTGTGAGAGAAGGGACTCAGCAGGATGGCTCAACTTCCCTGAGCCTCAGTTTCCTCATCTGCTAAAGGATCACCAGAACACCCTGGTTTTAACTTGCCCTTTATCTGACCTATGTCTGGCTTTCTATTTACTCCAGGGCCATCAGTATGGTCACACATTCAGGCCCTCTTGGACCTCCATTCCTCTAAGCTTATTTATGCCCAGGACCTTTGTCCTTGCTGTTCTCTCCTCTTAAAAACAGCTCCCCAGATCCTGCCAGGGCTAGATGGACTTCTTCAGTTAGTTTTCACAGACAGAAAGCTGGATCTTGTTTTCAGGTCCTTCTGCCACTCCTGGTCTTTGGATTGGTTTTGCCCTCATTTCCCACATGCCTATCATTTTTCCTACTTAGCTGATTTTTGTAGTAAAGCCTATGAATTCCCATTCCTTTCATTTTTGTTCTCTAGTACAGCTATTTCTTTGTGATTCCCATGGGGTTCCATTTAACATAAGAGAGTGATACCTTGCTTTTATGTAGACCTAAAATGGCATAAATTCATGAAGATTGCAAGTGTTCTTCCTATGCATCTCTAACCCATCCCCCGTCAGTTACTGATGTCACAAAGTTGCATGTGCATGTATTGTGTTTTCAAAAACATGGACTGATGGTTGGGGGTTTTGCTATATAAGTCTCTTAAATTGTGTAGAAAACAAAAGCAGCACTGTCTTTTATAGATACCATGAATTTACCTTTACGAGAGCTCATCCTATCTTCAGCTAACTGTGAGTTCCTGTCTAATGTCCTTCAGTTCAACTGGAAGGACTCCTGACATGCAGGGCACCTCTACTGGTGACCCCTGTCCATCTGGTACTGTGGTTTGAAGTGTGAGTCCTTCCAAAACTCAAGCTGAAACTTTAACCCAAATGCATAGAGAAGCTGGGCCATCAGGATGTAGTTAGGTTAGGCAATGAGGCTCTGACAGCATGGGTGGATGGAAGGCTTTAGAAAAGAGCACTGTTTCACATGCACCAGGCACTGCATGGATCTCCAGCACTACATACCACACATACACACATGCGCCTGCACACACATGAAGCCAGACATGGTGATACAGGCCTGCCATTGGAGCCACTCTGAAGACTGAGGCAGGAAAAGCACAAGTCTGAGGCCAGTCTGAGTAACCTATTCAGTTTCTGCCTCAAAATAAAATAAAAAGTGTTGGAGATGAACATCCATGGTAGAGCACTTTCCCAGCATGTGTTATGCCCTGGTTTCAGCAATCTGTATCATAAATAATTTTAAAGAGGGAAGGAAAGAAAGAAGGAAGGAGTAAGCTTGAAGGAGTGGGTTCAGCCCTTCCTCCTCCACGTGAGAGCAGAGTAACAAGGCCTTGTGTTAAATGGAGAAAGTGGGTCCTCTACACACACCTAATCTCCCAGCACCTTGACCTTGGACTTGTCAGCCTCCTCAGAACCCAGAACTTTGAGAAATCAAATTCTTTTTTAAAAGGCCCCCAGTCTAAGGTATTTTGAAGCAGCATCTTGAAAGGAGCGAGACATCTGGGAACACCATCGTTGCTGCCTGCTGTGAGAAGGACACTGGGCTGACCAGAGGATTCTTGGCTGTCAGGTTTATCTTTCATCACTTTGAATATTTCAACCCACCATCTTCCATGTTCTAGGGTTTCTGAGGAGAAATGTGATGAGGACCTTATGAGGAAACGATAACAAAGTACGCTTCCTCTCAGGCCCATAGATGTGAATAACATGGCCTGCTGTACCTTAGGGAATGGAGCATTTTGTGCCAGGATGTGAATGAAGTACTACCATCCTTTGGACACCAATCATTTTGATTTGGAAGAAAAAGAAATTTCACACCTTGAGTGTAGGTCTGATCAGTTCTTTAAAGGTCAAAAGTCATTACAGATTTTCAGACTTTCAATGAAAGAGCCATTAAAGCATCCCACAAATCTAAATTTCTAAACCTGGAAATATCAGCCTGAATAACCCACTGAAGTCAGAAACTTGTAGAGTCCTTCCTTATTCTTATTATAAAGTGAAAAATGTCCTTGGGGCCAAAGTTTAGGTTATATCCAGGCAAGGGAGCTCCAATTCTATAATATGTATGATATATAATGTATATAATGTTTAGTCTCTGATTATGGCTTTTGGGTAAGAAAAGCCTACTGGTGATATTCTCATCCATTTCTATGGAGGACACATGCAGTTAACATGGCTCATCACATGTGAGAATAAGCTTGTTCACCTTGCCAAATTAGGGCCAATTTTCTCCACTGTGAAGTTACTTTCCCCACTTCTTTCCACAATCCTCAAAAGCAGGTCATTTCCAAGACAGTAAAGTGAGCCCCAGATCCCCAAGGAGGGAGTAGCCACCTACATGATCTGGAGTTCAGCCTCAAGTATGTTTAAAACTAGCTCATCTGAAGCTCCTCAGGTGTCCTTTTCCACCCTTTCTTTTCACTTGGATGATTTATACAATGCAAGATGACCTGCTTTTCTCTGCTTAAGCTTTGCAAGTTAAATGAGATAATAAAATAAATGGGAGATGGGTTCTTTGCCATTATAAATTTGTGACTTGTCCAAAGTCACATGTACCAGCTAGGGAGTCTTATGTAAAATTATGTACTGACTCCTATCTATTTTATCAACTCTAAAGAGAGACATTAAATTGTGTTCAATTCCTGAACAGCCTTCCTATTATGGTTTATTTGAATGTCAGTTCTGCAAATTTAAATTAAAGCTATATTTCCCAATGTATGCCAAAGTGTATGTACAAGACTATACTATAGCTTTCTCTTTTTTTCCCCCTGTGGAACTTGAGATCTAACCCATGGCTCATGCATGCTAGACAAGCACCCTAATAGTAAGCTACATCCCCACTCTTTTTTTATTTTGAGATAAGGTCTTATTAACATTAAACTTGTGACCCTCCTACCTCAGTCTCCCAAGTAACTGGGAATATAGTTGTGTGCCACCAAATCTGGCTTATGGAATTGTTTCTAGTGACCAAATACCCAAACATACAAAAACAACAAAATAAACCCCTAATAAAACATCCATGTCCATTAAAAGAAAATTAGTTAAATAAATCATGGAACATAGCTACTATTGGATATGATGCTACTTTAAAAAAACTGAATGAAATCTGCATGGACAGGGAGGACCACAGTCTGTGTTATACAATCAAGTAGGGGAGCAAGTTGTCACATGGAGTCATATTATGTTCCTATTTGTGCAAAAGATTAAAAGGATATGCACACACATGTACACATGAATACAATGGAAGTTCATATGAAATGCAAAATGATATGGAAGATACACAAATACATCAGAATATACAAAACTGGCAAAAAGGGTTTCCTTTGTGGGAATGGACTGGGATTATGGAAATAAGGATAGTATCTTTAGAGTTTCATGATTTTTAAATACTTTTGTCACATACATGCTTATGTTGAAATGAAAATATGTTTTCTATAATTCACTCTAAAGAAGTAATGAAAAGAGGGATTTCCCCAGGTCTTAGCACTAGGCAGACTTGTTTGGAAGTGAGCCAGGACTGTTGTCCAGGAGGCAAGGACTGACCTCCTGAGAGCTCATCAGCTGGCCCCTGCACACATTTAGGTGCCTGCTAAGGCTCTTTCCCCTTGACATCACATTTCACACCAATCCCTACATCTACATGCATTCACAAGTAAGATCAGCTTAAAATTGCTGGTATTTTCTAATCTTTTCACATTTAAGTATGATTATTATATAGCTACTGCATAAAAAGAATGTGGAATATTTCCTTCTTTTTCTGTGCTCTGGAGAATTCAAGTACCACTGACATTTTGTCCTTTGAGAGTTCCAAAGAATTTTCCTATAAAATCATCTGAGCCCAGTGTACTTTTGTATGGGGATACTTCTTCAATAACTGTATTCTATTAAAAATTATAAATTTAAATTTTTTAAAAAATATTTTTTGTTGTAGATGGACATAATACCTTTATCTATCTATCTAGGTAGCTATTTATTTATATGTGGTGCTGAGGATCAAACCCAGTGCCTCACACATGCTAGGCAAGCACACTACCACTGAGCTACAGCCCTAGCCCATAAATTTAAATTTTCTATTTTTACTGAGATCAATTATAGTAAATCATTTCTCTTAAATATATTCATATTTCATGTAAATTTCCAAATGCTTTGCATAGAGTATTGCAAATCAGTCTCCTGTGATTGACTAGTCCTGTTTTCTTGCTAATGCATAAACACAGTTTTATATTTATTATTTTCTCCATTCTACATTTTCCCATGTAATCTTTTTCTTTTTGTATATCTATGAATTAAGCTATTTAGTTCACTTCTTTTCCTTTTTGGCATAACTTCTTAAGGCTGTGACTTTTCCTATGATTACTACTTTAATTGTATCTTGTAAATTCTGACATACAGTAGGTTTTCACAATCACTTTTAAATGTCCTATAATTAATTTTGTGGTTTTGTTGTTTTGTTGTTGTTTGATCCAAGAGTTAACAAAATGATTTTATGAAATTAAACAGAGGCCCTTTAAAAGAAAATCTGATGTTGTTCATGTTTTTGATTTATAGTTGTATTATTTGGTTCCTATCTTTTATTCCTGCCCTTTCTGTCCACTTAAATATTTTGCAGCTCTGAATCAAGGAAACTATTTTTGTCGTTTTGGAAAAACTTTCATCTTTATATTCAGTTTCTTTCCAATATTCTGTCACATCTTATTTATTTATTTGTTTGTTTTAGTTGTACACAATGCCTTTATTTTTACGTGGTGCTGAGGATGGAAGCCCTGCTGTGCACGCGTTATGCAAGCGCTCTACCGCTGAGCTACAATCCCAGCCCCTCTGTCACATCTTTGTGCAATTGTCTATTTCTATTCAGAATTTAAAAATCCCAAGTTACAAGGTCTTTGTTGTTGTTTTTCCATTTCTTGTTTCATTTAATTTAATTTAATTCATACTGGGGTATTTTCTTACATTTTATAAGTTTTTTCATAAGTGTTTTCATTACCTGAAAAGGTTTGATTTAGACTCTGTGTGCCATGTGTTCAGTTTATTTCTGATGGAGTGTGGATTTTACTGACCAGCAGTCACAGGTGGCTCAGCTCCTGGGGCTAAGGTGGCTGGTTTCAGAGTGCCCTCTTCTGTGGATCAAGTGAAGTGCAGTTTAAAGAAATTGGTGTTCCTATGAGTGAGGGGAACAGAATTCTTGGAATTCTTTGATATTTTTTGTTTCTTTGATATTTTCTGTTTCTTTAATATTTTCAGCCCCTCTTTATTTTCCCTACCAGACCTCCAAGAGACATTCTACCTATCTAGCCTGAAAATGTCTTTCCAGCCCTAGGCCTCTGTCCCCCAAAGCTTTCCAAGTCCTCTCCTGTCTATTCTACAGCCACCCTTGCTCTAACAGCAGGCCTCCCAGGAGCTCATGCCCGCATTGGAAGTAGAGAGCCTTGTAATTCATGCATGAATGTACTTTTTCAAAGCTATTAGAAGTACTTTTGTGAGGTTTGTAGTCAAGCCAATGTTTAATATATACATTAAAGGCCATTGCTTCAAACAATTTTTCAAACAATGGAGATATGAAAATGTATAATACCACAAATCTGACCGTGGCCACTGCTCCCCTTAAGGAGCAAAGCAGTCCCAATGTAAGTGTAGTCTCCATGTCCCCAGTGACACCCTCTCTTTCCACTCTTGGGCTAAGTTGCCCAAGCTGGCATCAAAATTTCAATCATCCTGTCTCACCCTCCCCACTAGCTAGGATTATACCTGTGTGCCACCATGGCCAGTTCCTCTTGTTTTCTTAAATATGCAAACTCTTTAATATGATGTTCTTGTTCTTCTCCTGGGGTGGATGGATGGATGTATGAATGGATGGATGGATAGATTTTTTTTTTTAACCCAGGGGCACTTTACCACTGATATCTACATTCCTGACCTTTTTATTTTGTATTTCAATAATTTTTAATTTTATTAGAGCATTATAATTATACATAGTATTTAAGTTCATTTTGATAAAATAATACGTGCAAGGAATTTGATTTCAATCCCCATTCCCCTTGCCCTTTCCCTTCCCACCTCCTTCTCCCTATTCTCCTTTCTCTCCTTTTTTGATCTTCCTTTCACTCCTTTATTTATTTTTGTTTGGTATTTTCTACATGTACATACAGGTGAAATTCTTTCTGGTACATTGATATATGTATATAATATGATATTGTTGAATTAATTTCACATTTCTACCCTTTCCCTTCTTTCTTCTGTCCCTCTTGTTCTTCTCCTCCACTGATTGATCCTATATCTTCGTGATATCTTATCCCCTCTCCCACCACCTTCTTTCCCTTATTTTGCCCTACCTTCCACATATTCAAGAGAACACTAGGCTCTTGATTTTCTGAGTCTGGCTTATTTTGCTTAGCATGAATTTCTACATTTCTTTCCATTACCTGCAAATATCATTATTCTTCTTTAGGGCTAGAAAAAACTTCATTGTGTGGATATATCTATATAGCTATATGTATGTTATTATATCTATAGATTTGCGACTTAATTCAAATTCTATGAAGTTATTCACTGAGCAAAGTGTGACAGTTTTCACCGAGTCTGCAAGGACATTTCAGTGTGCATACAGCAGAGAAAAACAATGCTCAGTGCACCGGCCATGGACAGGTGCTGAGCAGAGGAGGAGGGCTCTTTCAAGGAGGCCTCAGAACAATTGTAGCCCCGCAGAGGAAAATGCCACTGGGGTTGGTTTGCAGGTCCCATCATTCAGACATTTAAGAGCTGGATGACTGACAACAGGGATTCATGTAAGAAAAAAGGAGAGAGAGAGTATATGGGGAGAGAGAGAGGAAGGAAGGAAAGAAGGAAGTGGAAGGGAAGAAAGGAAAGTAAGACATCTAACCCATAGCTCTATGGGTTAATGTCAAGACTACAGGGATGGGAGCAAACAGTAGGTTGTAATGGTTCAGAGCATGTAGATGATGTTGGTACAACAGTCCTTTTACAGGGCTTGGAAGCAAGAATATCAACACACAGCCAACTCTTATTTAACTGGAATAAAACCAAAAAGGTCAAACACATTTTTTGTGGGATGTCTACATAGGGCGCTTTATGTTTTAAATAGGAGTATGCAATGCTATGGAAATATGTAATTGTTAAGTATTTGTTCTAAAATAAAACCTTAAGGTTATGTCATATGCATTCATTTCCTGATTTCCTTTTCATCTTACTGCACCAGTATTGTATTTTGATAAATAATTCAAGAATTATAGGGGTTTGTAAAGGTAAGATAACTGACAGAGAGGTTCAGTGACTAGATCAGGATCCCAGTGCTAACCTGGGTGTAGGGCACAATGTCCAGGGAGTCTCAAGATGGGGCCAACAGCGTCACAGAAGAGAAACCAAATTATGTAAAATAAGACTTTCATTAATACATATATATATATTCATATCACCTAATTATTTTTTAAAATCAGTAAAAAAAAAACACATAAAGGAAATGGTTCTCAAACAGGTAACACAGAATACACAAACTGTAAACATCACCTCCTTCCTCAAGACCATTCTGGACAATTGGAAGTTTTCCAAATAGTTCCAAAGACTCTAGAGTTGGAGTAAGTAAGAAAGTCGTTCTTGTTCCCATCCAGAGAAGAAAGGGTCTTATATTTGACAAATGCTTATTATGGGGTAGGCACTGTGCTGAAAACTTTTATATTATCTCTCCTAATCCCCATGGCACCCCACTAACTGGGTAAGTATGCCCTGCTCGAGCAGATGAGGAAACTCCAGCTCAGGATCCTAGGCCACCCCACAGCTGCCACTCTCCAGCCTGTCCACATTACTCGGTACAGGATGCTGGTTTCCTGCCCACCCATAGTTACTTTGTCTTCAAGTGAGTTGCCCTTTTGTTTCTATTCTTTCTCTAGCTGTCTACTTACTCGTGGCATTAAGAGTGTTAATGGAGCATTTTACTGTGAGTACATAGAAAGGATTTGAATGTGAACATACTGAGTGCTTATGCACTCCTCACTTTTATCAGCTGGGCACTCTCCTGCCCTCAAGATAACCATAGATTTTGCTTAACAAGGGACTGGGATCTGGTGGACCTCTATATCTTGTTTGCTTGTCTTTTTTTGTTTTTGCAGTGCGGGAGATTGAACTCAGGGCCTCACCCATGCCAGGCAAGTGCTTTACCGCTGTGCTATATCCCCAGCTGTCTTTTTTCCCCTTTTATTCAAATGTTGGATTTGAATGTCTATCGATGGAGCACGTGCTCACTCCATCACTTTCCACTGTCTTATACACAACCTGTTTTCATTGATACTATTTGCAAAGTCTCTGAAGGCATCTGGGTTTGTGACCCCTAGAATTTGATGGTAGCTGTAATCACTAGCAACTCACTAGCAAGTGACAGTGTGTTTGGTTTCTCCTAAGCTTTCAGTGAAGAGCCGCTTGGTGGAAGAGGGTACAACAATAGGGGTGAATTTGCAAAGACTCTGAATGTGAATTGTACCGCTGGGAGTTGTGCAGTAGACAAACTGCTGATGGTGACCCTAGAGTTGCACACTGTGCTGGTGGTATGCAGGGAATGATTTTGGTCTTAACACAAAGCCTAAGGACAGTATTAACCTTCATCCCACTAAAAATGAAGGGAAGTCAGGCTGATCAGCTGTGTCTCAGATTAGGTGTGTGACCTCAGGCAAGTTGGGAAAAATCTCTGTGCCAAGTTTTGTCTGCATTATTTCTAAAACAAGATGTAGTATCCCCCAAATCCATGCCAGTGCTAGTAATGTACACTTCTGGAATTACTCTTCCTGAAAAATTTGTGTGTAAAGTCAATCTTAGTGAAATGGTATTTGGTTATGAATCTTTTCTTGTAGTGTGAAATATGTCTTCAAGTTAAAAAAAAAAAAGAACCGTGGCCATAACATTTAACAAATATAATAAGCAATGTATGTTACATTATCTTATGACATTTTAATATTTTTATTCAAGCACAATATATGTGTATTGAGCTGTGATGAATTTGAGAACAAGGTGTCAAACCAGTTGATGGGTGTCCAAGTTGTATAAGCATGAATGGAAAGAAGTTAGAGCTGGGAAAATTGACATCTTTATTGAAAGCAGGTGTGATAATCTAATTCAAATTAAAAACTTAAAAAAATTTTATATTTGTTCTCCCAATGATGATGATGATGATAATGATGATGATGATGATGATGATAGTAATAGTATTAGAGACCTTTAATTTGCTCAGGCAATTACTGACTTGAACTGAATAATATAGTCATATATATATATATATATATATATATATATATATATATATATATCTGAGGCCAGCTCAGTGATGCATGCCTATAATCCCTGCAACTCAGAATGCTGAGGCAGGTGGAGTGCAAGTTCGAGGCCAGCCTCAGCCATTTAGTGAGGCCCTACCAACTTAGTGAGACCCTTGTCTAAAATAAAAATAAAACCCAGGGATGTAGGTCAGTGGCAAAGTGTCCCTGGGTTCAATCCCCAGTACTTCCCTTGAAAAGATATAAATCTGAGGCAGAATAATGCCCCTTCGCAAAAGGTGCCCACATCCAATCTGTGGAATTGTTAGGTTGTATAGCAGGGGAGAATCCAGGTTTCATATCAGCTGACCTTAGATTACAGAGATTATCCTGATAGGCCCAATGTTATCACAAGGGCCTTTGAAAGTGGAATAGAGAGGTAGAAGAGGAGTCAAAACTCAGAGAGATTTGAAGATACCATCTTGCTGGCCTTGAAGATGGAGGAAGTAGAACATGATCCTGGCAATGCAGATGACTTCAAGAAGTTGGAAAAAACAAGGAAATGGGAATCATGTAGAACCTCTGGAGAGGAACACAGTTTGCCAATTGTGATTTTACCCATGGAGACTTTATTATGGCAGCAATAAAAAACTAACCGCTTGTACTACACAAAATCTAGATGCATATGCAAATTTATTGGAATGAATTAATTGGTTCATTTCCTAGAGTCCTCTATCACCTGATTTTTTAAAAAATAAAAACTTGATCTAGTAAGATAGATTTTTGTTTTTTATTAAGTAAAATACGTTAAACAGAAATAGATAAACCAAATAGACACAGACAAGAATGTCTATGTTAACTTGAAGATAAAATGCTGCTACCTATGGAAAAACAAAATTGTTATCATAAAAATCAAAAAGAAATATTATAATTTATAAAATGAGAACATTATAGGTACAATGAGTATAGATTTCCTCAAAATCTCAAATTATAAAATTTGGTAGAACTATTTCATCCTTAGACCATTTTCTGTAGGTCATGAGATAAAACTGTGATATTCAAGTACAAGTTGAAGTATTTGAAAGCAATGTGAAGGAAAACAACTACACAAAAAGCTCTTAACACATATATTAGGTACATATTACTGTCCAGATTTATTTCTCAAAATATGATATATCTTATCATCTTTAGCGTTTATTGGGCAAAGGTTAGAAATTAAGATACATAACTGATACTTTGCCTTGAAGATTAGCCAGCATGTAATCCACCCCCAGGCCATTACCAGTCATATCTAATGCACACTGATTCTAAATAAATCTTCCCAAAGGTCACTTCTGAGCACACTGATTCTAAATAAATCTTCCCAAAGGTCAGTTCTGATCATATCATCATCCGGCTAAGAAGGCATCTATATTTTCCACTGGTGATAGAATAAGATCAAAATGTTTTGCTTCCCTAAGATATTTTATATACATAGTTTCTTCCTTGATCTGTTTTAAAATAAAAACTTTTAAACTGTACATTGAATTGTTGTTTCTTCACCCCTTATACAATGATGCCCAGGTGCTTACACCCACACATACATAATACGCACTATTAGAAGAGGAACGTGATATGACTCCATTAAAAAAAAACGTTAGAACTTCCATTTAAAAAATTGAAAAAAAAATGGTAAACACACTCAGGGACTGTTCTTGAGATTATGCCATACCTTGGAAAGAAAGGGATTTCTTCATTCTATCCTGGATCTTCTAGAAGAAAGGAACTGGAGCTCTAGTTTTGAGGGGGTTCTTTCCTGCCTCTTATGGCCATGGCTCAATCTGAAGGGATGAATGGGAGCACACATTCTCTGGGAGCTGTAAAACTTTTATAGGCCACTTCTTATGCGCACAAGCTGGGTCCTGTAACAGTTTTTCTATAAGTTAAGCTGTCACAATTAAAAATATTTTAGCTCAGATTCATGGTTTCCTTGACAATGCTATTTCCAATAAAATTCACAAGTGTACTAAACTGTTTCTATCTGTTCTTTATGTCTTGATATTGCTTTAAGTCTGTTTTTTTTTTTTTCCTTAGCTTCCAGGTTCCTATCTTTCACATTCTCAAATTAATAGTGAGTGCCTTGAAAGTGTTTGAAACAATACCATATTTTAACTGCTGATTCAAAGTATAGAAGCTTTATGGAAAGGATGAGTTGAGGGAGAAGAAGCATTGATTAAATAAATAAATGAAATAAATATTTGCTTGTTAATAGTAGTCAACAAATATTTAGATGATGGTTTGATTGAATGTTTCTGAAACGGAACTGGACAAGTGCAGTCAGAGTTGATAGAGAAATGAACTTCAACTCAAGAATCCATTATGTTGTATTTTGTCTGTCAGAGTAAAAGAGATTTGATGATATGCAAAAATCCAGAGCATATCTTCAATTTCAACTATCTCCCGAAATGCTTTAAAAATATATTAGACAAAGATCTAATTAAAGATAAACTCAGTAAAGGAGAATTCTGATCCAGGAAAAAGGTAGAGAAAACAATTTCAACACTAAAATCCCTTTTTATTGTATCTACTTTCTATGTTTGGAATACTATACCCCCCACCACACCCTAAGATTCACATGTTGAAACTTAACACCAGTGTGGTCATATATACCTAATTAAAATAAATACGTTAATTAATTAAAAAAAAAAAAAAGATGATGCCATTGGGAGGTGACTCACTCATTAATGGGCTTAGTGACCTTTTAGAGGAGACCTGAGGGAGCTTGTTTGTGTAAAGCCATGCTGAGGACATAGCTACTATTGTTGCTGTGGACCAGGAAATGGGATCTCACAATCACCATATCTTGGATTTCCTAACCTCCAGAACTGTGAAAAATAAATTTCTGTTGCTTATAAGTAACACAGTTTATGGTATTTTGTTAGATTAGCCCAAGTGGACTGAGACATTATTGTATTTCTTTTATATTATTGCATTACAAATTACCATACATTTAGCAGCTTAAAGCACCATGCACTTATTGTCTCACTGTTTCAGAAGGTCAGCAGTCTGGGCACAGCTTGACTTCATCCTCTTGAATTCACGAATTCACAAGAATCCCAGCTCACTTTGATTTGTATCTTCCAAACTCAAAAAGGAACTGACAGAATATATTTCCTTGTAGCTGGAACTAACAGAATCTGTTTCTTTAAAGCCAGTCTAGATCAAGATATTTGAGGAGCAAATAATATCATTTGCAAAGTTCATCTGATAAGGTCAGGCCAGCAGAATATAATCTCCCCTTTAATTAAAGTCAACTGATTAGGAGTGTTAATTTCATAACAGTTTCTTCACCTGCTTCATATAATATGATGTGGTTAGAAGAGTGGCATTCTATCATCTGTGGCATGTTCTATTAAGTAAGAACAAGTTAGGGTTCTCACTCCTACTTAAGGGGAAGAAATTGCACAAAGTGTGGGTAACAGAGGTTAGAAATCTAAGGGAAATTTTATCTCATCTATTTTAAACTACAAATTAATAAAGATCCTCAATGTCTGAAATCTACTTATTTGTTTTCTATGCATTTTGGTCATTGCAAGAGTTATATAAATGCAGTCATTTGAGTTTTTTATTCTTTTAACATTGTATATTATTCTTTTGATATTTTTCGTTAAGATTGTTATGTATATTAATTATCCATTCCATTTTATTGTTCAGCAATGTTCCGTAGGATGGCTAGAGCAAAATTGGTTTAAACATTTTGAATGACAATATGGTTGTTTCCTGTTTGAGAATATCACAGATACAGTTGTTATGAACTTTAATACACATGTTTTTATGTGAAAATGCATTTTTTTTGTATAGTTTACATGGCCCAGTGTACAATTTCTGTGTAACATAGTAAACGTGTGTGTGTGTATGTGTGTGCATGTGTTAAAAAAACTGCCCAACTATTTTCAAGAATATCTTTATCATTTTACATTCAGCAGCAATATCAGTAGTGCAGTTATTTGACACCCTTTTCAGAATTCATTATTGTTGTCGTTTAAACCATTTTGGTAAATGTGTAGCAATCTCTTGTAATGGTTTTAATTTGTATCTGCATATTATTAGTGCAATGAAAATGCCTTACTTTTGCTCACTTTCTAATGTTCTTTTATTGTTAAACATTTTGGGTTATTTTTGCTCTCTAGTCCTTTATCATACATGTGATTTCCATTTACAGTTACCTTTCATAGAGCAAAAGTATTAAATTTTGAGTAAGACTAATTCACCAATACTTCCTTTTATGGATTGTGCTTTAAGAGTCAGATCAAAGAATGTTCCAGCTCAACAACCCAAAGATTTACTCCTGTTTCTTTATTTTTTTTCGAAAATATTATAGTTTTAAAAATTACATTTAAGTTTATGATTCATTTTGAGTGAAATTTTGAGTAAAGCATGAGACTGAGACTTAGATTAAAGTACATTTTTTTCCTTTTTATGCATGTCCAATTGCTCTGCTTCCATTTCTATAAATGATTCTCTTTTCCACATTAAAGGCAAGAAAAAATGTCCACAGATGCCTGTTTTGTCTGCATTGACTCTGGGGGGTTTGGAGGGAAGAGAAATTATGATCTGCAGGGATAAAAGTCCTGGATCCTTAGGACAGGAAATCAAGCTTCTGCAATTGTCCTATCCCATTCTGTGAAGGGGTGAAGGCTGATAGATGGGCTACCCTCACCCCCCCCCCCCCCCCGAGTTTTCCACATCCTGAGAGAAGCAACCTTGTTTCATTCTCCAGGCAGGATGTTTTCTTTTCCCTGGGCAAGAGCCAAGAGGCTTAAAGGTCGCCCTGTTTTATGGGCAAAGAGCCAATGGCGTTGTGGTTGCTCTGGTGCACCTCCCACCAGAAATCCCTGTATAGGGCCATGTTTGAGAGACTCAGAACACACACACAGATGCACACATCAGATCATAGCTGCTGAGAGGAGGAAGCCACTCAGACACATCAGCTCAACGCATCAGAGAGGAGGAAGCCACTGCAACAGCTCCAGACCCATCACCTCCGGTCGATGGCAGCTGCCCCAGCTGGCAGCTCCAGACCCATCGCCTTCAGCCCGATGGCTGCTCCCAGCTGACAGCTCCATCCTCCAGCCAGACAGCAGCTGCTTTAGCTGATAGCTCCAGAGATCCTAGCCAGTGCGACCAAGAACCGACCTTCTGTCCAGAGCTTGCACACTCCCCTGTCCCTGACTCCCCTCTCCCACCAGAGCTTGCACACTCCCTTCTCCCTGACTCCCCTCTCCCAGCACCTCTTCGACCTTCAACCAGAGCACCTCTTCTCCAGTTTTGCTACCAGCCATGAAGGCTGTTGAATAAATCTCTTGGCTGCACGGCTGTCCCCAGTGTGATGTTTTGCCCTTCAAAGGCAGACATTATTTACTTGTAATAAAGATTTACTTAAACTATAAAAGTTTTTTGACTCATAGACTCTTACTATCCTTATCTTTTAATTAGAGAGGATAGGATTTCATAGAATTTTTATTTATTTATTTTGGCATTCAGTGGTTCAGAGAAACCTAGAAAATCTGGAAGTATATAAGTAAGTATATGTGAACAATCCAAGAAAAAAACCCACCAATATTTTAGAAGTGAAGCATAAAAATTTAAACTAAATAAAAATTAAAACTAGGGCAAAGCATATTATATCAAAGCCAAAATCAATAAACATAACATACATAAAAATTCAGTCAAGTAAATTGCAGGAAAAAGATTACTGTCAATATTATATGAAGAGTTCTTACAAATGTTTACGAAAAAATAAACAAATTCAAAAATATACTCAAAGAAATAAGTATGTAGAAAATATTAATTTCAAAAGCCAATTAAACATACAGAAAGTTTCTAAAATTACTACTAGGAAAGTACAAAATAAGTGTAAATATATTGATCAAATAATTAATCTCAAATAAATTTAAAAGAGCTATACCATCTATTGCTTGCCAGAAATTGTAGGAAAGGAATAGATAAAAACAAACAAAATATTCAAAAAATTTTTCCCTATAGTTTTAAAGGCATGAATATGACACACATATGTTATTACAACTATTCATATATAGAGGTAAATAAATTCTAAAAAAAGTTATTTGAGATTTATGAAGTAATTAAATATTAAGTGAATAAACTCAATTCTTATACTCTCCTAAGTAATAATATTTATAAATTTTTTATTTTATCATCTGCATTGTTGTATTCTGTATCTTAGTATTTATCTAATAAGAAAGCAAAATACATAGGTGAATAGAAACAGAAGACAAACAGGCAATGGCTGACATAACAGATTAAAGTGTTCTTCAAATTGAACATTCCAGTCAAAATATTAATCTTCTTTACCTGCCTATATGTGTAAATATTGAAATATAAACAATTGATAGAGATGAACATGCATATAGATTGATATGGGTGCTTATATCATCATATACATATGTATTTGGTTTGAAATATACACACAGATACACATACACGTACACACACACATATAGCTGGAGGTGTAGCTCAGTGGTAGGGCACTCATGTAGTATGTGCAAGGCTCTGGGTTTGACCCCCAGCATCAGACATGCGTGTACACACACACACACACACACACAAACACACACACACACACACACACACAAATATTGCTAGCTTACATGCAAACAGACATATTTCAAGTCAAACAATTGCATCCCATGTCTCTCTTCTTAATTGGCTTCATAGATGTGGTCAAACCATCTTATTTCTACACAGGTGCATTCTCTGTATAATTAATTAATTTCAATTTTCCATGATCCTTGAAATTTTAAGACTTTTACAAAGTGTCTTATTATTATTAGCTAGAATAAAGATTATTAGCTAGAATAAAGAGGATCTTAACCATCTTTGTTATAAAACGTCCTTGTTGATAAATTTTAGTTCTTGAATTTTATTAAAACATCTTACTTCATGATGTTTCAAAAAAAGAGGCATGAACACTTTTTTATTTTTATTTTTTGGGGGGGTGCCATACCAGAGATTGAACTCAGGGGCACTCAACCACTCAGCCACATTCCCAGCCCTATTTTGTATTTTATTTAGATACAAAGTCTCACTGAGTTGCTTAGTGCCTGGCTGTTGCTGAGGCTGGCTTTGAACTCAAGGTCCTCCTGCCTTAGCCTCCCGAGCCACTGGGATTACAGGCTTGCGCCAATGTGCCCAGCAACAACATGAACACTGTTAACCTCCCTCTGTATTTCTCATAGAGGGTATCTACATACAGCAAACTAAGAATTGGAATGTTTTTTATTATTTATATGGTAAAAATTGTAATAGACACAAGAAAACAAAAAAAAGGAAACCTTCATCACCCAGTGCAGCACCCAGGGGCTGCTCCACTACCTGCTCTTTGCTGCCACAAGATAGTTTGAGATTAGATCACTTAACCAGACTTGTGATTCTTGCAACAGCTAGAGCTGAGGCAGAAACTCTAACATGGTACAATTTTCTGTAGGCTTTTTATTCTGAATACTTTTCTCCTTAGGTTCCTGGAGCTGTTTTGGCACCTCCATTATACATTAATTTTATTTTTTTGCTCTTTTGTGTTCCCGTGGTTTTAGTGGGTTTTGGTGAATTGCAATGAATACTACTGCCAAGAAATACCTTCCTAAGCTGAGAGAGAATTGAAAATAATGTGTTGAAAGTGACTGGAACCTCCCATTTTCCAATCTCCTATTAGAACTTTCCACCGATTGCACCTCAACAGGAAGTCAACCACAAAGTGTGCTTGGTGATGCAATTGATAAGGATCAACTCCTTGGAGGCAAAACAGGACTTAGAAAGGTCCATGACAGATTTTGAGTCAGGGAGAGACAATGGGCCAAATGAAAATCTATATATTTTGGCAAAAGCACAATCTTAGTAAATCCCCCATCCTCTGCCTACTCCATATCTGTATCATGCATCCAAATTTGGATGTAGGAAAATGTAAAAATGCAACGAATACAAGCATTTAAATTTAGTCAACATGATGACTAAATTCAAGTGAACCCTTATTGCTGAAAGGAAATCATAGTAAACTATCTTTAGTTCACCAGTTTTCCTATTCTCAGGAGTCTTATTCTCTCTCTTTTTTTTTTAAATAGTCAACATCTCTGTCATTTTTACAATTATTATCTGTGAACAGTTCTCTGAAGAATCTGTACCTATTAATAAACATCCCTTAGCCAACTTGACCTTGGCTATTGTACATACAGAGGCAAAATTATCTTGGGCTACCTTAGGTCCTTTAGTAGTCATTTACCATAGCTCTTGTATCTGGCCTAACATTCTCATGACTATTGTGTAAATGTCTTGAAATATCTCACTAAGCTCTACAGACCTCTATTTTCCATCAACACTATGGCTAAGAATGTTAGAAAATAACATCTGAAACCTATGGAAAAGATTCCTTGGCCTACTTGATCCTCCCATAAATATAACTGGCAAATGTATTGATTCATGACTTTCTTCTGTTTTATGATTATATTATTACCTCTCCCATGATGGAGCATATTATTCAGGGTAACTTGAATCTGTGTTACAGGGCCATGGTCATTGATAATTGGACTCAGAATAAACTTCCATCTTCTTTCTTTTAAAGGAGAGTTGTGATTTTATGTCAATATGTCTTGTGACTTCATATGTTGGTGAAAAATGTTATAGTAATCGGTCTGTATTTCTGTAATTCTACCACATCAATCCATTTCTCAGTATTTGTAGTCACCTATTATGCAAGGTCACCTTCTGTCTGATATTCAGTGACTAATAACACCCCTGTCTGCTTTAATTTTTATGTCTGTCTGATAGTTTCAGTCTATTTTATAAAAGCTCTTGTTTCCCAAAGCTTCCAATATCTTTCACCATTAACCATATTTACACCATTTTCCCAAAGCACTTTGAATCTTCTAAGATACAATATAATTTACTTGTGTTGATAATACATTGTCTGTTTCTCTCATTAGAACTCCAGTTCAAAGACATCAAATAAGTCTAGCTAGTCTTTGACCAACTTCAAGCAAACATATAAATGAAGTTAATGTTCTTTCCTTGTTATAGGGTATCAACCATAACATCTTTTCTTATTCATCTGTAGGTTTATGGCTAAGAATCCTGTAATAAAAGAGAGATTGACAAACAAACATTCAAATTTCTTTGTATAATGTTAAAATGAAGAAATGAAGAAATGAAGAACCAGATAAACAGTGAAATATTTGTACTTTAATGCAAAATTTGGTGAAGTGGACAATTATGGAGCATTATGACTGAAGGATAAAATAATATGATTTTAATGGATACACTAGAAAGATGCTCTTGATATCTCTGTGTCTTAGAGGAGAAGGATATTCCTTTTCTATGGATATAGGAAGAACACATATGGAATACTGGAATTATGAGGTATTTTAGAGGAAGCTCAGCATTATGTCATGCATGGTCTGATTCAGGGGAGAAGGAGTAAGTGAAGGTGAGAGTAACCTTCCCGTTTCTGAAATTTTCTCAAATGCCAAGGTGCCACATTTTGTCATCTCTAACATCATCATTATCATGGTCACAAGCATGAAAATTAGATTTTCTTAATTACTATCCACTACCTTAGAATACTTCTTTCCTTCATCTTAACAAAAGCTTGGGTGTGAAGGTAATATCTCTTAACCATCCAATACCTTATTTTAGAGTTTTTTGCTTTTTTTCATTCATCTTTCTGTTTTAATTAAAAAAAAAAAAACACTGTAAGGCTCTAAATTATAGGAAAAAAATCTGCTGTAAGATTCAAGTGAAGAGTACCTCCTTTAGAAAATCTAAATTCATTTTAATCTATTTCTGCACACTGATACATCTTAGCCTAATTTTATCTTTCTCTTATGAGAATCCACTTTTCAAAAGCAAAAGGAAAACATGAAATTCTAACATTTTGGATTTTCTTCTAACATATGCATTAGTGTGCTTGTTTTGTTTGCATTTAATCTGCTTTTAGAGGCTAGCAAATATGGTACAATTCACTGCTATTCATCAACATTTGTGGGTCCCCCCCCTCTAGTTTATATGTAAGAATTGAATATCCCACACACTTTCCCCAAAACTTAAGCATAGTCATGTGATTTGCTCTTTTATGAAAATGTAATGGATTTGATTTAATTCACCTGTGGGAAGAACAACCTTTAAGTAATCCTCCTGTCTCCTTTCCTTCATTGACTTAAGATAGAATGGCCCAAAGATTCATGCGTTGAGAATTGTTGATAACATCTCCACAGACCAGTATGTGAACTTTGCCTAATTGAGAAACAAATTAATATTGTAATGAGGGGTTGAGATTATGGAATTTTAGCATAGCAGCCTAATCCTGCAGATACAGTTAGGAACAAATTAACAAATATTTTTCTAAGACATACAAAAGGTTTCTCATTACCCAAACCAAGAGTTATATCTTCATTCACTTCTGGAGCAATAACAAAACAGTACTAACATTATTGACAGTTCAAAAGTAACACAAAGTTCCTATCAATAAGTGTTTATTTCTGATCAGATTCTGTTACATGTGAAAAAAATAGACAGACATGTGCTAGAACAAGGAACAAAAGAGTGGATAATTTCTTGGACCATAATTCATAATCTGTGGTTTAAAGTCTTCTTAGTCCTATACTCTTACAATGTATAGAATGTGCCTTTTCTCACCCTCCTATTCTCAATCAAAATCAATCATGAAAAGTAGTTATAGGGCACTAGTAAGAGCGTCTTCCACAGAAAAGAAAATTTCTTACATAAATTATTATAAAAATACAGGACCTTTCTTCACACCCAGCCACTGGAAAAGAGGCTGACTTGTTTGTTTGTTGCAGGCAGGCTTTTTAAAGTTCGGATATGAGATGTCACCTGAGAAGCTCATGTAGGATTTCAGTAATGTTCACATTTGAAACAATTAGATTATGAAAGGTGTGACTTAATCCATGTGCTAATCCATTTGACAGATTAAGAGTTTGAATGGATTACTGGGTAATTACCATAGGCAAGTGGGACATGGCTGGAGGAAGTCAGTCCCTGGGGGTGTGACTTGGGGATTATAATTTGTCTCTGGCTCCTCATGCTCTCTTGGCTTCCTGAGTGACATGAGCTCAATTTTTCCTTCTTTCTCAGTCATTGCTGGTCCCTTCTCAAGGTAAAGACTTCTCCCCCTTTTCCTTTTTCCAATTAGGAGTCTTGTCCATAGTTTACACTCGCTCAACTCAGATTCCATTTTTACTGGCATCTAGTCAAAAGTTCCCATCTTTGGGATCAAAACCATCAGATAAAAGTAGATGTAAAAATAGAAATGCAATTTTATAAAAGAGACACATAAAAGATAGCTGAAATCTAGTACTAGCTATATAGGCTTTTTTCAAAATATTTCTCTTTCTTATTAGGATTCTTGCCATAGGACAAAATATAGAGTGATAATATATATTAGTTTTTCCATGATTCTCTACTTAGTGCCTATTAGTTTTAATTTACTATTAAAAATTCCTTCCAACTCCTTGGTTTATACCTAAAGAACTTAAAATCAACACAATACAGTGACACAATATCAATGTGTATAGCAGCTCAATCCACAATAGCCAAAATATGGGACCAACCTATATGTCTTTCAATGGAAGAATAAATAAAGAATATGTGGTATGTATACACAAAGAAATCTTAGCCTTAAAGAAGAATGAAATTATGGCATTTGCTGGTAAGTGAATGGAGCTGGAAAATATCATGCTAAGCAAAATAAGCCAACTCCAAAGAATCAAAGGCAGAATATTTTCTCTGATATGCAAATGCTAATTCACAATAAGGGGGGAGTGACATTATAGGTACTTTGGATTAGGCAGGGGGGTGTGAAGGGAGGGGAAGATATAAAGGGGTAGAAAGGATAGTAGAATAAATCAGACATTATGACCCTATTTACATATATGATTACATGACTGGTTTGATTCTACATCATATACAACCAATAGAGTGAGAAGTTATACTCCATTTATGTATGATGTATCAAAATTCATTCTACTTTCATGTATAACTAACTAGAGCAAGTTAAAAATGAATAACTTTGTCAAAATATGTTTATGCTGATTGGAATAAAAATAAATTATAAATCAAATCATATTACTTTGAAAAATTCCTTCATTTACTCTCCAACATGTTCAATTTAGACAACAGATTCTATTATTATTATTATTATTATTATTATTATTATTATTATTATCATTTTGGTACGGGGGATTGAACCCCAGGGTGCTCAACCACTGAGACATGTCCCAGCCCTTTTTAATATTTTATTTAGAGAAAGGATCTTGCTGAGTTGCTTAGGGCCTCACTAAGATACTGAGGTTGGGTTTGATTTTATAATCCTCCTGCCTCAGCCCCCTGAGCCACTGGGATTATAGTCGTGCACCACTGGGCCTGGCTCTATGATCATCCTTGGTAAAGATTATCTCTTTGGTCAAATTCCATCAGGCTCCTTTAAGCTCTCTTCTTAGCTAGGCACTGAATTTGTGACTTCATTGTTAAACCTGTATAATACAATTTTATCAGGAATTCTCCTAAGTCACTTTAGCCAAAAATGCCTTATATTTGATATCTTATCAAATTCCATATATCCCACCATACCCCAAGTGATGTTTGGTTGCCCTGACCTGCTTTCATCAAGAATACTATTACATCATATTAGTAATAATTTCTTCCTACTTTTTATTCTCTTGGTAATTTTCCATCCACTGAGACATATTCTGTTCCTTGGCTATAAATTTCTACTTTTTCTTGTATTTGGTATTGAATCCTACCTCTCACCCTTACTACAGAACCACACTGAAATACTCTGTCTTGAATAAAATATGCCTTTCATTTAATGAATGCCATAAGTAATTTTTTTCTTGAATAGTCCATCCATAATAAAAGATCAAACTCCTGTCACTTCTAAGTTCTATCAGACAAGAAGGAAAAAAAAATGCAGAGAAAGGGCAGTTTTTCTCTCCGTTCAATATTATTCCTGGAAGAGATGAACAGAAGACCTAGGCTTATATTCTGGTGGCAAAATATTGGTCCTTCCTCAGATAACAGAAAAAATAAGTACAGATACAAAGGAGTCTACTAAGGAACAAAATAGAAACTGTCATTTTAAATCTAAACCTCCACAAACACCTTTATCTTTGCTCCCCAAGCATGTTTTCCTTCAGGGCTGAATTCTTGAGAGGCCCATAAATCTTAACGGTATTGTGGTCTCAGTTAATTAATTGCTACATACATTGCTAGCTTACACAATGTAATTTTATGCTAATTAAATCAAGCCAAGGGAGAAGTATTATTAGAAAGCTGTGATATGGGTATATTCCATTATCTATTTAACTACATAGCATCAACCTAAAAATCCTAAAAAGAGCCAGATTACCATGACCGGCCAGGTTGACACCACCCTAGGTTCACCTGTTCACCATAGGGTACTTAACAGAAGAACTTGAGACCCCAAGAGTGCCACTTACTCTCCAGATAGCCTGCACTCTTTTCCCCTTTGTTCTCTTTGCTCTTCTGAATAAGATTCTGCTTGTGCCTCTTTCTGATGCATCCTGAAATTCCTTTCTGTGATGTACATGAAGAAACTGCAAGGACTGAGTTGAGGTACCCTTTTTTCTTTGGGGTGTTCTCTTTGGAACCCTATGATGATAGTCTTCACATACAAGATAACTGGAAACATGCTCTCTATTCTGAAGGAACATATACTCACCTAAATTATAAGGGTTCTACAGACACATTAGAATGGAATAAAAAGACAATGGCAATAATGGATATACTTATTAATTCCAAAAATCACTAGATTGAATTTGTAGACAAATTTATCTGATTTTTCAATGTAATAATTATGTATGTCTCAAACTAAATGGCTTATAGATGTTATATTTCAGGACATAATTCAAAACAGAATTTTGATTAGATTAAAAATTTCTTGAAGGAAGGGAACATATACTTTATTCTTACATGTCTACAGATGTCCCAGAGCTAGTCCTTGCAGATTTGATGTTTACGATAAAAATATTTGTACAGGCATTTTATCAAGACATTTAAGTAGCAAAATCTGAATTTTTAATGCAACAGATATTTCTGAAAATGTCATTAAGATACAACACACCTTTACAGAAACCATGGAAAATATACAACAAAACTTTGTGTTATATTGTGTTCTGTTTTCCAATCTTCAGAGAATCTCCTAAATATTAGAAATGTGATTATCTAATGGCTGAGTTCTATATGGTGGGAAAATATTATTGGTATAAGCTAAGTTTACCATTACTTCTCCCCAATGTGTACACTATATTTTATAGATTGGTTTGAGAATATAATGAGAAATATATAATAAGTGCTTAGTTCTTGAGAAATGCCTATGATTATTTGTATTTCTAGGATGATCTTTAATTTTCTTGGCTGAAGATTAGCAATTTGTATGGACAAAAGATAACTTGTGTTTTTCAGTAAAAGACTGTTCTAATTCAGCAATCCTGTAGATATCTCTTTTATTTTTAAACAATCCTCTAAAGACCCATTGATTTGTAAAAGCAGGAGAAGAATAAATTGGTAGAAATGTTTGACTTAAACCATGTTTTAAAAAATTACTTATGGCTCACATTTTCAAATTTATTTAATTTTATTTCATTAGTTAATTGACTAATTAGGTTATTTTTGTACTGGGGATTTAACTTAGGGGCATTCTTTCATGGAACTATATCCTTATCCTTTTTTATATCTATTTCGAAATAGGGTCTTACTCTATTGCCCAAGCTGGCCTATAAGTTATGATCCTCCTGCCTCAGCCTCCCAAGTAGCTGGGATTACAGCAACATGCCACAACCATGCCTGGCTACAATTTCAAATTTTTGAAGTACAAAACAAGTCTTATAGTTTGGGAATTTGAAACAGGTCTTATAATAATTAATTTGGAGTGCTTACATATGTCAGTTTGTGGTTCAGGTAAACTGCATGGTGTCATTTCTTGCTCTGTCCTTTGTAACCTTTCCCATAATAAACATTCACCCTGTATCCTTTCTCAAAATCAGTTTTTCCTGCTTGAGGAAGAATTGTCAACTGGACAGTGAAAGGATAATAGGATTAAGGTATACAAATAATCAGGAATGAAGTAATATTTAATAAATACTTGCTATAATTATTTTTATATGAATAGCCTAGATTGTAGTCATTATAATTCGTGCAAATTTGACTGGAAAACACACAAAAACTCTGAATATTATCAGCAAAGTCACTGAAATAGCTTTGTCCTACTAAGCAGAAATATGAGGGCACTCATTTATGCAAGTAATGGCAACTATCCAAGCATTTTGATTCTATTATAGAGTCTTACATCCTTCATCAGAGGTACTGAAGGAGGATATGCTCTTTTGATTTCTGAAAAAGGGTGTTCATCCCATGCTTACTTGAGAAGATTGATTGGGTGTGGATGCTTTATTTCCCTTAGAAGAGATCAAATTAGCAATTAACTCCTTCACAAATAGAAACAGCCTGAGCTTACTGAAGCTTTATAAGGCCTTACCTGGTTTAAAAAAGAAAAAGTAATTGACACATTAATAGATCAGGCTAAATAAAGCGATTGTCCTGAATCAGAAGAAGCATGATTACAAGTATGAATTTTTAACAGGAATTAGGGTGGACTTGTTTTGTAAGTTTTAAAATTCTTTTTGAAAGTATATTGGCTGCTATGGTATGATTATAACATAATTAAACACATAAGGAAGGGAAGTTTTAATATCTGCTCATTGGTGTTGAAAATGTAGTAGCTTTTATTGTTATTTGATATGAAAATTGCGTTGTAAGTTTCATTATCAGTCACAATGACTCCAAAATTAAAAGAGACGAAAAAGAAGAAAAGGTGGGACCGGAAGAGAGAGGTCATGGGGATATGCCCTAGAAAGTGCATTTGTGTTTAGACCTTCCACAGCCCTGCTTCCTGGCTGCCACAAGGTGAGCAGCTTTCCTCTTTTATGCCCTTCAACCATGATAGTTTTTGATTTTTAATCTATTCTCTTTGATATAAACATAGCTTCAATTTGTATGGAATAAATTTTGCCATTTTTTTTTTACTTACAGTCAATGACAGTCTTTCAAGTAGAAGTAATTCTCTTATAGGCAGCATGTGGTTTGAAGTCTTTCTTTCTCTCTTTTGATTGTAACTTTAATTTATTCAGCTACTCTATACCTTTTGATTAAAGAATTCAATCCATTTATATTTAAAGACATTGTTGAAAGGTAACATCTTACTCTTTCAAAGTTGTTAATTATTTTCTGGATATAATATGTTTTGTTTGTCCTTTCTTTCCTCTTATGAGTCTTCTTTGTGATTCAGTTTTTCTGTACTGGCATTCCTTGAACAATTTTTCTTTTCTTTTCTTTTCTTTTTTCTTTTTTCTTTTTTGGTCTATCTACTGTAGATTTTTTTGCTTTGTGATTACATAAGACTTTCAGAAAACATCTCCTAGATATAAAGCATATTTTAGGCTTATAACAATTTCAATCACATACAAAAACCCTACACATTTATTTATTTCCCAACATTTTCATTTTTATATACCAATTTAAATTTTTACAAGTATATACATTAACAAGTTATTATAGCTGTTATTGTAGTAGTTACTTTTAAATTTTTTGAAAGTTTTAACCCTTATACTGGAGTTAAAAGTGATGTACAAACCACCATTACAATATTAAGAATATTCTAAATTACTTCATATACTTAACGTCTGGCTGGGTAACTCAGGTAGGGCTGATGCTCATGGGGCACAAAGAATTGCAAGCAGAGGGTGACTTTCAGTAAAATGCTTTATTCACTCTCTGAGAGAGGAGAGGGCAGACTCCAAGAGAGGTGTTTGCCCAAGACCTGAGAGAAGAGGTTTCTCTGGGATCATAGTGTTGGGAGGGCTTAGTGGGTATTTTGGAGGAGCAGGATATTCTACAGACTCTCCAGTGCTTCTGGCAGGACACTTACAGTTGCTTCTCTGGTATGCAGTTTCCAGAGCTGAACACTTGTGGTGGTCTTAATGCCCTACTTTCCTTTTTTCCTGCAGGTGCTACTTTACCTTTTTGTAATTTTATACTGACCTAAATGTCAAAGAAAATGACATCACACACACAAAAAAAAAATTTTTTTTGTTTTGTCCTATCAACCTCTACGTGTGATTTTACCCTTCATTTGTTTTTTGTTACTAGTTATTGCTGGGGTTTCTAGCTCCCCTGAACCCAGGTTTGGCCTTCTCTGGCCAGCAGAGAAGGCTGGGGAAACACGCCCCAGTAGTGAGGCAGAATCGGGAAGAGGCAGAAGTCGACTGGTGGCCACACTCAGCCCTCACAATGGAAGACAATCAGGCATACACCAGGGAGTCTGGTCAAGGCACGAGCTTTGTTTATTGAGGAAGTTGGACGGCCTTTATAGAAGATATGGGCAAATCAGCAGAAAGATCATAGGGGCACATAGGGAGCATGAACATATCAAATTGGCAGAGCCATTAGCCTATCCTAGTGGCAGTCTGACCTCTCAACATATGTCAGGGGAAAACCCCTTGGCTAGGCCAAGTTCCCATATCAGGAAGTGGGAGACAGCCAGAGAGTTTTTATCTACTGGCATGTTGTTAATGTCCCAACATCTACCCCGTTTTGTTTTATTAAGGGGCGCCCACCTTACTTGAGGGGTGTGCCAGTCTTAGGTTGTCCCCCTCTGGGGATCTTACCCATCATTGACTACCACCCAAGCACTTCAGGCGGACTTACCCAAGGCCAGCAAGCTGCAGCCGGGGGGAAGTCATGGGACAGAACAGTCACCTTTGGAAAGGCTTTCCATGGATGATTTAGACCTCCACATCCTGACAAGGACCATGGCCACATTTATAGGGCTCCCAATCAGCATAGCTGAGGGCAGCATATTATTGGAGGACCACCATATGCTGTACCGAAGTGACCCTGTCCTTAAGGGATTGAACAAGCTTGTTGATTACACAGGGCCCAAAGGTGAACAAAAGGATAATGGTAATCAGGGGTCCCACAAAGGGGAGAAGGTAGGGTAGCCACACATTTAGTCCAGTCCAAAGGAAGCTGTCTTGGACAAAGCCCAAACAGTTGGCACAGAAACAACACTCTTCTCCCAGGAACAGGCATAGTCCCCCTTCTCTCACCACAGAGAGTTGGAATACTTGCAAAGGGCATCCAGGACAATAGTGCTCCCAATGAATATTAGGATGGAGATGATGAGGAGTCCAATCACAACGAGACAGAAGGTCCATCACAAGTCTTTTCATTCCTGTGGAAAAAGGGAAAAGATCACCCCTAAGAGAATGTGCTCTTGGGTGGTCATTTTGTTCTGACTGGCAGTATTTGAGGTCCCTGGTGGGTACCCAAATAGGACTTAGTTCCCCAATTGGAAAGACACATCCAAATCCTCTGCCTGCACATATGAGCGGATCAAGACCATACCAACATCCAGTTAGTGGGTCCTTCCATTGGACCTCAACCTTTAGGTAGGTCGTCTGGTTGAACCAATGTCTCTGAAAGGCAGTTAAGGGATGATGCTTGGAAATTTTTTAAATATTTAATGTAAGCATTGCTGCTTTTAACTGATCATGGGGGCTGCTTCCCCTTTTGTTTTATTACTGGTCACTTAGGGTCTTATTGTGCCTCTCGATGATGGCTTGTCCTTTTGAGTTATATGGGATCCCTGTGGTATGTTTAACGTGCCATCTTTGGAAAAATTCTTGCAATGATTTGCTCACAAAGCAGGGTCCATTATCTGCTTTAACCTGTAGGGGTAGGCCTAAGATGGCAAAACATTGTAAAAATGGCTTTCAGCATGTTTGGCCCTTTCACCAGAATGGGCAGTGGCCCAACAAGCATGTGAGTAGGTATCTATAGACATAAATATATACTTTAATTTTTCAAATGGTGCATAATGGGTTATATCAGTTTGCCAGACAGCATTGGACTGTATGCCTCTAGGATTTACCCCAGGGGACTGGAGGGGTGAGACTTGTAAGAAGGGCACACAGGATTTACAATTCCTTACAATCTTTTTCAGATCTTTTATGGGCACCAAGGGAAATTTATGATGTAGTCCTCTCCAATTTAGATGAGTGAGGTCGTGAAGACCTTGGGCTAACTGAAGGTCTCCAAGAAATGGAGTTGTGGCTGTTAATATCCCTGTTGTGGCCAAGCAATTTGCAGCCTTATTTCCCTCAGAAAGGGACCCAGATAAATCTTGATGCCCTCGGAGATGTTGGAGAAAGATGGGCCCGTTATGTCCCTTTAGTAGGGATTGTACCTGGATCATTAAGGGGGTTATAGGATTATTATCCATTCTGATATAGTTCGCATTAAGGGCAGGTAATAGGTTGATCACATATACACTATCTGAGAAGAAAAGATTCGTAGGCTCTTGGACATGGGTTAGAGCCAATACAACAGCATATAATTCCTTGAATTGGGCAGAGTCAGTAATGGCTTCAAAATATTGTGTCCTTTTGCCAGAGGAGGGGTGAAAAACAACAACTGAGGACTCTTCTTTTTCCCCCATCTGTACACACATTTACTGCCTTGGGGAGTGGGCCCACTCTAGCCTGGAAAAGGAAGTGGCCCATTTGGTTGACCCGTAGTGGCAATCAACCTTTCTTAAAAATCCCTCCAAAGCATAGGAGACTCTATAGACAGTTTACAAGGAAAAATACAAAATTTTACCATAACTGTAAACAAGTTGAAGTTTGGCCTGCCCTGGAGCCACTCTGGCATGCAGTAAACGTGAAAGGAAGAGCCTTATTTTAGGCAAGGTGAAGCTCTTTCTGAACCTTAGGGCAGGTGTTTTAGTTTTGAAGCTGATCTCTGCTTTACAATATTAACCTTTATATAGATTAGGCTCTCATGAACTTAAAAAAAATTTTTTTTCTAGTTGTAGAACACATTTTAAATAATATAAATAAATATCTAATGTATTATCTTTATAAGCCTAAAATTACCATGCAACTCTAATTTGGAGAACACCAACTTGATATAATGCTCTTTTAGAGCTTTCACCTCAAGGCTTGTATACCTGAAAGATATGAACACATTTAATATACAAAGAAGAGTATTATTCCACCATAATTACATTGATGTTTTTACATTAATCAAGTTTATCTCTTAAAGAAATATCATTATAATGTTTTAAAATAATAGTTGTCATTCAATCACAGTTGTATAATTCTTAATTTCTTTCAGATTACTTGCTCAAAAAACCAAAATTTAATAAACATAATGTCATGGGTAAATTAATGTTTTAAGAAATTCTTGTCCTCTTACCATAGATTAAACTTTGGTTTATATCAATACATTAACATTTGACCTTAGGAAAAAAACCTTAAGTAGCTTTTCCTGATTGTTCTATATATTTATTTAACCAACTTTTACAGAGCTTTTATGTAACCCCTTTTTGTTCATAATTTCAAATAATTCTTGTAATAATTTGAATTTAGGCAAACCTTTTATCTCAATAAAAATATTGTTATTTATAGTACTCCCAACGGAAACAGCTGAAACCTCTGAGCCTCTGCATATACAGAAATTTTTTATAAACCTTTATATAGAATCACACACCTGTTAACCACTTCACGTGAACACAATGTTTAAGCATATAGAATTATACCTGTTGGAACTTCAACCTTTTTTAGTGATGACAAAGCAACCTTAAAACCTCTTTTTCAATTTACCAATTTATGAAAAACAATCAATAATGTTACCCAGCGGAATTCAAGGAGTTAAAGAGTATTTGATAGTATATTTAATAGTTAGGATTTTAACCTTGATAATTAATCAGATATCTAACAAAAAAAGTTACTCACAAATTTACTTTTCTTACATTTACACCAGAGAAGACACACAATGAAAAGGCAGAAAAACCACAGAACACAGAATAAGACACAAGGGATATTAGACAACATTTTACAAGTTTTTGACTAGCTAGAGAGACTTGTGGGGTAAGTTTCATTTTAATGGCACCTTTATTTTACCCAATTTAAATTGAACCTTTTAAATCATGTGAATTAAAGGTATTTGGATCCATTTTTAAAATTTTTATGAGTGCTCATTTTTTATTTGCCAATCTTTGTAACACAAGTGTGCACACAACACAATAGCAAAGGCCTTGTTGCTTTTTAGGTAATCTCCATTGTAATGTTACAGATGTTTAAAAACTCCATAGTTGAATAAAAAACACAACTGATCAAAATAACATTAACCTAGGTGCATAGGATCAAAATCACGAGCTCAAAAAATCTTAGAAAAATGACAGGCTGCTAACACAAGTTCAGGCAAAAAGACATTTTAACCCTTTTTTTATCTTTTCTTTTTTCTTTTCTTTTCTTTTTTTTTTTTTTCTGGGGCTTAAGCTTACTTCTCCTTTTACATTTCAATGCAAGTCCTGGCTGAGGTCTGGAAGGGTGGGAAACTGTGATTGTGAGCAGATACCCTAAGGCACTTTTTTCTAATCTCTGGTACAATCTCTTTGTTAAACATACCATGACCTGTTTACTTCTTTGCTGAAGGCTGGCTTCCACAATGGGGAAAGGGTGAGTCCCAATGGGTACTGGTGGGAGAGTCAGCGATACGAATGGAAGAAATCAACACACGTCAGGATGCTGAAATCTGGGTTTATTTTTCTTTTGCAAGCAATAAAAGCAAATTTTTTTGGCTGTATGAATTTTTTTGTGGTTACAAAAGCAGTTGCAAGAGCCAGGGAAATATCAGTCTCTGTGAAGTAAATTTCTAGATTTTACTATTTTTTCTAACATTTCAAGGTCCTGTCTAGACAAGGACTATATACATGTTGTTTTGAAACTCTTTATAATCTTTTCATGCTTATCTGACCCAGCCTGGGTTCGACACAAACTTATGAATCTCTTGAAACCATTCCTCCACACACCTGCTAAGCTAGCTGATAGAAGTTAGTTTTTTCTGCCTGGTTTTAAAGCATCATTGTCTCTTTACAATAGTCCCTTTTTGTACCCAAGGGCAGAGAAAAGGAAAACATAGTCAAATGTTAGCTCTGAAGGATGTTTACCCTAGGGGTTTTTTTGCATCTATTCCAAATTACCCTGAAAGTAAAGAAGTCTTTTTCAGACAAAAAAGGGCTCTTAAAATTTTTTCTTGCTGCAAACAATTATAACAAAGGAGGTTACATGGTGAGCATTTATTAAGCTGCTTCTTTACTAAAAGTTAGCTATATAAGTACAAATTTGGGAAATGTTATTATGTTGCCAGCTTAGATTCCAATAAAATTATATATTTCCAGAATTAATCTTATTCTAATTAATTGAAATAGTGACATCTGGCAGTCATATATATGAGCAGAACAGTAAAGATATATTTAGACAGGAGACAGCGGGAACATACATAGATGGGGTAATTTCTTCAATGCCGCATTTCAGTGAATCTGTGTATCTGACAGGTAAGTACTCACCTGTCCATAAAAGTGCTTTTGAAAAGTTATAAAATATTTTTAAATTGGTAATCAAATGAATGATTAATCTGTCCATAATACAGCAAGTATAATTACATTCAAGTTAGCAAATAAGTTACCTGAAAGGTATCTATCCAGTAAGGGGTGTTTGCCATTGCTTCCACCCCCTTATTATTCGGGAAGAGGATGCCTTGCTCACTCTGTCATATGGATGATGCCACACTTCTTTAGTGTGTCTCCTTGCCAAGCCGTGGGCCCATCGGGTCCGTGGTGCCGTGGTGGGGCCGGGCCAGGGGTGTGAGGTCCATGGGCGGTGCGAGCTGGGCGGGCGCCTGGGAAAGTTGGCAACCCTATGCAGCCGCCGCTCACATGGCGCTGCATAGGGCAGCCGCTCTTTGCTGTAGGCCCTGGACCCGCCCACCCGCGGCTCCACTCCCGCGCCGGCACCCGCTCTGAGTTTATTGTGTCTGGTGGAGTCTCCCTTGGCTGGGCCAGGTGAAAGGGCCTGGGCATGACATTCATCATTGAAAAAAGCACACCACTTTAAATATAGAGGCCCAGGGAGGACGGCCTTAGTTAGATTTTTCCAGTCTTGTGTAGTACACTGTTGGTAAGCTAAGCCCTGTAGGATGGTTTGGGCCCAAGGTGAGTTAGGCCCATTCTCCGAAACTGCCTTTTTAATTCCTTAAGATCTCGTGCCTCCCAGGAATACCAGATAGTGGGCCTATTGCCTCTGGGGTTAACATTTACCGGGAATGCCATTGCAGACGGAGAAATTCCCCGGAGGGGTGGTGGCGAACGTTCGCTTGCCAAACAAAGCGGGGGCGGTAGTGACGTGTCGGCCACATAAGACAGCGGGTCCCATTCACAGGAAGAAGGGCAAGATGGCAGACGGCCCTTATCCTCTAAAAACTTCTGAGGAGATTCAAGGGGAGAAACCATGGGCCCCGGGGGGGAGGACTGGTCGCATCTAGTGTAAGTTTGCCCCATTTTTATGAGGGGATACTTCTACCTTTTGAGCCCAATTGGTGACCAATTGGCCCAATTCACAGGAGACCTTGTGTTGCAATTTCCTTGGGCCCCACGTTGGGCACCAATTTCTGAGGTTTCTAGCTCCCCCGAACCTGGGTTTGGCCTTCTCTGGCCAGCAGAGAAGGCTGAGGGAACAAGCCCCAGCAGGTGAGGCAGAATCAGGAAGAGGCAGAAGTTGACTGGTGGCCACAATAAGCCCTCACAATGGAAGACAATCAGGCATACACCAGGGAGTCTGATCAAGGCACAAGCTTTGTTTATTGAGGAAGTTGGATGGCCTTTATAGAAGACATGGGCCAATCAGCAGAAAGATCATAGGGACACATAGGGAGCATGTGCAAATCACATTGGCAGAGCCATTAGCCTATCCTAGTGGCAGTCTGACCTCTCAACATATGTCAGGGGAACACCCTTTGGCTAGGCCAAGTTTCCATATAAGGAAGTGGGAGACAGCCAGAGGGTTTCTATCTACTTGTGTGTTGTTAACATGCCCAAAAGTTATTATCATTTTAGTTATTTTCTTGTATTAGTTATAATTTCACTTCAACTTTAAAACTTCAAATTTTTTGTTGTTTCTTTGTGTTATAAGGCAGTTCTGTTATAATGAAATACCTCAACTTTTGTTTGTTGGAAAAGTCTTCATATTTCCTTCATTTTTGAGTTTTAGCTTGTCCAAGGTAGATTATTGTTGGTTGAAATATATATATTTGTTTCTTTTAATTGAGCACTTTGAATATACCGTTCCACTCATTTCTGGCCTGAAATATTTCCAATGAGGTATTTATGGATAAGCTTACAGGGATTCACTTTTATATGACAAGTTTCTTCCCTTGACACTTTTGAAATTCTGGTTTTTATTCTTGACAGTATGATTTCAATGTGTCTCAATGAAGTACTATTTGGACCTGATCTATCAGGAAAATTATTAGCATCTGGTACTTGAATATACATGTCTCCACATATTTGTGGATTTTTCAGACATTATATCTTTAACTAAGCTTTATAAACATTTTAATTCTTTTTAAACTTTCTCTCCCTCTTTCATTTGAAAATCTCATAATATTCAGGCTACTTCTCTTTATGATGGCATGGAAATGCAGTAGAAATTCTTCACTCCCCTTCTTTATGTTTCTTTTGTCTTCTTCAAGTTGGTAATTTCTAATAACTTGTCTCCTCCTGACTAGATTCTTTCTTCCCTTTGAGGAGGTCTGCTGTTGGTGTTTATTGTTGCATTTTTCACTTCTTTCATTGTGTTGTTCAGGTCAAGACTTTGCTTGCTTCTTTTTAACATTTTTGTCTCTGTTGAACTTGTCTGCTTGCTACAAACTGGGAGCCCTCCAGGGTGGGAGGAGTGAACTATGTGGAGCATTAGAGATACCTGTGGGTTTTTGAGGGAGTCTGCAGGTAAGGCATTCCACACTGCTCATGAAGAGGCTCCTTGTTGGCATGCTTAAAGTGGCTAATCAGATCTGTAACCCCCTGGTTGTGTTCTAAGTCTTAAATGCTATGAGTTTACACCTTTCTTCCCTGCTCTAATGTTCTCCCAACCACTCAACTCCACCAGTCACCTCAATATTCTGGTTGGAATGAAAAGTAAGTTTTCCTGTTGTGTAATATCCTACACAGTGGATGCCAGATGTTAGTCAATGTGTCCCCATTTTTTTCTTTTCTCTCTCTCTCCTTTTTTTTTTTTTCTTTGACTAATTGAATGACCCTCTCAGCACTGTACTGTGCCAACATGGAAGAGGGAGGATGTCAATAAAGAGAAACTCTTATTATCCTATTTAATATATTTATTCTCATATTTTTTGCTGTATACTTCTGGAACTTCCTTGCTGGATTTTTGAACTGCAAATAAAAGTATACTTGTCCATAGGTTGTGGTGAATATCATGCTTTTGTGGGGAAAAGATGGCAGAATAGAGTGCTGATGTCACTTTTTCTGAAACACTGTTTTCTTCTTAGTAATACCAGCTTTTTAATTAGAGCATTGTTAAGAATTTTAGTTTCAGGAATCCTGGGAAGATGGCGGACAGGAGGGAGGTGCCTTCTGGACATAGTTATTAAAAGACGCTTAGTGGGAAGTTTGAATGCGTTACTAGCAATTCTCTTGCAACTGAAAGGGAGCTGAGACATTCGTGCACCTCTGAACGGTGAAATACAACGAACTCTGGACCACCGACGGACAGGGGCTGAGTTCGAGCGGTCCACAGTCCAAAACAGTACTATCGGCGCTGCTGGCACAGCCGCCCGATAACATTGTGGCAAGGGGACAATCCACACAGCAGCTTTGAAACCGATCAATAAAGAAGGATAAAAAGGAGCCTAGAAGCGCAAGCAGTGTCCATGTAGAGCTATTTTACACAACATGCCAAGCTGATCCTGCACACTGTGGAGTGACACAAAGGTCTCCGGAACTGCTGTTGAGCAGGAGGAGAGCACCGCCATATTTGAGGAGAGCAGTGGCTGACCTGGAAAAAGGAGGAGGGCAGAAAGGAAGGGTAGCTGCAGACATCCAGGGATCTGCCAGCACACTGGGAACAGCACTCACCTGGGTGAAGCTCAGGCAACCAGCAGGGGAGGGTGTGTCTGGGGCCAGCACAGCAGCCCCATGATGCTGCAACTGTGGGTGGATGTGGAGAAAGTGTGCCTTCTGGAGGGTCCCTTTCCTGTTGCCATTCATCTGCTGACACACAATCCCCCTGAGCCACTCTTCCACTGTGTCATTCCACAACTGGCCAGAAGTGCAGCCTTGACTCCACTGTCAGGATCACTGACTGTCTGGACGTGATCCGATACAATTGGCTTAAACTGGAAAGGAAAAAAGAATGGCTTCACAGGGTCTGTTTTGTTTGAGACTTGTTCTTGGGTTTGACTATTTTTTTTTTGTTGTTGTTCGTTTGTTTGTTTTGTTGTGTTTTTTTGTTGTTGTTTTTTTGTTTTGTTTTGCTTTGTATTTTGCATTGATTGACAGTGTGTTTCTTTGTTTGCTTCTACTCCTCTTTTCTGTCTTTCTTTTCTTTCTTCTCACTTTTGCATCTTTTCTTCTTCCTTCATCTTCCCTATTTACACCCTGCCATTGCATACTCAACAGAGGCAAAAACAAGTTATTCGCAGAATATGGGATTTCTAGAATGGGTAGAATTGAACTATATAGCAAAGTGGTGTAATATATAGTTTATTCTCTATTTTCTTGACTCTCTCCTGTCTCTTACACCAATTCCTACTCTTTTGACTTTTTTTTTCTTTTCCATCTTTATTTCTTTTCTCAATGGCTGCATAAGTTAGGTTTATATATAAATCGGTCTTTCCACCTAATTGTTCACTCCATTCTCTTTCATCTCTTGTCTGCTGATACTAAACCACTTCCACTAAACCACTTCCATAGTACTCTCTTTTCATACTTTCTAAGAAGGAACAATTCAATACACTCACTTCCTTCTTCCTAAACATATCACCTCTGTGTCCAATACTTGAAACTATAAAACCCCATCAGAAGTGTACAGAGTAAATTGGAAACAATATCTGGGTTAACTAAATCACTACATTGTTATCAAACTGGGATTTTCTGAATAGAAAGTGTTAGATTTTAAAGTGTAAAGGAATTATAAGAGGATCTGATAGCATTGTACTACAGGAGCAGCATAAGGCTTTAAGGTAAAATTGAAATAGTCAAGGTCCCACAGTGCAGGAAGAAAAGACACACAAGCAATATGAAGAAACAAGGGAAGAAAGTGACACAAACAAATCAATATACCTCCTCAGTAGATTCCATGGCAAGCACAGTTGGTGAAATGCCAGAGAAGGAATTTAGAAATTACTTATTCCAAATATTTATGGAACTTAAGAATGAACTCAAAAATGAGACGAGGGAGCAAATACAGGTCGTAAAAGATCATTTTGACAAAGAACTCCAAAAACAAATACAGGAAGTAAAAGGTTACTTCAATAGGGAAATAGAGGCTCTCAAGAGAAACCAACCATAAATTCCGGAAATGAAAGAAGCAATAAATGAAAATAAAAGTTCAATTAAAGCATCACCAACAGAGTAGACTACTTGGAAGAAAGAACCTCAGACAATGAAGACAAAATACATATCCTAGAGAAAAATCTAGATTACTCAGCAAAACTCATAAAATATCAAGAACATAACACCCAAGAATTATGGGACAACATAAAAAGACCAAAGTTAAGAGTGATTGGGGTAGAGGAAGGGGCACAGTTTCAAGCCAAAGGAATGAGTAAATTTATGTAATGAAATAATTACAGAAAATTTTCCAAACTTGAGGAATGAATGGGAAAACCAAGTTCAAGAGGCTTTCCGAACACCAAACAAACAAAATCACAACAGATCCACACCAAGACACATTATAATGAAAATGCCTAATATGCTGAGCAAGGAGAGAATTCTAAAAGCCACAAGAGAAAGGAAGCAGATTACATATAGGGGAAAACCAATCAGACTATGTTCATATTTTTCAACCCAGACCTTAAAAGCAAGAAGATCCTGGAATAGCATATTTCAAGCTCTGAAAGAAAAGGGATGTCAACCAAGAATCTTATATTCAGCAAAATTGAGTTTTAGATTCGAAGATGAAATAAAAATCTTCCATGACAAGTAAAAGCCAAAAGATTTCACAACTCAAAAACCAGCAGTTCTGAACATTCTGGGCAAAATTTTTCACGAAGAAGAGCAAAATAACAATGAAAATCAACAAAGTGAGATATTAAACTAAGGGAAATAGCAACCAGAAGAGAAACCAAATCAAGCTAAAGACCATAATACAAATAAAAATGGATGGGCATAAAAATCACATCTCAATAATAACCCTGAATGTTAATGGCCTAAACTCGCCATTCAAAAGATACAGATTATCAGAATGGATTAAAAGAAAAAACACAACAATTTGCTGTCTCCAAGAAACACACCTCGTAGAAAAAGATATCAACAGACTGAAAGTGAAAGGCTGGGAAAAGTCTTATCATTTACATGGCCTGCGGAAGCAAACAGGGGTTTCCATTCTCATATCAAATAAGGTAGACTTCAAACCAAAACTAATCAAGAGGGACAAAGATGGATATTTCTTACTACTTAAGGGAACCATTCATCAACATGATATAACAATCATAAATCTATATGCCCCAAATAATGGAGCACCTACATTCATCAAACAAACTCTTCTCAAGATCAAGAGTAAAATAGACCACAACACAGTTATTCTAGGGGACTTCAACACACCTCTCTCACCAATGGATAGATCATCCAAACAAAAGCTAAACAAAGAAACTTTAAGCCTCCTGAAAATAATTAATAATTAAGACCTAACGGACATATATAAAATATTTCATCCCTCAGTAAATAAATACACATTTTTCTCAGCAGAACATGGCTCCTTCTCCAAAATAGACCATATATTATGTCATAAGGAAACTCTCAGCAAATATAAAAAAAAAATAGAGATACTACCCTGCATTCTATCAGACCATAAAGGGATAAAATTGGAAATCAATGACAAAACAAGGAATAAGAAAAACTACTCCAACAACTGGAAGCTAAACAACATGCTACTGAATGAACAAGGGGTTAAAGAAGACATCAAAGAGGAGATTAAAAAATTCCTAGAGGTAAATGAGAACACAGATACATCATATAGAAAACTCTGGGACACTATGCAGGTAGTAATAAGAGGAAAATTCATTGCACTGAGTTAATTCCTTAAAAGAAAAAAAAAAATAAATGACTTAACATCACACCTCAAAGCACTAGAAAAAGAAGAGCAGACCAACACCAAGAGCAGTGGAAAACAGGAAATAATTAAAATCAGAGCACAAATTAATGAAATTGAGACTAAGGAAACCATTCAAAGAATTGACAAAACTAAAAGTTGGTTCTTTGAAAAAATAAACAAAATTGACAGACCCTTAGCGATGCTAACAAAAAGAAGAAGAGAAAAAACTCAAATTACTAACATTCATGATGAAAAAGGAAATATCACAACAAACACCTCAGATATACAGAAGATAATTAGAAATTACTTTGAAAACTTGTGTTCTAATAAAATAGAAAATATTGAAAATATTGGCATTTCTAGAGTCATATGATTTGCCTAACCTGGAACTGGAGTCTATACACAACTTAAACAGATCAATTACAAGCGAAGAAATAGAAGACATCATCAAAATGCTACCAACAAGGAAAAGTCCAGGACCTGATGGGTTTACAGCCGAGTTCTATAAAACTTTCAAAGAAGAACTAATACCAGTGTTCTTCAAACTATTTCAAGAAATAGAAAAAGAGGGAGCTCTTCCAGGCTCTTTCTTTGAGGCCAATATTACATTAATTCCAAAGCCAGGCAAAGACACATCCAAAAAAGAAAACTTCAGGCCCATATCTTTAATGAACATAGATGCAAAAATCCTCAACAAAATCCTGGCAAATCGAATACAAAAACATACCAAAAAGATAGTGCACCACGATCAAGTGGGGTTTATTCCAGGGATGCAAGGCTGGTTCAACATTCGGAAATAAATAAACATTATACATCACATCAATAGACTTAAAGATAAAAATCATATGATCATCTCAATAGACACAGAAAAAGCATTTGACAAAATACAACACCCCTTTATGTTCAAAACACTGGAAAAACTAGGAATATCAGGAACATATCTCAACATTATAAAAGCTATTTATGCAAGGCCCTGAGCTAACATTATCTTAAATGGAGAAAAAGTGAAAGCATTCTCTTTAAAAACTGGAACAAGACAGGGATGCTCCCTTTCACCACTGCTATTTAACATAGTACTGGAAACTCTGGCCATAGAAATTAGACAAAAGAAATGAAAGGGATCCAGATAGGAAAAGAAGAGCTCAAATTAGCACTATTTGCTGATGACATGATAATATACTTAGAAGACCCAAAAAACTCTACCAGAAAACTTTTACAACTAGTAAATGAATTTGGCAAAGTTTCAGGATACAAAATCAATACACATAAGTCAAAGGCATTTTTGTACATCAGCAACAAAGCCTCTGAAAGGGAAATGATGAAAACTACCCCATTTACAATAGCATCAAAAAACAAAAATAAAATACCTGGGAATCAACTTAACAAAAGAGGTGAAAGACCTCCATAATGAAAACTATAGAACACTAAAGAAAGAAATCATAGAGGAACTCAGAAGATGGAAAGACCTACCTTGCTATTGGATAGGTAGAATCAATATTGTCAAAATGTTCATACTACCAAAAGCATTATACAGATTCAATGCAATTCCAATCAAAATCCCAATGTCATTCTTCAAAGAAATAGAAAAAGCTGTCATGAAATTCATCTGGAAAAATAAGAGACCCAGAATAGCCAAAGCAATCCTGAGCAAGAAAAGTGAAGCAGGTGGCATCACCATACCAGACTTTCAATTATACTATAGAGCAATAGTAAGAAAAACAGCATGCTATTGGCACCAAAACAGACTGGTGGACCAATGGTACAGAATTGAGGACACAGAGACTTATAATTTCAGCTATCTCATATTAGACAAAGGTGCCAAAAACATACAGTGGAGAAAGGATAGCCTCTTCAACAAATGTTGTTGGGAAAACTGGAAATCCATATACAACAAATTGAAATTAAACTCTTATCTCTCACCATGCACAAAACACAATTCAAAGTGCATAAAGGACCTAGGAATTAGACCAGTGACAATACGCCTAATAGAAGAAAAAGTAAGCTCCAATTTCCAACATGTCAGATTAGGCCCCAAGTTCCTTAATAAGAATCCTGTAGCACAAGAATTACTACCAAGGATTAATGAATGGGATAGATTTAAACTAAAAAGCTTCTTCTCAGCAAAAGAAACAATCAGGTGAATAGAGAGCCAACTAATTGGGAACAAATATTTAATACATGCACATCAGATAGAGCACTAATTTATAGAATATATAAAGAACTCAAAAAACTTAACACCATCAAACATAGCAAATAACCCAATCAATAAATGGGCTAAGGAATTGAGAAGACACCTATCAGAAGAAGATACACCATTAATCAACAAATACATGAAAAAATGCTCAACACCACTGGCAATTAGAGAAATGCAAATCAAAACTACTCTAAGATTTCATTTCACTCCAGTCAGAATGGCAGCTATCAAGAACACAAACAACTATAAATGTTGGATAGGATGTGGGAAGAAAGGCACACTCATACATTGCTGGTGAGACTGCAAAATGGTGCAAGCATTATGGAAAACAGTATGGAGATTTCTTGGAAAACTGGGAATGGAACCACCCTATGACCCAGCCATCCCACTCCTGGGTATATTCCCAAAGGACTTAAAAAAAGCATATTACAGTGACACAGCTATCTAAATGTTTGTAGCTGCACAATTCACAATAGCTAGGTTGTGAAACCAATCTAGATGTCCCTCAGTAAATGAGTGGTTTAAGAAAATGTGGTATATATGCACAATGGAATTTTACTCAGCAAGAAAAGAAAAGAAAATAATGGCATTCACAGGTAAATGGATGAAGTTGGAAGACATAATGCTAGTGAAGTTAGTCAGTTTCAAAAATCCAAGTACCAAATGTTTTTTCTGATATAAGGAGGCTAGTTCACAGTATTGTTGGATGGGAGTACATAGGAGGATTAGAGGAACACTAGAATGGTCAAAGGGAAGGGAGGGGAAGGGAGAGAGCAAGGGGGGAGGGAGGGGGAGAAAAGAAAAGAAGAAAAAAGAAAGAAAAGGTGATTGAATGAGACAGATATCATTATCCTAAATGCATGATTAAAGACCTGAATTGTATGACTATACTTTGTATACAAACAGTTGTATGTAAAATGATGCTATATACAGGCACTATGAATTGTAATTATTATAAATTTAAAAAATAAATTAAAAAAAGAAGAACTTAAAAAATAAATAAACAAAATAAAGATATAAAAAAAGATTTCTGTTTTATAAATATTATCATTGCAATATGCAGAAATGCCTAGAGAAATAAAAGTAAGCTGACTACTCCCTTATAGCCTTCTATTGCTAAGAAGTAAAGCCTAGGTTATGCACTGGGGACAGAAGGATGTGAATATAATTGGTAGAAACAAAGACAGTTTAGAAAAGAGCTGTTGAAAACCGTTTGTCTCATTTTCATTTCTCTTTTAGAAATTTTATCTCACACAATTAGCTAAGAATACAATTTTTAAGGGAAATCAGCATTTTAGCTTTCTTTGAGTAAATCTTCAAAAACATCTAAGAGTAAGTACATTTTCATATTTTTCAGCTTTACATTAGAGCAGTCCATCTTTCCACATTACTTTCTAAGAGTTTAATAAAAATCTCTTAATAGAGCACTGCCAAAACAATTTAGGCCAAAATCTAAAAGCTTTTATATTCCATGTCAAGTATGAGACCTTGCACTTAAAAAGTTTATAATAAATGTTAAATTTGGGCACGTATATATTATTTAATGAATACTATCAAGATGGTCACAGTGACTCCCTCTCAAAAGCTTGGTAATAATATGGCTTCTGAGGTTAAGAACAAGCCAGAGATATACAAAATCATGCAAAAGGGACAGAAAAAAAATCCAGGAATCTTAGACTAGACTGTATTCTGGGAAAATTATTCTATTTTTGGTAATATCTATTTCCTAGATCTTATCCTATGCATGAGTTATAAAGTAGAGGTGTTACTAAATTTAATATTAGGAAGATTTAAAAATTCCCACTGGATCTGGGCTACTCACACCTGCTGCCCCAGCTACCTCAGAGGCTGAGACAAAAGATTCCTTAAGCTCAGGAGCTTGAAACCTGCTTAGGATACAGCAAGAACCTATTCCTAAAAAATAGAATAAAAACTAACGTAAAGTTTAATATGTGGACATTTGGGTTGAAATTGACAAAGATGCAATTGAAAAAGTTAGAGAAAGGGAGAAGAGGGATGGAGGAGGGATGGAGGAAGGGGAAACAAAGGTGGAAAGGAGGGAATAATGCAATGAAGCTGTTCTTAGATCTTAAAAATGGAAAAGTCCATACAGTGGGCTTCATAGGTGATCTGCCCAATGGTTTAAAGAAAAATTGCCAGCCGGACATGGTAGCACACACCTGTAATCCCAGTGGCTCAGGAGGCTAAAGCAAGAGGATCATGAGTTCAAAACCAGTCTCAGCAAAAGTGAGGCATTAAGCAGCTCATTGAGACCTTGTCTCTTTACAGTAAAAATAGGGCTGAGGATGTGGCTCAGTGGTTAAGTGTCCCTGAGTTCAATCCCCTATACCCCCCCCAAAAAAAAGCCATAATATTTTCTTTCTTTCCATTCTTTGCATAGATATTCCAGTGTAAAGAAGATTTTATTATTAAAACTATATGCTATAAATAAATCCTGGAGATATTAATACTAGATCATTCCATACTTGAATCCCAAAAGTTTCTGCCACAGAAAGAATGCTTCCTTAAAATCCTGATGAAAAGTTCTATCAGATATTGCCTCAGTTAAATTGTTCTACACACAAATTCTATCAGTGATCAGACAACTGTCTGCTTAAATAGGTAAAAAAAAAACTAGCTAATTATAAGAGAGTGTTAGCCTCTGGCACCTGCAAAATACAGATTCTCAAAGGCAAGTCTATCCATGCAGTGGGAACACTGTTTGATGCCATCCTTCCCATAGAAATGGATGAATCTAACTTTAACTCAACTTGCTCACATCATATAGCAAATGATAGAGTTCAGAGTCTTAGAAAGCATTTGATATGACTCTAACTTCCACAGTGAAACTTTAGTTCATTTCTTCATTTTCTTTACATGAAAAAATTTTAAATTGCATTGCTTTATCTTCCTTCAGCTGTTGACACAAATATAATTAACTCAGAATTTCTTCCTTCAGTCTCGTATATAAAATTGCCATTCTTCCACAGTTTTCTGTGCTGGGCTTTGACATCTGAAGTCATCTAAGAGTTATCCGTTACTTATTATTAAGACTATAGTAAGTATAAATAAATAAATTTTAAATACATTACACAATACATGTTACATCCATCCAAAGCATGGGATACAGAGTTCTTATACAATTCCTACACAATTATCACTATGTGTTAACATATAATATCTTTTAAGACATATTACTATCTTCTTTTGATATGTTCCAATTTGTGTATAAAACTACACATACCCCCACCACACACACACAAACACACTCATGTACACACTCCTATACTGTGGCATCTTAGTGGCATCTTCCTTAAGGACAGGGCCAAATCGGTACAGCTTATGGTGGTCCGCCAACAATATGCTGCCCTCAGCAATGCTGATTGGGAGCCCTATGAACTAGGCCGTGGTCCTTGACAGGATGTGGAAGTCTAAATCATCCAGGGGAAGCCTTCCTAAAGGCGACTGTTCTGCCCCATGTCTTCCCCTCGGCTGCAGCTTGCTGGCCTTGGGTAAGTCTGCCCAAAGTGCAAGGGTGGTAGTCAATGACGGGTAAGATCCCCAGAGGGGGACAACCTAAGACAGGTACACCCTCAAGAAAGGTGGGCTCCCATCAATAAAACAAAAAGGGGGGGAAATGTTGGGGACATTAAGAACACGTCAGCTGAAAACATAACTCTTTGGCTGTCTCTCACTTCCTGATACGTGGACTTGGCCTAGCCCAGGGGTGTGTTGCCCTGACATATGACGAAAAATCAAACCACCACTAGGATAGGCTATTGGCTGTTCCTCCAATGTGATCTGCTTGCGTTCCCTATGCTCCCCTATAAACTTTCTGCTGATAAAAACCCTCTCTTTTTTCATAAAAGATACCATGGTGCTGAAAGAGTTAATTCTGACTGCTTAGATTTTCCTATTTATTCACTGTTCTATTTTCTGTTCACATATGTGGCCACCAGGTGTAGCTATTTCAATTACTTATAATGAGACTAATTCTATACATTAATTTTTTGGAATCTAGAGTTAAAAACATAAAAAAACTTTTCTATAAATTATACTAAAATATCAGTTTCCTAATTAAATATCTTTAAGAGTCTTTTTGTGATTGAAAATAAATCCCTCTTATTTTCAGAGTAATTTAATGTAGTAATACAATTCTTTAGAAGTCCTTCAAAGCTGCCTCTCCCTTTCCCTGCTTCTTGTTATGAAAAACAATAACTGCCTCAAAATTCCAGTCAGACAAAATTAACTTTTATCAGGCAAGTTTAAACAGTATGCAGAAAGAATGACTAAGTTAGAGATATGAGGTAAAAATTGTAACGTAGCAGATAGTTACGTACAGTTCATGTAACTCTCCATCTGTACGAAGCCTCAATACGTATGTCTGATATGTAATCAGTAGATGATTCAGTCTCTTTCCTAAGTTTTATGATGTAAAAGAATGTGTAATGCAAGAAATGTTGCTTACATACTTGTACAAACTGAAAATAAACCAGCAAAAGAAGCAGAAGAAGCAGAAGAAGAAGAAGAAGAAGAAGATTCCACAGCCTAACTCATGTCTGAGTGCTGATTTCTTCTGCCACCGGTTGACTCCTTTACTTCGTGCTGTGTTGAGCGTTGGCGTAGTATCCCCTGGCTGACAACCCACTTTGGCAGCCCCCCGATAGATCGTGCTACTCTGCACTCCCCACGGAGATCACCACAGTCCTCCCCACTATACATTTATAAATGCATATATAAACATGTTATTCATGAAAAAATTTCATGATTGATTTTCGAATGATATGCGCTTTTCTTAAAGATGAATGCACTACTTTTTCAATGACAAATTATTTAAAAAATAAGCAATTTATTTACCCATTACAAAGTATGTATTGTATGACTTTTATGTGCTATAGATTGTGAAGATAGAGCTTCTGGAATCTGTGCTTTTAGCTTCAAATTGGTGAATCTTAGGTAAAACTCAGATAAAAATTCTAATTTCAATATACTGTGTTTTCTGGAAATATAACTTAGAATTGTTCTCCTTGCCTCAGAGATATCATCCTAGAAGGAGGAGAGGCACTAAACAATAAATAAGTAAAATATATGATATCTTAAGTAGTTGTAAAGATAACAATCGGGAATATAAAAGGGAAATAGTGACTTTAAAGAGGGAGTAAAATCTGGGCGCACTGGCACACACGCCTGTAATCCCAGCACTTGGGAGGCTGAGGCAGGAGGATTGCGAGTTCAAAGCCAGCCTCAGCAATGGCGAGGCACTTAGCAACTCAGTGAGACCCTGTCTCTAAATAAAATACAAAAAAGGGCTGGGGATGCAGCCCTGGGTTCAATCCCCAGTACCACCAAAAAAAAAAAAAGAGGGAGTAAAGCGGGGCATGGTGGCACATGTCTATAATCCGAGCACTTGGGAGGCTGAGGCAGGAGAATCATGAGTTCAAAGCCAGCCTCATCAATGGTGAGGCACTTAGCAACTCAGTGAGACCCCTGTCTCTAATAAAATACAGAAAGAAAAAAAAGGGCTCAGTGCCCTTGAGTTCAATCCCCAGTACCAAAAAAAAAAAAAGAGTAAAGAGTACTGAATTTAGACAGACTGGCTGAGAAAAAAAAAATTGAGTTGATCAAACTTGAACAGGATCTGAAGAATATAAGAAACTAAGATAAAGAAAGCAGAGGTGACAGCAATTCAAGGGCAAGGAAAATCAAGTTCAAAGACTGAGATAGGAATATGTATATGTGTTTGAAGAAATGTAATAGGAATGGCAGTTCTAAGAATACTGTTAGAATACTCACAGGAAATTATACAGCATTTGCTTGGGAGAATAACCTGTTCTGATGTTGGGCAAATTAGATTATATAGTTCAGGTCAAAAGAAACATTCACATGACTACCTGATCCAGATTCACTTAATGGGATTATACCATCTACTTGGGGCAATAGTTCCATAGTACAATAAAATGTAGTTTCTTTTACTTTGATTTTCCCTACTATAATTTTGCATATAAACTTCCTCTGGATGAACTCATAGGGAAAAGTTATTTTGTAGAGACCTATGTAGCTAAGAGATTCCTAGGCCTATGACATAATTTTATTTTAATTACAATGAAAATTTTTCTAATACATAGCTCATAGGATGTATAATTGAAATTTGAATGGTATTTTTGTCAGTTTAAAAAGCTTTCATTGAGATAATATTGATATCATTGTCAGCTATGGTAGGATTTGTTATGAGGTTATTATTATGTGCTATATTGGTGCTGAGTTTATGTCATGTTGAACAGGATGGTTGTATTATAAACTCACAACAATACTGAATTTTGGACTCTAAAAATTTCATAGAAAAAATAAGTTTAAGATGAAAATTCTAAGTGTGTTAAATGTTTTATTGAATGGGTGCTAAATTTTTTCCATACCTAGATAAAAATGAAAATTGAGTGAACAATGGATTGCAGAAGATATCAAAGAGGAGATTAAAAAATTCTTAGAGATAAATGAGAACACTGATATCAAAATCTCTGAGACACTATGAAGGCAGTACTAAAAGGAAAGTTCATTGCATGGTGTTCATTCCTTAAAATAAGAAGTCAAAAATAAATGATCTAATACTACATCTCAATGCCCAAGAAAAATAAGAACAAATCAACAACAAAGGTAATAGAAGCCAGGAAATAATTAAAATCAGAGCTGAAATCAATGAAATTGTAACAAAAGAAGCAATTGAAAATATTGACAAAATGAAAAGTTGGTTCTCTGAAAAAACAAACAAAATTGATAAACACCTAGCCATGCTAACAAAGAGAAGGAGAGAGAAAACTCAAATCAACAAAATCTGTGATGAAAAAGAAAATATCATGACACACTACAGAAATACAAAAGATAATTAGAAACTATTTTGAAAATTTGTACTCCAATAAAATAGAAAATTATGAAGACATCAATAAATTTCTAGAGACATATGACTTACTCAAACTGAATCAGGACGATATACACAAGTTAACCAGATCAATTTCAAGCAATGAAATAGAAGTCAAGATCAAAAGCCTATTAACCAGGAAAAGCCCAGGACCAGACAGATTCACAGATGAGTCCTACAAGACCATCAAAGAAGAACTAATACCTATGCTCCTCAAATTATTCCATGAAATAGAAATAGAGGGAATACTTCCAAACTCATTCAATGAAGCCAATATCACCATGATTCCAAAATTAGACAAAGACACATCAAGGAAAGACAATTTCAGACCAATGTCCCTGAAGAACATAGATGCAAAAATTCTCAATAAAGTCCTGGAAAATTTAATACAAAAAACATATAAAAAAGATAGTGTACCACAGTCAGGTGGGAGTGGGGTTCATCCCAATATCAGAGATTGCAGTGTCTTTTCCAGTGTTGTTTTCCAAGACTACTAACCATAACCCAACAACAACAGCAACAACAAAACTTTTGATAATCTTCAACATTTTCCTGGGATCTTGTCAACTAATACAGAAAGGTGATAATATTTTTCATCTAGATAACTTTATGAGTAGAGCCTTGCAAAACAACAAATTCTTGAACTTTTTAGTGTAAACTGACAAACTATAACTTGTAATTGTATGATTTTATAATTATAGCTATAATCTGTGTTCTCTTTCAAGCCAAAGTGTTATTAAAGAAGAATTCATCAAATCAGAATGTCAGGGCTCCTTAAAATTTTTTGAAAAATAAGAATAAAATAGTTGATTTTGCTTGCAGAATACGTATTACTTTAAAATACAAAAGGAGAACTTTGAATGTGAACTTATCCAGACTCTCAAACTTTATCAAGAAAACAAATTCTATAAAAGACTTTCAAAAGAGGATGTAAAGGGGGATAATGTGTATTTCATATTGGAGCTGATAGGTCAAAGCTACCCCAGATGAGAAACATCACCCCAGAACATGAAGAGTTACTGATTACCATCTATACTGAAGGGACATAGCAGACCAGAACATTTATTCTCCACACTAGAAGAAAAATATTTATAAGGAACAATGCATCTAAAAGCCAGAAGAATAACAGATCAGGCAAGATGAACTGGTAGACTAAATGAAATCTAATATTTTTGTTATTTGACATTTTCCCCTTTGGAGGGGAGGAAGTGCTAGGGTTTAAATATGGTTTGTCTCACCAAAACTCATGCTAACGCTTAGTTCCCCATCTTATGGTACTGTAATGTGGTAGGGCCTTTAAGAGGCATCTGAGATCATGAAGGATACACTTTTATAAATGGACTACTGTTTTTATTGTGAAAGTGCTTTAGTGGGTGTTCTGCACTCTTTTCTCTCTTTACTTCCACATTTCAACCAGCATGGAATAGCATGTGGCTCCTACCAGAAGCTGAGCAAAATGTCAGAGCCTTTCCACCCCTAGGATTGTGAGTCCAAATAAACCTCTTTTCTTTATATAGTTTTAGGAATTTCATCACACTAACAAACAACAACAAAAAAATCTACCGGGTCAGGAAGGAAGGGGATATTGTATTGCATGGATAAAGAAAAGTCTGTGATGAAGATTTCCCTGTTTAAAAAAAATGAGGAAAATGACTTTTAAAATGATATGTTCATATCACTGGAAGAAACATAGGAAAAAGCAAATGTGTCTTACAAATTGAATGATAGAGATTATATTTTTCATTATGAATGAATCATTTTCCTTTTAATCTTATTTTCAGTCAGGTGAGCTTTTTCCCAGTGAACCTACAGCTGATGAAAATACACTACTCATCCCCTCTGCTGAGAGCTCTACTTTAGGCTGTGGTATGACATTCAGGTTCTGGAAATGCATCCACTTGGACTTTCTTCAGAGATATTTTCTAGGATTTTGATTTTGGCTTTCCAGAGCTTTTCGCTAATTTGCATTTATTGCAAATTTAATACAAAATTCCTCAATCAATCCTTTAAAAATGAATAATCTGCAAATAGATTCTGTAAAACAATGATTTTTGAAATAAAAGACATGAAGCAAAAATGAATTACCATTTTACTATCAAATTACCATGCACTTATTCTGTAATTTGAAATGGCAGAATATCTTGACTCATTTTTATAAAATGTTGAAACTAGAAACTTATGTTAAAAGCAGAAAAACTTCTTTATATGTTTGAAATCTCATTTGATCTTTTCTTCTTCCTAGTTCCCAAAATAAGATAAATGTATTTCAGAACTAAATTATAAAAAGACACAGTCACTCCTGATGAATATGACTATTGAGGTGCCTTTAGCATCTGCTTGAACAAAGAAGGCTTGCTCCTGCCAGGCGGGGTATAACTATGCTTGTCAAATTAGTCGTATTATTCCTGTTTTGTTTTACACAAATTATGTTAATTGCATTCATAAAAAAATATAATTAGAAGAATAAAAATGACTCTCAACACTGAAAATTATACTTCAGCACCCCTGTAGTAAATATCAAAGGCCAGATGGCATCCATAATAAAATACTATGATAAAATATGTAAAATAAGAAAAAAATACATTTTTTTTACTTATTTAATTTTCCTTGTCAAAAACTTATTTATATAGAAATAGTAGAACTTTTTAGAAAGAAAAGAAAGGTATTAATAATCAAAATAAACATCTGGCCAAGTCCCTCTCCAGAAATATTGCTGTGCTCTATAACCTCACCTTCATTTTAGGACCTCTTTTACCCTTTTATTTGCAATAATGTCCTCCTTTGATTTAAGCAAAAAAGAGGGATTTACTACAAGAAAACAAAGTCTGAGACCCCCAGTAGACCAGGCAAGGGAAAGATGGCAGGATGGTGGCAGTCACACTGTCTGCTGACTCTCCATGAGGCCTCACATAATCTCTCATTCTGGCTTCTCTGTGCTTCAGCCCTTGTTAATCAACTCTTTATTCTTCTCCACTAATATCACAACACACAGAGCCTTATTCAGTACATTTCAGTTACTGATCCAGACTGGCAGAGACCCAGATGATCATGAGCCTCTAACACAGTGAATTGCTACTATTTTGAAATATCTCTAACCATTTTTCCATCAGAATACTCAAGAAGCTCTGAATCTACTTGAAGGAAAGTCTAGTTCTTAGACACATATAGTCAAGAGAAAAGTGGGAAAAAATTTTTGCGATTTTTAAAATTTTTTTATTATTCTTATTTGTTATACATGTTTGCAGAGTACATTTCATTTCACATTACATATAAAGAGCACAAGTTTTCAAGTTGCTGGTTTTATATAAAGTATTTTTACAACAATTGTGTCTTCATACATGTATTTAGGGTAATCATGGACAATTCAGTCTGCCATTATTTTTATCCCCTTGCACCCTATCCTCTTCCCCCTTTTTGTTCTATTTAAAGCTCTTTCATTCCTCTCATCACCACTCTCTTGCCTTTATAAGTTAGTATCTTCATATCAAAGAGATCATTCGACCTTTGGTTTTTTGAGATTGGCTAACTTTACTTAGCATTATTTTCTCCAACTTCATCCATTTACCTGCAAATGCCATGACTTTTTTTCTTTTAGTGCTGAGTAGTGTTCCATTGTGTATATATACCAAAGTTTCCCTATCCATTCATCTGCTGATGGGTTGGTTCCACAATCTAGCTATTGTGAATTGTGCTGCTATAAACATTGATGTGGCTGTGTCCCTGTAGTAAACTGTTTTTAAGTCCTTTGGGAATAGGCCAAAGGGTGGGATAGCTGGGTCAAATGGTGGTTCCATTCCAAGTTTTCCTAAGAATCTCCATACTACTTTCCAGATTGGCTTCACCAATTTGCAGTTCCACCAGCAATGTAAGAGTGTGCATTTCCCCCCACAATCTCACCAGCATTTATTGTTGTTTGTTTTTTTGATAGCTGCCATTATGACTGCATTAAGATGAAATCTTAGAGTTGTTTTGATTTGTATTTCTCCAATCGCTAGAATATTTTTTTTCATATATTTGTTGATTGTTTATATATCATCTTCTGAGAAGTGTCTGTTTAGTTCCTTGGCCCATTTATTGATTGGGTTATTTGGGTTTTTTGGTGCAATTTTAAATTAACTTTTCAAAGATACACAAAAGCATAAAAATTGTAAATATGTATGGGTTATAACATGATATTTTGATACATGTGTATATTGTATAGCATATGAATCAAGTTAAACCTATCTGGCTCCTTGAATTAGTCTTTGTTAATTGTATAAACATTCAAACTCCTTTCTTCTAGCTTCTTGAAATTTACAGTAGATTATCATTACTTGTAGTTATCCTACTGTATAGTAGTATATCATGACTCCTTCTCCTCTCTCATTATAATTTAAAACTCATTGTACATTTTAATTAGAATTTTATTTAGAAATATACATATTTTTATTATTTATTTTATTTGTACTTTTTAGTTTTGCATGACAGTAGAGTTTATTTTTACATATTTATATAAACATGGAATATATGTTATTCTATGTTGGTTCCCAGTCTTGAGGTTACAGGTGATGTAGAGATTTACTGTGATGCATTCACATATGTACATAGAAAAGTCATGTTAGATTAATTTCACTGTCTTTCCTATAACTAGCCTCCTAAGCCCCCTTTCGTCCCTTATTTCCCTTTGTATCATGCACTGAACTTCCATTCTTATCCTCCCTACCTTGATGTGTGTCAGCATTCATATATCAGAGAGAATATTCAACCTGTGGTTTGGGGGGTTGGGCTAATTTCATTGAGCATGATATCTACTTACTGGCAAAAATCGGAAACTCATTCTTTTTGGACTGAGTAAAAGTCTATTGTGTCTTTCTTTGTTGTTTTGTTTGGGTTTTATTAGTTTAATCTTACAAATTTGCAGTATAGCATGATAATTCAATACATATGTATAGTATGTAAAATTCAGATCAGAGTACCTAACATTTTCCTCTATTTAAAATTTAAAGAAAAATTTTGATCACTCTGAAATAGTTCTACATACTCACTATGTGCATTGTACTATTTCAAGACATCTGACATACATCCTGATGGAAGTAAGATAATTTCCATTTACACCTCTTTAATATTATTTTGGTTAGAGCCATTGAGTGTTGGGTTCCAGTTATTCACCCTGTTTCAATATTTGTAACCCCATTCAATTTGCTTCCATCTTTTGGATGTAATTGTTTGGCATGGAACTGAGTGCCCTGTGTAGGATGAGCAAGTGCTTTACCACTAGCCACACCTCAGCCTTATAGCTCCTTTTTGGAGTGGTAACCTGTCTGCCTTTATATTTACTGATTTGTTTGATCCTCTTATGTGTAATCAGCCTTCTGTGTCTGGCAGTGTGCAGGTATCTGCTGACTTCCCCTTGGACACAAAAAACCATCACATTGCTTTCTTCATGCTCCCTCCCATGTGAACGCCCTCTTCCCTTCATCCTTACTCTGACAACTTGTGCCCTGTCTCCCTCTTATTCAGGTTCTTGTTTGCTCTCAGAGATAGGAATCCAGTTTGGGCAATTCCTCCATCCTCACATGGACACCCATTGGTATTCATTTTGGAATTCCACATTCTACAGCATCTTCCTTTCAGGAACACTCTCAATTGAAATACACACTGTAGTTTGACTGTCAGTCTTGTGCATTCCTCATTTCATACAGGATCAAACACATCACTCTGGCCTATGATAACTTCCTCTCTGTTTTCCCATACTCTTTACTCTTTACTTAGATTTGATATGTTTAGGGGGAAAAAAGAATGGAAAGTGTTCCATACATTTATTAAGCACCTAATACCATAAATTTTGGTTGGAAAAAATTTAAACCTATTACAAATTTAGGGAGAGACATAATATTGGTATTTCCAAATTATTATATTTTATAGTCTATGTCCTTCTCACTCAAATATTACAAATTTTTATTTGATGTTTTACGGTGATTTTTTAGAGGTAGTTTTAGGTCTTTGTTCCTCTAAGATATATTTATAAGTTATAATGTTTTACATTTTTAAATTTTGCTCATGAAAATGAAATTACTATTTCCATATTCATGCTGTAGCTGAGACTTGAAATGTCTTTCAAGGCCCAAGTGCTAAATGTCTGTTCCTCAGGTTCTCACTATGTGAATGTGATGGAAGCCATGAAATGGTGGGTCTTGGTTGGAAGTTTAAGTCATAGGGATTTTTCTCTGGAACAGGATCATGGGATTCCTGAGCACACTCACCCGCTTTTACTTCTTGACCACCAAAAATTGATCAAGAGTCCCAACCATGGAATACCAGGCATGATTTACTGACTCACCATAGGCATCAAAACAACTGGGCCCACCCTGGACAGATAGGTACAAACCTGTATAATAAAATAAAGCATTTGACTTTTGATTTGATTGTCTCAAGTATTTTGTGACAGACATGGAAAACTAAAGAACATAATGCAATTTTACTATGTTCTCTTACTAAAACCTATCATTTTTTATTTGAATATTTATTCTGTAAATATTTATATATTTTCTACTTAGAAAGCACCACCTTAAAATAGTGACACTATTTTAAGGTAGTCACTATTTTAAGGTATTCTACATTCTATCATTTTATTTACTTTTCATTTTCTGCTGAAGAATGATATTGGATAAACTGGGGATAATAGGTGTGCGTGTTTTGTTGAAATTTCAAAGGAATCAAGAGTTTTCAGGAATTATGTAGATAGTAAGTACTTGTTGTTTGTAGATTCCACTTAATATTTTATAAGTTTTATATGGATACATATTAGAATATAAAAAGTATAGAACATACATTTACTAAATCATAGCTTCCTTGGGTCAGTACTGGGGTCAGGGCTCATTTTCTTGGGGTCAATTGTTTGCTTGGGGTCTTCCACAGCTGCAGTCAAACTAAAACCAGGGCTGCATTTTCTTTCATATGCAGACTTGACTAGAAAAAATCTATCTCATACTACATTCAGTGTGTTAATGTAAATTTCCTGTGATCATTTTCTGATTACATTTTGATATTTTTTTTATTCAAAGTTGTTGTATTTGTAATAGTAGAATGCATTACAATTCATAATACATATATAGAGCCTCTTTTTACATAACCCTGTTTGTATACAAAGTATATTCATACTATTCAAGTCTTCAATCACACATTTACGACGATGATATCCATCTTATTATACCACCTTTTTTTTTTAACATTCCATTCCACCCTTTGCTCCCTCCCTTCTCCTCCCTACCCTTTGACCATTCTAGTGTTCCTCTAATCCTCCTATGTACCACGATGTTGTGGTATTTTCTATAAAGCCCTCTCCTTTTTCATGAAAGATATCATGGTGTTGAAAGAGTTAACTTTGGGGGCTTGGGATGTGGCTCAGCGGTAGAGCACTCGCCTAGCACGTGTGCAGCCGGGGTTCAGTCCTCAGCACCACATAAAACTAAACGCATTGTGTACAATTAAAAGCAAATAAATAAATATTTTTTAAAAAAAGAAAGAGTTAACTTTGACTTCTACTTGCTGTTCAGTTCTTTATTCACATATATGGCCACCAGGTATCGCTATTTCAATTATTTAAATCCAGACTAACTCTGTACATTTATCTTTTCTTTAAAAGAGTAACACAGATCTTTTTCTATAAGTACTTAATTTCTAGTTAATAAGCTTTAAGAGTCTTTTTGTGATTAAAAATAAATTTCTCTTACATTTAAAGTAGATATAAATCCCTTAGAGCAAAAAGCCCTTCATGAGCTAACATTCAGCCTTGCCTCCCTCTTTTCCCTGCTTCTAGGTTTTATAAACAACTGCTATAAAAGAAAAACAATAGTGCTTTGGAATCCCAGACGGAGAAAGTTGACTTTTATCAGACAGCCTAAATAGTGTGCAGTAAAAACAGTTTCAGGGAATCCGTGAGAGATAAATTTTCACCCAAACTAATTAGATTAATAATGATGAAATTATAATATGCCTAGGCAGTCACGTACAGGGCCTTGAAAAGGTGCAAGTGACCTCAAAACCTTGAGATATGTATAATAAGAAATTTAATATGTCTAAAATGTAATCTATAAATTAAGTCATGTCTGTAATGAAATCACCAAAGAAAGTATAAACAATCGGTACTGCCAAAAATTGTGCTTAAAACCTACAACAAAGTGAAAGTAAAAAGAGAGAAGATTCCACAACCTGACTCATGTGTCAGTGTGTTATTTTCCCCATCGCTGCTTCTCTGCCTTTGTACTTCGTTGAGCGCAGCACGCCTTGTACCCCTTGACTGGGGCTGGCCCCCAGCACCATGACACCCATCACCAATGTGAATCTGCCTCCTTATATCAGAGAAAACATTTGGTATTTGGATTTTTGATATTGACTAACTTCACTTAGCATTATATTCTCCAACTTCATCCATTTACCTGCGAATGCCATTATTTCATTTTCTTTTATTGCTGGGTAAAATTCCATTATGTGTATATACCACAAGTTCTTAATCCACTCATCTACTGAGGGATATCTTGGTTGGTTCCATAACCTAGCTATTAAGAATTGTGCTGCTATAAACATTGAGATGGCTATGTCACTGTACTATGCTGATTTTAAGTCCTTTGGGAATAGACCCAGGAGTGAGATGGCTGGGTTATAGGGTGATTCCATTCCCAGTTTTCCAAGAAATCTCCATACTGCTTTCCATATGGGTTGCACCATTTTGCAGTCCCACCAGCAATGTATGAGTGTGCCTTTTTCCCCACATCTTCTCCAACATTTACTGTTGTTTGTGTTCTTAATAGCTGCCATTCTGACTGGAGTGAAATGAAATCTTAGGGTAGTTTTGATTTGCATCTCCCTAATTGCCAGTGATGTTGAGCATTTTTTTCATGTATTTGTTGATTGATTGTATATGTTCTTCTGAGAACTGTCTGTTCAGTTCCTTGGCCAATTTATTTATTGGGATATTTGTTTATTTGGTGTTGAATTTTTTGAGTTCTTTATATATTCTAGAAATTAGTGCTCTGTCTGATGTGCATGTATTAAACATTTGTTCCCAGTTAGTAGGCTCTCTATTCACCTCACTGATTGTTTCTTTTGCTGAGAAGAAGCTTTTTAGTTTGAATCTATCCCACTCATTAATTCTTGATACTAATTCTTGTGCTACAGGTTTCTTATTAAGGAACTTGGGGCCTAATCCAATATGTTGGAAATTGGAGCTTACTTTTTCTTCTGTTAGGAATATTGTGTCTGGTCTAATTCCTTGGTCCTTGATCCACTTTGAATTGAATTTTGTTCATGGTGAGAGATAATGGTTTAGTTTCATTTTGTTACATATGGATTTCCAGTTTTTTCCCAGCACCATTTGTTGAAGAGGCTATCCTTTCTCCACTGTACATTTTTGGTGCATTTGTCTAATATAAGATAGCTAAAATTATATGTATTAGTCTCTGTGTCCTCAATTCTGACCATTGGTCTACCAGTCTGTTTTGGTGCCAATACCATGCTGTTTTTGTTACTATTGCTCTGTAGTATAATTTAAAGTCTGGTATGGTGATGCCACCTGCTTCACTTTTCTCGCTCAGGATTGCTTTGGCTATTCTGGGTCTCTTATTTTTCCATATGAATTTCATGATTGCTTTTTCTATTTCTTTGAAGAATGACATTGGGATTTTGATTGGAATTGCATTATATCTGTATAATGCTTTTGGTAGTATGGACATTTTGACAATATTAATACTGCCTATACAAGAACAAGGTAGGTCTTTCCATCTTCTGAGGTCTTCTATAATTTCTTTCTTTAGTGTTCTATAGTTTTTGTTATAGATGTCTTTCATCTCTTTTGTTAAGTTAATTCCCAGGGTTTTTTTTTTTTTTTTTTTTTTTTTTTTTTTTTTTTTTTTTTTTGATGCTATTGTAAATGGGGTAGTTTTCATCATATCGCTTTCAGAGGATTTGTCACTGATGTACAAAAATGCCTTTGACTTATGGGTATTGATTTTGTATCCTGAAACTTTGCCAAATTCATTTACTAGTTGTAAAAGTTTTCTGGTAGAGTTTTTTGGGTCGTCTAGGCATATTATCATGTCATTGGCAAATAGTGTAAATTTGAGCTCTTCTTTTCCTATCTGGATCCCTTTAATTTCTAATTGCTCTGGCCAGAGTTTCAAGTACTATATTATATAACAGTGGTGAAAGGGGGCATCCCTGTCTTGTTCCAGTTTTTATAGGGAATTCTTTCAATTTTTCTCCATTTAAGATAATGTTAGCTTGGGGCTTTGCATAAATAGCTTTTATGATGTTGAGATATGTTTCTGTTATTCCTAGTTTTTCTAGTATTTTGAACATAGAGGGGTGTTGTATTTTGTCAAATGATTTTTCTGCATCTATTGAGATGATCATATGGTTTTTATCTTTAAGTCTATTGATGTGATGTATTATGTTTATTGATTTCCATATGTTGAACCACCCTTGCATCCCTGGGATAAACCCCACTTGATCATGGTGCACTATCTTTTTGATATGTTTTTGTATTCAATTTTCCGGGATTTTGTTGAGAATTTTTGCAACTATGTTCATTAAGGATATTGGCCTGAAGTTTTCCTTTTTGGCTGCATCTTTGCCTGGCTTTGGAATTAATGTAATATTGGCCTCATAGAAAGAGTCTGGGAGAGCTCCCTCTTTTTCTATTTTTGAAATAAGTTGAAGAGCAATGGTATTAGTTCTTCTTTGAAGGTCTTGTGGAACTCGGCTGTAAAGCCATCAGGTCCTGGGCTTTTTCTAGCTGGTAGTTTTTTTCTAGCTGGTAGTTTTTTCTATTTCCTCACTTGAAATTTATCTATTTATATTGTGTATATCCTCCAGATCCAATTTGGGCAATTCGTACAACTCTAGGAATCTGTCAATGTCTTCAATATTTTCTATTTTATTAGAGTACAAGTTTTCAAAGTAATTTCTAATTATCTTCTGTATATCTGAGGTGTTTGTTGTGATATTTCCTTTTACATCATGGATGTTAGTGATTTGAGTTTTTTCTCTTCTTTTCGTTATCATCACTAAGGGTCTGTCAATTTTATTTATTTTTTCAAAGAACCAACTTTAATTTTGTTAATTCTTTGAATTGTTTCTTTAGTCTCAATTTCATTAATCTCAGCTCTGATTTTAATTATTTCCTGTTTTCTACTGCTCTTAGTGTTGGTCTGTTCTTCTTTTACTAGTGCCTTGAGGTGCGATATTAAGTCATTTATTTGTTGTATTTTTTTTCCTTTTAATAAATGAACTCAGTGCAATAAATTTTCCTCTAACTACTGCCTTCATAGTGTCCCAGAGATTTCTATACAATGTATCTGTGTTCTCATTTACCTCTCAGAATTTTTTAATCTCCTCCTTGATATCTTCTTCAACCTCTTGTTTATTGATTATTGATTATTGAATCATGTTGTTTAGCTTCCAATTGTTGGAGTAGTTTTGTTTTGTTTTGTTTTTGTTGTTGTTGTTGTTTCTTATTTTATCATTGATTTCCAATTTCATCTCATTATGGTCTTATAGAATGCAGGGTAGTATCTCTACTTTTTTATATTCGCTGAGAGTTGCCTTGTGGCATAATATATGGTCTATTTTGGAGAAGGAGCCATGTGCTGCTGAGAAGAAAGTGTATTTGCTTACTGAGGGATGAAATATTCTATATATGTCCATTAGGTCTAAGTTATTAATTATATAAATGAGGTCTAAAGTTTCTTTGTTTAGCTTTTGTTTGGATGATCTATCCAGTGGTGATAGAGGTGTGTTGAAGTCCCCTAGGATAACTGTGTTGTGATCTATTTTACTCTTGAACTTGAGAAGGGTTTGATAAATGTAAGTGCTCCATTATTTGGGGCATATAGATTTATAATTGTTATATCTTGTTGATGAATGGTTCCCTTAATCAGTAATAAATGTCCATCTTTGTCCCTTTTGATTAACTTTGGCTTGAAGTTTACCTTATTTGATATGAGAATGGAAACCCCTGCTTGCTTCCATGGCCTATGTGAGTGGTAGGATTTTTCTCAGCCTTTCACCGTCACTCTATTGATGTCTTTTTCTATGAGGTGGGTTTCTTGGAGATAGCATATTGTTGGGTCGTTTCTTTTAATACAGTCTAACAATCTGTGTCTTTTGAATGGTGAATTTAGGCCGTTAACATTCAAGGTTATTATTGAGATGTGATTTATATTCCCATTTATTTTTATTTGTTTATGGTATTTAACTTGATTTGGTTTCTCTTCTGTTTGGTAATTCCTTTAGTTTAATATCTCCCTTTGTTGATTTTAATTGCTATTTTTATTTTCTTCTTTGTGGAATATTTTGCCCAGGATGTTCAGAAGTGCTGGCTTTCAAGTTGTGAAATCTTTTAACTTTTGTTTTTTGTGGAAGGTTTTTATTTCATCTTCAAATCTAAAGCTTAATTTTGCTGGTTATAAGATTCTTGGTTGACATCCCTTTTCTTTCAGAGCTTGAAATATGCTATTCCAGGATCTTCTAGATTTTAAGGTCTGGATTGAAAAATCTGAACATAGTGTAATTGGTTTCCTGCTATATGTAATCTGCTTCCTTTCTCTTGTGGCTTTTAATATTCTCTCCTTGTTCAGTATAGTAGGCATTTTCATTATGATGTGCCTTGATGTATCTGTTGTGATTTTGTATGTTTGGTGTTCGGTAAGCCTCTTGAACTTGGTTTTCCCATTCATTCCTCATGTTTGGAAAATTTTCTGCTATTATTTCATTGAATAAATCATTCATTCCTTTGGCTTGGAATTCTGCACCTTTTTCTACCCCAATCACTCTTAAATTTGGTCTTTTATGTTGTCCCAAATTTCTTGAATGTTCTGTTCTTGATTTTTTTACCATTTTTACTGTGTTTTCTACCTTTTTTCCAGATTGTATATTTTTTCTTCATTATCTGAGGTCCTTTCTTCCAGGTGGTCTAATCTATTGGTGATGTTTTCAATAGAGCATTTAATTTGGTTTATTGCTTCTTTCATTTCCAAAATTTCTGTTTGGTTTTTCTTTAGAACCTCTATCTCTTTATTGAAGTATACTTTTGCTTCTTGTATTTGTTTATGAAGTTCTTTGTCAAAGTGATCTTCTACTACCTGTATTTGCTCTCTCACCTCCTTCTTGAATTCATCCTTGAGCTCCATAATCATTTGGATTATATATTTCCTGAATTCCAGTTCTGTCATTAGATCTACTGTGCTTGCCAAGGAATCTGCTAAGGAGGTATGTTGATTTGTTTGGGACATTTTCTTCCCTTGTTTTTTCATATTGCTTATGTGTCTTTTCTTTTAGCAATATGGAACCTTGACTTTTTTGTTTTTTACCTTATGCCTAATGATGCTCCTGTTGTACAATGCTAACAGCTTCCCTTATATATACTTTACACCTTAAAACTAGACATTATATATTCAGTTAATCACAATTTTTTCACAATGTACAGAGTTAGAGAATTTAGATATTGTCTCCAATATACTCTGGGTGATTGTAATGGGGTTTATACTTTCAGGTAGGGAACAAAGGTAATATGCTTAGGAGGATGAAGGGAAGGATATTGCTTCCCCCCCTCAGAAGTGTAAAAATAGAAATCTATGGAAGTAGTTTCATAGCAGAAGAGGGCAGAAAGGAATTGGAGTGTACAATTAAGTGTGAAAACCGATGTATATTTCAGCTAAACTTATGCAAACGTTAAGAGAAATTAGAAAATGTCCGTGTAGTAAGAATTAGTGAAAAAGAGAAGACAGGGTGATTAAAAAAAAAAAAAAAAAAAAGAATAGAGAGAGGATACTATATAAAACACCCTTTTGATGTACTATTCAGTTGCCCCAGTTCTAAAATTCCAAGTTTTTGTATACAACTGTTTTTGTCTCTGTTGTAAATGTAGGGGCAGGGTGTAGATAAGAAAGATGAAGTAATAAGAAATGAGAGACAAGAGGGAATGAAAATGAGAAAGAATAAAAGAAAAAGAAGGAAGAACAAAACAAAACAATACAAAAAAAAAAAAAAAAAACACAAAGTTGAACACACGAGTCTCAATTAGGCAGCTTTTTCTCTTTCTCTCTGTTTGTTAAATTAGCTGTCCAGCAGATCTGCCCTGGCTGATGCTGAGAATTTGTGGGTGGAGTCAAGTCCGTGTACCTGGTTAGCGAGGAGTGATGCTGGGGATGGTTCTTTGTGTGGCTGGTCCTGAGAATCAATCCATTCAGCTGGCATCTTCTCCCCGTGCTCTTCCTCAGTTGAAAGGTCACAGGAGGTCATCATGCTGGACTCAGGTATGCCTTTCCCCACTGTCAAAGGTCCTCCCAGTCACAGGTTCCTCCTTGCCTGTTCGCCGGTCTCTGAGCCGCTTTCTCTCTGGCTTTACTGCTGAGGGTCACGTCTGTGGGAGTGTGGATTTGAACTGGTGTAGTCGTCCCGTGGTCTCCTGTGGTCTCCCAGCTCTGATCGTGTTATTTTTGCTGGATTCACTGCTGAAGGTCATGGCGTGCCAAGTGTGGATTTGTTCTGGAGTTGCAGTCACGGTGCGGCCTCCCATCATCTCCCAGCTCTGGCTTTGTTCTGCACTGCCTGTGCTCTGGGCGGTGCTGCTGAAGCCACACGGCTCTGGGTGCTGCAGACAGCTTGTCTTGCTCTCTCCCGGGTTGCAGTATTCAAACCATCCAGGAGTTGTGTATTTTCAGTCTATATATATATATGCTGAAAAGCTACTTATCTGCTTTTTTGGATTCTTTCCACAGAGCTGCCCTGAAGAATGGCTTCCTCTAACCCGCCATCTTCGATCTCCCACATTTTGATATTATTAATAAATGGTAGCGCAACCTCTGATTATTGGGCTCACTTTTTTATTGTTGTTATATTTGGTTTTGTTTTTGATAGCTCTCATGATGGGCCTGCTTCTACTCCTTTATTTTTCCACAAAAATATCAAAGACAGTCCTCTTGGACTTTTACTTTTTCTTCTATGTTTCTGGTCTAATTCCTAGGTCCTTGATCCACTTTGAGTTGAGTTTTGTACATGGCGAGAGATAGAGGTTCAGTTTCATTTTGTTGCATATGGATCTCCAGTTATCCCAGCACCATTTGTTGAAGAGGCTATTTTTTCTCCAATGTATGTTTTTGGCACCTTTATCTAATATAAGATAGCTGTATTTGTGGGCATTAGTCTCTGTGTCCTCTATTCTGAACCATTGGTCTATAGGTCTATTTTGGTGCCTGTATCAATCTGTTTTTGTTACTATTGCTCTATAGTATAAAGTATGATATTATGTTACCCCCTGCTTCACTCTTCTTGCTAAGGATTGCTTTAGCTATTCTGGGTCTCTTATTTTCCCAGATGAATTTCATGACTGCTTTTTCTATTTCTATAAGGAAAGTCATTGGGATTTTGATTGTAATTGTGTTGAAACTGTATAATGCTTTTGGTAATATAGTCATTTTGACACTATTGATTCTGCCCATCCAAGAAAGACCAAGATAGATCTTTCCATTTTCTAAAGGTCTTCCTTAATTTCTTTCTTTAGTGTTCTGTAGTTTTCATTATAGAGGTTTTTCACATCTTTCGTTAAGTTGATTCCCAAGTATTTTATCTTTCTTGATGCTATTGTAAATGGGGTAGTTTTCATCATTTCCCTTTCAAAGAATTTGTCACTGATGTACAAAAATGCCTTTGACTTATGGGTGTTGATTTTGTATCCTACTACTTTGCTGAATTCATTTACTAGTTGTAAAAGTTTTCTGGTAGAGTTTTTTGGGTCTTCTAGGTATAGAATCATATCATCAGCAAATAGTGCTAGTTTGAGTTCTTCTTTTCCTATCTGAATCCCTTTAATTTCTTTCTTCTATTTGCTCAGGCCAGAGTTTGAAGTACTATGTTAAATAACAGTGGTAAAAGGGGGCATCCCTGTTTTGTTCCAGTTTTTAGAGGGAATGCTTTCAATTTTTCTCCATTTAAAATGATGCTAGTCTGGGGCTTCGCATAGATAGCTTTTATAATGTTGAGATACGTTCCTATTATCCGTAGTTTTTCTAGTGTTTTGAACATAAAGGGGTATTGTATTTTGTCAAATGCTTTTTCTGCATCAATTGAGAAGACAATATGGTTTTTATCTTTAAGTCTATTGATGTGATGTATTACGTTTATTGATTTCCATATGTTGAACCAACCTTGCCTCCCTGGGACAAACGCCACTTGATCATGGTGCACCATCTTTTCCATATACTTTTGTATTCGATTTGCCAGAATTTTTGTGAGAATGTTAGCATCTATGTTCATTAAAGATATTGGCCTGAAGTTTTTTTTTTTTTTTTTTTTTTTTTTTTTTAGCTGTGTCTTTGCCTGGCTTTGGAATTAATGTAACATTGGCCTCATAGAATGAGTCCAAAAGAGCTCCCTCTTTTTCTATTTCCTGAAATAAATTGGAGAGTATTGGTATTAGTTCTTCTTTGTAGGTCTTGTAGAACTATGCTGTGTATCCATCCAGTACTGGGCTTTTTTTTGGCTGGTAGCTTTTTGATGGTGTCTTCTATTACTTCACTTGAAATTGATCTGTTTAAATTGTGTATAGCCTCCAGATCAACTTTGGGTGATTCATGTGACTCTAGAAATCTGTCAATGCCATCGATATTTTCTATTTTACTAGAGCATAAGTTTTCAAAATAATTTCTAATTATCTTCTGTATTTCTGAGGTGTTTGTTGTGATATTTCCTTTTTCATCGCAGATGTTAGTGATTTGAGTTTTTTCTCTCCTTCTTTTCATTAGCATCACTAAGGGTCTGTCAATTTTATTTAATTTTTCAAAAAACCAACTTTTAGTTTTGTCAATTCTTTGAATTGTTTCTTTAGTCTCAATTTCATTAATTTTAGCTCTGATTTTAATTATTTCCTGTCTTCTACTGCTTTTAGTGTTGATCTGTTCTTCTTTTTCTAGGGCTTTGAGGTGTGATGTTCAGTCATTTATTTGTTGGTTTTTTCTTCTTTTAAGGAATGAACTCAATGCAATGAATTTTCCTCTTAATACTGCATTCATAGTGTCCCAGAAATTTCTATATGAAATATCTGTGTTCTCATTCATGTCTAGGAATATTTTAATCTTCTCCATGATGTCTTCTGCAACCCCTTGTTCATTCAGTAGCATGTTGTTCAGTCTCCAGGTGTTGGAGTAACTTTTTTTTATTTTTTATCATTGATTTCTAATTTCATTCCATTATAATCTGATAGACTTCAGGATAGTATCTCAACTTTTTTATATTTGCTAAGAGTTGCTTTGTGGCATAGTATGTGGTCTATTTTAGAGAAGGAGCCATATGCTGCTGAGAAGAAGGTGTATTCATTCACTGAGGGATGGAATATTCTCTATATGTCTGTTAAGTCTAAGTTATTAACTGTATTAATGAGGTCTAAGTTTTCTTTATTTAGCTTTTGTTAGGACAATCTATCCAGTGGTGAAAGAGGTGTGTTGAAGTCTCCTAGAATAATTGTGTTGTGGTCTATTTGACTCTTGAACTTGAGAAGGGTTTGTTTGATGAATGTAGGTGCTCCATTATTTGGGGCATATAGATTTATAGTTGTTATATCTTGTTGATGAATGGTTCCCTTAAGCAATTAGAAATATCCATCTTTGTCCCTTTTGATTAACGTTGGCTTGAAGTCTACCTTATTTGATATGAGAATGGAAACCCCTGCCTGCTTCCGTGTCCCATGTGAGTGGTAAGCTTTTTCCCAGCCTTTCACCTTCAGTCTGTTGATGTCTTTTTCTATGAGGTGAGTTTCTTGGAGACAGCGCTGTCTGAACTAGCTCCTCCTGTTTTTACCTATCCTGCTCTACTGGAAGCCCACACGCACTGGCTCCCTTCCTCACAGGTGAAGTTTCAGTTACAGTAACTTCTCTGGTTCAGGAGGGCACCAGGCCAACACCTCAGGGTGCCCGTGGTTAAAAGCACATGCTATGAGCACTCTGGCAGTGACCTGCCTTACAAAGCTGGGCAGAGGATTAGTGGGGTATAGAGTCCTTTCTACATGGTTCTTGGTAATTTTCATCAGAGCCTTAGGAAACTAATCAGTTTGTGTATTTTCAGGATAGAAGCAAATGCTGTTCAAACCACTGTTTGCAGCTTTGAGCAACTGTCAATATGGACAAAATTTCCTGGTGCTTATATTTGAGCCAACAGAATGCTTTTAATACCTGGTGTGAAAAGATAGAGCTGCTGAGGTTTCATACCCAGAGGAAGTACTGTGACAAGCAGTGTCCAGACCTCCTCTTGAAAGTCATTGAGGGTGATTCCCCTCTTCCACTTAGCTGCAGCTGGTCCTCTTCCTAATGGTTCCTCACCTGACAAGGAAAGGTGTTACTGCCACTTTTGCAGGTGTGCTGCCTCCTTTCCAGCCTGCTGGGGCTGAAGCCTGGGAACCACTGTCTCACAATGGGTCACCTAAAGGCAGACACATGGTTGTACTTCCAGGACTCAGAGAGGGTTTGAAAGGCAGCTGGGTGTTCACACCCTAGATAGAGTCCCATTCAACCAGGAGTAACAGCAAGGCTGGAAGGATAGGCACAGACAAACATCCCAGTAGTGACCCCTGAGAGTTGGGGCTGTGGCCAAGTTGAGGCTCCTGCTGCTTCCCCAGATGACTAGCTGCTGAGGAAGTGCATTAGAGAGCAGGTTGATGATATGAGCAGGAAGACCAGGAGCCCCAGAGGTAGAGCAACAGGGAAGGAGACCTCAGAAAACTGCTCGATCTCAGGTATCCAGACAGCTACTAAATGTGTCATTTTAACCTAGCAATAACAGTAGAAATGTTGAGATAAGTCAATGACCAGTTAAAGAAAAAAAGAAATGTTCTTAAATGTTGCCCCTGTCCCCAATTGCATAGTTAAATGAATTAAAATATATAGAGTAATACTGAAGGTAAAATTAAGGTAAGTCTGGGCTATAGGAGAAAGGCTAGAGCGTGCAGATTGCCTTTACATTTCTTCCAGAGAATGTGCACAGATTGCTCTTGATACCATGTTTTGTGCACGTGTCTCTGAAATCACCCAAAGAGCCTTCCATTGGCACACTAGTTCAATTCCCCTGGAGACCCTGAAGGCCATAGGGGCTTGTAGCAGACAAACACAGCCAGCAATAGGGAGATTCAAGGAGTCTGATAGAGGAGTTTGGAGACAAGGACTTCAGCATCCTGAAGGTTCACTCTATCTTGAACCCAATCATGCACAAAGGCTGCTTTCCCACAGGTGTGAGCCTGTCTTGAGAACTGCCAGAACACTCAGAAAACTGCCACTAAGGTTTAACATTTGAAAAGAAACTCCAGGAGGCTGTGGACATGCACAGGCCTCGGACATGCACTCTGAGTGTCATTGCCAATCACAGTCCTGGAAGGAAGGGCACTGGGGTATTTGGCTGCTGTTGCTGTGGCCACGACTGTCGTGGTGGACAGCTACCAAACTACAGCGCTCCAGTGTTGTGGGTGCTGTGGGAAGACTTGGCTGGCTCAACTCTAAGCGCTAGTATGCGCTAGTATTGGATTGCAGAGGTGGTTTTAGGTGAGGGGGAGGGAAGGTTCCTCTGAATCCCTCCCTGGCCTCTGCCAAGAGGAAGTTTTTGGAGTGCTGACTCAGGACCAGGGGCTCTTGGGCTCCTCTACTGGCCTGATGATGATGTGCCTATGCTTTGGGAGATGGAGGTATTACAGACATAACTTGCCCAGATACCAGGTGGGATACAAACCTGTGAGCAATATGTAGAAGGCTGTAATTGTGGGCAAGGTAGCCAAAGTGCAGCATATGTTTGCTTGTGGTGAGAGTGGTGTGAACGACAGAGATGAAAAGAACAGGTAATAGGGCCAGAACCTATGGGCAAGGGGCCTGAGGTGCTGACAGAAGAACAAATGAGAGCATCAAGAAACATCAAAGTCCAGGCTGTTCCCAGGGGGAGGGTACAGAGTAGGCCAGTCACCCCTCACAAAAACACTTGGCTTTGCTTAACTTAAACCGCCTCAGTCACTTGGACCGGAAAACCTTGGAGGGGCTAATTCCTAGAATGTTTTTATGAGTAGAAAAACAAAAACAGGGTTTCAATCCACTAATAATTTGCCTGATATACCACTTTATTGACTGTACGAAAGGGTGTTACCTAGTAAAATTAAGTATATGCGGCATCCATTAATCATGTACTCATTTACAATGAGCAGAATGTTCTATATATTGTAGAAATTTGGTAAAATTTCATTAGAACCCAGTGTCACTGTTCACAGTGGTGCACACCTATAATTTCAGTGGCTATGCAGGCTAAGGTAGGATAATCATAAGTTCGAGGCCAGCCTCAGTAAATTATGCTAAGGTGTAGCTCAGTGATAAAAGACATGCAATCCTGAAAATGGGTTCAACACACAGACTAAAAGCAAAACCCAATATCTGTCAGTGTATACCCATGTGTGCACATTGATGCTTCATGTATATTTCACACAGAGGAGCATGGTTTCATTAAATGTCATCATAAAACTGCCAAGCCTAATATTTACCACACAGTTTGTCCTGTCTGCTGGAGATGTCAGGGCTTTTTGAGTGCACATTCTGGTCAGGAACTTTACAAATCAATTTTCTTTCCCCATTTGTGAATATGTCATTAAGACAGACACTTGGGAACTAGGATTTCGGAGCTAAGACTTCAGAGAACAGTTGTTTGTTAAACACACCACCATATTGATAATGCGCTCTAGACATTGGTCAGGGAGACAGATTGTACACATTCACAGTACAATTTTAGGAAAATGATAATACTTATAAACATGCTTCAAAAACACTGCCTTACTAGAGGGAAAAAATGCAGGTATTTTTCACTACAATCATTCAGAATCAAGTATGAAAGTTCTGCTCTAATGCATTGTAAGAAGACATTCTGCCACATTTAGAATGTTTTGTACAAAGATACACACTTTCTTGGTCTACTTCTTGATTCTCTTGTCCTCTTAGAATTGCCTCCAAATTTTAATGTTGTCAGTCTATGCATTCACAAATATCATACCATTTATTTTAACAATACATTGTAAAACTGCAAATTATTTATAATTTTTTTTTTTTTTTGTTAAGAAAAATGATGTGTGATACTGGTTTTGGCAAAGGAACAAATGCTGGAAATGTTGGTTCAAGGAAGAGTTCAATTTTGTAGAAAGCTGGAGAAGTGTCTCTGCAGGGAAGATCCCACTAAAACCTACAAGTCACATGACAGCCATCATCACAAACCTGAGATATCACTTTTTTCATTTTTTAGCAGATCTTAATGGACATCCAAGCCCCCAAAAGTAGCCTGGGATGGAGTAAGCCAGTGCATGTGGGCATGGAATGGTGCAGGATAGGTGAAAGTAGGAGGACATAGAGCAGGCAGTAACTTCTCTGGTTCAGGAAGGCACCAGGCCCACACTCCAGGGTGCCTGAGGTAAAGAGAAGGTGCTGTGAGAACTCTAGCAATGAAATGCAGTACAGTGTTGGGCAGAGGAGTACTGGGGTTTGGAGTTCTTTCTGCATGGTTCTTGGTCATTTTCTTGATTGCCTTAGGAAACAGTAATCGGTTAGTGGAATTTCTGTGTGGAACAGGATGATATTCAAATCACTGTTTGCATCTTCTGAGTAACTGGCAATACTGACAAAATATACAGGCTACTTAGACTTTGCCCAAAAGAATGCTTTTAAGCCCTTACCTGGTGTGAAATGTAGATGGAGCTGCTGAAGATTGCTATCCAGATACAGACCACTGACAAGCAGTGTCCAGACCTCCTCCTCTTGAAGGTCATTGAAGGTGTTTCTCCTCTTCCACTTAGCTACAGTTGCTCATATTCCAGGTGGTTGCACTCCATGCAAGGATAGGGCCCAATATTGCCTTCCCAGGTATAGGACCCCCATTCTGGCAGCTGGGGCCAGAGCCTGGGCAACAGTGCCTCATCATAGCTAACCTTGACAGCAACCCAGTTACTTCCAGGATTCAACTAGAGGAGGTGGAAAGCCATCTGAGTGCCAGCTGTCTGGATACAGTGTCACACAACCAGAAGTGACATCAGGACATAAAGGATGGGAAAGGACACAGGTCCCAGTGGTGAGTCCTGAGAATTTGGGATATTGATACGTTGAGGCTCCTGCTGCTTCCACAGATGATCAGCTGCTGAGGAAGTGGAGTTCAAAAGAACAGGAGCTTGAGGACAATCTGAAGATCAAGGCTGGAGACCTCAGAAAACTGTTGAGTGCTAGTTACCCAGACAGCAGGGAATATGTTATTTTAACCTAGCCATAACTGTAGGCATGAGACAACTGAATGGCCAGTTGAAAATCAGAAATATTTTTAATGTTGCTCCATGTCCCCAATGAATAGTGATTTCATTGCAGAATATTAAAGGAAGGTAGTCTGGGTCATAGCAACGTGGAAGGAGGCATGCTCATTGATATTTCATTTCTTCAGGTGAATTTATGCTGCTTTGGCTTCAAGGGTTCACTCTTGATACCATGTATTTTGCCCTTGTCGCTGAATTCAGTAAAACAGCCTTGTCTTACTGCATCCGTTGAAATCCCCTGGAGACCCGCAGGTTCGCAGTGACTGGTGGCAGAGAAACATAGCAGGCAATGGGCAGATTCAAGGAACTGAATAGTGGAGTTTACTTGGAGACCAGGCCTTCAGTATCCTGCTGATCCTCTCTAAGTTGAGCTCACTCACAGACAGGGGATGGATTCCCACAGACGACTAGAGACACACGCCTGTCTTAAGAAAGACTGGACCACTCAAGACACCCATCGCTGAGGTTTGACAGTTTAAAGGAAACTGGCATCATTTGGCCTAGAACATGCGCGCTGAAGAGCATTGACGCCCCAGCTAATCAGAGTCCTGGAAGGACGCACACTCAGTCATTTGGTCGCTGTTGCTTGGCAACCACTGTTTCGTGGTGCACAGCTACCGAACCTTAGAGCTCTTCCAAAGCAGGTACTGTGGGAAGAACTGGCTGGCTGAACTCTAAGTACTAGTATTGGATTGCAGAGGCGGTTTTAAGTGAGGGGGAGGGAAGGTGCCTCTGAATCCCTCCCTGGCTTCTGCCAGGAGGAAGATTTTTGGTGTGCGGACTCAGGACCAGGGGCCCTCAGGCTCCTCCACTGGCCTGAGAATGAAGTGCCTTTGCTTTGGGCAGTGGCGGTCTTATAGACATAACTCACCCAGATGCCAGGTAGGATACAAACCTGTGAGCAATATGCAGAAGGAGGTAAGTGTGGGGAAGGTGGCCAAAGTGCAGCATTATGTTCACTTGTGGCTAGAGTGGCATGAAAGAGATTAAAAGAACAGGTAATAGGGGTGGAACCTAGGGCCAGGGGCCTGAGGTGCTGGCAGGGGGACATGTGTGAGAAGCAAGCAAAGTCCAGACTGTTCCCAGGGGGAGGACACGGGGAGGGTGAATCTCTCCTCACCAAGACACTTGGTTTCCTGCCCCTGAGCTGCCTCAGCCCCTGAGATGTGCAAACCTTGGAAGGATGTAGAGCCTAGTCCATCTTGATGAGTATCCAAGCAAAAACAGGGTTCCCATCCACTAATCTTTTGCCTGATAAACCCTTTATTGACTATATTGAAAAGTTGTTACATAGTAAAATTAAGTATGCATGGCATTTCATTTTGCATGTAGTCATTTACAAAATCATGTTACATATGTTGTAAAGAGTCTGATAGAAGTAGTTCCCATAATTCAGCAAGTTCAGGACTATTATTTTAATGATTAAAAACAATATCAATTAGTGTACACTCATGTATTTATACATATGTATTTTTTTTTTTTTTTTTACTGATGATCCTTACAAGAAATCTAGGAATGGGTCTTATTTATATAAAAATCCATTACCAACTGGCTTAATTAAGGGTTCTGGCTTCTCTCCTTAGTGGATTCTGTTTAATATGCTTTCACTCAATGACAGTTCCTCTATCTTTGAAGGGTTGCTCAACGTCATCTTGATTAATCAACCATGTGCATAACAACATTAGTCACAGGCTTGGATTTTCTTCAAGTTCTTCCTTAACCTCAGTTGCTTCCTCTGATAGAGCAGATTGGAAATCATTGGCTCTTTTCACATTTTCCAAAGCATAATGCACATCTTCCCTTTTCAATTGTACTCCATGATCAAGCAGACTATAGCAAACATCTCTACAAAAGCTTCCTGTGCAAAATTGGTGATTCCCACTTTTCCTGGCAACATCATTTCCCTAGGTTTCCTTGACCATATTGCTGATTCCCCCAGTCCTGTCACAGTTTGTATGTGAACTTGAACAGGGAGGGCACAGCACTGGGTGTGCAACATTCCAAAAAAACTGCCCTTAGCCTGCATGAACACAAGTAGTGTGCAGCAGGCACCCAGTCTGTTCAGGCTGCAGTCAGTGGCCTGAAGCTCCAGGTTGTGGTTGTGGGGTGTTGTCAGAGTATCCAGGGTCACCAGGAGTGCCTGGGCCCAGCCTCCCTGTTCTTCAATAAGAAACTTCATTATTTCCAGAGTAGGAATTCTTTCCATGTTGATCAGTTTTCCATAAAATAAATCAAACATCAAGTTATTAATGTCTTTAACTCTATTTGCTGTATTTGACCACAACACAGATACATCTGCAAGGAAAAAAGCTTTGCCTTTCTAATTATCCAAATATGCTCTGAATTTTTATAAAGCAATTTGTATAACAACAGACAAAGAGTTAAATAAGTTGAACAGAAAGTGCAGAAGCACCCAAATATCAGTGAAAATTTAGAAGTGTGGTTTGGCTAACAAGGCATTTCAGTCATAGTAGAAGAATGATTCGTGGAAAAATAGCCTGTTAAGGGTTTGGAGGAAACTAGGCACCATTTTTTGTAGTTGTTGTCAAGAACAGGGGATAAATCAATGGGCCCCTAGCCACTGAGAAACATCCTCAGCTGTTTTTGAGACAGGGCATTGGTAATATGCTCAGGCTGGACCTTGCCATCCTCCTGCCTTAGTATGTTAGGGTCTGGAATGATAGGCCTGTGCCACCATGCCTGAAAGGTAGTGACCTTTTTATGTTGCAAATCCTAAGTGTCTGATGAAACATATATTGAAAATTTTCAGTAATGCAAATGAGAAAAGTGGTAGAAGCAAACACAGATGCCTCCTGTATGTGTAACGTTGGCAAAAACCTTTGCTACAATGACCTGAAAAGCAAGCTGGCCATTGTGTTTTTCTCTTTTCTTTGGAAAAACAGGATTGAACTCAGGGCCTGGAATGCTAAACTCACACATGGAGCTACATCCCACAGCTATGAGCAAGCATTCTGAAGTCTTGTTTATCAAAACAAAAGTCAAAATGACCAGTATGTCAGAAAATTTTAGCTAAATCAATGTTCTTTCAAAATATTTGCATTGTATATAGGGAATTGAAAAACATATCTTCATTTTCCAGATGTTTCTTTGAAATCAAAAGGGAAAATGCTGAACAATAATTTCTTTATATTTTCCAGCTGTCTGGGAATAAAACCAATGGGCCTTTTGCCTGCTGAGGAGAAGCTTTTAAGTTTGAATCTATCCCATTTATTGATTCTTGATATTAATTCTTATGCTACAGGAGTCTTATTAAGGAATTTGGGCCTAATCCGACATGTTGGAGATTGGAGCTTACTTTTTCTTCTATTAGGCATATAGTCTCTGGTCTAATTTGTAGGTCCTTGATCTACTTTGAGTTAAATTTTGTGCATGGTGAAAGATAAAGGTTTAATTTCAATTTGCTATATATGGATTTCCAGTTTTCCCAGCACCATTTGTTAAAGAGGCTATCTTTTCTCCAATGTACATTTTGACACCTTTATCTAAAATAAGATAACTGAAATTATATGTATTGGTCTCTGTGTCCTCGATTCTGTACCATTGGTCTACCATCCTATTTTGGTGCCAATACCATGCTGCTTTTGGTAGTACGGTCATTTTGACAATATTAATTCTGCCTATTCAAGAACACGGTAGGTTATTCTATCTTCTAAGGTCTTCTATAATTTCTTTCTTTACTGTTCTGTACTTTTCATTATAGAGGTCTTTTGCCTCTTTTGTTAAGTAGATTCCCAGGTATTTTATTTTTTTATGCTATTGTAAATGGGGTAGTTTTCATCATTTCACTTTCAGAGGATTTGTCACTGATGTACATAAATGCCTTTGACTTATGGGTATTGATCTTGTAACCTGCTATTTTGCCAAATTCACTTCCTAGTTGTAAGAGTTTTCTGGTGGAGTTTTTTGGATCTTCTAGGTATATTATCATATCATCAGCAAATAGTGCAAATTTGAGCTCTTCTTTTCCTATCTGGATCCCTTTAATTTCTTTCATCTGTCTAATTGCTCTGGCCAGGGTTTCAAGTACTATGTTGAATAACAGTGGTGAAAGGGAGCATCCTTGTCTTGTTCCTGTTTTTAGAGGTAATGCTTTCAATTTTTCTCCATTTAAGATGATGTTAGCCTGGGGCTTCACATAAATAACTTTTATAATGTTGAGATATGTTCCTGATATCCCTAGTTTTTCTAGTGTTTTGAACATAAAGGGGTATTGTATTTTGTCAAATGCTTTTTCTGCATCAATTGAGATGACCATATGTTTTTTTCTTTAAGTCTATTGATGTTATGTATTATGTTTATTGATTTTCATATGTTGAACCAACCTTGCATCCCTGGTATAAACCCTACTTGATCATGGTGCACTATCTTTTAGTTATGTTTTTGTATTTGATTTGCCAGAATTTTGTTGACAATTTTTGCATCTATATTCATTAGAGATATTGGCCTGAAGTTTTCTTTTTTTGCTGTGTCTTTGCCTGGCTTTTGAATTAATGTAATATTTGCCTCATAGAAATAGTCTGGAAGAGCTCCCTATTTTTCTATTTCCTGAAAAAAAATTGAAGAGTATTGGTATTAGTTTTTCTTTGAAGGTCTTGCATAATGTGCCTGTGAACCCATCTGGACCTGTTTTGTTTTGTTTTGTTTTTGTTTTTTGGTAGGTAGTTTTTGGATGGCATCTTCTATTCTCACTTGAAATTGATCTGTTTAAATTGTGTATAGCCTCCATATCTAGTTTGGGCAATTCATATGACTCTAGAAATCTGTCAATGCCTTTGATATTTTCTATTTTATTAGAGTATAAGTTTTCAAAGTAATTTCTAGTTATTTTCTGTATTTCAGAGATATTTGTCTTGATATTTCCTTGTTCATCATGGATACTAGTAATTTGAGTATTTTCTCTCCTCTTTTTCATTAGCATCGCTAAGGGTCTGTCAACTTTATTTAATTTTTTCAAAAAACCAACTACTGGTTTTGTCAATTCTTTGAATTGTTTCTTTAGTCTCAATTTCATTAATTTCAGCTCTGATTTTAATTATTTCCTGTCTTCTACTGCTCTGCTCTTAGCATTGATCTTATCTTCTTCTAGAGCTTTGAGGTGTGATGTTAAGTCATTTATTTGTTGGTTTTTTTTTTTTTTTTCTTTTAAGGAATGAGCTCAGTGCGATGAATTTTCCTCTTAATACTTCCTTCATAGTGTCTCAGATATTTCTATATGATGTATTTGTGTTCTCATTCACCTCTAGAAATTTTTTAATCTCCTCCTTGGTGTCTTCTGCAACCCCTTGTTCATTCAGTAACATGTTGTTTAGTTTCCAATTGTAGGAGTAGTTTTGTTTATTTCTTGTTTTGACATTGATATCCAAATTTCATTCTGTTATGGTCTGATAGAATGCGAGGTAGTATTTTTACATTTTTATATTTGCTGAGAGTTGCTTTGTGGCATGATATATGGTCTATTTTAGAGAAGGAGCCATGTGCTGCTGAGAAGAAAGTGTATTCGTTCGCTGAGGGATGAAATATTCTATATATGTCCATTAGGTCTAAGGTATTAATTACATGAATGAGGTCTAAGTTTTCTTTGTTTAGCTTTTGTTTGGATGATCTATCCATTGGTGAAAGAGGTGTGTTGAAGTCCCCTAGAATAATTGTGTTGTGGTCTAATTTACTCTTGAACTTGAGAAGGGTTTGTTTGATGAATGTGGGTGCTCCATTATTTGGGGCATATAGATTTATAATTGTTATATTTGTTGATGAATGGTTCCCTTAAACAGTAAGAAATATTCATCTTTGACCCTTTTGATTAACTTTGGCTTGAAGTCTATCTTATTTGATATGAGAATGGAAACTCCTGCTTGCTTCTACAGCCCATATGAGAGGTAAGATTTTTCCCAGCCTTTCACCTTCAGTTTGTTGATGTCTTTTTCTATGAGGTGGGTTTCTTGTAGACAGCATATTGTTGAGTCATTTCTTTTAATCCAGTCTGACAGTCTGTGTCTTTTGAATGGTGATTTTATGTCATTAACATTCAGGGTTATTATTGAGACTTGATTCATATTCCCATCCATTTTTATTTGATTATGGTTTTTAACTTGATTTGGTTTCTCCTCTGGTTGGTGTTTCCTTTAGTTTAATAATTACCTTTGCTGATTTTCATTCTTATTTTTCTTTTCTTCTTCATGGAATATTTTACCCAGGATGTTCTGAAATGCAGGCTTTTGAGTTGTGAAATCTTTTAACTTTTGTTTGTCATGGGAGGTTTTTATTTCATCTTCAAATCTGAAGCTTAATTTTGCTGGATATAAGATTCTTGGTTGACATCCCTTTTCTTTCAGAGTTTGAATTATGTTGTTCCAGGATCTTCTAGCTTTTAAGGTATGGGTGAAAGCTCTCACACAATCTAATTGGTTTCCCCCTATATGTAATCTGATTTCTTTCTCTCGTGGTTTTTAATATTCTCTCCTGTTCAGTATATTAGGTATTTTCATTATAATGTGCCTTGTGGATCTATAGTTATTTTGTACATTTGATGTTCAGTAAGCCTCTTGAACTTGTTTTTCTCATTCATTCCTCATGTTTGGAAATTTTTCTGCTATTATTTCATTGAATAAATTACTCATTTCTTTGGTTTGGAACTCTGCACCTTCCTCTACCCCAATCACTCTTATATTTGGTCTTTTTATGCTATCCCATACTTCTTGAATGTTCTGCTTATGATTTCTTACCATTTTTGCTGTGTGGTCTACATTTTTCTCCAGGATATATATTTTGCATTCATTATCTGATGTAAGCTGCCTGTCATGGCCAGCCACAGAGCCGCTGGAGAAAAACTCGGAGGCAGAGTAAAGCTATTACTACTTTTACTTCTACTTTCTTAGAGAGAGCTTAGAGAGAGAAAGAAAGATTTTTCTTCTTCTTAGAAAGAGCTTAGAGAGAAAGATTAGAGAGAGATTAGAGAGAGCTTTCTTCTTTCTTCTTTTCTTCTTAGCTTAGAGAGAAAGAAAGATAGAGAGAGCTTAGCTTAGAGAAAGATTATTTTTTAGAGCTTCTTTCTTCTTTCTTCTTTCTTCCTCGGGAGCCTCAGCCTAACTCTGACCAGCAATTACTTCTTCTATCTGGTTTCTCTTCTGTAACTGCTCTGCCTACGTTCTGGCCGCTCTGATTCTTTTCTTCTTCTCTGACCCGAACTCTTCTTCTGACCGACCGAGCGACTGCACGACTGACTGAATGAATTCATTCTTCATTCTCCTAACTCCAACCGCTTTCACCCGGTTATATACCTTTAGCTTTGCGGGTGCCTCACGTGCATTTACAGGTTGCATCACATACATATCAGGTGGAACTTTTGGCTTCCAGCTAGCTGCAATAGCCCTTCCTAATTGGGGCTCCTTCAATCTGAGGTCCTTTCTTCCAAGTGGTCTAATCTGTTGGTGATGTTTTCAATTGAACATTTAGTTTGGTTTATTGCTTCTTTAATTTCCAGGATTTCTGTTTGGTTTCTCTTTAGAACCTCTATCTCCCTATTGAGGTAATCTTTGCTTCTTGTATTTGTTTATGAAGTTTTTTATCAAAATGATCTTTTACCACCTGAATTGCTCCCTCATTTCATTTTTTAGTTCATTCTTGAGTTCTATGAACAATTGGAATATGTAATTCCTGAATTTCATCTCTGGCATTTCACCAACTGTGCTTGCCAGGGAATCTGCTAAGGAGGTATGTTGATTTGTTTGAGTCACTTTCTTCCCTTGTGTCTTCATATTGTTTGTGTGACTTTTCTTCTAGTGCTGTGGAAACTTCACTATTTCATTTTTACCTTAAAGCCTTATGATGCTCCTGTAGTACAATGCTATCTGCTCCCCTTATAAATTCTTTACACTTTAAAACCAGACAATTTCTATTCAGATAACCACAGTTTCATTACAATGTACAGAATTAGTTAAGTCAGATGTTGTCTCCAATATGTTCTGTATGTTTGTGATGGGGTTTGTAATTTCAAATATTGGACACAGAGGTGATATGTTTAGGAGGAAGTAAGTGAGCATATTTAGTTGTTTTTTCTTAGGAAGTATGAAAAGAGAAATCTATGGTAGTAGTTTAGTATCTGCACAAGAGAGAGGAAAGAAATTGGAGTGAACAATTTAGTGGGAAGACTGATGTATAAATAAACCAAACTTATACATGTTGAGAGAAGAAAAAAGAAAGAAAATGACAAAGTAGTAGAAATTAGTGAAAAAGAGGAGAAAGTGAATTAAAAAAATAGAGAATAAACTATATATAACACCACTTTAATGTATTGTTCAGTTGCCCAGTTCTAGAAATCCCAATTTCTGCATAAAACTTGTTTTTGCCTCTGTTGAGAATGCAATGGTAGGGTGTAAATAGGAAAGATGAGGGAAGGAGAAAAGAGACAAAAGAGAGAAGGAAGAAAAGAGAAGAAACAACAAACAAAGAAAAAACAAAAACAAAGTCAAACCCACCAACAAGTTTCAGTCAAGCAGCACCCAGGGAAGCCCTTCTTTTACCCCCTCAGCTGTCAAGCCAGCTGTTTTAGATCATGCCCAGGCAGTCACAGAGAACCTGTGAGTGGAGTCAAGACTGCACCTCTGGCCAGCGGAAGAATGGCTGGGGGAGGGGGGGGGAATGTGTCAACAGGTCTATGGCACTGGAAGATGGTCTGTCCAGAAGGCATCCCCTCCCCATGCTCATCCACAGTTGCAGTGACTCGGGGCGCCACACTGGCCTCAGACACGCCCTCCCCGATGGCTGCCTGCATCTCACCCAGGTGTGTGCTGGTCTAAGAGCACTAGTCAAATCCTTGGATGCCCACCAGCCTCCATGCACAGCTGCTTCTCCTTTCTTCCTTGTTTCTTTCTCCCGTTCATCTGTGGCCCCCTTCAAAAATGGTGGTGATGGCTCTCCTCAGGCCCAACAGCACTTCCCCAGACATGTGTGTCACTCCCGAGCATGCAGCCCCACCTGGCAATTTGTGTGAAAGTACTCTGCGTGGAAGCTGCCCGTGTCTACTTTCTTTCTATCCTTCTGCACTGTTCCACTTTAATGCCGGGGACTTTCCCCTACCAGCCGTGACTGCTGCGCCATTACCGCTGGCTCTGCTGTAGATATCTCCTGTGGGTTCCCCGCCGTTGGTGATCTGGAGTCTCACGCTGCTGTATTTCACCATCTCGCTGTCCCAAGAAGCACGAATGTCCCAGCTCCCTCACAGTTGCAGGAATAGCGTTAGCATCTCGTCCAAACTCCCCACTAAGTCTCCTCTAGTGACTGACTTCCAGGGCACCTCCCTTTTGTCCGCCATCTTCCGTATTCGCTTCTGCCATGTCCGCCCCACTCTTTTTTAAAGTACTTTTTCTCCATGTTCATAGCATTAAGCATTTAGTGCAACTCTTCACATTACATGAAATTTACTTCTGACACTTAATAACATTTTAGTATTAGTAGATTACAGCATAGAGGTTTTGTTAATTTGTACTTCCAGGATTTCAGTATGGCATAATTCTAGAATGCCTTTTTTTTAATCATTGAAGTGATATTATAGAACTCACTTGATTCCTCACTGATTTTTATGATACCATATAAAAATCCAATTTAGTATGAAAGATACATCACTCATAATTTTATTACACCTAGAATTGTTTTCTGATAATACAATGTTTTCAAAATTGTTATTTAAAGTTGAGAACTGAACCTGGGACCTTGTAAGTACAAGCTGTCACTGAGATACACATCATGTCCTGACAATTCAAATCTTAAGAAACTACTCCAATTTCATGAAAGATAAAACTTGCTGGTTTAAAATATATATATTTTTTAATGTTCCAGCACTTTGTGCCTAACAAATTACAAGAAAAACAATACAAATTGAGGCAATGTTTAAATTTTGTTCTTTGGGCTGGGGATGGAATCTAGTGCCTCAAGCTTAGTAGTCAAGCCCTCCATTGCATATCCCAAGCCTAAGAGTAGCTCTGATCTTCATTGTTATTTGAATGTTGGTACATTACAGACACTTTCACAAAAATTTTGCTGGTTCATTTAAGTAATTCTCAAATACTATTTTGGTTAGTAAGTTTTATCCTAAAGGTGACTATCCAGGTACAACACAAAGTGACATTCCTCAAACTTTAGCATTTTACTTGACCAAATATTGCATCCAACAGACTATTGGTTGGTATTTTTTTGAACTAAACAGAGTCTGGTTTGCATCTCCAAGGCAGTGCCTGACTACTCTGAATTTTAACTCTTATCACAGTATCTGAACATCATGCTTATTATTCAGACAGCAAAGATTAATCAAAAAAAAGCTTTCTTATTATCCCTGTTAAATACTCTGTATTCCTCCTGTCTTCTGAAAGTTTGGGTTGATTGTCAACTTCTTTCAATTCTGTTCCATTTGGCTTTTTCCTGGGGTCTTTAATTACACATATACTCCTTTGGGTTCTCAATCAATAAACTGTCCCTTGCATCTTTGGGATCAAATACATCTATTTTATAATTATATACTAACTGGTGTAATGTTCTTCATTCATAAGACATTTACAACTTGACGTTGAAATTCACATTACAGGCAAACTTCATGGATTTTATTATACCTGAGGGCATATTTGTTTCCTTATAACATTTGAGCATCCTGGAAAAGGAAGCCATGTGTAAGCTGCCTGTCACGGCCAGCCACGGCGCCGCCACGGGAGGAAAATTCTCGGAGGCAGAGTTAAGCTTTTACTACTTTTACTTCTAGAGCTTAGAGAGGGAAAGAAAGATTTTTCTTCTTAGCTTAGAGTAGAGTAGCTTAGAGTCTTTCTTCTCTCTTCTTTCTTCCTTCTTCTTTCTTCTGTCTTCTGTCTTCCTCAGGAGTCTCGGCCTAACTCTGACCAGTCATTACTTCTTCTATCTGGTTTCTCTTCTGTAACCGCTCTGCCTACGTTCTGGCCGCTCTGATTCTTCTGACCGACCGAGTGACTGCCCGGCTGACTGAATTCTCCGTTCTCCTAACTCGGACCGCTTTCACCCGGTTATATACCTTCAGGTTTGCGGGTGCCTACAGGTGCGTCACATACATATCAGGCGGAACCCATGGCTTCCAGCTAGCTACAACAGCCCTTCCTAATTAGGGCTCCTTCAGCCATGATATCAAATTTTGGTTTAATCCATGAAGAGTTACCAAATATATGCAAGCCTTGGAAAGTGTATATGGATTAAACTTTTTTGAAACAATGCTTTTCCAACCCATCATTTTAAGGAAGATTCAATGAGTTTTCAATATGTCCTCTTGAAGGGAGTGAGATGATATTTGTATTTGTTATGCCTCGCTATTGTTGATTTCACTGTATTTTGGTTTTTAAAGTCTCACTTTCAACTCATCCTCTCTTTCAAGTGAACAGTATTTTGAAGAATATAAAGTCAAGGAAGAAGAAAACATTTCTGTAAGTGTTCTACAGAAAAACATCTTTTTGTTGGGTTGTGGTGTGGTAGGCAGCAAAGGACATTCTACTCCCACCCCAAGATCAGAAGCCAAGAGTCAGAGGGATGGAGACAAAAATACTAGCTGCATTGCTCACACCTAATACCTAAGGGACAGATAGGCTTAGACATGCAGCCACTGTAGGTTTCCCAATCCTCCATCTCAGATTGGACACTTAAACAAGTTTCAGCGGAAGAAACCACAACTTGACTGGCATCTCCAAAGCAGGATGCTCCCTACAGACATGACAACAGAGCTACACTCACAATTACCATGGGCAGCACATCTTTTAAGGAGAAATGTAGAACCAAGCCAGTGTTTTCAATGTGTTCCATCCAGTTACACCCACTAGATAAATCTCTCCTTTCATGAGGAAGGTGGAGAGAGTGCAATTCCTCACATGGAAGCTTGAGGCCAGGGAAATGAAGTTTCTGCTACCATTTTTGCCTGGATTTAAATTATAATTGAAATGAAGCCCCTGCCTTTGTATATCCCAATGCATAACTAGAAGTATGGTAGATGGCAAAGAGAAATCTGTCTTGTGCTTTGAATTTTGCTATCAGAGATTCATCACATGAACCATTCATTTGTGGATTGATCTGGGAAATTAAGTCTTATCTTGAATAAATAAAATTTTCTTTTATGGGAGAGTGTTCTTACGTTCAGCTTGTGTGGTTCAACGATAGGTTTTCTTCTTCGACATCCTATTCTGTGATTTAAAGTACCTGTGCTTATTAGGGAACAAGTGATTTCTGCTACTAGAGGTCATTATATTAATTTGTGTTCCTTTATTTTTATTCACAACTTTAGAACATATTATGTATTGGAGTGTTACCCTTTTATATCTCATACTTGAACATTGTTGACCTATGTGACAAAGTTTTGCATATGTATTTTCTCTCAAATATGTTTATAAATTCTTTATCTTCCATAAGTATGAGATCAGTGACAACCTATAACTCCAGGCTCAGTAAGAGACTCAAAGGTCATTCTGGCCTGCAGCCATTTGGCTTCATGATCTGTTAAGGTATCATGTCTCTGAGCCTCTGTTGGCTTTTATATAAAAAGTGGCACTGTGACTTTCATACATTTCTAAATTAAAAACAAATAGAACAGTACTTTCAATATTTTTCTGGCATGCAATTATACTACATAAAACTGAAGTAGAGCTATCAACAAAAAGAAGGGGTGGGTGCTCTGAAGCTGTGGCCCTTATCCCTTTAGTTTGCATTATCCTGTGGGGAAGCATGGCTTTCTGTGGACATTCTTAAAAGCCACCAGTTATGAGAGAATTCTTATAAAAAGATAAAAGGCATGGTATATTCTATTGTATGTACTTTTCTCACCTCACATTGTTAAAATGGAAAAGGACAAGTGAACTTACTGATGTGATTTACCCATTAAGTTTGGGTGTTGGGTTTCCTCCATCCTCTTAAAATTGATTCCCATCTAGACAGAGAGTGTGTACAGAGAAAGGAAGCATGTTTTCTCTAACTGAAAAACTTATTTTGCACTTAAGGAACTGATATTGTTTTGGATTTGTATTAAACATAAATGCAGTTTAGCAGTTTGCCAAACATTGATATTCCTTTGAACAACATTGAGTTTTCCCTGAAGCTATTCATTACTCAAACTTTGGTGACAGCCTTATCTTATAGAGTAGGACAGTGATGAATGTCACCAAACATTTTTCTCATTTATTTTGCATATTCTTTGCCCGGAACTGTATTAATCCATTCACATGCCAAAAAAAAAAAAAAAAAAAAAAAAAAACCTTCTGGATTCTTATTAAAGAAAGAGTTGGATTTAATGGGAAAGCAAGAATTGGATGAAAAGAACTTTAAAATAATCTTTTGTGATTTAAATTTGCCCTTGTTAGAGCAATTACTCCAACCTACCACCAGGCAGGAGGAAACTGAATCCTTCAGTGCCCAACACCTTTAAGAAAGCTTTCAGCTGTCTCTTTTGCAGAGCAGCCCCTCGCTCAATTGCTCTGAGCTTGTCCCCTGTTCCTGTAAGCTTTAATTTCTTTCTTGTTCTCTTTCCCCAAAGGAGTTTCCCTCAGCTGTCATTTATATTGTCTAGTGTCCCATGGCCTGTGAAAATGTGGAAGAGACATTATGCTCTTTCAGAGGCAGGGGAAACAAATGACCTTGATTTTATTTTGTTATCCTCTCAGAAACCACTATGCAGAGAGTGAGGTTTCTTCCTCCAGGGTTCAGGGTGTGTATAGCTCAGTGGTAGAGTTCATATTTAGCATCTAATAGATTGGCTATAATTGTATGTTGAATCAAAACAATGTAAGTAGCTTTTCAGATTACATATATATTCTATTATCTAAATATAAAATGAGTGAGAGTTTAATTTCATTTGTTCAATTTTTTAAAAGCAATCCTCAACTTAGGTCTAGCCTCTGAATCACTTCTTTGGAGGCCACATTTTTAAAATGACATATCATTCCCATGATTATGCTTCTGTTTAGCATTAGAAATAATATTTTATTCCTTTAGATGTGATAGGGGTTGCAATAAAGTATAGTTAGAGAACTCAAAGTATGTTGATAAATATTATGAAGCATATTTAAATTAATGTGTTGATTTCTGAAATAATCAATTTATAGCACATGTTGTCCCTTTGTTTTGTTAATACATTTTATGTTAAATATGTTTTGCTTACACACATCATATAGAAGATATGAAAACATAAACATTCTTCATGTAGGGCACACTTATTCCTTATTTGTTTATGCTCTCTAACATATAAAATATCATGTTTTTGTTTTGTTTTCTTGCTCCATGCTCTCTTAATTTCTGTTATTTCTGGATGCTCTCCACCTGCATATGGTAACTACTGTTAGAAAGCAAAGACATCATCCAATTCTCAGATTTCTGGCCCCAAAATCCAGACTCAGAATTCCTGGAGGCAGGGTATAGCAATTGTCAATTCCTGTTGGAAGACTGAACCCAAGGAATCTCTCCTTTGGGGCCCACTCATGTGATGTGGGAGCCTGATCTTAGCCCCTTATTTCACTTGCAAATCCCACAATTCCTGGTCTCTAATTTAGCCTCTAAACTGTATCTCTCACAACCTACCCTATGAACTTTCCAATCAGGTACCTCTCTTTTAGGAGATCCTGAGCTCTGAGCACCAGAACCTGTGAGCCTGTGATGAAGAGCTGTTCTATATCATGCAGATCAGAACCAGGAGTTGAGAGCTGCAGAATGGCCACGTAGCTGCAAGCACTGGGCCAGGTCTGTGGCTAGGGAGGGGTTGAGAGACTTGGTATTGGGGAGTCAGAGGGCCCTGTTGATTGCCAAACCAATGGGACCAGGGTGTTGGTGGATGCCAGATTGTGCAGGGAGTTGGGGACCAGGATGTTGTCAAGTCCCAGCAAGTGCAGGCCTGAGTTGGCCCTGGAAACCCAGTGGGTGCTGGACTGGTTGGCTGGGCAAACTGAGAGCAAGATGCTGTCACACCCTCTTCCAATCTATTGACCCCATGCAAGGCGCTCTTCTGCCTCTGCAGCAAGATGGTGGCTATTAGCTCACCTAGCAAGGAGACCTCCTGTGTAACCAAGCCTTCAGGCACCTTGATGATGGTCTTCCAGGCCCTGGTTGATGTCCTTAGATATAAGTGGCCATGTCCCTAGATGGTGGTGGCAGTGGTGGCAAACCTGGTACCTTGATGTTGGGCTTCTAGGACCTGGCCAGTGTACCAAGATGGAGGGTAACACAATTCAAGATGGTGATGGTGGTAGCAGAGGTAACCCAAGATGGTGGCAGAGGTGTACCAAGATGGAAGCAACTGCTTTCAGAAATGGGGCAGCAATGGCAGGCCATGCAGTGATGGTGGATGGCCACTTTTAGAGATGCAGTGCTGAGGTAGGCAGTACTTCAGGAGGCAGATACTCCAGGCCCTGTCCAGTGTCCCAAGGTGGAGGCTAGCACATGAGGAGGCTATGGTGGCAGCTATGGTGGCCCAAGATGGAGGCAGCCTCATTGAGAAATGGAAAGCCCACAGCACGGGAGGAGCTCTGCACAGTGTGGAAGTTCTCAGTTTATTTTTATGTAAGTTTTACATTGATGCATATCAGAATTCAAAAACAATCTAGATGACATGACATTTACTAAACAATGGCTTCTACAGTCAGGAGTGTGAGGAGAGCTTGGATGAGTCCCTTGCTCAAGGTCTATCAAGACTGTAGTCAAAGTATAATCTGGGAAGCATTTTCCTTTGCAGACTTCACTGGAAAGAATCTATCTGCTAATTCATTCAGTGTATTAGTGCATATTTGAAATGCTGGTTTCTCTTATTTTTATTCTGATTACCTTTTGAAATTATTAATAAGTGGAATAGCAACCCATTAATATTTGGCTAACTGGGTTTTTTCTTTGTTTTTTACTATACTTCATTGTGGGACTGCTCCTATTCCTCATTTTCAACAAAAAATATCCAAGAAGGTCCCCTGGGAAGGACTTATTGAATCAAGTTATTAAAGGGGATTCTGAACACTCTCCACTGAATTATATCAGTTTCTGTGGTATATGAAATCAACAGACTTTGCCTTTTTAAATTATAAGAATTGAAACAGACAAATTGTGATTTGAGATAGTAAAATCAAAGGGAAATGATCATATGTGTTTTAAAGGTTGAAAGGCGCATATAATAGAGGGACATAAGGGCACATGTGTCTTCTTAACACAAGGCAGGAAACTGAAGGAAAATGTGAATAAGCCCACTGATTTCACCTGCTTAAAATGACCTCTTTTTCACATCAATTTTCATTATCACATAGTTAAGAAATATACATGCATGGAATTTGCTATTGAATAATGTTCTGGTGCCATGATTACTATGGTTAACATTTGGTTCCAGTATTTTATCATGTGCTTGGAGATCACTTTTGTTAACTCATACTGGAGGAATTTAGTTGCACTTCAATTAGACCTAGACTTTTTCCAATGATTGTGTGACTTTTTTATTTCAGAGTGTGCAAAACTTCATTCTTGGTGTGCACATGCCCCCCTCCTTCTTTTGAATAAGTGTCATACAAAGAGCCATGAAGTTTATTCATGCAAAGAGCCATGAAGTTTATTCACTCGTGGGCACACTACAAATGTGCTGTCCTTTCATTTCTTCCAATCATCATTCCAAACACTACCCCTATATTTTTCACTACATGAGCACCCATAATCCCTGTCCTTTGGAAGACTGGTTTAAGTCCTGAGACTCAAACCACCTCTTATATGGCTGCTTGGTAAATAAAACTTTCCTTTGCAAAACCTATTGCCTCAGGGATTGGCAGATTGTGCCGTGTCCTAAGAGCTTGGTTCATTATTGGAAATAATGAGATAATGCAGAGTCAGGATGGAGACTAGAGGTCAGAATATGCAATCAATCTCTATACATAAAGCAAAGAAATGGAGAACATGCTACAAATTTGGAAGATTTCTGTATCAGGTAATGATTGGAAAATATGACTAAATTAATTTGAGGAAAATTATCGTAGTGTTCTCTTTTTAGCAATATCCCACTATAGAAAGAGCCCATCTTGTCTGATTTTCATTGCCTATTTTTTTCATCTGGCATCACATACAATTCTGTACTATGAAGTATTTCTGCTCGAATCTCTACTGTGCAGTTTCTGCCTCCTTTAAAGACCATCTAAAAATTGTGAAATATTCCTTGTTTTTACAAAATTATGGCTTAATTTCACTCTAGTTGTAAACCAAATATGCAAATATGAAAACAATCTCCTACAAAAGTTCAAGGAAAAAAACATACCAAAATAATAAAAAGAGGAAGTGCCAGACATAACTATGTCAAGCAGTGTGCAGAATTTCTACAACAAATTTAAGCTCTTCTGGAAGTGAAGTAGGCCTGTCCATTTAGAGCTATCAGTGTAATGTGAGAAATGATGAAAAATTGATGAACCAATCAAATTCTATTAATTTCAATGAAAAGCACACTAAGTTCTTTTTCAACTGGCATACTGATTAAATTTTCATATCAACCAATGCAGAGGTAAACATCTCCAAGAGATGGTGAAAAGGAAAAATGAAGAGGTCAATGTTACCATGGAATGCTCATGCAAGCAAGCCCTGAAATGAGTGCAACAGAAGGGGAAAATGATATATCCAGTAAAATGCTGAAGTTTTCAACACAACTAGAGCAGATCAAATAAATAAGTGTGATAATGTCTAGCAACACCAGTTACAAAACCTTAGGATAATATAATTTAACACATGGGTCTCTTGCAAGAGGATAGGGGAGCACCTGAGCCATCCCATTTGAAAATGTTTCAATTGAAAACACTAGACTCACTGGCTTTGAAAGTCTTGCAGCAATCCCAACAGATTCCCTCACATATGACACCTGGTATCTGCTGTCCCTCTGTAGATGCAGTAGGTATTTTTCCCAGTGAGCAAAATGGACTCCAGATCATGTGCCCAAACTTGGGAACTCTAGGTCAGAACAACATTTTTGAGAAAAAACATGGGAGATGTGTGCTGTTTATTGCTGTCAAGTAAGTTAGGCAAAGCCTTCCCCTAATGTAGAAAAATGGACCTACAAGCACAACTTGTCCCTTATTAATGAGACCCATTGTGCTCTTCCACTGGGGAGTGGGAATGACCTAGGGAAGGTGACACATCAAGTATCTTCTATACAGGGGAGCGTGGTTTCATTAAAGATCAACATAAAACCACCAAGCCTAAACATTTGGTACAAAAATTGTACAGCTTCTGTTGAAGCTGCCAGAGCTCTCTAAAGGCACACTTGGGCAGGGATTTATGTCGCTTTTCATTTCCTAGTTGTGACTATGACATCAAGACAGACACTCCTCAAAGCTGTATTTGGAGGAATATCCTATGGCAACTGAGATTGTGAAGCTCAGACTACAGAGAACACCATATTACTAATGTAACCTGAATAATGGCCAGAAGACAGATTTATACATTCACAGTATAATTCTGGGAATGTGATAATACTTACAAACATAACTTAAAATACAGCCATTTCAGAGAGAAGACAATGTAGTGGCACCCCCCTCCTCCACAGAAAATCTTAGCTAAGCGTCTCCAGAAATCTTCGCCATAATTGATTTTAGGACTATCAATGAAAGAGTCTCTACAAAAGAGTTAAATTTAGGGAAACTTCCTATTTTCCTGTTGTTCTACTATGTGGCCACTGGCCTGGAAGAAATCAGCACTCCAGGTGTTAAATGCCCCTTCAGTTGTTTTTCACAAACATGTATCCAGTATAGTAGTTTGTAGAAGTATGTTTGCAAATGCAAAATGTGATAATAAAAGGACAAATTCTTTAAACAAGTTCTCTGGCCTTGAGCTGGAGCTTCACATAGATGTCTATATTTCTAAGATAAGTTACCAATCGGTCTCCATGGTAACAGCTGGGAGAGGGAGGATAAAAAGGGAAGAAGCTCTCCTCTTCTCAGGTGTTGTCCTTGAAGGGTTAACTTGCCCAGAATAGTGAAAGAAAAAAAAGAAAAAAAACCTGGTTTTATGTAAACTTCTGTGAACTGTGAATTTCTGAGCCCCTTCCCTTACATGCTGGGTTTAAAATTCTGAAACTACCTGAACTCGGGGTTCAGGGGATTGATTGATTATACTGAAAGATGTACCTTCTGAACCAGGCTGCAGCCAAATAAAACTTGTTTTCTTCTATCTTCAGTGCCTTGCCTCATCTGTCCCTACAACAACAGTATTTTTCATTCCAATTATTCAGAGTCAAGTATGAAAGTTCTGATGAAACTCACTGTAAGAAGCTGTTCTGCTAGATTTAGAACGTTTGGTTCAAACATCCACACTTTCTTGGTGTCATTGTGGTCTTTTTTATGCTTTCTTAAAAACTATCTCCAAATTGTACTGTAGTCAAACTATGCATTTACAAACAACATACTATTTATTATGATATAGAAACATCAAAATATTTATTTGCAAACAATTATGTGAAATATTAATAATAATTATTTTCTTTAAGAAGCAAAAGATGTTTGACAGTGGATGTGCAAAGTCTTGAAGGGACTAAATGTGGGCAATGTTGGTTCAAGCCAGTAGTCTTCAATTTAACAGAAAGATGGATAAGCATCTCCACCAAAGAAGATCCCATTGATATCCACAAGACACATGCCAGATATCATCACCTGCTCCGTCTCAGTTATGATGTGTCATTTTAACCTAGTGATAACAGTAGGAAATGTTAAGACAAGTCAATGACCACTTTAAAAAGTAAAAGCAGAAGCCACAGCCATGCTGGAGGTCTCCTTTCTGGGCACGGCCTCCTTTATGTCAGACACGAATGAATTCCAACTATCTCGTGGTCGCTGCTGCTGAACGATCCTGTCAATCAACTGGGCTTCCACCGCTACCGCCATTGCTGCTGCCTCTGATTCCACCAATGCCCGCCGGAGGTTGCCTGGAGGTCTTCTTTCTGGGATGCTGCAGAAGCAGCTGGCATGCCTGGAAGGCTCTCCTCTGGGCACGGCATCGGTTACCTCAAACACGAATTGCAAGGCTACCTCCAACGTTGCTGCTAGGAACCGGAAGTCTCCTGTTAATCAACCGCTGTCTGCACCGCTGCTGCCATTGCTGCTGCCTCTGATTCTGCTGCTGTCAGCCTGAGATCACCTGGTAGTCTTCTTTCTGGGTGCTGCTGCCCTGAATGCATCTGAAGCTGATACTGCTGCTGACCCTCAGAGATCGCCTGGTGACCCTGCCCCCACAGCTGCAAACCACTGCTGCTGCTGAACTGCTGCCTGCTGCCAACAACCACGGCCACTACCGCTGCTACCATGCCTAGAGGACTGCTTAAGGTGAGACTCCAGATTTGGTTGCACGTGGCTACACCCATTTTGGGACACCAACCAGGACCTGGGGCTTGGGTGCAAGCAGGTTTACCACCACAAGAGCCTCTGTCTGGGGACTCCAGCTGGGACCTGCAGGACCAGTGTGGGGAAACCTGCAGGTTCAGAGGAACTTGGGGTCTTCCTGCTGAGAGTGCTTGTGGTCCTTTTCTTGCTGCTGTATCTTGGGGTTGCTCCTTTGCATGATGGTATCCTTGGTGGTCTCTATGCAAGTAGGAGAAGCATTGAAATCTTGAGACTGCAGTGTGGCTGGAACTGAGGTATCTGAAGTCCAGATTGGTGGGATAGAGTCTGGGTTTCCGAGGGTTGCTCTGGGTTTGGTGATCCCAAAAAACTTCAGAGATAGGGCTGAGAAACTGTTGATCACTGACAGAGACAGTTCGACTTTCCAACAGAATTTATATTATTTTGTATTTTGACTCACTACTTTCTAGCATATTTGGAACAGGATGTTTTCAATGCATCAGTACGTGGAAAACAATGATATATGAATGGGGTTTTGCATTTTTGTTGGATTCTTACATCTTTAATTTTTTCTCTTTGTAGTCTTCGTCTCTCTTATCTATTTTCTTGAATTTTCTTTCAAACTTTTCTCCAACCAACAGCCAATCTCTTTTGGCTCCTCTTCCACTCTTCCTATGAATTTCTACTTCTAGCTTCTTTCTTCCTGCCTCATCAATATTGCATACCACACTACCTCTGTCCTCTCATCCACCATTCAAAAATGTAAGTAGTTTTAACAAATATTCTGTTTTTACTAGAGATATTTATTGAACTCATCATTTTGGGTTAATGCAAGAAAGTAGTAGATGACTTAATGGGAACTGCTATGTTTAAGACTATATATTGAAGAGGTAGGCACCCCCCAGAAGGAATGACCCAGTCACCAGTTTGCCTGGCCTCCAGGGCCCAGAGTAGCAGCTCCCTGCTGCTGCATTCAGGGCCTGACCAGAGGAAAAGCTGAAGGGCAAAGCATCACACCGGGGACAGCCGTGCAGCCAAAAGATTTATTCAACAGCCTTCATGGCTAGTAGTGAAAACCGGAGAAGAGGTGCTCTGGTCAAAGGTCGAAGAGGTGGAAGAGGGGAGTCAGGGAGAAGGGAGTGTGCAAGCTCTGGTAGGAGAAGGGAGTCAGGGAGAAGGGAGTGTGCAAGCTCTGGTAGGAGAAGGGAGTCAGGGAGAGGGGAGTGTGCAAGCTCTGGACAGAAGGTGGGTGCTTGGTTGCACCGGCTGGGATCTCTGGAGCTGTCAGCTAGAGCAGCTGCTGTCTGGCTGGAGGCTGGAGCTGTCAGCTGGGAGCGACCGTTGGGCTGAAGGTGGTCGGTCTGGAGCTGTTGGCTGGAGCAGCTGCCATCGGCTGGAGGCGATGGGTCTGGAGCTGTTGCAGTGGCTTCCTCCTCTCTGCAGCGACGAGCCGATGTATCTGTCTTTCTCCTCTCAGCAGTGACAAGCCGATGTTGTGTCCGTGTGTCTCTCTCTCTGTCTGTCTGATCTGAGTCTCTCAGACAGGGCCTTATATAGGGATTTCTGGTGGGGGGTGCACTAGAGCAACCCCAAATACCATTGGCTAGAACAGGGTGTCCTTTAAGCCTATTGGCTCTTGCCTGGGGAAAAGAAACATCCTGCCTGGGGAAGAAACATTCTGCCTGGGGGAAAAAACATCCTGTCCGGGAAGAAACATCCTGCCGAGAATGAAACAAGGTTGCTTCTCTCAGGATGTGGAGAACTCTGAGGGCGGGGGAGGATAAGCTATCTATCAAAAGCCACCTCCACTCCTGGGAAAACTGAGACTTGCCCAGCTGTGACCTGAACAAGAGGTAGGCACCCACCATAAGGAATGATCCATCCGCCATTTTGCCTGGCCTCCAGGGCCCAGAGTAGCAGCTCCCTGCTGCTGCACGCAGGGTCCGACCAGAGGAAAATCCCCCCACTCCCGGGGGAAGTGCAACCTGCCCAGCTGCGACCAGAACAAGAGATAGGCACCCCCAGAAGGAACGACCCAGCCACCAGTTCGCCTGGCCTCCAGGGCCCAGAGTAGCAGCTCCCTGCTGCTGCACACAGGGCCCAACCAGAGGAAAAGCTCCCTCCACTCCTGGGGGAACTGTGACCTGCCCAGCTGCGACCAGAACAAGAGGAAGGCACCCTCTGGAAGGAGTGAACCAGCCACCAGTTTGCCTGGCAACCAGGGCCTGGAGTAGAAGCTCCCTGCTTCTGCACGCAGGGTCCAACCAGAGGAAAAGCCCCCTCCACTCTTGGGGGAACTGTGACCTGCCCAGCTGTGACCTGAACAAGAGGTCTGTGGAACTGCTGTTGAGCCCGAGGAGAGCACTGGCTGACCAGGACAAAGAAACAAGGAAGAAAGGAAAAGCAGCTGCAGACATCCAGGGATCTGCCAGTGCTCTGAAAACAGCACCCAACTGGGTGAGACGCGGGCAAACAGCAGGGGAGGGCATGTCTGAGGCCTGCGCAGCGGCCCCAAGAAGCTACAGCTGTGGGTGGGCATAAGGAAAGGGTGCCTTCTGGAGGGTCCCTTTCCTGGTGCCATTCATCTGCTGACACACAATCCCCCTGAGCCACTCTTCCAATGTGCCATTCTGCCACTAGCCAAAGGTGCAGCCTTGACTCCACTAACAGGATCGCTGACTGTCTGGACGTGATCCAGGACAATTGGCTTAAACTGGAAGGGAAAAAAGAAGGGCTTCCCAGGGTCCATTTTGTTTGAGACTTGTTCCTGGGTTCAACTATTTTTTTATTTTTTATTTTTTGGTTTGTCTGTTTTGTTGTTTTTTGGGTTTTTTGTTTATGTTTTTGTTTTGTTTTGCTTTGTTTTTGTTTTGATTGACAGTTTGTTTGCTTCTGCTCCTCTTTTCTTTCTTTCTTTTCTTCCTTCTCACTTTTGTATCTTTTCTTCTTCCTTCATCTTGCCTATTTACACCCTGCCACTGCATACTCAACAGAGGCAAAAACAAGTTATACACAGAAATTGGGATTTCTAGAACGGGTGCAATTGAACTATATAGCAAAGTGGTGTTATATATAGTTTATTCTCTATTTTCTTGACTCTCTCTTTCTCTCTCTCCTCTCTCTTACACTAATTCCTACCCTTTGTCATTTATTTTTCCTTTCCATCTTTCTTTATTTCTTCTCTCAATGGCTGCCTAAGTTAGGTTTATATATAAATCGGTCTTTCCACCTAAGCATTCACTCCATTCTCTTTCCTCTCTCATCTGCTGATACTAAACCACTTCCATAGAACTCTCTTTTCATACTTTCTAAGAAAGAACAATTCAATACACTCACTTTCTTCTTCCTAAACATATCATGTCTGTGTCCAATACTTGAAATTATAAAACCCCATCAGAAGCGTACAGAGTAAATTGGAAACAATATCTGGGTTAACTAAATCTGTACATTGTGATCAAACTGGGATTTTCTGAATAGTAAGTGTTAAATTTTAAAGTGTAAAGGAATTATAAGGGAATCTGATAGCATTGTACTACAGGAGCAACATAAGGCTTTAAGGTGAAATCGAAATAGTCAAGGTCCCATAGTGCAGGAAGAAAAGACACACAAGCAACATGAAGACACAAGGGAAGAATGTGACACAAACAAATCAATATACCTCCTCAGTAGATTTCACAGCAAGTACAGTTGGCAAAATGCCAGAGATGGAATTTAGAAATTACATATTCCAAATGTTTATGGAACTTAAGAATGAACTAAAAAATGAGATGAGGGAGCAAATACAGGTGGTAAAAGATTATTTTGACAAAGAACTTCAAAAATAAATACAGGAAGTAAAAGGTTACTTCAATAGGAAGATAGAGGCACTAAAGAGAAACCAAACATAAATTCCGGAAATGAAAGCAGCAATAAACCAAAATAAAAGTTCAATCGAAAGCATCACCAACAGAGTAGACCACTTGGAAGAAAGAACCTCAGACAATGAAGACAAAATATATATCCTAGAGAAAAATCTAGATTGCACAGCAAAACTCATAAAAAATCAAGAACATAACACCCAAGAATTATGGGACGACATAAAAAGACCAAACTTAAGAGTGATTGATTGGAGTAAAGGAAGGGGCAGAGTTTCATGCCAAAGGAATGAGTAATTTATTTAATGAAATAATTACAGAAAATTTTCCAAACTTGAGGAATGAATGGGAAAACCAAGTTCAAGAGGCTTACCAAACACCAAACATACAAAATCATAACAGATACACACTGAGGCACATTATAATGAAAATGCCTAATATACTGAGCAAGGACAGGATATTAAAAGCCACAAGAGAAAGGAAGCAGATTACATATAGGGGGAAACCAATCAGACTATGTTCATATTTTTCAACCCAGACCTTAAAAGCAAGAAGATCCTGGAATAGCATATTTCAAGCTCTTAAAGAAAAGGGATGTCAACCAAGAATCTTATATCTAGCAAAATTGAGCTCTAGATTCAAAGATGAAATAAAAGCCTTCCACAACAAGCAAAAGATAAAGATTTCACAACTCGAAAGCCAGCACTTCTGAATATCCTGGGCAAATTTTTTCATGAAGAAGAAAAGAAAATAACAACAAAAATCAACAAAGGGAGATATTAAACTAAGGGAAATACCAACCAGAAGAGAAACCAAATCATGCTAAAGACCATAATACAAATAAAAATGGATGGGCATAAAAATCACATCTTAATAGTAACCCTGAATGTTAATGGCCTAAACTCGCCATTCAAAAGACACAGATTATCAGAATGGATTAAAAGAAATGACCCAACAATTTGCTGTCTCCAAGAAACACACCTCATAGAAAAAGACATCAACAGACTGAAAGTGAAAGGCTGGGAAAAGTCTTATTACTCACATGGCCTGCGGAAGCAAGCAGGGGTTTCCATTCTCATATCAAATAAGGAGGATTCAAGCCAAACCTAATCAAAAGGTGTTGGGAACGTTAAGAACATGCCAGCAGATAGAAACTCTCTGGCTGTCTCCCACTTTCTGATACATGGACTTGGCCTAGCCAAGGGGTGTTCCCCTGATGTATGATGAGAAATCAGACCGCCACTAGGATAAGCTAATGGCTCCACCAATGTGATTTGTTCATGCTCCCTATGTGCCCCTATGATCTTTCTGCTGATTGGCCCATGTCTTCTATAAAGGCCATTCAACTTCCTCAATAAACCGAGCTCGTGCCTTGACCAGACTCCCTGGTGTATGCCTGATTGTCTTCCATTGTGAGGGCTAAGTGTGGCCACCAGTCGACTCCTACCTCTCCCGATTCCACCTCACCACTGGGGCATGTTCCCCCAGCCTTCTCTGCCGGCCAGAGAAGGCCAAACCCCAGTTCGGGGGGAGCTAGAAACCCCAGCAACTGGCGCCACAATATAGGGCCTGAGGAAATTGCAACACAAGGTCTCTGGTGAATCGGGCCAATCCGGCTGGCAAGATAGGAGTATCCCCTAATAAAAATGGGGCAAACTTACACTAGATGCGATGATCCAGCCCTTGAGGCATGGAGGTGTATACTTAGAAACTGAGGCTTAGAGGTCTCAGATGCCCAGGCAGTAAAGGTCTGGGACACATTAATGCAGGCAGCCCACTGGCTCCCTGCTTCTGATTTTTCTGATTGGAGAATAGCAGCTTGATAGGGAAAGGGAGAACAAACTTGGAGAAGAACCTCCACGGGGGGTGTACTTTCCGCCCTTAAGGCGTGTTCCTTTCTGAAACTCGTGAAAAAATCCCCCATGGGCACACCCCAGGCGCCTCAGCCCCTTCTGACTGAAGTTGTGGAAGCTGAAGTTCAAGCCTGAATGGAAGGGGAGACTTTTGATGATGATTCTCAGCCCTCCCATTACACGGAATTAGAGAAAATTGGCAATCACCCAGACTTGCAGACTCCTCGGGGCCCATGGTCCATCCCCTTGAATCTCCTCAGAAGTTTTTAGAGGATAAGGGCTGCCCACCATCTTGTCCTCCTTCCTGCGTGCGGGACCGGCCATCCTGTGTGGCCGACATGCCACTGCCGTCATTTTGTTCGGCAGGCGAATTCTCGCCTCCACCTACCCGGGGAACTTTCCCATCTGCAATGGCATTCCCAGTAAATGTTAACCCCGGGGACAATAGGCCCACTCTGTGGTATCCATGGGAGGCTCAAGACCTAAAGGAACTTAAAAAGCATGTCTCAGAGGATGGACCCAATTTGCCTTGGGGTGAAAACTACCACAACCCCTCCCTCAAGAAAGGCAAACTCGAAAGTTGACAAAAGGTTTACTGGCTGCCATTGAAAATTGACTGAATGGACACCTGGAAGGCAGTGTAACTCTAGGAGCCAGAGATTAGAAAAAACTGCCTTAGGCATAAGGCATCTGCTCACAATTACAGTTCCCCACCCTTCCAGACCTCAGCCAGGACTTACATTGAAATGCAAATGGAGAAGCAGGCTTAAGCCCCAGAAAAAGAAAAGGAAAAAAAAAAAAAAAAAAAAAAAAACAGCTAAAATGTCTTTTTGCTTTGATCCAATGCACCTAGGTTAATGTTGTTTTGATCAGTTCTATTTTTTATTCAACTATGGAGTTTTTAAACATCTGTACCATTGCAATGGAGATTGCCTAAAAATCTACAAGGCCTTTGCTATTGTGTTGTGTGCACACTTATGTTATAAAGATTGGCAAATAGAAAATGAGCGTTCATAAAAATTTTATAATTGGATCCAAGTACCTTTAATTCACGTGATTTAAAAGGTTTAATTTAAATTGGGTAAAATAAAGGTGGCTTTAAAATAAAACTTAACTCACAAGTCTCTCTAGGTAGCCAAAAACTAGTAAAATGTTGTCTAATATCCCTTGTGTCTTGTTCTGTGTTCTATGGTTTTTCTGCCTTTTCATTGTGTGTCTTCTCTGGTGTAAATGTAAGAAAAGTAAATTTCTAAGTAACTTTGTTTGTTAGACATCTAATTAATTATCAAGGTTAAAATGCTAACTGTTAAATATATCATCAAGTACTCTTAACTCCTTGTATTCCATTGGGTAACATTATTGATTGTTTTAAAAAATTAGTAAATTTAAAAAGAGGTTTTAAGGTAGCTTTGTCATCACTGAAAAAGGTTGAAGTTCCATCAGGAACTTCTATATGCTTAAAGCATTCTATATGCTTAAAGATTGTGTTCTCGTGAAGTGGTGAAAAGATGGGTATTCTGTATAAAGGTTCATAAAAGATTTCTGTGTATGCAGAGGCTCAAAGGTTTCAGCTATTTCCATTGGGAGTATTATAAGTAACAATATTTTTATTGAGATAAAAGATTCGCCTAAATTCAAATTATTACAAGAATTATTTGAAATTATGAACAAAAAGGGGTTATATAAAAGCTCTGTAAAAGTTGATTAAATAAATATATAAAACAATCAGGAAAAGCTATTTAAGGTTTTTTCCTAAGGTCAAATGTGAATGTACTGATATAAACCAAGGTTTAATCTATGATAAGAGGACAAGAATTTCTTAAAACATTAATTTACCCATAACATTGTGTTTATTAAGTTTTGGGTTTTTGAGCAAGTAATCTGAAAGAAATTAAGAATTATACAACTATGATTGAATGACAACTATTATTTTAAAATATTATAATGTTATTTCTTTAAGAGCTAAACTTGATTAATGTGAAAACATCAATGTAATTATGATAAGAGTAATATTCTTCTTTTTATATTAAATGTGTTCATATCTTCCAGGTATACAAGTCTTGAGGTAAAAGCTCTAAAAGAACATTATATCAAGTTGGTGTTTCCAAACTAGTGTTGTATGGTAATTTTAGGCTTATAGAGATAATATATTAAAATTTATTTATATTATTTAAAATGTGTTCTACAACTAGACCTTTTGTCAATAAAATATAAGGTTTTATGTTAAATGTATTTTTATTAAGTTCATGAGAGCCTAATTTATATAAAGGTTAATATTGTAAAGCAGAGATCAGCTTCAGAACAAAGACACCTGACCAAAGGTTCATGAAGAGCTTCATCTTGCCTAAAATAAGGCTCTTCCTTCCACATTTACTGCATGCCAGAGTGGCTCCTGGGCAGGCCAAACTTCAATTTGTTTACACTTATGGTCAAATTTTGTATTTTCCTTGTAAACTGTCTATAGAGACTTCTATGCTTTGGAGGGGTTTTTAAGAAAGGTTGATTGCCACTACAGGTCAACCAAATGGGCCACTTTCTTTTCCAGGCTGGAGTGGGCTCCCCCTGTATTCTTCTCCATCAGACCACACCCCAAGGCGGTAAATATCTTTACAGATGGGGGAAAGGAAGGGTCCGCAGTAGTTGTTTTTCACCCCTCCTCAGACAAAAGGACACATATTTTGAAGACATAACTGGCTCTGCCCAATTCAAGGAATTATATGCTGTTGCACTGGCTCTAACCCATTTTCAAGAGCCTATGAATCTCTTCTCAGATAGTTTATATGTAATCAACCTATTACCTTCCCTTAATGCATCCTATATCAGAATGGATATTAATCCTATAACCCCCTTAATGATCCAGGTACGATCCCTACTAAAGGGACGAAATGGGCACATCTTTCTCCAACATCTCCAAGGGCATCAAGGTTTATCTATGTCCCTTTCTGAGGGAAATCAGGCCGCTGATTGCTCGGCCACAACAGGGATATTAACAGGCACAACTCCATTTCAGCAAGACCTCCAATTGGCTCAAGGTTTTCACGACCTCACTCATCTAAATTGGAAGGACTACATCATAAATTTTCCTTGGTTCCTATAAAAGATCTGAAAAATATTGTAAGGACATGTAAATCCTGTGTGCCCTTCTTACAGGTCTGGCCCCTCCAGTCCCCTGGGGTAAATCCTAGAGGCCTACAGCCCAATGCCATCTGGCAAACGGATGTAACCCATTATGCACCATTTGGAAAATTAAAGTACATATTTATGTCTATAGATACCTACTCACATGCCTGTTGGGCCACTGCCCATTCTGGTGAAATGGCCAAACATGCTGAAAGCTATTTTTTACAATGTTTTGCCATCCTAGGCCTACCCCTACAGGTTAAAACAGATAATGGACCCTACTTTATGAGCAAATCATTGCAAGAATTTTTCCAAAGATGGCACATTAAACATACCACAGAGATCCCATATAACCCAAAATGACAAGCCATCATAGAGAGGCACAATAAGATGCTAAAGGACCAATTAATAAAACAAAAAGGGGGAAACAATCCCCATGATCAGTTAAGGATAGTAATGCTTACATTAAATATTAATTAATTTTTCCAAGCATCAGCCCTTAACTGCCTTTCAGAGACATTGGTCCAACGGACAACCTACCTAAAGGTTGAGTTCCAATGGAAGGACCCACTAAATGGATGTTGGCATGGTCCCAATCCACTCATAAGTGCATGCAGAGGATTTGGATGTGTCTTCCCAATTGGGGAATCAAGCCCTATTTGGGTACCTGCCAGGGACCTCAAATACTGCCAGTCAGAACAAAATGACCACCCAAGAGCTCATTCCCTTGATGGGTGATCTTTTTCCTTTTTCCACAGGAATAAAAAGATTGTGGTGGACCTTCTGTCTCATTGGTATTAGACTCCTCATCATCTCCATCCTAATATTCATTGGAAGCACTATTGTTCTGAACGCCCTTTGCAAGTATTCCAACTCTCTGTGGTGAAAGAAGGGGGTCTATGCCTGTTCCTGGGAGAAGAGTGTTGTTTCTGTGTCAACTGTTTGGGCTTTGTCCAAGACAGCTTCCTTTGGACTGGACTAAATGTGTGGCTACCCTACCTTCTCCCCTTTGTGGGACCCCTGGTTACCATTATCCTTGTGTTCACCTTTTGGCCCTGTTTAATCAACAAGCTTATTCACTTTCTTAAGGACAGGGCCAATTTGGTACAGCTTATGGTGGTCCTCCAATAATATGCTGCCCTCAGCTATGCTGATTGGAAGCCCTATAAATTTGGCCATGGTCCTTGTCAGGATGTTGAGGTCTGAATCATCCTTGGGAAGCCTTCCCAAAGGCGACTGTTCTGTCCCATGTTTTACCCCCAGCCGCGGCTTGCTGGCCTTGGATAAGTCTGCCTGAAGTGCTAGGGTGATAGTCAATGGCGGGTATGATCCCCAGAGGGGGACAACCTAAGACAGGCACATCCTCAAGTAAGGTGGGCTCCCATTAATAAAACAAAATGGGGGAGATGTTGGGACTTTAAGAACACGCCAGCAGATAGAACCTCTCTGGCTGTCTCCCACTTCCTGATACATGGACTTGGCCTAGCCCAGGGGTGTTCCCCTGATGTATGATGAGAAATCAGATCGCCACTAGGATAAGCTAATGGCTCCACCAATGTGATTTGTTCATGCTCCCTATGTGCCCCTATGATCTTTCTGCTGATTGGCCCATGTCTTCTATAAAGGCCATTCAACTTCCTCAATAAACTGAGCTCATGCCTTGACCAGACTCCCTGGTGTATGCCTGATTATCTTCCATTGTGAGGGCTGAGCGTGGTCACCAGTCAACTCCTACCTCTCCCGATTCCACCTCACCACAGGGGCATGTTTCCCCAGCCTTCTCTGCTGGCCAGAGAAGGCCAAACCCAGGTCCAGGGGGAGCTAAAATCCACGGCAAAAAGGGACAAATATTGATATTTCTTACTACTTAAGGGAACCATTCATCAATAGGATAAAACAATCATAAATCTATATGCCCCAAATAATGAAGGACATACATTTATCAAACTCTTCTGAAGTACAAGAGTAATATAGACCACAACACAGTTATTCTAGGGGACTTTAACACACCTCTCTCACCAATGGATAGAGCATCCAAAGTCTAAATAAAGAAACTTTAGGCCTCATTTAAAAAAATTAATAATGTAGACCTAACAGACATATATAGAATATTTCATCCCTCAGTAAATGAATACACTTTTTTTCTCAGCAGCACATGGCTCCTTCTCCAAAATAGACCATATATTATATCACAAGGCAACTCTCAGCAAATATAAAAAAATAGAGATACTGCCCTGCATTCTATCAGACCATAAAGGGATGAAATTGGAAATCAACAACAAAACAAGGAATAAGAAAAACTACTCCAACAACTGGAAGCCAAACAACGTGCTACTGAATGAACAAGGGATTGAAGAAGACATCAAGGAGGAGATTTAAAAATTCCTAGAGGTAAATGAGAACACAGATATATCATATAGAAATCTCTGGGACACTATGAAGGCTGTAGTAAGAGGAAAATTCATTGCACTGAGTTTATTCCTTAAAAGAAAAAACAACAACAACAAATAAATGATTTAACATCACACCTCAAAGCACTAGAAAAAGAAGAACAGATCAACACCAAGAGCAGTAGAAGACAGGAAATAATTAAAATCAGAGCGGAAATTAATGAAATTTATACTAAGGAAACAATTCAAACAATTGACTAAAGTTAAAGTTGGTTCTTTGAAAAAATAAGCAAAACTGACAGCCCCTTAGTGATGCTAATGAAAAGAAGAAGAGAAAAAACTCAAATTACTAACATTCGTGATGAAAAAGGAAATATCACAACAAACACCTCAGATATACAGAATATAATTAGAAATTACTTTGAAAACTTGTACTCTAATAAAATAGAAAATATTGAAAGCATTGACATATTTCTAGAGTCGTATGATTTGCCTAAATTGGAACTGGAGGCTATACACAATTTAAACAGATCGATTACAAGCGAAGAAATAGAAAACGTCATCAAAAAGCTACCAAAAAGAAAAAGTATGGACCTGATGGGTTTACAGACGAGTTCTACAAAACTTTCACAAAAGAACTAATACCAATGCTTTTCAAACTATTTCAAGAAATAGAAAAAGAAGGAGCTCTTCAGACTCTTTCTATGAGGCCAATATTACATTAATTCCAAAGCCAGACAAAGACACATCCAAAGGAAAAAAAAAAAAAAAAAACTTCAGTCCAATATCTTTAATGAACATAGATGCAAAAATCCTCAACAAAATTCTGGCAAATCAGATACAAAAACATATCAAAAAGATAGTGCACCATGATCAAGTGGGGTTCATCCCAGGGATGCAAGGCTGGTTCAACATTTGGAAATCAATAAACATAATACATCACATCAATAGACTTAGAGATAAAAATCATATGATCATCTCAATAGACACAGAAAAAGCATTTGACAAAATACAACACCCTTTTATGTTCAAAACACTGGAAAAACTAGGAATATCAGGAACATATCTCAACATTATAAAAGCTATTTATGCAAGGCCCCGAGCTAACATTTTCTTAAATGGAGAAAAATTGAAAGCATTTCCTCTAAAAACTGGAACAAGACAGGGATGACTCCCTTCACTACTGTTATTTAACATAGTACTGGAAACTCTGGCCAGAGCAATTAGACAGACGAAAGAAATTAAAGGGATCCAGATAGGAAAAGAAGAGCTCAAATTAGCACTATTTGCTGATGACATGATAATATACCTAGAAGACCCCAAAAACTCTACCAGAAAACTTTTACAACTAGTAAATGAATTTGGCAAAGTAGCAGGATATGAAATCAATACCCATAAGTCAAATGCATTTTTGTACATCAGTGACAAAGCCTCTGAAAAGGAAATGATGAAAACTACCCCTTTTGCAATAGCATAAAAAAAAAAAAAAATACCTGGGAATCAACTTAACGAAAGAGGTGAAAGACCTCTATAACAAAAACTATAGAACACTAAAGAAATAAATTATAAATGAACTCAGAAGATGGAAAGACCTACCTTGCTTTTGGATAGGTAGAATTAATATTGTCAAAATGGCCATACTACCAAAAACATTATACAGATTTAACATAATTCCAATCAAAATCCCAATGACATTCTTTAAAGAAATAGAAAAAGCAGTCACGAAATTCATCTGGAAAAATAAGAGACCCAGAAGAGCCAAAGCAATCCTGAGCAAGAAACGTGAAGCAGGTGGCATCACCATACCAGACTTTAAATTATACTATAGCGCTATAGTAACAAAAACAGCATGGTATTGGCACCAAAACCAACTGGTAGACCAATGGTACAGAATTGAGGACACAGAGACTAAAACATATAATTTTAGCTATCTTATGTGCCAAAAGTACCAAAAATGTACAGTGGAGAAAGAATAGCCTCTTCTACAAATGGTGCTGGGAAAACTGGAAATCCATACTCAACAAAATGAAATTAAACCCTTATCTCTCACCATGCACAAAACCCAATTCAAAGTGGATGAAGAACCTAGAAATTAGACCAGAGACAATACGCCTAATTGAATAAAAGTAAGCTCCAATTTCCAACATGTCAGATTAGGTCCCAAGTTCCTTAGTAAGAATCCTGTAGTGCAAGAATTAATGCCAAGAATTAATGAATGGAATAGATTTAAACTGAAAAGCTTCTTCTCAGCAAAAGAAACAATCAGTGAGGTGAATAGAGAGCCAACTATTTGGGAACAAATATTTAATACATGCACATTAAATAGAGCACTAATTTCTAGAATATATAAAGAACTCAAAAAAACTTAACACCAAAAAAAACAAATAACCCAATCAATAAATGGGCTAAGAAATTGAAAAGACACTTCTCAGAAGAAGATACACAATTAATCAACAAATACATGAAAAAATGCTCAACATCACTGGCAATTAGAGAAATGCAAATCAAAACTACTCTAAGATTTCATTTCACTCCAGTCAGAATGACAGCTATCAAGAACACAACCAACCATAAACGTTGGAGAGGATATGGGGAAAAAGACACACTCATACATTGGTGGTGGGACTGCAAAATGGTTCAACTGTTATGGAAAGCAGTATGGAGATTTCTTGGAAAACTGGGAATGGAACCACCCTATACCTAGCTATCCCACTCCTGGGTCTATTCCCAAAGGACTTAAAAACAGCATATTACAATGATGCAGCCACTTCAATGTTTATAGCAGCACAATTCACAAAAGCTAGGTTGTGGAACCAACCTAGATGTCCCTCAGTAGATCAGTAGATTTTAAAAAAATGTGGTATATATACAAAATGGAATTTTACTCAGCAATAAAAGAGAATAAAATAATGGCATTTGCAGGTAAATGGATGAAGTTGGAGAATATAATGCTAAGTGAAATTTGTCAATCTCAAATGTCTAAATACTGACTGTTTTCTCTGATATAAGGAGGCTAGTTCACATTGTTGTTGGATGGAGGTACATAGGAGGATTAGTGGAACACTAGAATGATCAAAGGGAAGGGAGGGAGCAAGGGGGCAGGAAGGGGGGAAAGGAAAAAAAAGAAAAGGTGGTTGAATGAGATGGATATCATTATCCTAAATGCATGATTGAAGGCCTGAATGGTACAAATATACTTTTTATACACACAGTTGTATGTAAAAAGATGCTATATATGTGCATTATGAATTGTAATACATACTACTATTATAAATAAAAAATAAATTAAAAAAATACTATATATTGTGTACACTGGGTGCTGTTGATATTGGTCTCACCAGTAAAGGCAAAGTGCTGGAAATCTTCAGGGACACTATAGGTGTACAAGGTGGAATTTATTCTGCCATAATCCATAATTTTACATGGCAAAACACACTAATAACATGAACAATCTGGGGAATAAAATGGCCCAAACACACCAAGATGCTTCAACAAGATAAACTACTGATAACACAGTAGAGGAAACGCCCATGAAGGAGTTCAGACTGTATATAGTTAAATTGATATGTGAAGTAAAGGGTAGTATAAGGAGTGAAATCAAAGAAAAAATACAGGAAGTGAAAGACCACTTCAATAAAGAGTTAGAGATTATGAAAAAAAAAAAAAACTAGCAGAACTCCTTGAAATGAAGGAATCAGTAAACCAAATTATACATTCAAGAGAAAGCATCACCAACAAACAAGACCACTTGGAAGACAAAACCTCAGACACTGAAGACAAACTATAATCTTTAAAGTCAAGTTGAACATGTGGAGAAGATGGTAAAAAAAAAAAAAAAAAAAAACATGAACAGAACATCCAAGAATTGTTAGATAACATGAAATGACCAAATTTAAGAATTATTGGAATAGATGAAGGAGCAGAGATAAAAAGCCAAGGGAATGCACAATCTTTTCAATGATATAATGGCAGAAAATTTTCCAAACCTAAAGAATGGAAGGGAAAATCAAATACAAGAGGCTTACAGGACCCCACGTGTACAGAAATACAACAGACCCACACCAAGGCACATTATAATAAAGATGACCAACACACAGAATAAAGAAAAAATCTTAAAGGCTGTGAAAAAAAAAATCAAGTCACACATAGGAGGAATTGAATTCGGATCTCAACTGATTTCTTAACCCAGATCCTCAAAGCTAGGAGGTCCTAGAATAATATATTTCAAGCTCTAAAAGAAAATGGATGCCAACCAAGAATTTTTTACCCAGAAAAATTAATTTTCAGATTTGAAGGTAAAATTAAAACATTCCTCAATAAACAAAAATTAAAAGAATTCACAACAAAAAAACCTACACTACAAAGCATATTCCATGAGGATAAAGTGAAAACCAGCAAAGCGAGGCTCTACACTAAAGGGACATTCAACTAAATGAGAAACTAAGAAAAATCAAAAACCATAAATTAATCAAAATGACAGGGAATACAAATCATATCTCAATAATAACCTTGAATGTTAATGGCCTAAACTCATCAATCAAAAGACATGGACTGGGAAGATTGGATTAAAAAGCAAGACCCAACAATATTCTGTCTTCAAGAGACTCACCTCATGGGCAAAGACATCCACAGGCTGAAGGTGAAAGGATGGGGAGGGGGGGAATTATCACTCATATGGATTGTGTAAACAAGCAGGGGTTTCCATTCTCATTTCAGACAAAATAGACTTCAAACCAAAGTTAATGAGAAGAGACAAAGAAGGACATTTCATACTTCTTAAGGGAAGTGTATATAAGCAGGACATAACAATTATAAATATTTATGCCCCAAACAACGGAGCATCTATGTACATCAAAGAAATTCTTTTCGATTTCAAGAGTCAAATAGACCACAATACAATAGTACTGGGTGACTTTAACACACCTCTCTCACTACTGGACAGATCTTCCAAACAAAAGCTAAGTAAAGAAATTATAGAATTAAATAATACAATCAATAATTTAGACTTAACAGACATATACAGAATATTTCATCCATCATTGAGCAAATATACCTTCTTCTCAGCAGCACATGGATCCTTCTCTAAAATAGACCATATCCTGTGCCACAAAGCAACTCTTAGTAAATACAGGGGGAGAAAAAGAAAAAACAGATAATACCCTGCATTCTATCAGACCACAATGGAATGAAATTAGAAATCAATGATAAGATAAAAAAATAGAAGCTACTGTAACAAATGGAGACTAAATAACACACAATTATATGATGAATGGATAGTAGAAAAAATCAAGGATGAAATAAAGAAAAATTCTTAGAGGTAAAGGAGAACACTGAAACAACATATCAAAATCTTTGGGACACTATGAAGGCAGTACCAAGAGGAAAGTTTATTGCATTGAGTGGATTTATTAAAATAATAAAAAGTCAACAAATAAATGACCTAAAACTACATCTCAAAGCCCTAGAAAAAGAAGAACAAATCAACACCAAAAGCAGCAGAAGACAGGAAATAATTAAAATCAGAGTTGAAATAAATGAAATTGAAACAAAAGACACAATAAAAAAAATTAACAAAACAAAAAGTTGGTTCTTTGAAAAAATAAATAAAATTGATAAACCCCTGGTCATGCTAATGAAGAGAAAAAGAGAGAAAACTCCAATTAATAAAATACAATATGAAGAAGGTGACATCACAACAGACACATCTGAAATACATAAGATAATTAAAAATTATTTTGAAAATGTATACTCTAATAAAATAGAAAATATCAAAGACATTAACAAATTTCTAGAGACATATGACCTACCCAAACTGAATGAGGAGGTGATACATGATGTAAACAGATCATTTCAAGTAATGAAATAGAAAATGCCATTAAAAGCCTACCAACTAAGAAAAGCCTAGGACCAGATGGCTTCTCAGTGGAGTTCTACAAGACTTTCAAAGAAGAATTAACAACCATACTCCTCAAAGTATTCCATGAAATAGGAAAGGAGGGAACCCCTCTAAACTCATTCTATGAAGCTAATATCACCCTGATGCCAAAACCAGACAAGGACACATCAAGGAAAGAAAACTTCAGACCAATATCCCTGATGAACATAGATGCAAAAATTCTCAATAAAATTCTGGCAAATTGCATATAAAAACATATTAAAAAGATAGTGCACCATGATCAAGTGGGATTCATCCCAGGGATGCAGGTTGGTTCAATATATGGAAATCAATAAATGTAACTCATCATATTAATAGACTTAAAAATAAGAATAATATGATCATCTCAATAGATGCAGAAAAAGTATTTGACAAAATACAGCACAACTTCATGTTCAAAACACTAGAAAAGCTAGGGATAGTAGGAAGATAACATTGTAAAAGCTATATATGCTAAACCTAAGGCCAGCATCATTCTAAATGGAGAAAAATTGAAAGCATTCCCTCTAAAAACTGGAACAAAACAAGGATGTTTTCTTTCACCACTTCTATTCAACATCATCCTTGAAACTCTAGCCAGAGCAATTAGACAAAGGAAAGAAATCAAAGGGATACAAATTGGTAAAAAAAGAACTCAAACTATCACTATTTGCTGATGACATGATTTTATATCTAGAAGATCCAAAAAATTCCACCAGAAAAATTCTAGAACTAATAAATGAATTCAGCAAAGTAGCAGGATATAAAATCAACATCCATAAATCAAACACATTCCTATACATCAGCAATAAATCTACTGAAAGAGAATTCAGAAAACTACTCCATTCACAATAGCCTCAAAAAAATAAATAAATAAAATACCTGGGAATCAATCTAACAAAAGAGGTGAAATACCTCTACAATGAAAACTATAGAACACTAAAGAAAAATATTGAAGAGATGGTGCATGCCCAGCTCGGCCCACCCACCTCAGAGACGCCATTGCTGCTGGGACAGTGGGGGAACTAGCCCCAGCCTGCCTGCATGCATTCCCAGCTCTGCCCACCCATTCCAGAACCACAGGTAGTTGCCGCCTCTGCCTGCAGGTCAGGGAACAGGCCCTGGTCCCAGAAACAGGGAGTATTACATGGGGATAGCTATATTTTGTTTCTTCTACTAACATCCTAATTCCCATGATTACCCTCTCACTAGTCAAATAATATAATACCTCTATTTTCTCACATCCTATCTCACAAACATCTTAGCCAACCCCTAAGTCCCCCCCTTCTACCATTAGATACTGTGAACCACCACACAAAAATACTGATTAAATGGTAGAATATCTCATCATTTATGTTTAAAGTGTCAAAATTGTAAATATAAAAATAGAAACTAACTGATATATGGCAATATGTTGGGTACTTTGAATGCTGTAATATTGATCTTTCCCTTAAAAGTGAGGCATTGGGTAACCTGTAGGGATGCTATAAGACAATAGGACAGAAGCAGTAATACCTCAGACTTACACTGCAAGAGAGGAAAACACATAGATATCATGAAAAAACAAGGGAGGAAAATGCCCAAAACAAACCAAAATACTACAGCAATAGAATCCATGAAAAGCACAGTAGGTGAAATGATGGAAAAGGAGTTCCAAGTATACATAATTAAAATGATTTGGGATTTTAAAAAATGACCTAAGTGAGCAGATAGAGGCAAAAATTGATCTCTCCAACAAAGAGAGAAGAGATCAAATACAGGCAACCATCAATCACACCAACAAAGAGATAAGACAACAAATTCAGGTAGCAAAAGATTACTTCAAGAAAGAGATAGACTCAGAGTCTGAGAAAAAAAAATGAACAGAAATACTTGAAATAAAAAAACAATAGGCCATTTAAAAAACTCAATACTCAATAGATAGTGATACTATCTATTGAGTATTGAGATCACAAGATTGGATCACTTGGAAGATAGGTCCTCAGACAATGAGAACAAAATATATAATATTGAAAATAAAGTTGACCGCACAGTGAAGATGGTAAGAAACCATGAACAAAATATCCAAGAATTATGAGATACCATCAAAAGACTGAATGTAAGATTTATTGGAATTGAGGAAGGTGCAGAGAATCAATCCAAAGGAATGCAAAATCTCTTTAATAAAATAATATCAGAAAATTTCCCAAACAAGAAGAACAAATTTGAAAAACAAATACAAAAAGCATATAGGATGCCAAATGTACAAAATTACAACAGATCTACACCAAGGCACATTATAATGAAAATGCCTAGCATACAAAATAAGGATAGAATTTAAAAGGCTATATAAGAGAGAAAAATCAGATAACCTGTAAAGGAAAACCAATTCATATCTCAGCAGATTTTTCAACCCAGACCCTCAAAGCAAGGAGAGCCTGGAACAACATATACAGGCTCTAAAAGATAAGGGATGCCAATGAAGAATCTTATATCCAGCAAAATTAAGCTTTAGATTTTTTTTTTTTTTTTTTTTTTTTTTTTTTTGGTACCAGGGATTGAACTCAGGGGCACTCAACCACTGGGCCACATCCCCAGCCCTTTTTTGTATTTTATTAGAGACAGGGTCTCACTGAGTTGCTAAGTGCCTCGCCATTGCTGAGGCTGGCTTTGAACTCGCAATCCTCCTGCCTCAGCCTCCAAAGTGCTGGGATTACAGGCGTGTGCCACCATGCCTGGCTAAGCTTTAGATTTTGTAATGAAATAAAAACCTTCCATGATAAACAAAACCTAAAAGAATTCACAACAAGAAAGCCAGCACTACAGTACATTCTTGGCAAAATATTCCATGAGGAGGAATTGAAAAACAACAATGGAAACCTTCAAAGGGAAGAACTACATTAAAGAAAAACTAACATAGGAAAAATAAAGTCAAGTTAAATACCAAAAATAAAATAAAATTAAATTAAGTTAAAAATGACTGGTAATACAAATCATATCTCAATAATAACCTGAATGTTAATGGCCTAAACTCACCAATTAAAAGACATAGGCTGATAGATTGGATTTTTAAAAAGACCCAATAATATTCTGCCTTCAAGAGACACATCTCATAGGAAAAAATGCCCACAGACTGAAGGTGAAAGGATGGGATAAAATATACCACTCACATGGACTACGTAAGCAAGCAGGGGTTTCCATCCTCATATCAAACAAAGTAGACTTCAAGCCAAAGGTGATCAAAAGAGATAAGGATGGGCATTTCACAATGCTTAAGGGAATCATACATCAACAAGAAATAACTGTCATAAATATATATGCCCCAAATAACAGAGCATCCATGTTCATCAAACAAACTCTTCTCAAGTTCAAGAGCCAAATAGACCACAACACAATAATTCTAGGTGACTGTAACACACCGCTTTCACCACTGGATAGATCTTTCAAACAAAAGCTAAACAAAGAAACTGTAGAACTCAATAATACAATCAACAGCTTAGATTTAACTGATATACATAGAGTATATTATCCGTCAATGAGTCAGTACACTTTGTTCTCAGCAACACATGGATTATTCTCTAAGACAGACCATATATTATGCCATAAAGCAACTCTAAGCAAATGTAAAAAAGTAGAGATACTACCCTGCATCCTATCATATCATAAAGGAATGAAATTAGAAATCAATGATAAAAAAAAGAAACAAAACCTACTCCAACACATGGAGACTAAACAATATGCTACTGAATGAACAATTGGTTGCAGAAGACATCGAGAAGGAGATTAAAAAATTCTTAGAGGTAAATGAGAACAATGATACAACATATTGAAATCTCTGGGACACTATGAAGGCAGTACTAAGAGGAAAATTCATTGCATGGAGTTCATTCCTTCAAAGAAGAAAAGATCAACAAATAAACAAATTAACATTATACCTCAAAGCCCTAGAAAAAGAACAAATCAACCACAAAAGCTGTAGAAGACAGGAAATAATAAAAATCAGAGCCAAAATCAATGAAATTGAAACAAAAAATAATAATAATTGAAAAAAACTGACAGAACCAAAAGTTGGTTCTTTGAAAAAATAAATAAAATTGATAAACCATTAGCTATGCTAACTAAGAAAAGGAGATAAACAACTCAAATTACCAATATCTGTGATAAAAAAGGAAACATCACAAAGGACACTACAGAAATACAGAAGATAATTAGAAATTATTTTGAAAATCTATACTCCAATAAAATAGAAAATAATGAAGGCATCGACAAATTTCTAGAAATGCACGATATGCCCAAACTAAATCAGGATGATAGACACAATTTAAATAGATCAATTTCAAGCAAAGAAATAGAGGATGCCATCAAAAACCTACCAACCAAGAAAAGCCTAGGTCCAGATGGATACACAACCGAGTTCTACAAGACCTTTAAAGAAGAACTAACACCAATACTTCTCAAACTATTTCATGAGATAGAAAAAGAAGGAATCCTTCCAGACTCATTCTATGAGGCCAATATCACCCTGATTCCAAAACCAGGCAGAAACAAATCAAAAAAAGAAACCTTCAGACCAATATCTCTAATGAATATAGATGCAAAAATTCTCAATAAAATTCTAGCAAATCGCATACAAAAACATATTTTAAAAAATAGCACATCACGATCAAGTGGGGTTCATTCCAGGGATGCAAGGTTGGTTCAACATAAGGAAATCAATAAATGTAATTCACCACATCAATAGACTCAAAGATAAAAATCATATGATCATCTCAATTGATGCAGAGAAAGCATTTGACAAGATACAGCACCCCTTCATGTTCAAAACGTTAGAAAAAAATAGGAATAACAGGAACATACCTCAATATCTTAAAGGCCATCTATGCTAAGCCCCAGGCCAACATCATCCTAAATGGAGAAAACTTTAAAGCATTCTCTTTAAAAACTGGAACAAGATAGGGATGCCCTCTTTCACCACTACTATTTAACATAGTTCTTGAAACCCTAGCCAGTGCAATTAGACAGATGAAAGAAATAAAAGGGATACGAATAGGAAAAGAAGAACTCAAACTATCACTATTTGCAGACAATATAATTCTATTCATAGAAGATCCAAAAAATTCCACCAGAAATCTTCTAGAACTAATAAACAAATTCAGCAAAGTGGCTGGATATAAAATCAATACCCATAAATCTAATGCATTTCTGTATATCAGCGACAAATCCTTAGAGGCAAAAGTAGGAAATCCACCCCATTAGCTATAACCTCAAAAAAAAAAAAATACAATACTTGGGAATCAACTTAACAAAAGAAGTGAAAGACCTGTACAATGAAAACTATAGCACATTAAGAAATAAATTAAAGAAGATCTTAGAAGATGGAAAGATCTACCTTGGTCATGGATAAGTAGAACTAATATTGTTAAAATGACTATTCTACCAAAAGCACTATACAATTTCAATGCAATGCCCATCAAAATCCCAATATCATTCCTCATAGAAATAGAAAAAGAAATCTTGAAATTCATCTGGAAAAATAAGAGACCCAGAATAGCCAAAGCAATTTTTAGCAAGAAGAGTGAAGCTGGTGGCATTACTATTTCAGACCTTAAATTGTATTACAAATCCATAGTAACTAAAACAGCATGGCATTGGCACCAAAATATACCAGTAGACCAATGGTACAGAATAGAAGACACAGAGACTAACCCACACATCTACAGTTATCTTATATTAGACAAAGGTGCCAAAAACATGCATTGGAGAAAAGACAGCCTCTTCAACAAATGGGTGTTGGGAAAACTGGAAATCCATATGTAATACAAAGAAATTAAACCTCTATCTTTCTCCATGCACAAAACTCAACCCAAAGTGGATCAAGGACCTAAGAATTAAACCAGAGACCTTGCACCTTATAGAAGAAATAGTAGGCCCTAATCACGTTGGATTAGGCCCCAACTTCTTCAATAAGACCCCTATAGCACAAGAATTAATAAATGGGGTGGATTCAAACTAAAAAGCTTCTTCTCAGCAAAAGAAACAATCAGTGAGGTGAACAGAGAACCTACAGAATGAGAGCAAATTTTTACCACAAGCACATCAGACAGAACATTAACTTCAAGGATATATAAAGCTCTCGAAAACCTTTACACACACACAAAAAAAAAATCAATAAATGGGCTAAGAAACTGAACAGACACTTCACAGAAGAAGAAATGCAATTGATCAACAAATATATGAAAAAGTGTTGAACATCTCTAGCAATTACAGAAATGTAAATCAAAACTACTCTAAGAGCCGGGCGCAGTGGCGCACGCCTGTAATCCCAGCACTTTGGGAGGCTGAGGCAGGAGGATCGCAAGTTCAAAGCCAGCCTCAGCAATGGTGAGGCACTTAGCAACTCAGTGAGACCCTGTCTCTAAATAAAAATACAAAAAAGGGCTGGGGATGTGACCCAGTGGTCGAGTGCCCCTGAGTTCAATCCCTGGTACCACAAAAAAAAAAAAAAAAAAAAAAAAAAAAAAACTACTCTAAGATTTCTTCTCATGCCAATCAGAATGGTAGCTATCAAAAACACAAACAACAATAAATGCCAGCAAGGTTGTGGGGAAAAGGGCACACTCATACATTGCTGGTGGGGCTGCAAATTGGCACAGCCAATCTGGAAAACAGTATGAAGATTCCTCAGAAAACTGGGAATGGAACCACCATTTGACCCAGCTATCCCACTCCTCGGTCTATACCCAAAGGACTTAAAAACAGCTTACTACAGGGACACAGCCACATCAATGTTTATAGCATCACAATTCACAATAGCTAAATTGTGGATACAACCCTGATGCCCATCAATAGATGAATGGATAGGGAAACCTTGGTATATATACACAATGGAACAGTAATCAGCACTATAAGAGAATAAAATCATGGCATTTTCAGGTAAATGGACAAAGTTGGAGAAAATAATGCTAAGTGAAGTCAGCAAATCCCCAAAAAACAAAAGTTGATTGATTCCTTTGCTATGATACTGAATTATAGTGGCGGCGTGGGGGGGGGGGGGTGCGGTGAGAGGAATGAAGTAATGTCAAATAGAACAAAGGGGAGGGAGAGGAGGGGAGGGGGCAAGGGGATAGGAATAATGGCAGAATGAGTTGGACATCAATACACTAAGTGCATGTATAAAAACTCAAATGGTGTGAAAATACTTTGTGTAAAACCAGTGACTTGGAAAACTGTGCTCTTTGTATGTAATATGAAAGGAATTGCACTCTGCAAGCATGTATAACAAATTAAATTAAATTTAAAAAAGGAAATTGAAGAAAAACTCAGAAGATGGAAAGATCTCCCATGCTCCTGGATAGGCGGAATTAATATTGTCAAAATGGCCATACTACCAAAAGCACTATACAGATTTAATGCAATTCCTATTAAAATCCCAATGACATTCTTCATAGAAATAGAAAAAGCAATCATGAAATTTATTTGGAAAAATAAGAGACCCAGAATAGCTAAAGCAATCCTTAGCAAGAAAAGTGAAGGAGGAGGCATTACAATATCTGATCTTAAACTATACTACAGAGCTGTAGTAACAAAAATAGCATGGTATTGGCACCAAAATAGACTTGTAGACCAATAGTACAGAATAGAGGACACAGAGACAAACCCACACAAATATGGTTATCTCATACTAGACAAGGGTGCCAAAAATATTCACTGGGGAAAAGATAGCCTATTCAACAAATGGTGCTTGTAAAACTGGAAATCCATATGTAACAAAATGAAATTAAACCTCTCTCACCCTGCACAAAAATCAACTCAAAGTGGATCAAAGACTTAGGCACTAGAACAGAGACCCTGTGCCTAACAGAAGAGAAAGTAAGACCAAATCTGTACTATGTCGGCATAGGGTATGACTTCCTTAACAAGAATCCTTTAGTGCAAGAAGTAAAATCAAGTATCAATAAATGAGATGGATTCAAATTAAAAAGCTTTTTAGCAAAGGAAACAATTAATAATGTGAGGAGAGAGCCTACAGATTGGGAGAAAAATCTTTACCACATACACCTCTGATAAAGCATTAATCTCTAGGATATATAAAGAACTCAAAAAACACTAAAAAATACAAATAACCCAATCAATAAATGGGCTAAAGAACTGAACAAACACTTCACAGAAGAAGAAATGCAACTGGACAACAAATATATGAAAAAAAAAGTGTTCAACATCTCTAGCAATTACAGAAATGCAAATCAAAACTCTAAGATTTCATCTCACTCCTGTCAGAATGGCAATCATCAAGTATACAGGCAACAATAAATGTTGGCGAGGATGTGGGGGAAAAGGTACACTCATACATTGCTGGTGGGACTACAAATTGGTGCAACCACAATGGAAAGCTGTATGGATATTCCTCAGAAAACTGGGAATGGAACCACCATTTGACCCAGCTATCCCACTCCTTGGTTCATACCCAAAGGACTTAAAATCAGCATACTATAGTGACACAGCCACATCAATGTTTATAGCAGCTCAATTCACAATAGCTAGACTATGAAACCAATGTAGGTGTCCCTCAGTAGATGAATGGATAAAGATTTTTTTTTTAAATTTTTTTATTATTTATTTACTTATTCATCATGCACAAGTATAGTATCTTTTTACTTACAACTGCTTGTATACAAAGTATATAAGTACCATTCAGATCTTCAATCATGCATTTAGGATAATGATATCCATCTCATTCAATCACCAATTTTTTTCCAACCCCCCCCCCTTACTCCCTCCCTCCCCTCCCTTTCCGTTGACCATTCTAGTGTTCCTCTGATCCTATGTACCCCCTTCCAACAACTCTGTGAACCAGCCTCCTTATATCAGAGAAAACATTCGGTACTTGGATTTTTGAGATTGACTAATTTCACTTAGCATTATATTCTCCAACTTCATCCATTTACCTGCAAATGCCATTATTTTATTCTCTCTTATTGCTGAGTAAAATTCCATTTTGTATATATACCATATTTTCTTTATCCACTCATCTACTGAGGGGCATCTAGGTTGGTTCCATAACCTAGCTATTGTGAATTGTGCTGCTATAAACATTGAAGTGGCTGTGTCACTGTAATATGCTGTTTTTAAGTCTTTTGGAATAGACCCAGGAGTGGGATGGCTGGGTCATAGGGTGGTTCCATTCCCATTTTCCCAAGAAATCTCCATACTGCTTTCCGTAGCGGTTGCACCATTTTGCAGTCCCACCAGCAATGTATGAGTGTGCCTTTTTCCCCACATCCTCTCCAACATTTATTGTTGTTTGTGTTCTTGATAGCTGCCATTCTGACTGGAGTGAAATGAAATCTTAGAGTAGTTTTGATTTGCATTTCTCTAATTGCCAGTGATGTTGAGCATTTTTTCATGTATTTGTTGATTAATCGTGTATCTTCTTCTGAGAAGTGTCTTTTCAATTCCTTAGCCCATTTATTGATTGGGTTATTTGCTTTTTTGGTGTTAAGTTTTTTTAGTTCTATATACATTCTAGAAATTAGTGCTCTATCTGATGTGCATGTATTAAATATTTGTTCCCAATTAGTTGGCTCTCTATTCAACTCACTGATTGTTTCTTTTGCTGAGAAGAAGCTTTTCAGTTTAAATCTATCCCATTCATTAATTCTTGGTAATAGTTCTTGTGCTACAGGATTCTTATTAAGGAACTTGGGGCCTAATCCGACATGTTGGAAATTGGAGCTTACTTTTTCTTCTATTAGGTGTATTGTCTCTGGTCTAATTCCTAGGTCCTTGATCCACTTTGAATTGAATTTTGTGCATGGTGAGAGACAAGGGTTTAATTTCATTTTGTTGCATATGGATTTCCAGTTTTCCCAGCACCATTTATTGAAGAGGCTATCCTTTCTCCACTGTACATTTTTGGCACCTTTGTCTAATATAAGATAGCTGAAATTATATGTATTAGTCTCTGTGTCCTCAATTCTGTACCATTGGTCCACCAGTCTGTTTTGGTGCCAATACCATGCTGTTTTTGTTACTATTGCTCTATAGTATAATTTAAAGTCCGGTATGGTGATGCCCCCTGCTTCACTTTTCTTGCTCAGGATTGCTTTGGCTATTCTGGGTCTCTTATTTCTCCAGATGAATTTCATGACTGCTTTTTCTATTTCTTTGAAGAATGACATTGGGATTTTGATTGGAATTGCATTAAATCTGTATAATGTTTTTTGGTAGTATGGACATTTTGACAATATTGATTCTACCTATCCAAGAGCAAGGTAGGTCTTTCCATCTTCTGAGTTCTTCTATGATTTCTTTCTTTAGTGTTCTATAATTTTCCTTATAGAGCTCTTTCACCTCTTTCGTTAAGTTGATTCCCAGGTATTTTATTTTTTTTGATGCTATTGTAAATGGGGTAGTTTTCATCATTTCCCTTTCAGAGGCTTTGTCACTGATGTACAAAAATGCCTTTGACTTATGGGTATTGATTTTGTATCCTGCTACTTTGCCAAATTCATTTACTAGTTGTAAAAGTTTTCTGGTAGAGTTTTTTTGGGTCTTCTAGGTAAATTATCATGTCATCAGCAAATAGTGCTAATTTGAGCTCTTCTTTTCCTATCTTGATCCCTTTAATTTCTTTCGTCTGTCTAATTGCTCTGGCCAGAGTTTCCAGTACTATGTTAAATAGCAGTGGTGAGAGGGGGCATCCCTGTCTTGTTCCAGTTTTTAGAGGGAATGCTTTCAATTTTTCTCCATTTAAGATAATGTTAGCTCTGGGCCTTGCATAAATAGCTTTTATAATGTTGAGATATGTCCCTGATATTCCTAGTTTTTCCAGTGTTTTGAACATAAAGGGGTGCTGTATTTTGTCAAATGCTTTTTCTGTGTCTATTGAGATGATCATATGATTTTTATCTCTAAGTCTATTGATGTGATGTATTATGTTTATTGATTTCCGAATGTTGAACCAGCCTTGCATCCCTGGAATAAACCCCACTTGATCGTGGTGCACTATCTTTTTGATATGTTTTTGTATCCGATTTGCCAGAATTTTGTTGAGGATTTTTGCATCTATGTTCATTAAAGATATTGGCCTAAAGTTTTCTTTTTTGGATGTGTCTTTGCCTGGCTTTGGAATTAATGTAATATTGGCCTCATAGAAAGAGTCTGGAAGAGCTCCCTCTTTTTCTATTTCTTGAAATAGTTTGAAGAGCATTGGTATTAGTTCTTCTTTGAAAGTCTTGTAGAACTCTGCTATAAACCCATCAGGTCCTGGACTTTTCCTTGTTGGTAGCTTTATGATGACATCTTCTATTTCTTTGCTTGTAATTGATCTGTTTAAATTGTGTATTGCCTCCAGATCCAGTTTAGGCAAATCATATGACTCTAGAAATCTCTCAATGCATTCAGCATTTTCTGTTTTATTAGAGTACAAGTTTTCAAAGTAATTTCTAATTATTTTCTGTATATCTGAGGTGTTTGTTGTGATATTCCCTTTTACATCACAAATGTTAGTGATTTGAGTTTTTTCTCTTCTTCTTTTCGTTAGCATTGCTAAGGGTCTGTCAATTTTGTTTATTTTTTCAAAGAACCAACTTTTAGTTTTGTCAATTCTTTGAATTGTTTCCTTAGTCTCAATTTCATTAATTTCTGCTCTGATTTTAATTATTTCCTGTCTTCTGCTGCTCTTGGTGTTGATCTGTTCTTCTTTTTCTAGTGCTTGGAGGTGTGATGTTAAGTCGTTTATTTGTTGGTTTTTTTTTCCTTTTAAAGAATGAACTCAGTGCAATGAATTTTCCTCTTACTACTGCCTTCATAGTGTCCCAGAGATTTCTATACGATGTATCTGTGTTCTCATTTACCTCTAGGAATTTTTTAATCTCCTCTTTGATGTCTTCTTCAACCCCTTGTTCATTCAGTAGCATGTTGCTTAGCTTCCAGTTGTTGGAGTAGTTTTTCTTATTCCTTGTTTTGTCGTTGATTTCCAATTTCATCCCTTTATGGTCTGATAGCATGCAGGGTAGTATTTCTATTTTTTTATATTTGCTGAGATTTGCCTTGTGACATAGTATATGATCTATTTTGGAGAAGGAGCCATGTGCTGCTGAGAAAAAAGTTTATTCATTTACTGAGGGATGAAATATTCTATATATGTCCGTTAGATCTAAGTTATTAATTGTTTTAAGGAGGCCTAAGATTTCTTTGTTTAGTTTTTGTTTGGATGATCTATCCATTGGTGAGAGAGGTGTGTTGAAATCCCCTAGAATAACTGTGTTGTGGTCAATTTTACTCTTGAACTTGAGAAGTGTTTGTTTGATGAATGTAGGTGCTCCATTATTTGGGGCATATAGATTTTATGATTGTTATATCCTCTTGATGAATGATTCCCTTAAGTAGTAAGAAATATCCATCTTTGTCCCTTTTGATTAACTTTGGCTTGAAGTCTACCTTATTTGAAATGAGAATGGAAACCCCTGCTTGCTTCCGCAGGCCATGTGAGTGATAAGACTTTTCCCAGCCTTTTACCTTCAGTCTATTGATGTCTTTTTCTATGAGGTGTGTTTCTTGGAGACAGCAGATTGTTGGGTCATTTCTTTTAATCCATTCAGATAATCTGTGTCTTTTGAATGGCGAGTTTAGGCCATTAACATTCAGGGTTATTATTGAGATGTGATTTTTATTCCCATCCATTTTTATTTGTATGATGATCTTTAGCTTGATTTGGTTTCTCTTCTGGTTGGTATTTCCCTTAGTTTAATATCTCCCTTTGTTGATTTTCATTGTTATTTTTCTCTTCTTCTTCATGAAAAATTTTGCCCAGGATGTTCAGAAGTGCTGGCTTTCGAGATGTGAAATCTTTTAACTTTTGCTTGTCGTGGAAGGTTTTTATTTCATCTTCAAATCTAAAGCTCAATTTTGCTGGATATAAGATTCTTGGTTGACATCCCTTTTCCTTCAGAGCTTGAAATATGCTATTCCAGGATCTTCTTGCTTTTAAGGTCTGGGTAGAAAAATCTGAACATAGTCTGATTGGTTTCCCCCTATATGTAATCTGCTTCCTTTCTCTTGTGGCTTTTAATATTCTCTCCTTGCTCAGTATATTAGGCATTTTCATTATAATGTGTCTTGGTGTGGATCTGTTGTGATTTTGTATGTTTGGTGTTCGGTAGGCCTCTTGAACTTGGTTTTCCCCTTCATTCCTCAAGTTTGGAAAATTTTCTGTAATTATTTCATTAAATAAATTACTCATTCCTTTGGCTTGAAACTCTGCCCCCTCCTCTACCCCAATCACTCTTATGTTTGGTCTTTTTATGTTGTCCCATAATTCTTGAATGTTCTGTTCTTGGTTTCTTACCATTTTTGCTGTGTAATCTAGATTTTTCTCTAGGATATATATTTTGTCTTCATTGTCTGAGGTTCTTTCTTCCAAGTGATCTACTCTGTTGGTGATACTTTGATTGAGCTTTTATTTTGATTTATTGCTTCTTTCATTTCTGGAATTTCTGTTTGGTTTCTCTTTAGAGCCTCTATTTCCCTATTGAAGTAATCTTTTACTTCCTGTATTTGTTTATGGAGTTCTTTGTCAAAATGATCTTTCACCTCCTGTATTTGCTCCCTCATCTCATTTTTTAGTTCATTCTTAAGTTCCGCTAACATTTGGAATATGTAATTTCTGAATTCCATCTCTGGCATTGCACCAACTGTGCATGGTATGGAATCTACTGAGGAGGTATATTGATTTGTTTGTGTCACTTTCTTCCCTTGTTTCTTCATATTGCTTGTGCGTCTATTCTACCTGCACTGTGGGACCTTGTCTACTTTGATTTTACCTTAAAACCTTATGTTGCTCCTGTAGTACAATGCTATCAGATCCCCTTATATTTCCTTTACACTTTAAAATCAAACACTTACTATTCAGAGAATCCCAGTTTGATCACAATGTACAGATTTAGTTAACCCAGATGTTGTTTCCAATTTACTCTGTATGCTTCTGTTGGGGTTTTAAAGTTTCAAGTAATGGACAGAGAGTTAATATGTTTAGGAAGAAGGAAGTGAGTGTATTGACTTGTTCTTTCTTAGAAAGTATGAAAAGAGAGTTCTATGGAAGTGGTTTAGTATCAGCTGACGAGAGAGGAAAGAGAATGGAGTGAATGAATAGATGGAAAGACTGATTTACATATAAACCTAACTTATGCGGTGGTTGAGAGGAGAAATAAAGAAAGATGGAAAAGAAAAAAAAAAAAAAAAGAAGAGAAAAAAAAAATAACCAAGGAGTAGTAATTAGTGTAAGAGAGAGGAGAGAGAGAATAAGTCTAGAAAATAGAGAATAAACCATATATAACACCACTTTGCTATATATTTCAATTGTACACGTTCTAGAAATCTCAATTTGTGCGTATAACTTGTTTTTGCCTCTGTTGAGAATGCAATGGCAGGGTGTAAATAGGGAAGATGAAGGAAGAAAAAAAATATAAAAGTGAGAAGGAAGAAAAGAAAGAAAAGAGGAGCAGAAGCACACAAACACACTGTCAATCAAAACAAAAACAAAAAACTCCCAAGAAACAACAAAACAAACAAACAAGCAAATAAAAACAAAAACGTTGAACCCAAGAACAAGTCTCAAACAAATGGACCCTTGGAAGCCCTTCTTTTTTCTCTTCCAGTTTAAGCCACCTGACCCAGATCATGTACAGTCAGCAACCCTGTTAGTGGAGTCAAGGCTGCACCTTTGGTCCTTGCAGAGTGGCACAGTGGAATAGTGGAAGGGGCTTATCCTCAGGCTGGGCCCTGCTTACAGCAGCAGGGAGATGCTACTATGGGCCTTGGAAGCCAGGCAAACTGGCGGCGGGTTCTCTCCTTCCAGAGGGCAGGTGCCTACCTCTTGTTCTGGTTGCAGCTGGGCAGGTCGCACTCCCCCAGGGAGTGGAGGAAGCACTTCGCCAGGTCTGGCCCCGCGTGCAGCAGCCGGGAGATGCTGTTCTGGGCCCTGAAGACCAGGCAAACTGGTGGCTGGGTTTCTCCTTCCAGCAGGTGGGAGTCTACCTCTTGCTCTGGTCGCAAATGGGCAGGTCGCACTCTTCCCGATAATGGAGGAAGCCCTTCCCCAGGTCTGGCCCTGCGTGCAGCAGCAGGGAGCTGCTACTCTGGGCCCAGGCGGCCAGGGACACTGGCGGCTGGGTCTCTCCTTCCAGCGGGCGGGTGCCTACCTCTTGTTCTGGTCGCTGCTGGGCAGGTCCCACTCTTCCCGGGAATGAAGGAAGCCCTTCCCCAGGTCTGGCCCTGTGTGCAGCAGCAGGGAGCTGCTACTCTGGGCCCAGGCGGCCAGGGACACTGGCGGCTGGGTCTCTCCTTCCAGCGGGCGGGAGTCTACCTCTTGCTCTGGTCGCAAATGGGCAGGTCGCACTCTTCCCGATAATGGAGCAAGCCCTTCCCCAGGTCTGGCCCTGCGTGCAGCAGCAGGGAGCTGCTACTCTGGGCCCAGGCGGCCAGGGACACTGGCGGCTGGGTCACTCCTTCCAGCGGGCAGGAGTCTACCTCTTGCTCTGGTCGCAAATGGGCAGGTCGCACTCTTCCTGATAAAGATAATATGATATATATACTCAATGGAATATTACTCAGCTTTAAAGAAGGGTGAAATTAGGGCATTTGCCAGTAAATGGTTGGAGTTGGAGAATATCATGCTAAGCGAAATAAGCCAATCCCACAAAACCAAAGGCCGAATGTTTTCTCTAATATGTGGATGCTAATTCACAATAAGGCGGTGGGGGGGGACTAGGGTAAAATAGCATTAAATTAGGTAGAGGGAAGTGAAGGGAGGGGAGGGAGAAGATGTTGGGATGGGAAAGATAGTGGAATGAAACAAGCATTATTATTGTATGTATATATGTGACTATATATGTGACTACATGACCAATATGATTCTGCAACACTTTGAAAAATTAGAAATTATATCCCATCTATGTATGATATATCATAGTGCATAAATGCATTCTGCTGTCATGTATAACTAATTAAAACAAATTAAAAATAATTAATAAAAATAAAGAAAATGTCACCAAAAAAAGAGAGAGAGAGAGAGAGAACTCAACAGATCTCTCTCTCTCTCTCTCTCTCTCTCTCTCTCTCACACACACACACACACACACACACACCTGGATGCACGTGTACCATGGCTCTCGAATTGTGGAGAAATAATGCCAATTAATTTCTTCTCTTTGCTCATGTGTATAATTCATCATTTTTCTTCAATAAACATGTGTTACTTGTATTTAAAAAAGTAAAAGCAGAAATATTCTTAAATGTTGCTCCAGTCTTCAATTAAATATTGAAATGGATTACAATTTATAGAGGAGTATTAAAGCTTTAAATAAGTCTGGGCCATAGCAGAAATGTTGGAGGCATGCAGATTGCCTTACATTTTTTTCTGGAGAATGTGCGATGCTTTTGCCTTAAAGATTCACTCTCAATATTATAGACTGTGCACGTGTCTCTGAATTTCCTGTCCTACATTAGTTCAATTCCTATGGAGACAGGTAGGGGCGCAGCGACTTGTGGCAGAGGAACATAGAGTCTCCAGGGAAATTCAAGGAGTCTCATAGGGGAGTTTCCCTGGAGACCAGGCCTTCTACTCTACCTTGAACCCACTCATGCACAAAGACTGCTTTCCAATGGGCCTCGGCCAGGCTAGAGAAGTACTGGAACTCTCAGACAACTGCCACTGAGGTTTGGCAATTGAAAGGAAATTTTGGGCGGCTGTCATCCTCCTACCCGGCCTCACACATGCTCTCTGAAGAGCAGAGTCCCAAGGGCGTGCACTCTGACGTTTGGCCACGTTGCTTGGCAACCAGTGTTTCCTAGTGGACAGCTACCACACCACAGAGCTCTGCTTTTGTGGGCATTGTGGAGCTAGTTGGCTGGCTCAACTCTCAGCACTAGTATTGGCGAGTTTGGGAAGGTGCCTCTGAGGCCCTGGCCTCTGCCAAAAGGAAGCGATTTTGGCGGGGGTACTCAGGACCAGGGGACCTCCAGGCTCCTCCCCTGGCCTGAGGATGGAGCGCCTGGGTTTGGGGCGGTGGAGGTGTGATAGACACAACTCGCCCAGATACCAGGAGGGATAGAAACCTATGACCAATATCCAGAAAATCTGTAAGTGTGGGCAAGGTAGCCAAAGTGCAGCGTATGTTCGCTCCTGGTGAGAGTGGTGTTAAAGAAGATATGAAAAGAACAGGTAATAAGGCTGGAACCTAGCAGCAAGGGGCCTGAGGCACTGTCAGGGGCACATGTGGGAGAAGCGAGCAATTTCCAGGCAGTTTCAATTTTGGGGCATCTGTTCATTGGTAAATGGCACATCTTTGCAAGTGGTATCTGGCCATTCAAGGAAGTTTTCTATAAAAGGATGCCAGTTTTATTTCAATGAAACTTTGGGGAATAGACTTTCGTGTTAGTTCCATTGTCTCCCTCTATATTGAGCACATTGGCAAAAGAGTTCCTTAAGAAATTTCATGTTCTTATTCTAAATGATTACCTGGGGAAAAGCAACACACAGAGTACAGCTGCTAAACAAGTGGCAGAGGAACTTCTAAAGTTCACCCAGAGTGACATTCCATGAGGCACAGTCATTTCTGCAATACATTATAATTCTACCTAAAAGATTCTGGATACTAGTCTGTATCGTGCTCTGGATGTTCTTGCTTACAACAACTATGAAGAGCAGAACTGAGTAGTTTGTGTGAGCAAACTTGAGGGAACTCACTTAGTTCCAAGTGAGCACACTTGGGTTTGACCATGATTGAACCAGCATGAAGCATATGGCTTCTCGGAGTTTGCAGTAAAAGTTTCACTTTTAAGTGTCTGTGCATTGGTAAATGGCACTTCATTGAAAGTGGGATCTGGCAATTGAAGGGAGTTTTGGGGAAATTATTTCCAGTTTGATGTCAATGAAATTTTGGGTAAAGAATCTTGTTAGCAGCCGGGCGAGGTGGTGCACGCCTGTAATCCCAGCACTTTGGGAGGCTGAGGCAGGAGGATCGCGAGTTCAAAGCCAGCCTCAGCAATGGCGAGGCACTTTCCAACTCAGTGAGACCCTGTCTCTAATAAAATACAAAAAAGGGCTGGGGATGTGGCCCAGTGGTCGAGTGCCGCTGAGTTCAATCCCCGGTATCAAAAAAAAAAAAAAAAAAAAAAAAAAAATCTTGTTAGCAGTCCCAGGTTCTCCCTGTAACTTGGGGCACCTAGTTGCAAGTGCTCCCTAAAAAAAAAAAAAAAAAAAAAAAAAAAACACCTTCTTGTTCATATTCCAAAACCTTAGGAAAAGTAGCACATACAGGTGCAGCTGCTAAAGAATCTGCAGAAGTACTTCCAAGTTGACCCAGAGAGGAAGTTTCAAGAGTGCACCCCAACTTTAGCAGCACATTGCAATTCTTCCTAGGAGACTATGGAAACAGGGTATAAATTGTTTTTCTGAATGTGCTTGCTGAGAACAGAAACATTATGTTCAAGCAGATGCAACTTGTGGGAAATCACTTAGTTTTAAGTGAGCACAATGTTGTTTGTCCCTAGTTCAATGAGCTTGAAGTATTATCTCTTCACAGAGCTTGCAGGCAAATTTTCTCTTTTGAAGCATTTCTGCGTTGGTAAATGGCTCTATATTGCAAGCAGGATCTGGCAATTCAAAGGAATTTTATTTTAAAAAATGCCAATCTGATTTCAATAAAAATTTGGGGAATTGACATTTTTAGTATTCCCACATGGGGCAGCAAGGTACAGTTGTGTTTTTATTCCAAACACTTACTTAAGGCAGCACATACAAGTGCAGATCCTAAGCGAGGGGCAGAAGCAATTTCAGTGTTCACCTAGAGTGGACTTTCAAAGACAGTATTCATCCTTCAGGAGCACATTGCAATTCTTTCTACCAGTGTCTGGATACAAGTCTGAATTCAGCTCTGAATCTAATTGCTGAGGAGAGATGGGAATGAGCAGAACTGAAGCATTTTATTGAAGCAGCTTCAAGTTGCAGAAACACACTTAGTTCTATGTGATAATATTTGTCCCTTGTGGAACTAGTGTGAAGCATTATGTCTTTTTAAATATTGCAGGCAAGGTTAACTTTTGAAGTAGCTATGCATTGATAAGTGACTCTTTGTTGCAATTGAATCTGGTGTTTCAAGGGAGTTTTATAAAATGTTGTCCATTCTATTTCAATGAATATTTGGGGAATTGATCTTTTTAGCAGTCCCAGTTTCTTCAACAGGGGCCACCGAGGTACAAATGTTTCCTAAGACCCTTCATGATCCTATTCCAAACACTTGAGTATAAGCAGCACATACAAGTGCAGCTGTTAAACCAGTAACAGAAGCACAAATTCTGTTCCCCCAGACTGACATTTAAAGAAGCACTCACACTTCAGCAGCACATTGCAATTGTTACTACAAGACTCTGGATACAGAGTCTGAATTGTGTTCTGAATGTGGGAGCTTACAACAGGTATGGAGAGCAGAACTGAGCAGTTTGTGCAAGCACCTTCAACTTGCAAGAACTCACTTGGTTCTAAGTGAGAAAAATGTGTTTTTTCCCCCCTGGTTGGACCATCATGAATCATTATGGCTTCTCAGATCTTGAAGTAGAAGTTTCACATTTTATCCTCTGTGCATTGATAAATGGCAATTCATTGAAAGCAGAATCTGGCATTTTAAGGGAGTTTTCTGAAAAAGTTTACCAGTTCTATGTCAATGAAACGTTGGGCAATTGACAGTCTTAGCAGTCACAGTTTCTCCCTCTAATTTGAGCACCTAAGTACAAGTACTCCATTAAAAAAAAAAATCCTGTTTGTTATTAAATGTTGGTGAGGATGTGGGGGAAAAGGCACACTCATACGTTGCTATTGGGACTGCAAATTGGTGCAACCAATATGGAAAACACTATGGAGAATCCCTGGAAAATTGGAAATGGAACCACCATTTGACCCAGCTATCCCACTCCTTGGTCTATACTCAAAGGACTTATAAACAGCATACTACAGGGATACAGCCACATCAATGTTTATAGTAACACAATTCACAATAGCTAAACTGTGGAATGAAACTAGATGCCCTTCAGTAAATGAATGGATAAAGAAAATGTGGTATATATACACAATGGAATATTACTCAGCATTAAAAGATAATAAAATCATGGCATTTGCAAGTAAATGGATGGAGTTGGAGTATATAATGCTAAGTGAAGTTAGCCAATTCCCCCCCCCAAAAAAAATGCTGAATGTTTTCTCTGATATAAGGAGGCTGATTCATAATGTGGTTGGGGGGACATGGGAGGATTAGATGAACTTTAGATAGGGCAAAGGGAGGGAAGGACAGGGAGGGGGCATGGAAAAGGATAGTAAAGACAGTGGAATGAGATGGACATCATTACCCTAAGTATATGTATGAATACATGAATGGTGTGACTTTACTTTGTGTACAACCAGAGATATGAAAAATTGTGCTCTATATGTGTAATATAAATTGTAATGCATTCTGCTGTCATATATAACAAATTAAAATTTTAAAAAATCATGTTTGGGGCTGGGGTGATGGCTCGGTAGTAGAGTGCCTGCCTAGCATGTGTGAGGCACTGGGTTCAATTCTCAGCACTGCATATAAATAAATAAAACAAAGGTTCATTGACAACTAAAAAATATTTTTTAAAAAATCCTGTTACAATTCCAAACACTTTCCTAAGGAAAACAGCTTATACAAGAAAAGTTGCTTAATAAGGAGCAGAAGCACTTCCAAGGTTCACCCAGAGAGACATTTTGATAGGCATTCTCACTACTGAGATACATTACAATTCTTCCTAGGTGACTCTGGATTCAGGGTCTGCATTTGCTTTGAATGTTCTTGCTTATAACAGGACGAGCAGAACTGAGTAGTTTGTGTGAGCATCTGTACCTTGCAGGAACTCACTTAGTTCTAAATGCACACACTGCTTTTTTTCCTTCATTGAAATAATATATAGCATTATCTCTTCTCAGAGCATGCAGGCAAGGTTTATTTTTGAAGTGTCTGTGCATTGGTAAATAGCTCTTCCTTGCAAGTGGTATATGGTGCTACACGGGAGTTTTATATAAAAATTAGCCAATTTGATATAAGTGAAAATTTGAGGAATTGACTTTTTTAGGAGTCCCAGTTTCTTCCTATAACAAGGAGCTCCTAGGTACACATGCTCCCAAAGAATAATCACCTTCCTACTTCAGATGCTGACCCAAAGAAAACCAGCACATAGAATGTAGCTGCTAAACAAGGGCAGAAGCACTTCCAAAGCTAATCCCAATAGGACATTTAAAGATTGCCCTTACCTTTCAGAAGCACATTGCAGTTCTTTCTAGGAGACTGTGAATACAGTGTCTGAACTGTGCTCTGAATGTGCTTGCTGAGAATAGCTAGGAAATGCAGAGGTGAAGCATTTTATGCAAGAATTTCAACTTGCACGAACTCCCTTAGGTCTAAGTGAGTACACTGGTGTTTGTCCCCCCTTTGAACTGATGTGAAGCAACTTTTGAAGCATTTGTATCTTTGAAAAAGACACTTTTTGTAAGTGGGATCTGTCACATCAAGGGAGAATTCTGTAAATGTTTGACAGTTCGATTTCATTGAAACTTTGGGGACTTGACCTTTGTAGCAGTCTCATTACCTTGGTGCAACTAGGTACAAATACAATTTTTTCAATTTTTTTTTTTTTAGTTTCAATTTCATTAATTTCAGCTCTGATTTTAATTATTTCCTGTCTTCTACTTCTTTTGGGGTTGATTTATTCTTTTTTTTCTAGGGCTTTGAGATGTAATGCTAGTTCATTTATTTGTTGACTTTTTCTTTTTTGAAGGAATGAGCTCCATGCAATGAATTTTCCTCTTAGTACTGCCTTTAGGGTGTCCCAGAGATTTCGGTAAGTTGTATCGTTGTTCTCATTTACCTCTAAGAATTTCTTAATCTCCTTCTTGATGTCTTCTGCTACCCATTGATCACTCAATAGCATATTATTTAGTCTCCAGGTGTTAGTGTAGCTTTTCTTTTCTTTTTATCATTAATTTCTAATTTCATTCCATTATGATCTGATTGAATGCAAGGTAGTATCCCTACTGTTTTATATTTGTTTAGAGTTGCTTTATGGCATAATATATGGTCTATTTTTGAGAAGGATCCATGTGCTGCCAAAAAGAAAGTGTATTGGCTCATTGATAGGTGATATACTCTATATATGTCAGTTAAGTCTAAATCATTAATTGTATTATTGAGTTCTATAGTTTCTTTGTTTAAATTTTGTTTGGAAAATCTATCCAGTAGTGAAAAAGGTATGTTAATGTCACCTAGAATTATTGTGATGTGGTCTATTTGATTCTTGAACTTGACAAGAGTTTGACTGATGAGTGTAGATGCTCAATTATTTGGGGCATATATATTTATAACAATTGTATCTTGTTGATCTATGATTCCTTTAAGCAGTATGAAATGTCCATCTTTATCTCTTTTGACTAACTTTGGCTTGAAGTCTACTTTATTGGATATGAGGATGGAGACCCCTGCTTGCTTACGTAGACCATGTGAGTGATATATTTTATTCCATCCTTTCACCTTTAGTCTATGGGCATCCTTTCCTATGAGATGTGTCTCTTGAAGACAACAAATTATTGGGTCTTTTTTTTTAATCTAATCAATTAGCCTATGTCTTTTAATTGGTGAGTTTAGGCCATTAACATTCAGGGTTATTATTGAGACATAATTTGTATTACCAGTCATTTTCATTTTTTTATTATTTTTGGTATGTAATTTGACTTGGTTTTTCCTTTGGTTGGTTTTTCCCTTTATTGTAGTTCTTCCCTTTGCAGATTTTCATTATTAATTTTCATTTTCTCCTAGTGGAATATTTTACCAAGAATGTTCTGTAGAGCAGGCTTTCTAGTTGTAAATTCTTTTAGCTTTTGTTTATCATGAAATGTTTTTATTTCATCCTCAAATCTAAAGCTTAATTTTGCCAGATATAAAATTCTTGGTTGGCATCCCTTATCCTTTAGAGCCTGGTATATGTTGTTTAGGCTCTCCTTGCTTTGAGGGTCTGGGTTGAAAAATCTGCTGAGATGTGAATTGGTTTTCCCTTATAGGTAATCTGACTTTTCTCTCTTGCAGCCTTTAAAATTCTATCCTTATTTTGTATGCTAGGCATTTTCATTACAATGTGCCTTGGTGTGGGCCTGTTGTAATTTTGTACATTTGGCATCCTATAGGCCTCTAATATTTGATTTTCAAATTCATTCTTTTTGCTTGGGGACTCTCCCTTTGTCAGTATTTCAACTCTCTGTGACGAGAGAAGAGGGACTATGCCTATTCCTGAGAGAAGAGTGTTATTCCTGTGCCAACTGTCCGGAATTTGTCCTAGACAGCTTCCTTTGGACTGAACTGAATGGGTGGCTTCCCTACCTTCTCCCCTTTGTGAAACCCCTGACTGTCATTTTCCTTGTGTTCACTTTTGGGCCCTGTGTAATCAACAAACTTGTTCAACTCCTTTATGACTGAACCAGATTGGTACAATTTGGTGGTCTGCCAATAATATGCTGCTTTCAGCGATGCTGAGCGAGAGCCCTGCAGACTTGGCCATGGCCTTTAACAGGATGCGGAGGTCTAAACCAGCCATCCTTGAAAAGCTTTCCCAAAGGTGACTGTTCTGTCCCATGTCCTTCCCCTGGCCACTTGCTGGCCCTGGGTGTGTCCACCTAAAGTGCTATGGTGGTAGCCAAAGACAGGTAAGATTTTCCAGAGGGAAAACGACCTAAGACAGGCACATTCTCGAGTAAGATGGACACCCCATTTTTAATAAAACAAAATGGGGGAACCTCATTTTTAATAAAACAAAACGGAAATGTCGGGCCTTAGCACTGCCAAGGGGATGGAAAAGCTCTGGCTTTCCGGCTGCTTGCTACGCCCTGTTATGGACCTAGGCTAAGCAGGGGCCATGTCTGTGAACCAAAACTGCCCTACTGATTGGCTGATGTCCACTATAAAGCATTGTCCACCTTTTCAATAAACGAGTTCCTGCACTGACTGGTGACCGGGCTCCCTGGTATGTTCCTGGGCCTTCTAAAGGTGGGGGAGGGAATATCAGCAGCATGTACTCTCCCAATCTAGTCTCATCGTTGGGGTAGACCCCTCTGGCCTCTTTTGCTGGACAAAAGAGGTTCATCCCGGGTACGGGGGAGCTAAAGAACTCAACCCCTTATAATATTCCGACACATCTCCTTCTCACTCAAACATTGCAAATTTTTCTTTGATGCTTTATATTGACTTTTTAGATTTTTTCAGGTCTTTGATCCTCTAAAAATGTTTAATATTATACATTTTCAATTTTTGCTTATGGAAATTAAATTGCTATTTATGTATTCATGTTCTAGCTGAGACTTGAAATGAACTTCAAAGCCCAAGAAGTGCTAAATGTCTGTTTCTTTGTTTCTCATTTTGGGAATGTGATGGAAAACATAAAATGGTGGAACTTGATTGAAAGTTTAAGTCATAGGGGTTTTTCTCTGGAACAAGATTGTAGGACCCATGCTCACCTGCTGCAGCCCTTAAAATGCAATTTAATCTTAATAAAAAACAGGCTAGACAAATTGTTAAGCAATGTCATACCTGTCCTTCATTTTTTAGCTCTCCACAGATGGGGGTAAATCCCCAAGGACTTCTGCCAAATAAATTATGGCAAATGGTTGTAACACGTATTCCAGAATTTGGAAAACTTGCTTTTGTCCATGTCTCAGTGGATACCTATTCACATGTAGTCTTTGCTACAGCTCATACTGGGGAAGCTTACAAAGATGTTTTACAACATTTATTTGCTGCTTTTGCTTATATGGGAATGCCTTTACATATTAAAACTGATAATGGGCCAGCTTATGTTTCTAAGTCATTTCAAAATCTTTGTAAGACTTTAAATATTGCTCATTCCACAGGAATTCCTTAGAAACCACAGGGGCAGGCTATAGTGGAAAGAACTCATCAAACTTTAAAGGCTCAAATTTCTAAATTAAGGAACGGAGAATTTCATTATAGTTCTCCCTATCACATATTGCAACATGCTCTCTTTGTGATTAATTATTAAAATGTTAATGATTCAAAATTGACACCTATGCAAAGGCATTGGTCAGAACAAATTGTGACTAATAAACCTTTAGTAAAATGGAAGGATCTTTTGACAGGCCAATGGAGAGGACCTGATGTCCTATTAACATCTGGGCAAAAGCCGGGCGCGGTGGCGCACGCCTGTAATCCCAGCACTTTGGGAGGCTGAGGCAGGAGGATCGTGAGTTCAAAGCCAGCCTCAACAATGGCGAGGCACTTAGCAACTCAGTGAGACCCTGTCTCTAAATAAAATACAAAAAAGGGCTGGGGATGTGGCCCAGTGGTCAAGTGCCCCTGAGTTCAATCCCTGGTACCAAAAAAAAAAAAAAAAAAAAATCTGGGCAAAGGTACGCTTGTATATTTCCACAGGGCACCCCCACTCCTTTGTGGATACCAGATCGCCTCATAAGACATTATGAGCCCCCTGCAATGCAGACAGAGACCTCGCCAAGGGCCATACCCACGGAGGACACCCTGGACGCAGGAACAGGATGAGCAACTGAGCTCCAACTTCTCTGTCTCTTGCTCCTTCCCAGAGACAAGCTCAATCTACACAAAGAGCAACAGTGCCCTCTTGGGGTCAAATAAAGAATCTAACAGCTCAGGCACGATCTTTTATTGGTAGCCAAGGATCATCTGTGACCCCTGAGAGAATGTTTCTCACAATTATCACTCTACTCTCCTGTAAGGTAGCTGTAACTTCTGCTGACCAGTCCTACTGGACTTATTTCCCAGACCCACTCTTCCTTAGAATAACTGATTGGGGGCAATCAGATATTAATATCTCTACCAATGCTCCTGAGTTGCTTGGGGGAATCTCTGATGTTATGATTTTACATAAGACTTCATACAATATTAACTTTTCAGGCCTTATTGAGAACACACCTATTTGCTTTACCAGAAATATTAATTTACTCCCCCTGGTTATTTACCAACTAGCTTTAAATCACTTTATAGTGATTCTCCCTCTCAATTAAGGGATAGGGAAAAATATCTTTGGAGATTAGACATGACCCTTTTAGGGGGAAAAGAAGATAAAGAAATTTATGAAAATAAAAGTTTACCTGATAATATATAATCTTGTTCAACAATATTACAATCTAAAAGAGACTTATATTGGAATAAAATGAAAGAATATGGATCTACATTTCCTTATTGGATTGAAAGTGGATTTGGATATCCCACCGAAGCTCGTGTTCTAAACCCCATGTAATCACAAACTGAAATTTTTGATTGGTCAATTGCCTCTCCTATTATTACTGATTGAAGAAATTATATCCAACTCTAACAAGTTTTATATGACCAAAGGTGTGTTTATCGATGGCTCAAATACACAGATGGTTTTCATCTGGATGGGTTACTCCCATCTATAAAAGTGAATTGTCTAATGGTAAAGGAATGTAATTTCCTAGTTTGTATAGGTTGGTTGTAGCTATTAATACTGTCACCTTGATCAGACCAATAACTAGATCTATTCATTATAAGGTTAAAGCCTGTGTAAATGCCCCCCATGCTATATTAGTAGGAACATAATAGAATTATGAAGATAACATTGATCAATGATGTATATTCTATTGATTGTCGTAAATGTATGCTAACTAATTGTTTGCAAAGTACTATACCTAAAAATTATACAACTTTTGTGATAGTCCATCAACCTTTCTATGTTATGCTTCCTGTCAAATTAAATGAAAAATGGTATGATGATCTAGGCATCCAAATATTAAAAGAATTGAATGAATTAATTAGACCTAAAAGATTTGTTGCAGCCCTTATCTTAGGAATATCTGCTCTTATAAGGATATTAGGCTCTATTGCCATTTCTTCTACTGCTCTAGTTAAAGAAATTCATACAGCTAATCATGTAAATAGTTTATCTCATAATGTTTCTGCAGTTATGGCTATACAGGAAAAGACAGATAAAAATTTAGATGCTAGGATTAATCCTTTGGAGGAAGCAATCCTCTATATTGGCAATCAAATCCAAAATATAAAAACTCAAATGACAACCAGATGTCATGTTAACTATAAGTGGATTTGTATTACTCCGTTAAAATATAATGACTCTGAGCATGATTGGACCAAAGTTAAATCCCACTTGATGGGAATCTGGAATAATTCAGATATTGCTCCAGACATTGACTCTTTACAGAAGCGAATAAGTGATTTTAGCCATACATATCTAGCTACTGATTCCAATACAGATTTTGCTACAGATTTGTTTAATAATATAAAATCTTCCATTTCTAGTGAAGCATGGTGGTCATGTGTAATAAATCTTGGTTTTGCTGTCCTGTTTGTAATACTTTTATGCTTTATTCTTCCAGTCTTCTTCAGACTTTTCTGGAGAGAAATCATAAAAACATCTACAGAAGTCGCTACCCTCAAATTAAAAAAATAAAAAGGGGGAATTGTGGCATCATCCATATGACAGAGTGAGCAAGGCATCCTCTTCTCATACGATAATGATAATGGGGTGGAAGCAATAGCAAAACCCCCCTTACTGGATAGATGTTCACTGAAACGTGACATTGAAGAAGTTAACCCTATATATGTATGTTCCCACTGTCTCCTGTCTATGCATATCTTTACTGGTCTGCTCATATGTATGGCCACAAGGTGTCACTATTTCAATTAATTAGAATAAGACTAATTCTGGAAATATATAATTTTATTGGAATCTAAGCTGGAAACATAATAACATTTTCTAAATTTGTACTTATATAGCTAATATTTAGTTAAAAAGCAGCTTGATAAATGCTTGCCATTTAACCTCCTTTGTTATAATTACTTGCAGCAAGAAAAAAACTTTAAGAGCCCTTTTGTGACTGAAAAAGGCTTCTTTTTACTTTCAGGGTAATTTGAAATAGATACAAAGAAATCCCTAGGGTAAACCCCCTTCAGAGCTAACATTTGGCTATGTTTCCCTTTTCTCTACCCTTGGGTTCAAAAAAGACTATTATAAAGAGACAATGGTGCTTTGAAACCAGGCAGAAAAAATTAACTTCTATCAGCTAGCTTAGCAGATGCATGGAGGAATGGTTTCAGGAGATTCATAAGTTTGAGTCAGACCCAGGCTAGGTCAGATAAGCATGAAAAGATTGCAGGGAGTTTTAAGACAGCATGTATATGGTTCTTGTCTAGACAAGACCTTGAGATGTTAGAAAAAAATAGCAAAGTCTAGAAATCTATTCCACAGAGATTGATATTTCCCTGGGTCTTGTAATTGTTTTTGTAACCACAAAAGAATGCATACTGCCAAAAAAAAAAAAAAAATGCTTTTATTGCTTGAAAAAAAGAAAGTAAATGCAGAGGATTTTAGCAGCCTGATTCACGTGTCTGTGTGCTAATTTCTTTCGCCACCCCCTCTCCCCTCCGTTCTCCGACGCTTTTCACCAGCACTGAGAGGAAGAACCCTTTTCCCACTGCTGAAGCCAGTCTTTGGCACTCACCCCTCTCCTTCTTTTGCTTCCTGGCTGTTGGGACTTTCCGGACACTGTCTGCCAAGGGGATGAGCTCTGGTTGCTGACCACGCCCTTTGGAGTACCGGGGCTAAGCAAGGGGGTGTGGCTATGACGTATCATGAGAGCCAGAACCACCCTACTGGTCAAGGATTGGTTAGTTTTTAGGCCAATATAAGTGCAGTTCATTGTTCAATAAATTTGAGTTTTTTGGCATTGCTTTCTACCAAAAACTCCCCGGGTGTGGCGTGGTGTCCGTCAATCAGGCGGGGAAAGACACTCGGCGACTTTTGCCCGCTAATCCTATCTTCGCCAGGTAAGCTACTTTAATTCTTTCTGCTGGCAGAAAGAACCCCCTTTTAGGGCCCAAAAAGGGGAGTAGCTTTAGACCTCGGCCCCATTAATAAGTAACACAGCAGTCCCGGCAGTTGGCGCCCAAGTGCGGGGCACAAAAACAAAAGAAAATTATCGATAGGCTTAGCACGGTTAGAGACGCAGCGTCTCTCTGGCAAAAGTATCTTCTAATATGGGGCAAGTGTTTATATTTAAGAAATCTCAGGACCCAGCCCTCAAGGCATGGCGGTGTATTTTAAGAAAGCAAGGTCTCCAGATTTCTGATGCTCAAGCTGAAAAAAATTTGGAGCTCATTAATATGGGCGGCTCCCTGGCTCCCGAAGGCTAATTATAATTCATGGAAGACTTGGCACTGTGTGGAACAGCTTTTAAGGGAGAGAGAAAACGAAAATGGGGAAATTCCACCTCCGGGAGTTTATCCAACATTATCCGCCCTAAAAACATGCTCTCTCATGCAACCAATAAAAGAATCTGCAGAGGCCACAGATCAGGCACCTCAAATTATAAGAATTGAGGTAACAGAGCAGGACCTACGGAAAATAAAATATCTGAATCTAATCTCTCCCAGTCCAGAGAATTAAACAGCCCCTCCCGGTCCGGGTGTTTGGAGAAGCCTAACCACTCCCTAGAAGTAGAGAAATCCCGCTCCGCGGAATTAGAAAAAACTAGCAATCAGGAACCTACAGCCCCTCCCTTGGAGAGCTTAAAAAAATTCCCTGAGGACAAAGGCCATCGGCCACATGGCTCACCACCCTGTGAGCGGGATCCGCCATTTTATGAGCCCGCCCCTTCCGGGCCTTCTGCACCACCACTTCTCTAGGAGGCGCCAATTTCACAACAGCTGCTAGCGCCCCCTGGTGGGCTTTCACCTGTAATGGCGTTTCCAGTTAATTTAAATCCGGGAGGAAATAGGCCGAGTCTTTGGTACCCCTGGGAGACTCAAGAGTTAAAAAGTTAAAAAAAGCCGTGTCAGAAGATGGTCCTAACTCTGCATGGGCAGAATGTATTTTATCAAGTTTGGCACATCAAGCCTGCATGACAAAAAATTGGAAAGATTTAGCTAAAGCCGTGCTCCCTGGACCTTTATTTATAAAGTGGTGTGCATATTTTACTGATGAATGTCATATGCAGGCAGAGAGAAACAGATCTATGAATCCTCCCATACCAATAACCTTTGGGATGCTGGCAGGAGTTAATGACCAATATGCCACGGGCATTCAACAGGCAGCAATACCAGCCCCTTACCGACAGCAGGTGCAAGCTTTAGGGCTGGCAGCATGGAAAAAGCTAGAGGAAGGCCCTACAGAGCCTCCTATAGCTGGAATCACTCAAAAAGCTAATGAGGATCTGGCTACATTTATTGAGAGAGTGGAAAAAAAGCCTTCAAAGGAAATTTCCACCTGGTATGATGAGAGACCAATTTGCAAAAATGCTAGTTTGGGAAGGGATGACAACAGATCACAAGCTGGCCTGTGCCGGGTTAAAGGATAGATCTATGGGGAGATGGATTATTGCCACCAAAGATGTGGGTTCTCAAACTCATCAGTCTCAAGTCTTAACCACTGCCCTTAATGCCCATACTGAGGTATTAGCAACAGTTTTAAATGGAAAAGGGACCTGTTTTAAGTGTGGACGACAGGGCCATTATAAAAAAGACTGCCCCAATGGCCCTGGTCGGCCTCCAGAATGCTCCCCTGGCCAGACTCAGAGTCCAGCTGCCCCTAGAACACTTGTCCTAGATGTAAAAGAGGATATCATTGGAGAAAAGATTGCAGATCTAAATTTGATATTCAGGGGAAACCTTTAAACTCCTAAAGGGGCATCCTCCAGCCCCATTTATACCAAGGAGGTTCCCCTGCTCACAGTCCCCCTAAGGTCCATTGGACAGTTCCTATTGTTCCAGGGATTAGATCAAAGATGGATAATTTATATATCAGGAAAGAAATTTCGTTGCCTAATTGATACTGGGGCAGATCGAACTATACTAAGGAAGGAAAAGATTCCACCTCAATGGGAACTAATTCCAGGGCCCCAATTACTCGGGGTAGGTGGGAACACTCATTCAGAAGAAACCAGAGATTGGCTTAGATGGACAGACATAGATGGAAATCAAGGGGAGGTTCGCCCCCTTGTGGCCCCTGGATTAACCTCTAATTTATTAGGCCAGGACATCTTAGGAGAAGCTGAAGCTTACATTACTACAACCCATAGAAAGCTTCAAAATGATATATTAATTAAAGATACAGGGAGAGAAAGTTTCAATCATCAAATAGGGTCTCACCCCCAATCCTAAGGGCCACTGCTCCCCAAGTTCCTGCCATTCAATGGCGAGATGGCCCCCCAATCTGGGTCGAGCAGTGGCCCCTTCCTATTGAAAAACTAAACCATTTGAGGGCAATTGTCCAAGAACACTTAGCCCTAGGACACATTAGACCCTCTCTTAGCCCATGGAACAGTCCTGTTTTTGTTATACAAAAGGCCACAGGGAAATGGAGGATGTTACAAGACCTCCGAAAAATTAATGATAGGATGTTCATTGTTGGCACACCTCTGCATGGCCTCCCCTGGATCCCTTCTATCTCAAGAGATTTAACCTTAATTGTTATTGATATTAAAGATGGTTATTTTTCAATACCTCTTCATCCAGATGATTATGAAAAGTTTGCATTCTCTATCCCCTCTGTTAACTTTCAAAAGCCAGATGAGCAATATGAATGGATAGTTCTCCCTCAAGGTATGGCTAACAGCCCAGCTTTTTGTCAATATTATGTTTCATGTCTACTGTCACCATTAATGAAAAAACCACAGCTCACCCTATATGTTTATATGGATGACATCATCCTGGGAGCTGCTGATGTCCAGCAACTGGGCTCAGCTTACCTAACCCTTCAAGAGCTCTTAGAAAAAGGAGGATTATGCATATCCAATGACAAGGTCCAAACTATTCCTCCCTTCAAAATATTGAGGACAAAACTTAGCCTAGACTCGGTTTGTCCTCTCAAACCTCAACTAGTCATTCAAAAATCTTATTTCTTGGCATTGTTACAGAAGCTATTAGGAGAGCTAAACTGGTTAATACCATGGCTTCATATCTCTACTGAGGATTTATTACCTCTCTTTGAGTTGCTACGGAGAAAATCCCCCTCTGATGTCATTATTATATTAGAAGAAGGTCATCTGTCAATATTACAAAAAGTCCAAGATGCCCTCAATTCAGCCCAATTGGCTCGATACCAACCAAAACAACCTCTATATCTGTAGATTTTCTCAGGTGCTAAGCTCCTTACAGCTGTTCTCACCTAGATGGGTAACCCCTTACAGTGGATACATTCCTCTGTGGGAGGAGCACCTCGAGTTTATTCCCAATTAGATCAATTAGCAGATCTTATAATAAAAGGGAGAGATACATCATTGAGGCATTATGGAAAAGACCCAGATATTTTAACAATTCCTTACCATTTGTCAGACTTTGAGTGGATACAGAGAAACAACCCTAGAGTCTCCTATGCTTTAGAAGGATTTTTAGGACAAGTTGACTGTCATTATGGGTCAACCAAATGGACATCTTCTTTTCCCAAACTGGAGTGGACTCCCCCGATCCTTTTTTCCATCAAGCCACTCCCCAAGGCAGTAAATGTCTTCACAGATGGAAGAAAAGAAGGGTCAGCAGTTGTAGTTTTTCACCCATCCTCAGGCAAAGGACACAATACTTAAAGAATTATATGCTGTTGCATTAGCCTTGACCCATGTCCAAGAGCCTATGAATCTTTTCTCAGATAGTTTATATGTAATTAACCTATTACCTACTCTAAATGCATCATATATAAAGATAGATAATAATCCTATAACCCCTCTGATGATTCAGGTTCGATCCCTGTTAAAGGGGCCTAATGAGCCTATTTTCCTCCAACATCTTAGGGGACATCAAGGCTTATCTGGGCCCCTCTCTGAGGGAAATCAGGCTGCTGACTGTTTGGCCACCACAGGTGTATTAACAGTTACGGTCCCATAACAACAAGACCTTCAGTTAGCCCAAGGTCTTCACGATCTTACTCATTTAAATTGGAGAGGACTACATCATAAATTTCCTTTAGTTCCTATAAAAGATTTTAAAAAGATTGTAAGGACATGTAAGTCCTGCTTGCCCTTCTTACAGGTCCCACCTCTCCAGTCCCCTGGGGTAAATCCCAGAGGCCTACAGCCCAACGCTGTCTGGCAGACTGATGTAACCCATTATGCACCATTTAGAAAATTAAAATATATATTTATGTCCATAGATACTTATTCACATGCTTGTTGGGCCACAGCACACTCTGGAGAAAGGGCTAAACATGCTAAAAGTCACTTTTTACAATGCTTTGCTATTCTTGGATTGCAAAACAGGTTAAAACCAATAATGAACCCTGTTTTATGAGCAAATCATTACAAAAGTTCTTCTAAACTTGGTATATTAAGCATACCACAGGGATCCCATATAACCCAAAAGGACAAGCCATCATAGAGAGACATAATAAAATCCTAAAGGACCAATTAATAAAACAAAATTGGGGAAGCAACCCCCACGACCAGTTAATGACAGCTATGCTTACCTTAAATATTTTAAATTTTTCCAAACAGCAGCCTCTGTCTGCGTTTCAAAGACACTGGTCTAACCAAATGCCTTATGTAAAGGTTGAGGTCTGATGGAAAGACCCATTAACAGGATTCTGGAGAGGTCCAGATCCATTAATAAGTGCTGGCAGAGGTTTTGGATGTGTCTTCCCAATGGGAGAACAAAACCCTATATGGGTACCTGCCAGAGATCTCAAATACTGCCAATCCGACCAAAATGACTACCCAGGAGCACAAGCTCTTGAGGGGTGATCCTTTCTTTTTTCCACAGAAATGAGAAGAAAAAAAAAACACCATGACAAATCTCCTGTCCTGTTGTGATTAAACTTCTCATCACATCCATTCCAAAATTCATCAAAAACACTGTCTTGGACTCCTTCTTTGTCAGTGAGAGATCTGTGACAATTGTCTGGACTTTATGAGAGAAGAGGGACTGTGCCATTCTTGTGACAATTGTCTGGACTTTGTGCTAGACGGCTTCCTTTGGACTCTATTCCTGTGACAATTGTCCGGACTTTATGCCAGACAGCTGCCTCTAGACTAAACTGAATGGGTGGACTTTCTCCCTTTGGTGAAATCCCTGATTGTCATTGTCTTTGTGTTCACTTTTGGGCCCTATATAACTAACCAAATTGATAAGGCTGGGTGGTCTGCTATCATACTGAGCTAAAGCCCTACAGGCTTGGCCATGGTCCTTAACAAGATGCGGAGGTTTGCCATCCAGTCAAGCCTTCCCAAAGGTGACTGTCCTGTCCCGTGTCCTTCCCCTGGCCACTTGCTGGCCCTGGGTGTGTCCACCTGAAGTTGCTAGGGTGGTAGCCAATGACGGGTAAGATTTTTCCCAGAGAGAAAAAACAACCTAAACAGGCACACTCTCAAGTGAGATGGACACCCTAATTTTCAAAATACAGGATGGGAAATCCCATTTTTGAAATATAAAATGGAGAAGCCCCATTTTGAAAAAAAATGAAAAAGGGGAATTGTTGGGACTTTCCGGACGCTGTCTGCCAAGGGGATGAGCTCTGGTTGCTTACCACACCCTTTGGAGGACCGGAGCTAAGCAAGGGGGTGTGGCTATGACGTATCATGAGAGCGGAACCACCCTACTGGTCAAGGATTTGTTAGTTTTTAGGCCTATATAAGTGCAGTTCATTGTTCAATAAATTTGAGTTTTTTGGCATTGCTTTCTACCAAAAACTCCCCGGGTGTGGTGTGGTGTCCGTCAATCAGGCAGGGAAAGACACTCGGCAACTTTTGCCCGCTAAGCCTATCTTCACCAGGTAAGTTACTTTAATTCTTTCTGCTGGCAGAAAGAACCCCCTTTTAGGGCCCAAAAAGGGGAGTAGCTTTAGACCTCGGCCCCATTAATAAGTAACACAGTAGTCCCGGCACCTGGCCACCAAAACTTGACCAATGGACCCTAGTATGATTTACTGACTCACCACAGGCTTCAAAGCAACTGGGTCCACCCCAGCCAAACAGATGTAAATCTGTATAATAAAATAAAGCATTTGAATTTTGGAGTTGATTGTCTCAAGTATTTTGTTAGAGTCATGGAAACCTAAGTAACACAATGAAATTTGACTACATCCTCTTACTAAACCCTTTTTCCAATTTGAATATTTTCTCCATAAGTATTTATGAATTTTCTACTCAGAAACACCACCTTTAAATAGTGACCCTTTTGTTTTCTATGTGCTGTCATTTTAATTAATTTGTATTTCCTGCTGAAGAATGATGTTGAATAAAGTGGGGATAGTAGGTGTGCACATTTTGTTGACACTTCAGATGAATCAAGATTTTTCAGGATTATGTAGATTGTATGTATTTGTTGTTTGGGTAAATTACATCAAATATTTTGTAATTTTGTATTGATACATATTAGAAAATAAAAACAGTTTAGAAGATATAACATTTTCTAAATCATAGCTTCCTTGGGTCAGGACTGTGGTCAGGGCTTGGCTGAATCCTTTGCTCAGGGTTTTCCAAGGCTGCAGTCAATGTATAACCTGGGCTGCATTTTCATTTGCAGACTTGACTAGGAAGAATCTATCTCCTAGTTTATTCAGTGTGTTAGTGCCAATTTCCAGTGATGGTTTCTCTTACTTTTTATTCTGGTTGCCTTCTGATATTATTAATAAATTGTAGAGCCCAGTAATCATAGGGCTTTTTGTTGTTGTTTTCTTTTTTCTTTTTGTTTTTGAAAGTTCTCATGGCAGGCCTGCTCCTACTACTGTCTTTTTAACAAAAATATCATAGAAAGTTCTCTTGGAAGAAATTAATGAATGAAGTAATTAAAAGGAGTTTCTGCACATACTCCACTTTTATACCAGTTTCTATAGTATATAAAATCTAGTGATTTGGCCTTTTTAAGTAATAAGAATTGAAACACACAAACTGTGAATTGAGAGAATAAAAGCAAAGGGAAATGATCAGGTATATTTTAAAGGTAGAAGGTGTCAAAGAATATAGTGACATAAGGGCAACTGAGTCCTCTTATCATGGCAGAGAAAACTGTAGGAAAACCTGAATAAGCCATTTGGCTTCAACTGCTTATAGTAACTTTCTTTAACACCAAATTTAGTGGTCACATAGCTAAACAATATAGAGCCATGAGATTTGCCATTGAATAATGCCCTGCTACCATGATTATTATGATTAACATTTGTTCAAGTATTTCTTCGTGTGCTTGGAGATCACTTTAGTCCATTTGGAATGAGGAAATTTACTCTCACTTCACTTGGACCTAACCAATTTCCAATAAACTTGTGACTTTTTTATTTCAGTGTGTTCAAAACTTGACTCTCGATATGCCCCAACCCCCCTCTTTCTGAATACATCATGTACAGAGTCAGGACTCAGAGAGAGATTGAAAAGCAGCTAGGTGTTCACACCCTGGATGAAGTCCCAGACAACCAAGAGTAAAATCAGAGCTGTAAGGATGGGCAAGGACAAACATCCCAGTAGTGAACCCTGAGAGTTGGGCCTATGGACAAGTTGAGGTTCGTGATGCTGCCCCAGTAGACTAGCTGCTGAGAAAGTGCAGTCCAGAGGTAGGAAGATGAGAAAGAGCAGGAAGACCAGGAGCAAAAGGTAGAGCAACAGGGAAGGAAACTTCAGACAACTGCACAGTCTCAGGTATCTGGACAGCGTCTAAACGTGTCATGTGATAACAGTAGGAAATGTTGAGACAAGTCAGTGACCACTTTAAAAAGTAACAGAAATATTCTTCAATGTTGCTCCAGTCCCCAATTAAATAGAGAAATGGATTACAATTTGTAGAGGGACATTAAAGGTAAAATAAAGTAAGTCTGAACCATAGCAGAAGTGTTGGAGGCATGCAGATTGGCTTCACATTTTTCTTTTCTTCTGGAGAATGTGCACTGCTTTTGCTTTAAAGATTCACTCTCAATAGTATGGATTGTGCATGTGTCTCTGAATTCACCTAAAGAGCTCTCCTGTGCTATGGTAGTTCAATTCCCATGGAGACAGGTAGGAGCACAGCAGCTCGAGGCAGAGGAACATACTCAGCAATAGGAGAATTCAAGGAGTCTCATAGAGGAGTTTCCTTGGAGATGAGGCCTTCAGCATCCTGAAGTTCTACTCCACCTTGAACCCACTCATGCACAAATACTGCTTTCCAAAGGGCGACGGACTATAGAGAAGAACTGGAACACACTCAGAAAACTGCCACTGAGGTTTGGCAGTTGAAAGGAAACTCTGGGCAGCTGTCATCCTCTTACCTGGCCTCGCACATGCTTTCTGAACATTCAGGCCCCAGCCAATCAGAGTCGCATAAGGGCGTGTCCTCTGATGTTTGATCATGTTGCTTGGAAACGAATGTTTCATGATGGACAGCTACCATACCTCAGAGCTCTGCTCTTGTGGGCACTGTGGGCGACTGGCTGGCTCAACTCTCAGCGCTAGTATTGGCTTACAGAGGCGATTTTAGGTGAGAGTTTGGAATAGTGCCTCTGAGGCCCTGGCCTCCACCAAGAGGAAGCATTTTGGCGTGCGGACTCTGGACCAGGGGCCACTCGGGCTCCTCTACTAGCCTGAGGATGAAGTGCTTGTGCTTTGGGCAGTGGAAGTCTTATAGACACAACTCGCCCAGATACCAGGAAGGATAGAAACCTGTGAGTAATATGCAGAATGCTGTAAGTGTGGACAAGGTGGCCAAAGTGCAGCCTATGTTTGTTCGTGGCGAGAGTGGCAGGAATGACAATGATGAGAAAAACAGGTAATAGGGCTGGAACCTAGTGGCAGGGGGGCCTGAGGCACTGGCAGGGGCACATATGGGAGAAGCAAGCAACTTCCAGGCTCTGCCAGAGGGAGGGCTTGTGGAGGGCAGATTTCTCCTTACCAAGACACTTGGCTTTGGTTAACTGAAATCTCAGCCACTGGGACCTGCAAAACTTGGAGTGGGCTAGTTCCTAGCCCAATTTAATGAGTAGCAATACAAAAAATGGGTTTCTATCCACTAATCAATTGCCTGATAGGGCATATTATTGACTATTTTAAAGGGTGTTACCTAGTAAAATTAAGTATACAGACATCCCATTATTGCTGTACTTATTTAAGAACTCACATCTATATACATTGTATTAAGGTATCTGAGATAAATATTTCCCATAATACTTCAAGTTTTAGGGTAAAATTTCTTTTATTAAAACTCAGTGTAATGGGGCATGGTGGCACATGCCTGTAATCCCAGTGGCTCGGGATTCTGAGACAGGAGGATTGCAAGTTCAAAGCCAGCCTCAGCAAAGGTGGAGCACTAAGCAACTTAGTGAGACCCTGTCTCTAAATAAAATACAAAATAGGACTGGGGATGTGGCTCAGTGGTTGAGTGCCCCTGAGTTCAATCCCTGGTACCAAAAAACAAAACAACTCAGTATAGCTGTACCCAGTGGTTCATGACTGTAATTTCAGTGGCTCTGCAGGCTGAGGTGGGAGAATCACAAGTTCAAGGCCAGCCTCAGCTAATTATGTTGGGTGTAGTCCTGTGGCAAAGCCCCACAAACCCAACCGTGGTTTCAATACAATGCTGAGAGGAAAAAACGAAAAGAAACAGACTAAAAGCAAATCCCAATATCTATCAGCATATACACATGTTTGTACACTGGTGCATCAAGTATGTTCCACTCATGGGAGCATCAGATCATTAAAGATCAACATAAAATTGCCAAGTCTAATATTTAGCACACAGTTTTGTACTCAATGCTGGAGCTTCTAGGGCTTTCTTAGTGCACATTTTGTTGAGGAAATTTTACCAATCAGTTTTCATTCCCCAGTAGTGAATATGTCATTAAGACAGATATTCTGGGAAGATTTACTTAGAAGAATATCTTGTGGGAACTGGGATTGCAGAGCTAGGACTGCAGAGAATAGTAGTTTGTTAAACCCACCACCATATTACTAATGTGCTCTAGACGTTGTTTAGGGAGACAAACTGTACACATTCACAGTACAATTTTAGAAAATGATAATATTTATAAACATGTTTCAAAACACAGCCCTATTAGATGGAAAAACATGTATTTTTCACTTCAACCATTCAGCATCAAGCATGAATGTGCTGACCTAATTCATTGTAAGAAGCTATTCTGCCACACTTAGACTATTTGGTACAAAGATGCACACTTTCTTGGTCTAATTGTTGATTCTTTTGCACTCTTGTTAGAATTACCTCTAAATTTTAAGATAGTCATTCTATGCATTCACAAATATTATACCATTTATTTAATGATACATTGTAAAATGGAAAATATAATAATTTTTTCATTAAGAAAAAATACTTCATTCAGTAGCATGTTGTTTAGCTTCCAGTTGTTAGAATAGTTTTTTTTGTTTGTTTCTTGTTTTGTCATTGATTTCCAATTTCATCCAATTATGGTCTGATAGAATGCAGGGTAGTATCTCTACTTTTTTATATTTGCTGAGATTTGCCTTGTGGCAAAATATATGGTCTATTTTGGAGAAGGAGCCATGTGCTGCTGAGAAGAAAGTGTATTCACTCACTGAGGTATGAAATATTCTGTATATGTCCATTAGGTCAAAGTTATTAATTGTTTTAATGAGACCTACAGTTTCTTTATTTAGCTTTTATTTAGATGATCTATCCATTGGTGATAGAGGTGTGTTGAAGTCTCCTAGAATAATTGTGTTGTGGTCTATTTTACTCTTGAACTTGAGAAGAGTTTGATGAATGGAGGTGCCCCATTATTTGAGACATATAGATTTATAATTGTTATATCTTGTTGATGAGTGGTTCCCTTAAGTAGTAAGAAATATCCATCTTTGTCCCTTTTGATTAGCTTTGGCTTGAAGTTCACCTTATTTGATATGAGAATGGAAACCTCTGTTTGCTTCTGCAGCCCATGTGAGTGATAAGACTTTTCCCATCCTTTCACCTTCAGTCTAATGATGTCTTTTTCTATGAGGTGGGTTTCTTGGAGACAGCAAATTGTTGGATCTTTTTTTTTTTTTAATCCAGTCTGACAATCTGTGTCTTTTGAATGGTGAGTTTAGGCCATTAACATTCAGGGTTATTACTGAGATCTGATTTTTATTCCCATCCATTTTTATTTGTTTTTGAAGAAGACATCAAGAAGGAGATTAAAAAATTACTAGAGGTAAATGAAAATGCAGATACATCATATAGAAACCTCTGGGACACTATGAAGGCAGTAGTAAGAGGAAAATTCATTGCACTGAGTTCATTCCTTAAAAGAAAGAAAAAAAACAAATAAATTACTTAACACCACACCTCAAAGCACTAGAAAAAGAGAAACAAATCAACACTAAGAGTAGTAGAAGACAAGAAATAATTAAAATCAGAGCTGCAGTTAATGAAATTGAGACTAAAGAAACAATTCAAAGAATTGACAAAACTAAAAGTTGGTTCTTTGAAATCACAACAAACACCTCAGACATACAGAAGATAATTAGAAGTTACTTTGAAAACTTGTACTCTAATAAAATAGAAAATAGTGAATGCATCAACAGATTTCTAGAGTAATACAAATAGCCCAAACTAGAACGGGAGGCTATACACAATTTAAACAGATCACTTTCAATCGAGGAAATAGAAGATGCCATCAAAAAGCTACCATCAAGAAAAAGTCCAGGTCCCAATGGGTTCACAGCCGAGTTCTACAAGACTTTCAAAGAAGAACTAATACAAATGCTCTTCAACTTATTTAAAGAAATAGAAAAAGAGGGAGCTCTTCCAGACTCTTTCTATGAGGCCAATATTACATTAATTCCAAAACCAGGCAAAGACACAGCCAAAAAAAACTTCAGGCCAATATCTTTAATGAACATAGATGCAAAAATCCTCAACAAAATTCTGGCAAATTGAATACAAAAACATATCAAAAAGATAGTGCACCACGATCAAGTGGGGTTTATCCCAGGGATGCAAGGTTGGTTCAACATTCGGAAATCAATAAACATAATACATCACATCAATAGGCTTAAAGATAAGAACCATATGATCATCTCAATAGACGCAGAAAAAGCATTTGACAAAATACAACACCCCTTTAAGTTCAAACACTAGAAAAACTAGGAATAACAGGAACATATCTCAACATCATAAAAGCTATTTATGAAAAGCCCCAAGCTAACATTATCTTAAATGGAGAAAAATTGAAAAAAATTCCTCTACAAACTGGAACAAGACAGGGATGCCCCCTGTCACCACTGCTATTTAACATAGTACTGGAATCTCTGGCTAGAGAAATTCGAAAGACTAAAGAAATTAAAGGAATCCAGATAGGAAAATAAGAGCTCAAATTAGCACTATTTGCTGATGACATGATAATATACCTAGAAGACCCAAAATACTCTACCAGAAAACTTTTACAACTAGTAAATGAATTCAGCAAAGTAGCAGGATACAAAATCAATATCCATAAGTGAATGGCATTTTTGTACATCAGTGACAAATCCTCTGAAAGGGAAATGATGAAAACTACCCCATTTACAATAGCATCAAAAAAATAAAATATCTGGGAATCAACTTAACGAAAGATATGAAGGACCTCTATAATGAAAACTATAGAACACTAAAAAAAGAAACTATAGAAGACCTCAGAAGATGGAAAGACCTACTTGTTCTTGGATAGGTAGAACTAATATTGTCAAAATGTCCATACTACCAAAAGCATTTAACATAATTTCAATCAAAATTCCAATGACATTCCTCAAAGAAATAGAAAAAGCAGTCATGAAATTCATCTGGAAAAATTCTTATTTGACTATCCAGAATAGCCAAAGCAATCCTTAGCAAGAAAAGTGAAGCAGGTGGCATCACCATAACAGACTTTAAATTATACTACAGAGCAATAGTAACAAAAACAGCATGGTATTGGCACCAAAACAGACTGGTAGACCAATGGTACAGAATTGAGGACACAGAGACTAATACATATAATTTCTGCTATCCTATATTAGATAAAGGTGCCAAAAAATGTACAGCGGAGAAAGGATAGCCTCTTCAACAAATGGTGCTGGGAAAACTGGAAATCCTTATGCAACAAAATGAAACTAAACCTTTATCTCTCACCATGCACAAAATTCAATTCAAAGTGGATCAAGGACCTAGGAATTAGACCAGAGACAATACATCTAATAGAAGAAAAAGTAAGCTCCAATTTCCAACATGTCGGATTAGTCCCCAAGTTCCTTAATAGGAATCCTGTAGCACAAGAATTAATACCAAGAATCAATGAATGGGATAGATTTAAACTAAAAAGCTTCTTCTCAGCAAAAGAAACAATCAGTGAGGTGAATAGAGAGACAACTATTTGGGAACAAATATTTAATACATGTACATCAGATAGAGCACTAGTTTCTAGAATATATAAAGAACCCAAAAAAACTTAATTCCTAAAAAACAAATAACCCAATCAACAAATGGGCTGAGGAATTGAAGACACTTCTCAGAAGAAGATACACAATTAATCAACAAATACATGAAAAAATGCTCAAGATCGCTGGCAATTAGATAAATGCAAATCAAAACTACTGTAAGATTTCATTTTACTCTAGTCAGAATGGCAGCCATTAAGAACACAAACAACAGTAAATGTTGGAGAGGATGTGGGGAAAAATGCACACTCATACATTGCTGGTGGGACTGCAAAATGGTGCAACCCATATGGAAAGCAGTATGGAGATTTCTTGGAAAACTGGGAATGGAATCACCCTATGATCCAGCCATCCCACTCCTGGGTCTATTCCCAAAGGACTTAAAAACAGCATATTACAGTGACACAGCCACTTCAATGTTTATAGCAGCACAATTCACAATAGCTAGATTGTGGAACAAACCTAGATGTCCCTCAGTTGATGAATGGATAAAGAAAATGTGGTACATATACACAATGGAATTTTACTCAGTAATAAAAGAAAATGAAATAATGGCATTCACAGGTAAATGGATGAAGTTGGAGAATATAATGCTAAGTGAAGATAGTCAATCTCAAAAATCCAAATAACGAATGTTTACTCTGATATAAGGAAGCTGATTCACAGTGGTGTTGGGTCGGTGTACATAGGAGGATTAGAGGAACGCTAGAAAGGTCAAAGGGGAGGGAGGGGAAGGAAGGGAGCAAGTGGGGATGGAGGGGAAAAAAAAAAAAAGGTGGTTGAATAAGATGGATGTCATTATCCTAAATGCATGATTGAAGATTTGAAGTATGTATATACATTGTATACAAATAGTGTTTTGTAAAAAGATGCTCTATATGATTATTATAAATTATAATGCATACTACTATTATAAATACAACAACTTTGAATAAAAAAAATACTTCATGATAGGGGTTTTGGCAAATTATTGAAGGGACCAGATACTGATAATGTTGGTAGACCTCCAAATTTGCAGAAAGCTGGAGGAAGGGTCTCTACCAGGTAAGACCCCATTGATAACCACAAGACATATGAGAGCCATCATCACACACCTGGGACTTTTTATTTTTCAGCATATCTGAGGGGACATCTAAGCCCCCCAAAGTGAGCCAGTGCATGTGCATGGTTCAATATAAATGAAAGCAGGAGGAGTTAGAGCAGGCAGTAACTTCCCTGATTCTGTAGGGCTCCAGGCCCACACTTCAGGGTGCCTGGGGCAAAGAGCAAGTGCTGTGAGAACTCTGGAAATGGATTACAGTAAAGTGTTGGGCAGAGGAGTACTGGGTTATGGGGTCCTTCCTACTTGATTCTTGGTCATTTTCCTGATTGCTTTAGGAAACTCTAATCAGTTAGTGGAATTTCTGGGTGGAACAGGATACTGTTTGCAGCTTCTAATTGTCAATACTGACAAATTGTACAGGCTGCTTATACTTGACCCAAAAGAATATTTTTAACCACTTACCATGTGTGAAAAGCAGATGGAGCTGCTGAGGATTGCTTTCCAGAGACAGAGCACTGACAAACTGTGTCCAGACCACCTCCTGTTGAAGGTTGTTGCCAGTGATTCCCCTCTTCCCCTAAGCCAAAGTTGTTCATCTTCCAGATTGTTCCAACCAGGCAAGAATTAGGCCCCATGTTGCCTTCCCAGCTTTAGGGCTTTTTTCCAGATGCTGGGGCTGGAGCCTTGAGCAGCTGTGCCTCATCCTGGCTGACCAGTGGACAGCAACCCAGTTTCTGTCGGGATTCCATAAGAGAGAAGTTGAAAGCTAGTGGGGTGCCAGCTCTCTGGATACAATCCCAGACAACCAGGAGTAACACCAGGACAGAAAGAATGCAAGAGGACACAAGTCCCAGTAGTGAGCACTGAGAGTTGAGGATGTGGACTGTGTTGAGGCTTCTCCTGCTTCCACAGACAAACAGCTACTGAGGAAGTGGACTTCAAAAGAGCAGGAGCTTGAGGAAAAACTGAAGACCAGGAGCAGGAAGTGGAGGAACAAAGCACGAGACCTCAAAGAACTGCTGTTAGTTAACCAGATGGTGCTGAAAGTGTCATTTTAACTTAGCCATAACAGTAGGGATGTTGAGACAACTGATTGACCAGTTGAATAAGTAAAAACAGAAACATGCTTAAAGGTTGCTCCATGTCCCCAAATAAATAGTACATTCATTAACCATTTAATAGAGAATTATTAAAGTAAGAAAAGTCTGGGCCATAAGGGAGTGAAAGGAGGCCTTGCATATTTACATTTCATTTATTCCGGAGAATATGCGCTGCTTTCAAGTTTCGCTCTTGATACCGCGTATTTTGCACTAGTCTCTTAATTCATTAAAATAGACTTTGTCTTACTGCATCTGGTCAATTCCCATGGAGTCTAGCAGGAGCCAGTGACTGGTAGCAGAGAAACATAGTAGGCAATAGGCACATTGAACAATTTGGATAGGGGAGTTTTCTTGGAGACCAGGCCTTCAGCATCTTGAAGTTTCACTCTATCTTGAGCCTACGCATGCACAAAGACTGCTTCCCACAGGCGCAAGCCTGTCTTGAGAACGACTGGAACACTCAAGACAACTGCCACTAGGCTTGACAGTTGAATGGAAATGCTGGGAAGCTGCCAGCCTAGCCAGGTCCTCGAACATGCGCGCTGAAGCATTCATGTCCCAGCCAATTAGAATCCTGTAAGAACACAGGCTTTATCACGTGGCCGCGTTGCTGGGCAACTGCTGATTGCTGGTGGAAATACCACACCGCAGAGTTCTGCTGTTGGGCGGTGTGGGGAGGTTTGGTTGGCCCAACAGTAAGCACCAAAATTGGATTGCAGAGGCAATTTTAGATGAGAGGGATGGAAGGTGCCTCTGAAGTCCTGGCTTCTGCCAAGAGGAAGATTTTTGGCGTGCGGTCTCGAGACCAGGATCCGTGGAACTCCTCCACTGCCCTGAGGATGAAGCATCTGTGCTTTGGGTGGGGAGGTCTTATAGACACGACTAACCCAGATAACAGGTAAGACGCAAACCTGTGAGCAATAAGCAGAACGCTGTAAGTGTGGCTAACGTAGCCAAAGTGGGGCATAAGCTGAGAGTGGCATAAAGGACAAAGATGAGAAGAATGTGTAATAGGGCTGAAACCGATCTGTAAGAAGAAAGCAACTTCCAGGTTGTGCCTAGTTGGAGGGCACAGGGAGGTCAGATCTTCCCTCACCAAGACACTTGGCTTTTGTTACCCTAATGTGCCTCAGCCCCTTGGAACTGCAAACCTCAAAGGGGCTAGTGCCTAGAATATCTTGATGAGTAGCCAAATAAAAACTGGGTTCCCAAATACTAGTCACTTTCTTGATATGGCACTTTATTGACTACTTTAAAGTTGTTACCTAGTATAATTAAGTATATACAATGCCTCATTTTTCATATACTCATTTACAAAATCATGATAGATTTCCCATAATTCAGCAAGCTCAGCACTATTATTTCTATGATTAAAACCAATATCAATTAGTGTACACCCGTGTATATATGTTGTTTATAGGGAAAACCTACAAAAAAATCTGAGAAATGGATGTTACATGATACAAACTTTTTTTCCCCGCTGGCTTAATTAGGGGTTCCCTTTTCTCATTAGATTCTTTTTAATATTCAGATGATATCAATCATTATTCAGATTCTCTAACTTTGAAGCATTGCTCAATATCCTCTTGTATGGCCAGCCTGGTTTATAACATTTATCAACAAGCCCTGCATTCTCTGTGAGTGCTTCATTAGCTTTAATTGCTTGCTCTGACAGGAGAATGGAGGTCATTGTCTGCTTTCACACTTTCCAAAGCACAAAACACATCTTGCCTTTTCAATTTTATCCCACATTAGAGCAGAATATAGTAAACATCTCCACAGAGCTTCCTGTGCAAAACTGGTGATTGCAACTTTTCATGGCAACTTCTTTTCCCTAGTTTTCCTGGACTATATTGCTTATTCTCCCCACCCTTTTTTTTTTTTTTTTTTTTTTTTTTTTTGGTACTGGGGATTGAACTCAGGGGCACTCGACCACTGGGCCACATCTCCAGCCCTTTTTTGTATTTTATTATAGACAGGGTCTCACTGAGTTGCTAAGTGCCTCTCCATTGCTGAGGCTGGCTTTGAACTTGCGATCCTCCTGCCTCAGCCTCCCAAGTGCTGGTATTACAGGTGTGTGCCACTGTGCCCGGCTGATTCCCCCCTCTTTTTGTCACAGTTTGTATGTGAACTTTGGCAGAGAGGGCCAAGGATTGGGTATGTAACATCCCAAAAAACTTCCCCTAGCCACCAAGAACATGGGCATCATGCAGCACGCATCCACCTGTTTAGGATACAGTCAGTGGTCTGAGCTCCAGGTTGTGGCTGTGGGGTATTGTCAAAGAATCCAGGGTCACCAGGAGTGCCTGATCCCTGCCTCTCTGATTCAAGAACATTTATTATTTCCAAAGTAGGAACTCTTTCCATGTTAATCAGTTTTCCACAAAACAAATCAAACAACAAGATCTTAATGTCTGACATTATTTTACTATATTTTACTGTTGTGACCACAGAATGGATATATCTGCAAGGAACAAAGCCTTGCCTTTCCACTTATCCAAATGAGCTCTTAATTTTCAAAAACTAATTATATGATAATAAAAAATTAAATAAGTGGAACAGAAAGTCCAGCAGCACTTAAATATTAGTGAATATTTAGAAGTGTGGTATGGTTTGGCTGACATGGCATTTTAGTCTTAGTATAAGAATGATGCATGGATAAATAGTCTGTTAAGGGTTTGGAGACTACTAGCCACCATTTTTTGTGGTTGTTGTCAAAAACTTGGGATTGATCAGTGGGGCCCTTTAATGTGGAAGGCCGGCTTCCACGGAGATGTCAAGGTGAATCCAACCAATGCTGGAGGGGAACGTAGGTGAAATGAAAATAATGCACACGAGTCAGGTTGCAGAAATCCTTCTCTCTTTTACTTTTCTGAGCAATGGTTTTTATACATTCCAGCAAACACAGCAGTTCACATTCCAACTATTGGAGGTTACATTAAAGAATTTCAGGAATTTACATTTCAACTATAGGAGGTTACATTAAAGAATTTCAGGAATTTACATTTCAACTATAGGAGGTTACATTAAAGAATCTCAGGAATTTCTGGGGTCCTATAATCAGGGGAAAATCAAATATTTATCCTAAGTACTGATTAATCTTATCTATAGGCAGAGGAAAACATTCTAAAAATCTTAAAGCTTGTATTATCTAAACTAATGTTAAAAAATTCCTCAACTCTAGGAACGCCTGCTCATAAGGTTATATTGCCCTAGTATCTTCTTTAAGCTTCAACTGGGCCTAGACTTTCTGACTTCTACTGTGTCCTTATAATAACTTTTTATTTGGGGGCTCAGGAAGAAAAGATATATGGTTGCCAAAATCCTGAATTCGCTGAAGGATAAGGAAGAGTCCTTTACAGACACACAAAAAGACCATTAGCTTTTCAATGGGTAATGCTGTGCCCTGTAGAGAGGGGCTATTTGCAAAAGCTAATCTTTAGCTGAGAAAACCTGTCTTGCTGGTTTCGCTAGCTTCTGGCTAGATTCCACAGGGCCATAGAACTGGTTTTATTTTTGATAATTAAATGTATTCAAACCTGGTGGCTATGCAGCAGAAATACATCAAGAGCAGACAAAGTTAATTCCTCTATAGTCGCATAAAGGTGGCATCTCAACAGCAAAGAGGAGCCAAGTTCAAACTTCCAGGCATTTAACTGGAAGTAGCTCGGGCTCAAACTCATTTGCGTAAACGAGGAAGAACTCAGATTCAAACTGCCCTGAATTAACGAGGTGGAACCCAGCTCGATTCCTGATTGAGAGATGCCACACTTTAACACTGAGAAACATCCCCAGCCCTTTTTGAGACAGGGCCTTGGTAATATGCTCAGGATGGCCTGCAACTTACCTCAGCATCCCAGTACCTGGGATGATAAGCCTGTACCCCCATGCCCACAAGCTAGCTACCTTTTTATGTTGCAAACCCAAAATGCCTAATGAAACAGATTGAAAATTTTCAGTAATACCAATGAAACATGTATCAGAGACAAATGCAGATGCCTCCTTCTACATGTTTATGTTGGCAAAACCTTTGCCTACAGGATCTGAAAAGCAAGCTGGCTATTGTATTTTTCTCTTCTCTTTGGAAAACCAGGATTAACCCCAGGGACTGGCGTGCTAAACCCACACACAGCACTACATGTCAAGGCTAAGAGCCAGTGTTCTTAAGTTCAGTTTATCAAAATGGCCTGTATGCCAGAAAATTTTAACGAAATCAATGTTCTTTCAAAATATTTACAATATACATATGTAGTTGAAATGTATGTAATTTTACAGACAATTCTTTGAAATAAATAAGGAAAATGCTGAACAGTAAATTCTTTATCCTTTTGTGCTGTCTGGGAATCTTCACAGCATGACTCCAGCCTGCTAAGCAAGCATCCATGGCTAAAGTACACTCTGTCAGATCTCAAAGTAACATATGAACATATGGAAAACTATTTAGCATCCCACATAGGAGAATGAATTTGAAGTTATTGATTCCTTTTTTTGTGGAAATTGGGATTTATCTAAGGTGCACCGTACCAATAAGCCACTTTTTCAGCTCTTTCAATTGCTTTTAATATTTTCAGGCAGTTTTGCATAAGTGTCATAAGTTACTGAGGCTGTCTTTGAACTTGCAATCCTCCTGCTTCAGCCTCCAATGTCACTGAGATTACAGATTTGTGTTACCAACCCCTGCTGAGTTTTTAGTTTACATAGGGATCAAGAACTATTTTTCAATTACAATGTTAGTGAAGATGAAGAGCATTTTTTCTTACACTGTGACTTTAAAGTGGAAGTTGCTTATACCTTTTCCAACAGTTACTTTAATGGTAAGTACTGAACTGTATTTAAAAATCTCTGTGTCTTCAGTCACCCCTTCAATTATGCTAGAAGATCTTTGTGAAATAATTAGAGAGAGATAACATTTTGTAATTTTCAACACAGCTTCAAAAGGCAATGTATTATAAAGAAGCCATTAGACTTTGTAGAGACTATTTGGAGTGCATCCATAAGAAGAAATAATATGTGACCACTGAAGGTGCCATTGATATGAGCTGAAGTGGGAAAATGTTATTTGGTGTATTGATTGAAAAAAAATTAGGTTTTTGCACATAAACACAAGTAGGCTGGCATGTCATAAATATACACAAAATATTTTAGTATTATTTTCAGGCATTTGAATTGTTACTGAAATTTTCATTTCAATTTTTTTTATACTGAAAGTTTTCTTGTTTGATTTCCAATACGTGTGGATGTTCAGTATCTTCTATTATTTTACATATGGTTTTCTTGTGCCAGAAATTATAGTGATCCAGCATGTTGACTTTTTTCTGTGTCCTGCCCATGGTCAATTGTGATCAAATGTCCCTAGATACTTCTACTTAGGACACAAACTGTAGTAGAGGAATATTATTAATGAAATCACCTTTGGGAAGAGCCAAAATATGTTTCTGCACATATCGAATTTTGCTTTCTGAATTTTATGTGTTTTAAGTTGTGTGGCTGTGTTTTGGAATGTTCTGCCAAATTTATCTTCCTCTGAAATAAAAGGAATTTCCTTATCTGTACATCCATATTGTATTGTGGATATATTTTGTTTTAATATGTACCTGTTTAATACACATGAACAGATGATAATATATTAATCCATTTATGTGTATCTCTGTGAAAGTAAAAGACAACAAATATGAATGTTCATTAGCATTCGAAAAGTTGTACATTAAAAAATTCATCAAAAATATTGAGCTCCCATGTTGTTATGATTTCTTTCAATCCATTTATTCCCCAGACATAATCTGATCATTTATTATGATATAGACATATATTGTCCTATTTCTCAGGACCCACCCATCATTAAAATCTTCATGTTACCCTACCCTACCCAGTCTAGCAAAGTGAGAGACATTGAAATGAAGAAATAGAACTCAATTTCCATTGAAGCATTTCCTGTCAACTTTTAAAGCAAGGCATTTATGATCATAAGAAATTGGAAAAGATAAATTAAACTGACGGTTTGGTAATTCATAACAATATTAAGGACTAGCATTAAATGTTAGCTATATCATGTTTTCATATATTCTGTAAATCTTAAAGAGTCACATTTCTTCATTTGATCCTGAGTTTCTTTAGCTTAATGTTTCCTGAAAATCAAAGAAAGTGTTTTTGTATCATTTTTTGAGCCCTTTTTTACACAATAGTAAGTAAAACATAATCAAATGCCAAGCATATAAAGAGAGCTCTCATGGATCTTTTGTATCAATTTGACATAATGTAAGGAACCATAGATTGTGTGATGATCCTATGGGTATGAAGAAAATTTCATAAATTCTGCCAATTAAAAATGGAATTAGAACACTGGGGATGTTCAAATATAATAAGATCTATAGCATCTAAGTGGCATCTTCCTGAAGGGCAGGGCAAAATCGGTACAGCTTATGGTGGTCCACCAACAATATGCTGCCCTCAGCAATGATGATTGGGAGCCCTATGAACTAGGCCACGGTCCTTGACAGGATGTGGAAGTCTAAATCATCCATGGGAAGCCTTCACAAAGGCAACTGTTCTGTCCCATGTCTTCCTCTCGGCCACCATGGCTTGCTGGCCTTGGGTCAGTTCACCTGAAGTGCTAGGGTGGCAGCCAGTGACATGTAAGATCTCCAGAAAGGGGACAACCTAAGACAGGCACACCCTCAAGTAAGGTGGGCTCCCATCAATAAAACAGAAAAGGGGAAAAGAAATGTTGGGGACATTAAGAACACGTCAGCCAAAAACATAACTCTCTGACTTCCTGATACATGGACTTGGCCTAGCCCAGGGGTGTTGCCCTGACATATGATGAAAAATCAAACCACCACAAGAATAGGCTAATGGCTGTTCCTCCAATGTGATCTGCTCATGTTCCCTATGCTCCCCTATAACCTTTCTGCTGATAAAACCCTCTCTTTTTTCATGAAAGATGTCATGGTGCTGAAAGAGTTAACTTTGACTGCATAGGTTCTCCTATTTACTTGCTGTTCTGTTCTTTATTCATATATATGGCCACCAGGTGTCGCTATTTCAATTATTTAGATCCAGACTAATTCTATAAATTTATCTTTGGAATCTAGTTGGAAACATAAAAAACATAGAATAACACAAACCTTTTTCTATAAGTACTTAATTCTTAGTTAATAAGCTTTAAGAGTCTTTTTCTGATTGAAAATAGATTTATTTTACATTTAAAGTAGATATAAATTCCTTAGAGTAAAAAGTCCTTCAGAGTTAACATTCAGCCTTGCCTCCCCCTTTTCCCTTCTTCTAGGTTTTATAAACAACTGCTACAAAAGAAAAACAATAGTCCTTTGGAATCCCAGACAGAGAAAGTTAAGTTTTATCAGACAGCCTGAATGGTGTGCAGAGAAAAACAGCTTCAGAGAATCCATGAGAAATAAATTTTCACCCAAACTAATTAGATAAAAAAATGACAAAATTATAATATGCCCAGTCAGTCACGTACAGGGCCTTGGAAAGATGTAAGTGACCTCAAAACCTTGAAATATATAAGATAAGAAATTTAATATGTCTAAAGTGTAATCTATAAATTAAGTCATGTCTGTAATGTAATCACAAAAAAAAAAATGTTTTAAACAATCTGTACTGCCAAAATTTATGCTTAAATACCTACAACAAAGTGAAAGTAAAGAGAGAAGATTCAGCAGCCTAACTCATTGTCTGTGTGTGCTGATTTCTTCCACCACCAGCTGACTCCTTTACTTCGTGCTTCGTTGAGCGCTGGCATAATACACCCCGGCTGACAACCCACTTTGGCAGCCCCCTGATAGATTGTGCTACATTGTACCTCTTGCGGAGTCCACCACGGAGCCCCTCAAAGATCCTCTTGCACTAATTGTTATCCACAATACTTGATCAAACTATCTGCACCATAGATATACTTGTGTAAATTTACTTCATGGAAAAGTTATCATTGTGAAGTAGGAGACATAGTGATACCAACAGCACTTGGCAAGTATGGAACTGTCATTTCTGCTGGAATTTCTAAATCCTTTTCATAGATTCTCTCTTATGTGTTACTGTGATATCCTACTAGGTAACTGATACTTTATTCCCTGTATGTGAGTGAGGAGAGAGACACACAGACACCCTGAATTACAAGGGAGTTTACTGAAAATTCTTTCCAGTGGGATTTCAATGAAACTTTGGGGAAATCACCTTCTTGGCAAATCCAGTATCTCCATCTATCTTGGGGTACCTAGGTACAAGTGTTCCTATCCCAAAGGCTTACCTGAGGAAAAAGCAGCACATACAAGTGCAGCTGTTAAACAAGTGACAGAAGCACTTTCAAAGTTAACCCAGAGGGTACATTTCAACAGTAGACTTGTGCTTCTACAACACACTAAATTTGTCCTAGGAGTCTCTGGATACAGAATCTGAATTACACTCTGAATTCGCTTGCTGAGAACAGTTGGGAAGCACATAATAAAGTAGTTAGTGCAAATAGTTTTAATTTGCAGAAACAGACTTAGTTCTAAGTGAGTAAACTGGGGATAGTCCATGGTTGAACCAGCATGAAACACCACTGCTTTGCAGAGCTTGCGGGAAAAGATTCACTTTCAAAGCTTGTGTGAATTAGTAAGAACACCTACTTGCAAGCATGATCTGGAACTTCAAGGGTTTTTTGTTGTTGTTGTTGTTGTTTGTTTGTTTTTGTTTTTGCTTAATTGACATTTTGATTTCAATGAAACTTTGGGGAATTGAGCTTCATAGCAGTCTGATTCTCCCTCTAACTTGTGACACCTAGATACAAGTGCTAAGAACCTTCATGTTCCTATTCCAAATGCTTACCTGTGGAAAAGTAGTATATACAACTGAAGCTGCTAAAAAATTGGCAGAAGCACAACCAATGTTCACCCAGAGTGACATTTCAAGAGGCATTCACACTCAGGGCTGGGGCTGGGGCTCAGTGGTAGAGCGCTCGCCTAGCAGGTGCAAGGCCCTGAGTTCAATCCTCTGCACCACATAAAAATAAATACATAAATAAAACAAATGTATTGTGTCCAACTACAACTAAAAAATAAATATTAAAAAAGAGGCATTCACTCTTCAGCAGCACATTGCAGTTCTTCCTAAGAGTCTCTGGATATAGGACCTGTATTGTTCTCTGAATCAGCTTGCTTAGGACAGCTAGGAAAGAGCAAAATAGAAGCAATTTGTGCAAACAGATTCAACTTACAGAAACACTATTATGTGAGCACACTGGTGTTTGCCCCTGATTGAGCTAGCATGAAGCATTATCTCTTCTCAGAGGCTGCAGGCAAGTTTTAAATTTTGAAGAATTTGTTCTTTGGTAAATGGCACTTCTTTGCAAGTGGGATCTGGCACGTTGAGGGAGTTTTCTATAAAATGTTGCCAGTTTGATTTCAATGATTTTGTGGAATAGACCTGCATCACAGTCCAAGTATCTCCCTGTCACCTGGGGTACCTAGATACAAGTTTTTGCTAGGAACCTACCTGTTCCAATTCCAAAGACTTACCTGAAGTAAAGCAGCACATACAAGTGCAGCTGCTTCTTTGGCAGAAGCACTTCCAAAGTTACCCAGAGAGGACATTTGAAGAATGCACTCACACTTCAGCAGTACATTACAATTTCTGCTAGGAGATTCTGGATGAAGGGGCTGAATTTTGCTCAATGTGCATGCTGAGAAAAACTGTAATGAGAAAAAGTGAAGCAATTAGTGCAAGCAGTATCGATTTGCAGGAACTTATTTAGTTCTGAGAGCACAGTGGGGTTTGTTCATGGTTGAACCAGCATGAAACATTACTGCCTCTTAGAATTTGCAAGAAAAGGTTCACTTTTTTTTTTTTAATAGTGTATTTCTGTGATAAGAGTAGAGAATACATTAATGGTCAAATTGGAAAGGCCTCAAATAAATCCTAGAAGGTAAGAGGCTGTACATTCTGACATTGATGACTTTCCAAATACAACCTTTCTTATGCATTTCTTTTTAAAACTAAATCAACAAATCAAAATCATAGGATGCTTTATTTTACATAGTGATGTGAGAAAAAATAGCAGAAAACTAAAACAAAATGTGTTCTTATTATATACACTTTTACTACTCTATACCAGAGCAAACTTGGGTCCATAGTCTATTTTGTAAATAAGTTTGATTGCACATAACCATGTCCCTACATTTTCATATCATCCATGGATGCTTTTGTTGCCTAATTCTGCCTTCTAATATCAAGATAGTGCCAACATCAAACTCGAGATGTAGGTGTCAAGACTTGGATGAAAACACAAGAAACAATAGATAGAACATGCCTTTATAAAATGCTGTCACTCAAGTTCTAAATGGAACAAAGGACACCACTCTATGGGGGAAAAAATAGAAATGGACAACCCTGAGTGAAAAAGTGAATCTGAAGAGTGTATATTAAATGGGAAAAAAGTTTTGTTTATGTCATGATTTATTGATTTTACATTTTATTTCTGTATTTGTGGACAAAAGTGGTACATGATTACAAGTCTATCTAAGTAAGTCTAAAATAGCTCTTCCAAAAAAGTTCAAAGAAGAAATTGGCAAACTCTTCTGGAAAGGGAGAGATAGTAAATATTTTAAGCTTCATAAACCTGACAGGTTGTCTCACAACTATTCAACACTGCTGTTGTAGCAGAAAAGGTTCACTTTTGAAGCGTCTGTTGAGTGGTAAGGGCACTACTTGCAAAAGTGATCTGGCACTTAATGGAAGACTTCTGAAAAAGTTTGCAAGTTAGATTTCAATGAATCTTTGGGGGATTGATTATTATAGCAGTCCTTGTTTCTCTCTCTCACTTTTTGTACCTATGTTGTGGCATTTTCTATAGCATCTTAGTGGCATCTTCCTTGAGGATAGGGCAAGATCAGTACAGCCTATGGTGGTCCGCCAACAATATGCTGCCCTCAGCAATGATGATTGGGAGACCTATGAACTAGGCCACGGTCCTTGACAGGATGTGGAAATCTAAATCATCCATAGGAAGCCTTCCCAAAGGCGAATGTTCTGTCCCATGTCTTCCCCCTGGCCACCGCAGCTTGCTGGCCTTGGGTAAGTCCACCTGAAGTGCTAGAATGGCAGTCAAAGACAGGTAATGCCTCGGGGGGGGGGTGACCTAAGACACGCGCATTCTCGAGTACGGTGGACTCCCATCAACAGAAAAGGGGAAAAGAAATGTTGGGGACATTGAGAACACGTCAGCCAAAAACATGACTTCCTGATACATGGACTTGGCCTGGCCCAGGGGTGCTGCCCTGACATATGATGAAAAATCAAACCACTACAAGGATTGGCTAATGGCTGTTACTCCAATGTGATCTGCTCATATTCTCTATGCTTTCTTATAACCTTTCTGTTGATAAAGCCCTCTCTTTTTTCATGAAAGATATCATGGTGCTGAAAGAGTTAACTTTGACTTCTATTTACTTGCTATTCAGTTCTTTATTCACATATATGGCCACCAGGTGTCGCTATTTCTATTATTTAGATCCAGACTAACTCTGTACATTTATCTTTTCTTGAATTTGAGAGACCTAACATAGAAGGAGTAACACAGATCTTTTTCTATAAGTACTTAGTTTCTAGTTAATAAGCTTTAAGAGCCTTTTTGTGATTAAAAATAAATTTCTCTTAGTTTTAAAGTAGATATAAATCTCTTAGATCAAAAAGTCCTTCATGAGCTAACATTCAGCCTTGCCTCCCTCTTTTCCCTGCTTCTAGGTTTTATAAACAACTGCTATAAAAGATAAAAAATAGTGTTTTGGAATCCCAGAGAAAGTTGACTTTCATCAGACAGCCTGAATGGTGTGCAGAGAAAACAGTTTCAGGGAATCCGTGAGAAATAAATTTTCACCCAAACTAATTAGATAAATAATGATGGAATTATAATATGCCCAGGCAGTCACATACAGGGCCTTGAAAAGGTGCAAATAACCTCAAAACCTTGAAATATATAAAATAAGAAATTTAATATGTCTAAAATGTATTTATAAATTAAGTCATGTCTGTAATGAAATCACCAAAGAAAGTATAAACAATCTGTACTGCCAAAAATTATGCTTAAAACCTACAACAAAGTGAAAGTAAAGAGAGAAGATTCCATAGCCTGACTCTTGTGTCAGTGTGTTATTTTCCCCATCGATGCTTCTCTGCCTTCGTACTTCGTTGAGTGCTCGTGTTGTACCCCCTGGCTGGGGCTGGCCCCCAGCATACTTAGGTGCTCCCAAAGAAAATTCAGATTCCTATTCCAATTGCTTACCTGAGTAAAAGCATGACATACAAATGCAGCTGCTAAACAAGATGAAGAAGCATGACCAACTTCACTCAGAATGACATTTCAAGAGGTACTCCTCGGCAGCACAGTGCAGTTCTTCATAGGAGACTGTGGGTACAGTGTCTGAATTGTGCTCTGAATGTGCTTACAACAGCTATGAAGAACAGAACTGAGCAGTTTGTGTGAGCATATGCAACTTGAATAAACTTAGTTCTAAGTGAGCACAATGGTGTTTTTCCCTTGTTGGACTAGCGTGAACTATGATCTCGTCTTTGAGCTTGATGGCAAGGTTTCAATTTTGGAGCATCTGTGCATTGGTAAATGGCACTTCTTTGCAAGTGGTATCTGGCAATTCAAGGGAGTTTTCTATAAGCGGGTGCCAGTTGGATTTCATTGCAATTTTGGGGAATTGACCTTCAAACATTCCAAGTTCCCCCTCTTAACTTGGGGGACCTAGGTATATGTGCTCCCTAAGAACCTTCATGTTTCTATTTCAAGCACTTAACTGAAGGAAAGTAGCACACACAAGGGCAGCTGCTAAAAAAAAAAAATTGGCAGAAGAACTTCCAAAGTTTACCCAGAGAATACGTTTCAAGAGTACACTCCCACTTCAGCAGCATATTGCAACTGTTCCTAGGATACTATGAATATAGGGTCTGAGTTGTGCTCTGAATCTGCTTGCTGAGAACAGCTAGGAATAACAGAACTGAAGCAGTACATAAAGCAGCTTCAAATTGCAGGAATTCACTTAGGTCTAAGTGAACACAATGGTGTTTTTCCTGGTGACAGGCAAGATTTCCTTTTTGAACCATCTATGCATTGGTAAATAGCATTTTATTGCAATTGGTATCTGGAACATCAAGAAACTTTCTATAAAGTTTGTCAATTATATTTCAATGAAATCTTTGGGTAATAGACCTTCTTAGGAATATCAGTTTTTGCCTTTAATTCAGGGCACCTAGGAACAACTGTGCCCGAAAAACCTTCCTATTACTATTCCAAATGCTTACTTGCGGAAAAGCAGTACATGCAGTGTAGCTGCTAAATAAAGGCAGAAACACTTCCAAAGTTTACTCAGAGAGGATGTATCAAGAATACATGCACACTTCTGGAGCATGTTGCAATTCTTCTTAGGAGACTGGATACAGGGCATGAATTTTGCTCTGAATCTGCTTGCTCAAGCCAGCTCTAAGAACTGAATCAATTAATGCAACAGATTTAACCTGCAGAAACTCATTTAGTTCTAAGTAAGCATACTGGTGTTTGTCCCTTGATGAAATAGAATGAAGCATGATTTCTTTGCAGAGCATGGAGGCAAAGTTTAGTGTAAGGAAAATAAAAAGAGACACAAAGACAAGATGCAGAGGTAGAATGGCCAAGCTTCCAGCTTTATTTATATCAAGAGGTTACATTAGGTCATTGGCATCAGTAGTACATTATTGTTCATTGTGTCATTGGGCAGGTTACAGAGTTAGCGACACTATGCAGCTTATTCTTCAGTTACATATTATAGTTGCAATGTGCAATGTTAGGAGCTTTGTGTAACTCTCAAGAAGGTCTATTGTTTAATAGACTTTTATATGGACAGATTCAGGCACAGCAGAGTTTGGTGAAACATTGTGGTTGTCTTGTAAGAAGAGTTTTATTCCCAGGAGCTGTGTGCCTGTGTTCAATGATGAGGCTAATAAGATTCTAGCACAGAGCCTCCTCATGCAGAGCATTGCTACAGCAGTTAGGCATCCCATGTCTTTGCACAGAAGTTTTCCTAGCAGCCAGGCATTCTGTGTCTTTGCACAGATGCTTTCTAGCCACCAAGCATGCCACGGTCATGAAACCATCAGAGACGCCAATCCCAAACACAGAACCCTTACAGTTTAGATTTTGAAGCGTGTGTTTTGGTAAATGTCACTTCTATGCAAGTGGGATCTGAAACTTCAAAGGAGTTTTCTATAAAATTTGCCAGTTCAATTTCAATGAGACTTTGTTGAACAGACCATCACAGTAGACCCAGTATCTCCCTCTAACCTGGGGCATCTAGTTACAAATCTTCCCTAAGAACCATCCTATTCCTATTCCAAAGGATTACCTGAGGAAAAGCAGCCCATACAAGTTCACCTGCAAAACAAGGTGCAGAAGCACTTCCAGAGTGCACCTAAAGGAGATGGTTCAATGTGCAATCACACTAAAGCAGCACGTTGCAATTCAACCAAGGAGACTCTGGATACAGGGTCTGAATTGTGCTCTGAATGTGCTTGCTGAGAACAGCTATGAAGAACAGAACTGAAGCAATTTATGCAAGCAGCTTCAACCTGCAGGAACTCACTTCTAAGTGATCACACTGGGGTTTATACATGAACCAGCAAGAGGTAGTACTGCATCAGAACTTGCAATAAAACGTTCATATTTGAAGCATCTGTAGATTGGTAAGGGTACTTACTTGCAAATGTGATCTGGCACTGTATGGGATTTTTCTTAAAAAGATTGCCAGATCAATTTCAATGAAACTTTGGGGAACTGACCTTTGTAGTGCTCCTAGTATCTCTCTCTAACTTGGAGCAAATAGGTACAAGAGTTCCCTAAGAATCATCAAGTTCCTATTTGGAATACTTACCCAAGAAAAGGCATACATAAAGGTGCAGATACTAAACAAGAGGTGGAAGCACTTAAAAAGTTCACTGAGCAATGTGTCAAGGGACACTCTTGCTTCAGCACTACAATATAATTCTTATATTTCAATACTATACTCTGGATACAGGGTCTGAATTGATCTCTGAATGTTCTTGCATACAATAGCTACAAAGAGCAGAACTGAGCAGTTTGTGTGACCATCTTCAACTTGCAGGAACTCATTTAGTTTTAATTGAGCACACTGATATTTGTATATGATTAAACCACCATGAAGCATTAGCTCTTCTCAGAGCTTGTAGTCAAGGTTTCAATTTTGAAGCATTTGTGCATTGGTGAATGGCACTTCATTGCAAGCAGATTCTGGCAATTCAAAGGAGTTTTCTCCAATAGTTTTCCAGTTATATGTAGAGACAAAAACTCCAGGACAGGTCAGCATGCAGTGTTTTTTCATTATATTTCTCTCAGCCTTTTTATATATTTCCAGACAAAGAAGGCAATTAGCCAACAGCTAACATTTAAATACAAAGAAGGCAAATTTGCGAATCAGCAATCACCCAGATAAACTTTTCCTAAAGATATCTTAAACTAGTTAGGGCTAGAACATTTTTAGCTCCACGCCTTTTCAATACAGAAGAAATAAGAAAGAAGCATTCTTGTTTGCAAGTAATGCTTCTTTTCTAACTATACTATATTATACTTCTTGGCAGACGTTCTGTTTGCAGACACGCCCACCAAGGGGGTGACAAGTGCCTCGTTTGCAAGAATGCCTGCACCCATTACTTCTGATAAACTTCTTGTTTTTTCTCTATCTGTTCTACTCCTCTTGGCAGAACTTTCCATTTGCAGACACGCCCACCAAGAGCAACAAGACCTCATTTGCAAGAACTCCTGTTGCCATACTTCTGATTCTCTACAGTTATATGTCAATGAAACTTTGGAGAATTGACCTTCATAGCAATCCAAGTTTCTCCCTCTAACTTGGAACACCTAGGTGATAAACCAGCCTAATTCCATCTTAAGACTGGGAGCCATCCTGTCAAAAAGTTATGAAAAGCCCACTTCAGTTTTCTATGAAATGCTAGAATTCTTATTTGGCTTGAGCTTATTGTCTGGCATTCATGCCCAGGCCTTGAGCTCACTCAGGCCTGGCTTTCCTTGACCAGATAACAATTCTCTCTCTCTAAAACTAATGGTGCCTCATAAACTTTTGATATGGGGTTTGACTATACTCCCCTTTTCCTTGGAATGCAATGCCATGTAGGTGATTAGGTTGCTACTTGCTTTGAATTACACATGTCTGACCTTGTTAGCTGTAAGTTCTCAAGATTTTTTGTAACTCTTTGAACTATAAAAACCTTGTCTTCCCTGAGAGCGGGGCTGACCCCAAGCCCAGTATTTGGGAGGGGCAGCCCTGGCTAGCTCTCTTTGTGTGTATACAAGATAAGCTTGCTTTAATTTAAAATTGGAGTTGGTGGTCTTTTATTTGAGTCTTGGATCAACATTTTTGGAGGCTGCAGCAAGATTCAGAACACTACAAATTCTGAAGCCGGACCTTCACTCTGGGACTCCGGGGTGGAGTGCTACCCTAGGGGATGCGCACCTTGAGATGTTCCAAGGCCCCAGGGTGTGCGTTCAGTCCTTTGGACTACTGGAGTGAACTGCCGCATCAAAAAAAAAAAAAAAATAGCAAGCATCCAGTGGAAAAAACCTCCACAGGCAAGTGGCGCCCTAGTAATATCTGGCATCTGGTTTTGAGATCTCTTCTGGGGACAGTGAGGTGCCTGGCGAGGCACATACTCTCCTGTCCAGGGCAGTAGTGAAAGGTAGCACTGCTTTCTGGTTCTGATCGGGAATTCCCACTGGGGACAGAGAGGTACCTGACGAGGCACATACGCACTCCTGTCCGGAGCATTAGCAAGGCGTTGCACTGCTCCCTGGTTGGTTTGGCACCTGGTTCTTGTTCTTTTGTGTATTGTCCTGTGTTCTGTTTTTTGTTTTGTTTTGTTTTGTTTTGTTTTGTTGTTTTTGTTTTCTGCTTTCTCATTGTGTGTCTTCTCTGTTGTAAATGTAAAAAATTGAACAACATGGGTAATAAGACAAGTAAGCCTGATACTCCTTTGAACTGTGTTTTAAGGAATTTTAACAAACTTTATCCCCATTTTGTTAAGCAGGATTATGATTATCCCATCACCAAGAAACACCTCTGAACATTCTGTGAGGTAGAATGGCCCTCCTTCAGAGTCGGCTGGCCCCCTGAGGGCACCTTTGATCCCCAAGTGGCATGGGCTATATCTAACATCACTCTTGGTAATCCTGGCCACCCAGATCAAATAGGATATATTCTACCCTGGGCGGAAGCAACAACTAATTCCCCCGCCTGGATGAAGGTTTGGATGGTCCGGAATGGACAGGGAGGGCAAGCCCTGGTTATGGCTAGGAGAACTCCCCAGGGTCCCTCAAACACAAACCATAAATCCACTAAGAGCCCTGTCCTACAGGACTCTCTGGAGGATTCCCTCCTTCCCCCATATACTTCAGCTCCTCTTTATCCTCCTGCCGTGGGTGCAGTCGCAGCTGCTCCACTAACTACTCCACCATCTCCCTCTCCCTCCCCTCAACCGCTTCCTCAATCGCCCCACTCAACCACTCCTCCAACTCTAGTCTTCCCAAAGGAGCCAGCCTCTGTTCTTTCTCCTCCCCATACCCGACAGGGCCACCCTTATGGAAGGCCTGACTCAGTTGCTTCCCCTGGCCGGCCTGCCGGCTCCATTTCTATTAATATCTCTGAAGTGGAGCCAACTCCGGCCCCCGTTCTTCCTCTCTGCCAGATTCCAGAAGGTCGCTACATGTATGTTCCATTTTCCACAACAGACCTTTATAACTGGAAAACCAGAATCCCCCTTTTAGCATGGATCCTAGTTCCTTGATTTCTCTGGTTGATTCCATTTTCTTTAATCACCTCCCCACCTGGGATGACTGTCAACAGATTCTCATACTCCCTTCACCACGGAGGAAAGGGAGCAAATCCTGGCAGAAGCGGCTAAAGCGCTGCCTGAGATAAGTGCTCTTACAAGCGATGAAAAAACAGAAGTGATTGAACGAGATTTACCTAGGAAAAGACCAAGCTGGGGACTATGGGACAACTGAAGGTAGGAGAGCACTCGGTGAGTACCACCAGACTCTGTTAGATGGCCTTAAGAGGGCAGCTCGAAAACCCACAAATCTTTCTAAGGTAGCAGATGTAAAACAGGGGCCAAATGAGTCGCCTTCAGCATTTCTCGAGCACCTTCTGGAGGCATACGGTCTATATACTCCTATATACCCTGAGGACCCAACAAGCCTCAAGGCGATTAATCTGGCTTTTGTGACTCAGTCAGCCCCAGACATCCGTAAAAAGATTCAAAAGATAGATGGCTTTGCAGGAAAAACCAGGTCAGAATTATTGGAAATAGCCCAAAAGGTGTTTGAAAATAGAGATAGCCGAGATGATCTACTTATAAGGAAAGTAAACAGTGCCACAGTGGCCGTATTACAGGCTTCTGAAACCTCAAATCCTAGACAAAGGCAGACCACATACAACAGAGACAAAAAGCGGTCTTCTCTGCTACAAAACCAGTGTGTTTATTGCAAAGAAATTGGACATTGGAAAAATGAATGCCCCCAACGTAATCCAAAGAGCTTGCCCTGATCACAGGCCAGAGCTCCTCAGCCAAAACCAGTTTTAACTTTAGAAGAATAGGGGGACCATGGCTCTTTCAAACTAGGCTCCCGAGAGCCCATGGTAACTTTCTCAATTGGGGGCCAACCTGTAAATTTCCTAGTGGATACAGGAGCTTCACATTTGGTGTTACAGAAGCCCATAGGACCCCTCACTAATGAAACCATGGAAGTGCAAGGGGCAAAAGGAGAAATTAAAAAGTATAAATGGACTACAGACCAGACTGTTAACATAGGATGAGGAACTGTAACTCACTCTTTCATTGTTATCCCTGAATGCCCTTTCCCATTGCTGGGACGGGAACTTTTAAGCAAACTTCAGGCAACTATTTCATTTTCCGAAGATATGCCTACATTAGAATTGGGGAATCCTGCAAAGGCCCTAACTATAACCTGCCCATTAAATAAGGAGTATCTGCTTTTTCAAAATCCTATCCAAACTTCAGAAGGAAAATGGGAAAAATTATTAATTCAAGAAATTCCTACAGTTTGGGCTGAGGATAACCCTCCAGGGCTAGCTGAGCATGTGCCACCAGTTGTAATACAACTTACATCTGGGGCTATGCCCAGCCGGGTTAAACAATACCCCATCAGTTTTGAAGCCAAAGAAGGAATTAAAACCCACATCAGGCATCCCCTAGAAGTGGGGATACTAATTAGATGTCAATTGACTTGGAACACCCCCTTGTTGCCTGTCCAAAAGCCTGGGACTCAAGATTACAGACCATTACAGGGCTTAAGGGAAGTGAACAAACTGGTAGAAACTATACACCCAACTGTCCCTAACCCCTACACTTTGCTCAGTTTGTTGCCACCAGAACATACAGTTTATACTGTATTGGATTTGAAAGACGCATTTTTCTCCATCACTTTGTCAAAACTGAGTCAGCCTATCTTCGCTTTCGAATGGACTGATTTGGAGATGGGGATATCGGGACAACTGACCTGGACTCGACTACCTCAGGGATTTAAAAATTCTCCCACTATCTTTGATGAAACTCTCAATCAAGATCTGAGACTGTTTCACAGTAAGTACCCTGAGGTAACCTTGCTCCAATATGTGGATGATCTCCCTGTTAGCAGCAAAAGACAAAGAGGACTGTTTAAGGGCCACCCAGGGTTTGCTAGGAACCTTGGCTCAATTGGGGTACCAAGTCTCCAAGAAAAAGGCAAAAATCTGTTCCTCTCGGGTTGCTTATTTGGGATATGAGCTGAGGGAAGGGAAAAGACTGTTATCCCAAACCCGCATAGAAGCCATAATGAAGATCCCAACCCCAACCACTAAAAAGCAGGTTAGGGAATTTCTAGGGTCAATTGGATACTGCTGCCTTTGGATACCTGGATTTGCTGAAATTGCCAAGCCATTATATACTGCAACTGCAGGAGGCAAATCACCATTAATTTGGACTGAGGAAAATGGATTGGCCTTTAAAAATTTAAAGGAGGCTCTGGTTCAAGCCCCTGCCTTAACCCTCCCTGATATATCTAAGCCCTTCCATCTTTATGTTCATGAGAGAAAGGGTATTGCTAAAGGAGTTCTTACCCAAAATTTAAGGCCATGGAAAAGACCAATTGCCTACATTTCAAAAAGGCTGGATCTTGTAGCATCAGGATGGCCCCCTTGTTTACGAGCCATAGCGGCTACTGCGATACTGGTAAAGGAAGCAGATAAGCTTTCTCTGGGGCAGACTCTCACTGTGACTGCCCCTCACAGAGTGGAAACCCTATTGAGGGATGCCACCAGTCGATGGATGTCAAATGCCTGTCTCACTCAGTACCAGGCTCTCCTCCTAGACAAGGACAAACTGACCTTCAGTAAATCCCTGGCAATCAATCCTGCAACCCTGCTGCCTGATGATAACCCAGAGGAGCCAATTCATGACTGCTCAGAGATGCTGGATGTCATCCAAGGTACCCGACCAGACCTGACTGACATTCCTCTCACCAACAGAGACGCAGACCTTTACACCGATGGTAGCAGTTATGTCCGGAATGGAATAAGGTATGAGGGAGCAGCAGTAGTTACGGGCCAAAAAGAAATTATCTGGGCAGAGGCTTTGCCCAGAGGCTCATCAGCCCAAAAAGCAGAAATCATTGCAGTAACACAGGCATTGAGATGGGCAGAAGGAAAACGGGTAAACATTTACACAGACAGCTGTTATGCTTTTGCTATAGTACATGTGCATGGACAGATATACAAACAAAGGGGATTTTTAACTTCAGATGGAAAGACTATCAAAAATAAATAAGAAATCCTTCAATTACTGGAGGCTGTCTGGTTGCCAGATAAACTGGCTATTATCCACTGGCCTGGACACCGTAAAGACAACAGCCCCCAGACCCAAGGTAATTACTTGGCCAATCAAACAGCCAGGGAAATAGCCCTTGGGGAGTCAAAATGCCAAACTATTCTTGAACTCTCAAATTGCCCAAAACTCCCAGTTAAAATTGAGGAAGAAACTCCTTCATACACTATTGAAGAGATAAATTTATACTCCTCTATGGGAGCCCAACAAAACTGTCATGGCTGGTGGACTCTCTCAGATGGGAAAATTTGCATGCCTAAGCTTTTAGGAAGAAAATGGTTAACTGATCTTCATCAGGCGATTTATCCCCCAAGAAGACTTTAGAACTAATTTCATCCCATGTTTGGTTCCCGGGACACAGAGGGATACTCCAGAACATCTCAAATCACTGCATGACATGTGCACAGGTAAATGCTAAAAAGAACCATCTTCCACAGGGAAACAGAAGTCAAGGTAATGTACCTGGTGAATTTTGGGAATTGGACTTTACTGAAATTAAACCAGGACTATATGGATATAAATACTTGTTAGTCTTTGTTGAAACTGTCTCAGGCTGGGTAGAAGCCTTTCCAACTCGAACAGAAACAGCACAAATAGTAGTTAAAAAACTAATAACTGAGATTGTTCCTAGATTTGACTTTCCTCTAACTTTGGGGTCTGACAATGGCCTGGCCTTCACGGCCAAATTATCTCAATTAATTTCAAGAGCCCTTAATATAAACTGGAAATTACATTGTATGTACCATCCTCAAAGTTCAGGAAAGGTAGAAAGGATGAATAGAACATTAAAGGAAACTTTGACTAAATTAATACTTGAGACTGGTGGTAACTGGGTTGATCTCCTGCCTTTTGCTCTTTTAAGGGCCCGTTGCACTCCTTACTGGAAAAAAATTTACCCCTTATGAAATAATTTATGGGCGGCCACCGCCTTTGGTTCCCAGAGTACACCAAGATCTGGTGGGAGACATTCTAATCTCAGAAACACTCAAAGAACTACAACTAATTATAGATAAGATCTTTCCCCAGGTCCAGGCTGCTCAGCCCGTTGGACACAGACTGCATGATCATTCATTCCAACCAGGCGATGCTGTGCTGATACGACGTTTAAGAACTAACAGCCTTGAGCCCAGGTGGAAGGGCCCTTACATCGTGATTCTCCACACTCCTACTGCCATCAAAATTGCTGGTATTCCTGCCTGGATCCATCACTCACAGCTAAAGAAGGCACCTACAGAAACCACAGAGGACGAACCCACTGGAAGAGAATCCAGCAGCCAGAGGTGGAAAGTGACTGAGCGTGGACCTTTTCAAGTTAAAATTACTAAGGTTTAACATTTTGTCACTAGATTCGTATTGCTTTTCCTGTTATTTTATTATAAGCATTATGCTAACAATTTTTGCCTGTTGGAGTATACATGTATCCTTAGGTTTTAGCTATGCTGGCCTCAACAAACTTTGTACCCCATCTGTAGCCCAAGAAGGACCTGCTATTGCAGGATCTCCACTAATACTAAATTGTACTTACTCTTGTCAAGATCCAGTAATTGGCCCTATCAAATGGTATAAAGATAACCAAGAAATTTTTAGTCAGGTATTCAGGGAGGGACCATGGAAAAATCTTACAGACCAATCTCGAAGGGATAATATAAATTTTGGAATCTATAAATACTCTGCTCACCCTCAAGATTCAGGACAGTATTCCTGTACTAAGCTAAAAAAAGGGGGGTCCCAATAGATACTGTTTATTCAAAAGCTACTTTAAAGGTGGATGTTTCTGTGAGTCCCCTAAATTCTGTAACTACTCAAAACTTTTGGTTACAATTGGCTGTTGACACTATGGACAAAATTTCCTTCTGTGTACAAGAAGGAAACTCCATCCATCAATTGCTAGCTAACAATCTTATGGGTCTATCTGTAAAATATACTGACTATGTTAAAGTCACTGGTGATAGAGCAACACAACAAGACTGGCCAGTATACCATGCAGAGCCAGCTTTGCCAGCTTCACTGGTTATTCAAAAGCATTATTTGTGCATAGATTGCATCCTTCCCCGATCCCCCCCAATTGTTCTATTGAGCAAAATATCTCCCTACCCAATGGCAAACGACTGCCAACAGGATGGGTTTTTCTCTGTAATAAAGCAACCTTCCAGGCTTTGCCTACAAACTTTTCTGGGATCTGTTCTATTGGATGGATCTTTCCTTTACTGCCATCCCTGACAGCTCCCCACCGTATTGCTCGAAGTCTGCCCTCCAATTGCGATGACAATTTAATCCTCCTAGACCCACTAGACACTACAATTGCAGCAGCTTTTCTTTTGCCACTTCCGGGTCTAGTTGTAGGAATACAAAAAGAAATCACAAAATTAGCCTGTAGTTTTAGCAAAACAGCTAACCTTACTGCACAAGTTTTGGCAGAAATTAATCAAGAGATGAAAGAACTTTGAACCTCAATGTTACAAAATAGAACGGCTATTGATTTTCTTTTACTCAAACATCACTTGGGTTGCCAACAATTCCCAGGCATGTGCTATTTTAATATTACAGATTATTCTAACGTTATCCAACAACAGGTAGATGAGATAAGACAGGAGATTAACAAAATTAAAATGAGTAATTATTGGTTAGATTTTGGGAGATTGGTTTCCATGGTTAACTTCTCTCTTAGGTCCTATAATTTGTATCCTTCTCTTACTAGTTATTGTCCCATGTGTTATTAACTATATGCTCCAGTTTATTGGTCTGCAATTTAATTCTATTATGTACCATCAATAAAATTAGCCTATATGATTACTCCCTTTCAAAGATTTGAAAAGAAAAAAAAAGGGGGGAGATGATAAACCAGCCTAATTCCATCTTAAGACTGGGAGCCATCCTGTCAAAAAGTTATGAAAAGCCCACTTCAGTTTTCTATGAAATGCTAGGATTCTTATTTGGCTTGAGCTTATTGTCTGGCATTCATGCCCAGGCCTTGAGCTCACTCAGACCTGGTTTTCCTTGACCAGATAACAACTCTCTCTCTCTAAAACTAATGGTGCCTCATAAAATTTTGATATGGGGTTTGACTACACTCCCCTTTTCCTTGGAATGCAATGCCATGTAGGTGATTAGGTTGCTACTTGCTTTGAATTACACATGTCTGACCTTGTTAGCTGTAAGTTCTCAAGATTTTTTGTAACTCTTTGAACTATAAAAACCTTGTCTTCCCTGAGAGTGGGGCTGACACCAAGCCCAGTATTTGGGAGGGGCAGCCCTGGGCCATCTCTCTTTGTGTGTATACAATATAAGCTTGCTTTAATTTAAAATTGGAGTTGGTGGTCTTTTCTTTGTGTCTTGGATCAACACTAGGTACAAGTGTTTCCTAAGGACCTTTATGTTATTATTCCAAATGCTTATTGTTGAAAAGCAACACATAGAAGTGCAGTTGCTAAGGGAGTGGCAGAAGCTCCTCCAAATTTCACCCAGCAGGACCTTTCAAGAGTGCACTCACATTCAGAAGCACATTACAAGTCTTCCTAGGATACTCTGGATACAGGGTCTAAAATGTGCTCTGAATCAGCTTGCTGAGAACATCTAGGAAGAGCTGAACTTAAGCAGTTAGTACAAGCAACTTCAATTTTCAGGAACTCACTTAGTACTATGTGAGCACACTGGTGTTTGCCCATGGCTGGACCTGCATTAAGCATTATCCCTTCTCTAGTTGGCAGGAAAAAGTTGACTTTTGAAGCATTTGTGAATTGGTTAGGGCACTTACTTGCAAGTAAGATCTGGTATATGAAGGGAGTTTTCTGAAAAATTTTCCAAGTTATATTTCAATGAAACTTTGGAGAATTTCCTTCATAGCAATTCATGTTTTCCCCTTAACTTGGGGCACCTAGTATTAGGGCTCCTAAAAACCATCATGTTCCTACTCCAATGCTTACCTGAGAAAAAGCAGCACATACAAGTTCACCTGCTAAATAAGAGGCAGAAGCACTACCAAAGTTCATCCAGAGTGATGTTTTTAGAGGCACTCACAGTTAAGCATCACATTACTATTCTTCCTAGGAGAATCTGGATACAGGGTCTGTATTGTTCTCTCAATCTTCTTGCTTACATTAGCTATGAAGAGCAGAACTGAGTAGTTTGTGTGAACTTGCAGGGAACTCACTTAGTTCTAAGTGAGAATTCTGGGGTTTGTATTTGGTTGAACCATCATGAAGCATCATGGATTCTCAGAGCTTAAAGAAAAGGTTCACTTTTGAAGACTCTTGGCATTGGTAAGGTACTTCGTTGTGAGTGGATATGGTGTTTCAATGGAGTTTTCTATAAAGTTTGTCACCTTGATTTCAAACTTTATAGTATTTCAAACTTTATAGATTGACTTAGCAATACCAGCATTTTCCTCCTCTAAGTAGAGGCACTAAGTACAATTGTTCCCTAAGAACTTATTTTACTATTCCAAAGGTTTGTCTGAGGTAAAGCAGCATGTACAAGTGCAGCTGCTAAACGAGTGTCAGACACACTTCCAAATTTATTGAGAGAGGACATTTCAAGAGGGCAATCACTTCAGCAGCAATTCATCCTAGGAGTACCTGGATACCAGGTCTAAAATGTGCTATGAAAATGCTTGCTAATAACAAGTAGGAAAAGCAGAACTGAAGCATTTTATGCAAGCATATCCAACTTTCAGGATCTCATTTAGTTCTAAGTGAGAACATTGGGCTTTGTCCCTTGTTGAACTGGCATGAAGCATTATCTCTTATCATTGCCTGCAGTCAAGGTTTTTCTTTTGAACAGTATGTGAATTGGTGAATGGCTCTTCATTTCAAACAGGATCTGGCACTTCAAGGGAGATTTCTAAAAACTTAGCCAATTCAATTTCAATGAAAATTTGGGGAATTTACATTTTTAATAGTCCCAGTTTCTGTCTCTAACATGAGGAACCTAGGTACACATGCTCCATAAGAACCTTCATGTTCCTATTCCAAATGCTTTACTGAGGAAAAACAGCACATATAAGTGCAGCTGCTAAGCCAGTGGCAGAAGCACACAAAAGTTATATGGAGTGATGTTTCAAGAGGCACTCACACTTCAGCAGCACACTGCAATTATCCTCAGGAGACTGGATACAGCGTCTGAACTGTCTCGGAATGTGCTTGCTTACAAGAGCTATGAAGAGCAGAATTAAAGCAGTTAGTTCAAGATGCTTCAATTTGCAGGAACAAACTTAGTTCTAAGTGAGCACACTGGGGTTTGTCCTTGGTTGAACCAGCATAAAGCATTGCTGCTTCTCAGAGTTCAAAGTAAAAGGTTCACTTCTGAAGCATCTGTGAATTGGTAAGGACACATACTTGCAAGTGTGATCTTGCACTTCGAGGGAGTTTTCTGCAAAAGTTTGCCAGGTATATTTCAATGAAAAATTGGGGTGAACTCACACTTCATCAGCACATTGTAATTCTTTCAAGGGCACTCTGGATACAGGATCTGAACTGTGCTCTGAATGTGCCTGCTGAGCACAGACCTAAATAGTTTGTGCCAGAAGCTTCTACTTGGAAGAACTAACAGTACTCAGTAAGATCAACGTGGGTTTTCTCCTGTTGAATTAGCATGAAACATTACTTCTCAGAGCTTAGAGGCAAGGTTACACTATTGAACCATCTGTGGCATGGGTAAATGACAATTTCCTGCAAGTGGGATCCTTCAAATGAAGGGTGATTTCTGAAAAATTTTGCCAGTTGGATTTTAATGAAATGCTGGGGGAAAGACCCTTCTTAGCATTACAGGATCTTCCTTTGAATTGTGGCACCTGGGTAGAAATCCTAAGAGATTCTGGAATCATAGTATGAACTGTGCTCTGAATGTGCTTGCTGAAAACAGCTATGAAGAGCAGAACTGAAGCATTTTGTGCAAGCAGCTTCATCTTGTAAAAACTAACTTATTTCTCAATGAGCACATTGTGTAATATTTGGCATACAGTTTGTGCTCTCTTCTAGAGCTTCCAGTGCTTTCTTAATACACATTCTGATCAGGAATTTTACCAAACACTTTTCATTCCCCAGTTTTTAATATGTCATTTTAACGGACATTTCTGGAAGCTTTACTTAGTGGAATATTCTATGGAAACTGGGATTGTAGAGCTAGGACTGCAGAGAACAGTTGTTTGTTAAACCTGCCACCATATTACTGATTTGCCCTAGACATTGGCCAGGGAGATAGATTGAACACAGTCAAGGTACAATTCTAGGAATATGGTACTTATAAACATGCTTCAAAACACAGCCATATTAGAAGGAAAACCATAGGTATTTTTCATTACAACCATTCAGAGTCAAGCATGAAAGTTCTGATTCAATTCATTGTAAAAAGCTATTCTGCCACACCTAGAACATTTGGTAAAAACCGCACACTTTCTTTATATAATTGTGGACTTCTTTTGTGCTTTTCTTAGAACTACCTCCAAATTTTAAGATAGTCAGTCTATGCATTCACAAACAACATACCATTTATTTTAATGATACATTGTAAGACTGCAAACCATTTGTAATTTTTTTGTTAAGAAAAAAAATATGCATAATAGTGGATTTGGCAAACTCTTGAAGGGACCAAATGCTGGGAATGTTGGCTCAAGGCAGGGCTCTAGTTTTTCAGAAAGATGGAGGAGTGTCTCTACCAGGGAAGAACCCATTGAACCCACAAGAAAAATGGCAGACATACTCAAACACCTGGGAAATAACATTCAGCAGAACTAAGGGAAGATTCAAGCCCTGAAACTTCACCTGGGGAGGAGGGAGCCAGTGCATGTGGCACCCAGTGGAGCAGGATAGCTGAGAGCAGGAGGAGGTAGTACAGGCAGTAACTGCCCTTTTTCAGGAAAACACCAGGCCAAGACTTCAGGTTCCTGGGGTAAAGAGCCAGTGCTGAGAGTTCTCTCAAATCAATTGCAGTACAGGGTTGGCAAGAGGAGAACAGAGGTGTGGAGTCTTTCATACTATGTTCTAGGACATTTTCTCAATTTCCTTAGGAAACTCTAATTTATTAGTGGATTTTCAGAGTTAAGAAGATGCTGTATAAACTAATGTTTGCAGCTTCTCGATGACTGTCAATTCTGAAAAAAAATTTCAGGCTAGTTAGGACTGAGCCAAGAGAATGCTTTAAAGCCTTTACCTGGGATGAAAAGCAGATGAAGCTGCTGAGGTTTAATATCTAGAGGCAATACAGTGAAAAGACCTCCTCTTCTTGAAGGTCATTAAGGGTGCTTCCTTTCTTCCACTTAGCAGCATTTGTTCATCATCCAGGTGATTCCTCACCTGGCAAGGATAGGGGACACTCTGCCTATGCAGGCCAGGGACTCCCTTTCCAACCTTCCAACCTTCTGGGACTGGAGCCTGGGCATCTGCACCTCGGACTGAGTCTCCTATGGACAGCAATTCAATTGCTTTCAGGAGAGAGACTGAGAAGCAGCTGGGTGCTCACACCCTGAATCAGCCCCAGATGATCAGAAGTAACACCAGGGCTATAAGAATGAACAAGGAATGTATACAGTTAAAACGATCTGTGAAGAAAAGGATGATATAAGAGAGCAAATGAAGGCAGTAAAAGATCACTTCAATAAAGAGATAAGAGAGCAACTGCAGGTAGCAAAAGATTATTTCAATAAAGAGAGATTCTGGGGAAAAAAAAAACACAGAAACTCTGAAAGAGAAATTAGGAAAACTACCCCATTCACAATAGCCTAAAGAAAAAAAATCCTTGGGAATCAACCTAACAAAAGAAGTAAAAGACTTTGACAATGAAAACTACAGAACACTAAAGAAGAAAATTAAAGAAGACCTTAGAAGATGGAAAGATCTCCCTGTTCTTGGATAGGCAGAATTAATATTGTCAAAATGGCCATACTACCAAAAGCATTGTACAGTTTTAATGGAATTCCTATTAAAATCCCAATGACATTCCTCATAGAAATATAAAAAACAACAATGAAATTCATTTGGAAAAATAACAGACCCAGAATAGCCAAAACAATCCTTAGCAAGAAGAGTGAAGCAAGGAAGCATCACAATACCAGACCTTAAACTTGTCGGGGATTTTAAAGGTTGCTGGGGTTTTTAACTCCTCCTTGACCTGGGGTGAGTTTTCTCTAGCGGGCAGAGAAGGCTGGGAGAGCACACCCCAGTGATGAGGCGAGATTGGGAAAGGCAGGGGCCTGCTGGTGGCCCACGCCAGCCCTCACGATGGAAGACAATCAGGGACACACCAGGGAGGACTTGTCAAGGCACGAGCTCGGTTTATTGAGGAAGTTGGATGGTCTTATAGAGAACATGGGCCAATCAGCAGAAAGATCATAGGGACACATAAGGAGCATGGGCAGATGCCATTGGCATCTTACGTCAGGGGAAAACCCCTTGGCCAGGCCAAGTCCCCGTATCAGGAAGTGGGAGGCAGCCAGAGAGTTAGGTTTTTCTATTCCTTCGGCTGGCATGTTCTTAAGTCCCCAACAAAACTATACTACAGAGCAATAGTAACAAAAATTGCATGGTATTGGCATCAATATAGACATGTAGACCAATGGCACAGAACAAAGGACACATACTAGACAATGGGACCAAAAAACATACATTGGAGAAAAGAGAGCCTCTTCAACAAATGGTGCCAGAAAATTGGAAATCCATATGCAGCAAAATGAAGTTAAGTCTGTATCTCTCACCCTACATAAAACTCAACTAAAAGTAGATCACGGACCTAAAAATTATCCAAGAGACTCTGTGCCTAATAGAATAAAATCTAGGCCCAAGCCTTCAGCATAAGCCTAGGAGTTGACTTTCTTAATAAGACTCCTAAAGCCAAAGAAGTAAAATCAAGAATCAATAAATGGGATGAATTCAAACTAAAAAGCTTCTCAGCAAAAGAAACAATCAATGAGGTGAAGAGAGAGCCTACATTTTTGAGAGCAAATTTTTGCCACGTGCACATCAGATAGAGCACTAATCTCCAGGATATATAAAGAACTCAAAAAACTTAACACCAGAAAAACAAATAACCCAATCAATAAATGGGATAAGGAACTGAGCAGAAACTTCACAGAAGAAGGTATACAATTGATTAACAAATAAATAAAAAGATGTTCAATGTCTCTAGCAATTAGAGAAACACAAATCAAAACTATTCTAAGATTTCATCTCACTCCAGTCAGAATGGCATTTATCAAGAACACAAGCAACAATCAGTATTGGTGAGGATATAGGGAAAAGGTACACTCATTCATTGCTGTTGGGACTGCAAATTTGTGCAACCACTCTGGAAAGCAGTATAGAGATTCCTTAGAAAACTTGGGATGGAACCACCATTTAACCCAGCTATCCTACTCCTCAGTCTATACCCAAAGGACTTAAAAATTAACATGCTACAGTGACACAGCCACATCAATGTTTATAGCAGCTCAATTCACAATAGCAAATCTGTGGAAACAACCTAGACGCCCTTCAATAGATGAATGGATAAAGAAACTATGTTATATATACACACAATATTATTCATACTTAAAGGAGAAAGAAATTATGGCATTTGCAGGATATTTGGAGAATATCATGCTAAATAAAGTAAGCCAATCCCCCCAAAAAACAAGGGCCAAATGTTTTCTCTGATAAGTGGATGCTGATCCATAATGGGGGGTGGAGTAAAGAGTGGAGAAACTTTGGATCAGGCAGAGGGGAGTGAGGGAAAGGGAGGGGAGGAGATGTGGTGTGTAGGAAAGATGGTGGGATGAGATGGACATTACCTTATGTGAAGGGCAAACATCACACCGGGGACAGCCATGCAGCCAAGAGATTTATTCAACAGCCTTTGTGGCTGGTAGCAAAACCGGAGAAGAGGTGCTCTGGTCAAAAGTCGAAGAGGTGCTGGGAGAGTGGAGTCAGGGAGAAGAGAGTGTGCAAGCTCTGGTGGGAGAGGGGAGTCAGGGAGAGGGGAGTGTGCAAGCTCTGAACAGAAGGTGGGTGCTTGGTCACACCAGCTGGGATCTCTGGAGCTATCAGCTAAAGCAGCTGCTCTCTGGCTGGAGGCTGGAGCTGTCAGCTGGGAGCGGCCATTGGGCTGAAGGCGGAGGGTCTGGAGCTGTCGCAGTGGCTTCCCCCTCTCAGCAGCGATGAGCTATTGTGCGTGTCCTCAGCTTCCTCCTCTCAGCAGCGATGAGCTGATGTGTGTGTGAGTCTCTCAAACAGGGCCTATATATAGGGATTTCTGGTGGGAGGTGTACCAGAGCAACCCCAATGCCATTGGCTCTTTGCCCATAGAACAGGGCGACCTTTAAGTCTATTGGCCCTTGCCCGGGGAAAAGAAACATCCTGTCCGGGGAAGAAACATCCTGCCTGGAAAATGAAACAAGGTTGCTTTGCTCGGGATATGGAAAACTCGGGTGGGGGGGGCGGTAGCCCATCTATCACTATGTACATGTATGATTGCACGAATGGTGTAACTCTGCATCGTGTTCAACCAGAGAAATGAAAAGTTGCATTCCATTTGTGTAGAAAAAAAAAAGAAAAAAAGAAAAAGAAAAACATGAAATTATTTCAGGCAAATGTAATGTGGTTAAAATATTGGGAATATCTAAAACTACGTTTTTGTATAAAATCACTCCACTGGTAATCAATTACTCTTATTTCAATTTTACAGGCTTTTAAATACACAATTATTTTATACAGAAGTGATTCAACTATAAACAGAATTATATTAAGGGACAAAGAAAGCCACTACTACTGATATCATAGCAGATAAGTGAATTTAGGTCAAATGTTGTCACAACGAAGCAAAAGGAAAGGGTGTTACTTGTATTGCATGATACATGAATACTTTGAGGTTTCTGTGTTCATATAATTTCCAATGAAAACAATCTTTCACAGATACCCAAACCCATTTGGAATATATTATGAAGTCCTTAAATTAGGGAAACTCTTCTTGGATGATGGATGCTTTTGCAGTACCCTCTATGCAATCAGACTGCATCATTCTACACTCTACATGTGAAAGTTGGGAAACCAACTTTCAAATAAAGATCTATTTTTTTCTAAAATGTTTAGCCAGCCAGCCATTTATTCATGCATTCAGAAAATATCTAAAACACACAAGAAATATAATGACACTGCAATACTCAATTCAATCCTCCCACAAATACACAGAAGCAGATATCATATGAGGTACTTGAGGAAAAAAAAAAAGAACTGGGCAACAAAAGACTAGTAGGTTGTCCAATAACATACACAAAGTCACTGGAAGACAAAGACTTCAATCACAACTTGAAATTCTGGCTACACCACTGGAATTTCACTATATGTTGCTATACTTATATTGATATTCAAGTATTTGTATGTGATTTGATAAAGTGAATGAATCCATGGTATTATTCCATTTCTGATTATTATTGCAAAATAATGAATTCTGACTCTTGCAAATATTTCCCCAAATAAAATTACTTTATATCTAGGAAATTTGGGAAACCAACTTTCAAATAAAGATCTATTTTTTTCTAAAATGTTTAGCCAGCCAGCCATTTATTCATGCATTCAGAAAATATCTAAAACACACAAGAAATATAATGACACTGCTGATAGAAAAACCAAGGGTTATGCAAAAGAATTCTACATTCCTGTTACAGTCCTATTGTACTGAAACAAAATCCTCCCCTTTTCCTCAGATTCTAAACAAATATAAACCAGTGCATCTGTTATTTAGAGCGCCTTGGAAAAACATAACCTACCCATCATGAAACTGTCAAAGACACAAGGAATGATGGCATTGTCTACAACAAGGACTGGGCGTCTTTATGCCTTTTTTTCACATGCTTGTTTAACAAAATCTATGCATGAGAGATTAAAGTACAGGTCATCATTTCAGGGCACAATTACATTAAGATACTACTTTGAAACCTCTCCAGAATGAACAACAAAATTTTACAAAGAAAATATAAATGAACACAGTTTGAAAGGAGAGTTATTTTACTAGAAATACGCAAAATAATGACTGAGATTTCTAATACTTGACGATACAAAATTAAATTGAATACACTTGTCCTTCTGTGAACATTATGTCTGTCAACATGCAAACACACTACAAAACTTTTATTTTCAAGGAAAAGCAACTCTCTTAAATCCATTCTTCTTTAATTATTGCCTACTTCTCCATTGCTTTCTCAATGAAAATTATTGACCTTCAAAACTTCTAAATAATAACCAGAGAAAGACTAAAAATTTTGAGGGCTTGTATTTTTGCTGATATAAATCTTCAACTTGGATATTAAATACTATCAAGAATAAAATTTGTTGGACATATCAAACTGTTAAATTTCCTAACAGAAATAAATATGAGAAATTGAGAAAAAAATCTCATAATACAAAATTAATATTTGTAAATTGTACATGAAGTCACTGTGGAAAATTAGGTACATTCTGAAATATATTATCTTCATGAAGGATAATGGATCGCCTGCATGAAAACATTATAAATATATTCAGCACATTAACATGAGCATGAATTGAACACAGTGTCAAGAAATTAGTGTCTGTGAGCCAAATCCAGCCCATTGCTGTCCACATCAATGAATATTTTGGCTTGGTGGAGGGGTTTTTGTGGTGCTGATGGGCAAAATGAGGTCATCATACTTGGAAGCCAAGTACTCCACTTCTGAGCAATGACCTCAGCCCTAGTAAACAAAGGTTGGAGGGAATTTAGTCATACTTATAAACTTATTTTCTGTAACATATTTCAGTCTATGTCATAGAGACCTTCTGGCCCACAGAGCCTAGGTATAGTTAAAGTAGCCAGTTTTACCTTCCTGCATCCTCCTATGTTTCACTTAGACTGCAACCACACATCCCTTGCAGTAGGCCACCAGCTAGAGAATCAGACTCCCCACATAGTAGTGTAATCACTCATCATTTCTAGGTTGATTGTTCCTTTTCATTTTTCTTTGATTCTCTCATACATGAGGCAGCAACACTATTTTAAAGTGCATAAAAAATGATTTGTAATAATTCTGCTGTCCAAGAATAAAAACACAATTTTCAAAAAATTCAAACTCCTCTACAACTTCATTCATTCCTTTAAATAAACAAACACAAAATCAGCTACGAAGTATCAGCTCCCTACAAGGAAATAGATATTTACTGCCTCAAAACCCAGGTAAACATGACTCCAATACAATCTTATGAAAGACTTCACATTTCAAAATATGCATCTGAACATAAAGCAAGATTTATACAGAAGAGTTAAAATATCAAAAGCAGATCACCAGGCAAATTGTCAGGAAAATAATTCTATTTGAAAAATAAAATGGATACACCAAGGTGAGGTACGTGGCACTAGTTGTTTCCTAGGAACTTGAAAAGAAAATTTCAGCTACACAGAAACTAGTCAAATTAGAATTGCGCCACACTATATTGTATGCTATACTAAAACGATGGGGCTGTTTGGCTACAATCAATGACTGTCAAACAAGAGAATATTAATTACACTTGGGCTATAGTTCAGATTCATTGATAAATATAATAATGTTTAATTAAGAGGAGATTTTTAAAATGGTCTGAGACAACATAAAATATGAAAAATCATGGAAATACCTCATTTGACATAGTTCAAAAAAGCACTATTTTGAAAAGGTGCAATATTTTGGGGGAAAAATTGATTTGGCAATTGATATATACTTTTATCCAGTTATCTATTTCTAACTAAAAGCTACATTTACCAACAGATCATTATAATTACTTTACATGAAATAAACACAAGGAATTTTCATATATCTATACAAATTTTTCCAAAGAGCCTGACAACACTGCTTAATGATCATAAGATCAGTAGCTCATCAAGAACCCCTGAAAGTACCAAAATCATACTCAAAAATAACAACTATTTACCAAAAAAGGGTATGAAAACACTATTACAGTTAAGACTAAGCAACATAAATAAATGGGTGATATTCTTCAGAGCAATCTTTAAGCAATTACATTTCACCCAACTTCTAAAGAGATTTAAAGCCCCAGAATATGAAATGTCTTCCATTTTGAACACTTGAGGGAAAGCAACTTCAACAGAAACCAATTGATTAAAATCATTAAGCTTAGGAAAGGACTCACCTGTAACTGCGGAAACAAATAGCCACCCAAACCACTAGAAATCTATTCAACCAATCAATGCTAACTAGCCTCACCAAACAAAGTCATGCATTTGCTTTATGAAAAATGGCCAATCAGAGACAAAGCCACTCCAATAAATATGCCTTCACCAGCTACCAACCAAAAGGTTATCACTAGAAGAACCAGGCTGCTACCCATGGCAAACCATTTACCTTCTGAAAGTTGGCTCATCTTGAAACTCCACTCTTTCCAGATGTCAACCCACTTACCTCAGAGAAAGTTGACCCTCTTAAAGTTGGCCAGTCTTGAAAGTCCACTCTTCCCAGCAGTCAACACTCTTTCCTCCCAAAAGTTAGTCCATCCTAAACTGCACTCTGGCCAAAACCCTGTATAGGAGAAGCAGCCTGCTTTGTTAGAAAAAAACTATGTCAGATCAGCATAGCTCTTTTATGTAAAAAGGAACAAAAAATAAAATTTGGTCTTCTTATTTCAGATATTGAAATCCCTTTATCCATTGACAATAATTTCTTTCATTATATTTCCAACATTCATATTTTATTTTCCTTAAATGTAATAGAGTTGGTGATTCCTTCCAACAAATGTAACACAACCCAACCTATCATAAATATCAGCAGGAAAAGGACAAATGATGAGTAGCCACAATATTAAAGTTTTCTGCTTCAGTGGATAAAACCACAATTTTCTCTCAGAGAAGGAACTGAGAGGCACTTTACTTAATTTAGCCACATCCCCAACCATTTTTTATTTTTAATTTTGAAACAGGATCTCACTACATTGCTTAAGGCCTTCGTAAATTGCTGATGCAAGCCTCAAACTTTCATTCACAATCATGGCTTGTGGACAAATAAATTAAAAATGAAAGAAAAGTTGACTTCAGGAAACCTGAAGATTAGAGAGGAAAGCTTGTTTTAATGGACACAAATTCAGTAGGGGCAGTGGCTCAGTGAAAGGAAATACAAAAATTGCAAACACCAGAAGAAAGAAGTAGGTAGTGACATCACTCCTGGGTGTAGGAGAGGCCTCCTTGTGGTTCTATAGATATACACAATGTTTCAGCACCCAAATTGTGCTGTCTTACCCTGAATTGAAAGACGGGAACTGAGGTCTACTACTCTCAGTATTCCTCCTAGATACAACTACTGGAAGCTTAAAGAAGAACACAAAGATGTTGGATACAACTCTGAGCCCAAGACCCAAAGGCTTTAGAAAGCCAACAATAAATACAAAAAATTAAAACCCATCCTTGCCCAAAGTTTTGAGCACTTCAATAGAAATAAGCCTTTTATTTCTTAGTAAAATTTTTCACTATTTTTTTTCCTATACTCCCAGGTTTTTACTTATCTTTCATCCTTACTTATTAAAATGTTAAATTCATAAAAATTTATCAATATCATGTCATCATATTATACTACTTCTTACTTTTTTCATTTATGCATGATTTTCAGTGGGTATATGTGGTGTGTATGTGTGTGTGACTTTTCACTCTATGGATAGGTTTGAAAAATATATGTAAATTCACATGATTTTGCTTTCATATTAATGGCTTTCTTCTAGTCTTGTTTATTATTTAATCTTAATTTGACATAGGCAGTTCACTTAGAAGCGGATTCAATTTGTTTTGAACTTGGAGTTGGTGGTTTGTTCATAACTTGATTCTTCTCCCTCTTATCTCATGTACTCACACTTATACCCCAATAACAACCAACTTTTACTGTTCCAACTTCCTTTCTTTCTTTTTTATTGCTGTGTTTTCTTGTTCCTTCTTATTAACAGCCTAAATGTGTTACATACATACTCCCTCTCCTCTGGGTACTTTTGTAACTATTTCAATTTTTCTCTCACCTTTACACTCTGCTTTCTCCTTACTTAAGAAACTATAATCCAAATAAACAATAGATTTTATAGTTTATGCAATTTCTTACCCATTCATGTTGATTTTTATAGAGTGGATGAAATAGTAGATACCTGCAGTAGAATGCCTGATCTAGTTCACAGTTTTTTTTATTGTTAGTATTGATGTAAAATGCTAGCCTCGATATTTATAAATAGGTGGAAATGAGTGTTACAGATGTTGAATTACACCCTGGATATTTGTCTTAAGGCAGTTATTCTGTTACTGACAAGTTTGTTATTCCTGGCTCCCCAATCCCTCTAAGAAGGGGAACTCAGGGAAGAGATCCTGCTGCCAAGAAATTCAAGTCATGATCAGCAGTGAATCTCACCCCCACACATGATCTAGCTGAACCCCAGCCTTAATGTTATTTCAATTCATAGAATTCAGGAAATCACAACACCCAAAGCACCACCAGACCTTCAGCGGGTCAAACAGAGGGAAAGTTCAGGTTCCACCAGTTACATTCACCCATATATCAAGAAAGAGAAAAATCCTGGAATAAAAATGAACTACACACATAAAAGAGGAAGAGGAATGCATCTCAATGGATACAAAAGTCCAAGTCCCCTGTAAACATGCGGAAACCGGCAAACAAATCTGCACCAAAGTGACAAGTGACAATCCCCCAACAAATAATCCCACTGATAAGAAGTTGGATGAAATTCCAGAGAAAGATTTTTAAAAATTCACGTTTGTCACATCTTCCTTGGGACAAGTGAGCAAGGCTCCTTCTCTGAAATAATAGAGAGAGAAAGCAAGGCATCTCTCCCTCTTCCAGGAACGATGTTAGACAAAAATGGCGCCGCGATGGTTAATTCTATCTCCCTATTCTCACTGTGTTTCTGTGTGACCACTAGGGGCTCATAAGTTAGCCATTAAACATAAATCTGATCACACAAATTTACATTGTGAAGTCTGAGTCAGGAGCTCTATAGCAAATTCATTAGTACATGAGAAAAAAGGTTTATAATTAGACATTAGGCTTGTAAGTAATGATTAAACTTGTGGCTCTTGCTGTGCCCCATAGTTCAGACTTTTCTAAGTTATAGTTATAAGGTTTTAAGTTATAGTTATAAGGCTTTCTTGTGATTGATAAGGATTCTTTTATCTTAGGTAAGTTTAGGATATTAGTTTAAGATATATTGATATAAGTTTTCCATGGTAGAGACCCCTTAGATCTAACACCTGATCAAAGGAAAATTACCTGTTAGCTTAACTTCTGAGAAATAGCTGTACTTCCTTCTTTCTAATTCAGAACAAGTTTTTATAGGAAACAATAGTAAGTTGAGTTCAGTCAAGGTTTAGCTATGATGTATTAGGGCAATCAAGGTGTGGGACATTGTGAATGATCTTAAAGGGCTGTAAAAATAGTTTTAGGTAAAAACAGTTTTTGTTCTTGACATTTAAGATTGATCAATATATGCTTTCTTTACGTTTTTAGATACGTTTAATCAGTAATATGTACTTAGAACAATATCCTGTTTCCCTCAGAATGTATTACCCTGAAATTCCTTAATGTAACTTGTTTCCTTCATAATGTATAACTCTGAAATTCTTTAATGTAACCTCAAAAGCTGTAATGCAAAAGACTGTGCTGTCTGGGCTATAAAAACTCGGGTAAAAGAAGTAAAGTCAGAGTTAAGCCTCCAGACTTGTGTGCTATGTGGTTTATCTCTCACATATTCGCTGACGTCTTCTCCCCCCTGACCAGAGCTGTTCTCCGGCACATGTTCAATGAACTAAAAGAAAAATCTAAGGATTTAATTCAAACAAATACAGGGACTAACAGACCATTTCAATAAGGAAATAGAAATAATAAAAGAAAGAAACCAAAACTCCCAGGAATGAAAGACACAATGAATCCAATTAAAAATTCACTTGAAAGCATCACCAACAGATCAGATTGTAAGGAAAACAGAACTTTGGACCTTGCACACAGCACCTTGAAGGCAGGGATACCAACTGTAAGGTCCAACTAACTGGTCCCTGCTGAGAAGGGGCAGCAGAACAGTGGAGTGGCTATATGCCAGCCTGGGTGGGTTGAATCATGGGTGGCAAGCATTGACCATGGCCACATGGTGCCTGCCATGTATGTGTGGCAGGCCTGCCCAAAGGGCAGCAGGCCGGTGCCATGTCAGGGCAAGTCAACCCATCACACCACAGCAACACAGCCTGCACACAGTGGCATGCAGGATGCAGAAGCACACTCTGCACAGCGCTGCAGCCCCATCCATCAGCCTCAACCTCCCCCTACCTAACTGCCAAGACAAAATGGCAGGGGGGCAGACTTGAATGAAAGTTGGGACTCCAGAATTGACCAATAACTGTTCACAATAAGAAACTGAAGAAATAAGTTTTCAAAAGAAAAGTTTTGTGATGCATTAAGAATATTCTTTCCAGGGAGCTGGGTTTTGGCTCAATGGTAGAATGCTTACCTGGCATGTTTGAGGCACTGGGTTCAATCCTCAGCACCACATAAAAATAAATACACAAAATAAAGGCATTGTATCTATCTACAACTTTAAAAAATGGGGGGCTAGGGCTGTAGTTCGGTGGCAAAGCACTTGCCCAGCATGCATGAGGCACTGGGTTCAATCTTTAGCACCACATTAAAAGGAAACAAATAAGATAAAGGCATGCTGTCCATCTACAACTACAAATAAAAATGTTTTATAAATAATATCCTTTCTTTTGGACATTTTTCTGCTGAACTAGAACAAGACATTTTAAATTATTTTCTGGAGTCTAAAGTGTTTTGTAACTAATAGGATTAAATCATTGGAGAGTTGGGTGTACAAAGGTTACAATTTATAAACATATAGAAAATTATGGAAAAAATAATCTACAAAAAAAGAATTGACCAATAGCTTTAGTATGTTTCCAAGCCCTAATTAGCTTAAATTTGGGTCAATAGCATTAGTTCATTTCTAGACCCTAATGAGGCTAAGTTTGGAACAATAGCAGTTAACCAAGTGCTATACGTTAGCACACTTGGAAGGAAAAAAAATTCTGCTATACAATCCCTTCTTGCACTACAGAGTTCTGTTCCTGTTCTTCAATAAATCCTACTCTTACACTCACTCATCCTGGTCTGTGGATTTTATTCTTCCAATTCACAAGACATGAACCCAGAAAGAAGAAGAAATTGATGATGAGATGCTGCTGGGACTTCTTGCAACCCTGGAGAGCATGGCCAACCATGAAGAGCTGCAGCACTTCTTAGGTGCAGAGGCCTGAAGTTTGTGCAGACCCCACCTGCCAGAAGCAGCAGTGAATTCAGTCTCATATCAAACCTCCAGTTTCATCTTTTGGTGCTCTCAGTGTTGGGCATTTTCAAAAAGGTGAATGAAATGGGTCAACAAAACTATCGCTTTTTTTCCCAGAATTCTATACTCCCTGTAGAACCATCTCTCTCAATCATACATATTGAGCACCTCTCAGCCTGTAAAAAGTGGATCGAGCTGGGCACGGTGGCGCATGCCTGTAATCCCAGCACTTGGGAGGCTGAGGCAGGAGGATTGCAAGTTCAAAGCCAACCTCAGTAATGGAGAGGCACTTAGCAACTCAGTGAGACCCTGTCTCTAATAAAATACAAAAAGGGGCTGGAGATGTGGCCGGCCCCATGGTCGAGTGCCCCTGAGTTCAATCCCCAGTACCAAAAAAAAAAAAAAAAAAAAAAAGTGGATCGAGCAGCCATCTGTCTGAAGGCATGAATGACAGGCTTACTGGAGGAAGTTTGCTCAATCCCCTTTGTCCCCGACTGAGTAATGTTGATCAGCTCTGCTCTGCTTCTCACCATAGGACACAAACCTACAGATTAGTTCAAGTGTCTGCTTCTTCCTTTCAGTTTCAGATTGACTTGGCCCAATGGCAGGAGTGCAAATTGGTGCGACCACTATGGAAAGCAGTATGGAGATTCCTCAGAAAACTTGGAATGGAACCACCACTTGAATAAGTTATCCCACTTCCTAGGTTTATACCCAAAGGACTTAAAATCAGATACTACAGTGGCACAGCCATATCAATGTTTATAGCAATTCAATGGACAATAGCTAAACTATGGAACCACCCTAGGTACCATTCAACAGATGAATAGATAAAGAAAATATGGTTTATATACACAGTGGAATATTACTCAGACTTAAAGAAGAATGAAATTATGGCATTTGCCAGTAAATGGATGGAGCTGGAGAAAATCATGCTAAGCAAACTAAGCCAATCCCAAAGAACCAAAGGCCGAATGTTTTCTCTGATATGCAGATGTTAATTCACAATAAGTGGGGGTGGAGTAGGAAGAATAGAGGTACTTTGGATCAGAAGAGGAGCGGAGGGGGAATGGGGGTAGGAATGATAGTAGAATGTATCTGACATTGTGACCCTATGTGCATATATGATTACATGACCTGTGTAACTCTACATCATGTACAACCAGAAGAATGAAAAGTTATACTCCATTTATGTACAACATCTCAAAATTCATTCTACTCTCATGTATAACTAATTAGAACAAACAAAAAATAAATAAAAAGTATATTTTTAAAAAAGAAAAGAAATACTCACTTGGGCATCTTTGAAAATACTTTCTTCATATTTTATTGTATTAACTAAATTCTTTCTTCCCCATTCATGTTTTAGTTTCTTTGTCTAACCTCCTACTCAAAAAATTTAATCAGTCTAGTTAAACAAAATCACTGCTTTGGAATTTTCAAAATAAAAAGTAATAATATGTTGTCGCCTGAAGCGATGGCCACTTGGAGCAAAGAAGCCGCGGGAAGAAGTTTAGAGACGAACTGGAAACAAACAGCCCTTTATTCTGATAACTTTTCTCTCTGGCTCTAACTACACCCCGACACGCCGTCCATGCTCCTCTAACCTCCAAAATGGCACAGAGCTCATCCGCAATCTCTCTCAAGTCCCTCGAGATCTCTGGCCAAGTCTCGCAAGATCCCGGGCCAAGTCCCGTGAGACTACGGAAGGCGCCAATGCCCAAACATGTCCAAAGCCCGTAGTCAACCGCAATTTAAGCCATCTCCCCAAACAGGGCTCCTGAATTTCCCCCCTTTTGTTTTAAAAGAGGTAATGCTCTAGGATGTCTATGTGCAACCAACATTCTTACCAGTCATCGGATAATCAAGGCTGTGCCCTTGACTCCTGTCTTAGGTTGATATGTCGGCCACATGAGACTGTCCCGTGCGACTGTGCCTGTCTTAGGTTGTCCCCTCTGGGGATCTTACCCGTCATTGGCTAACCAGCCATCCAATGGAGCCCTTTAGGATCGACTGTGTATGATGACTAACAGTTGTCCAATTGTGAGGAGATGGTGTGGCTTTAAGGCAACAAGCCTTTTGGTGATGAGCCAAATTGTGTAACATATCAAATTGTTTAAACAAATTAGCTGCCCTAAGTTTCATCAAGTAACACACTGAATTCTCTGGACAAATGTCCGCAAGGCATTGTCCCGTAAAGTCCCAAACAATGAAAGATCAAAATGTCCATTTGTTATAACACATTGATGTAGGAGGTCCCATGTATGTAGAGCAGAGGCCACACTGTTGGTGAGGTTGTTTGATGCTTGAGCAGCAGGGATGCTTGTGGTGACCGCGTTCCCTGCAGCTGTAGCAGCAGCCATCTTTTTTATGTCTAGACAATGCTACCGGCAAATCTTCAGGGCCCGCTACCTAGAAACTCAAGCATCAATTATTAAAGGAAAGGCAGTGTTATTTCAGCACTGAGTGAAGAGTTGAGTTGTCAAACTAAAAAACAGAATTATTAGATTAGAAAATTAAAGTTGATTTCTGCTCACACACATTGTTGTTTGAGCTCACACAAACATAAGTTGGCAAAATATCATATTGAGAACAAAAGAAAGAAAGACTGAGGGTATTTACTGTATTAAAGATAGATTAAAGAAAAGCTAAAGGCACTTTGGAGAAATAATTTGTTAGCCGGAACCCTCAAGTCTCTGTATACACAGCAATTTTTTACCTGTTGAGATAATTGAAATTAATCAGCTATTAAACAAATGAAGTTAATAACAAATAAACAATCTTATGTCAAAACACCAAAATATTAGGTTTTATAGCACTAGTCATATTGTTTGCTAAAGAGAAGTCCCAGGGATACCTATAATCAAAATTGAAAGTACCTTAATTTATAAAATTATTTACCTAAATTGAATACTCTTAACCTAAAATGAATTAAAGTTATTTGGATATATATATTGCTTTTCATAAGCGCTTTGTTCTTTGTGATGTCACACTGGACAGACGAACAAACATACAAACATATTTGTGACGTCACATTAACATGAAATGTAGACAACTGTACAGACATAAAGACATGTATAAAAAGAAAAAAATACAATTGTGTGCACACTAAAAAGAGATCTCGGGAGGAATGACTCTTGAGTTGTGAAACATTTTGAAGGACACTTTTGAGGGAATCATTCTATATCTTCATCTTGGTCTTCTTGATTTTGTACCTTTTTTATTAATCTTGATTCCTCAACAACTACATCTTGATCATTTTGATGTGGTACCTGCTTTATTAATCTAGATGGTATCCATATTGGAGAGGATTCGTGTTTTGGAAAAACACAAACAGATCCTCTTCCCCAAATTAATACTGGATCTGGACCCTTCCATGTGCCTGAAAGAACATCCTTCCAGTAAACCAAGGGTTTATGTTGTTGGTGTGGATTCCAATGTCTGTCTCCAGCAGAATAACCATTAGAGTCTAAAGTTAAAAAATTTAAGGTAAACAGGGCAACTGCCAATCTGTCCTTAGGACTTTTCCAATTTCCTTCTTTTTGTTTTAATAACATAATTTTCAGTGTGCGGTTTGCTCTTTCAATAATGCCCTGACCCTGAGCATTGTATGGGATGCCTGTTTTATGGGATATATTGAATTTTGCGCAAAACTGTTTGAAAGATGAGGACGTATATGCGGGGACATTATCTGTTTTAAGCATTTTGGGGATGCCCAATGCAGCAAACGCTTGTAAACAATGAGATGTGACATCTTTAACTTTTTCTCCAGAATGTAAGGAAGCAAAAATCATGCCTGAGCATGTATCTATGGTTACATGAATAAATCACAATTTTCCAAAGCTTGGCTCATGAGTAACATCCATCTGCCACAAATGATTGGGAATTAATCCTCTAGGGTTAACACCAAAATGAGGATTGGGCAAATGTGTCATACAAGATTTACAATCTTTTACAATTGTTCTGGCTTGCTCTTTTGTGATTTTAAACCTATGCTGCAAGGTGGTGCTGCTGACGTGAAACAAGGAATGAAATAAAGTAGCTTGTTGTAGCACTGAAAGTATAAATATTGTTTTTGTAAGTTCATCAGCCTTTTGATTACCTTCATGGAGGGGGCCAGGCAAATTAGTATGTGCTCTAATATGGCCTACGAACAGAGGTTCTTTTCTTGCCCACAAAAGTTTTTGCATTTGATAAAACAATTTAAAAGCTGGAGTATGAGGTGCTATTGGTCCTGCTAACTCTAATTTTGGGACGGCTTGTACAATATAGTGGCTATCTGAAAAAATGTATATGGGCTGGTCTCTAAAATTTTCCAGAGCTCTTACCACAGCTTCCAATTCCACTAGTTGAGCTGATTTGTGTGCAGTTATGTAAGTCATATTTTCTTTTGTAGTGACTATTGCAGCAGTATCATTTGAGGACCAATCTGTAAATACATTAAATGCCTTAGGAATAGGTTGATTTTTTATTACCTGTGGAAATATAATAGGATGATTAATACAAAAAGATAATATAGGAGACTTAGGAAGGTGATTATCAAAATTTGCAGAGGTAGAGCATCTAGCTATAGCCCAGTCATTATCATTGAAGCATAAATATTCAATCTGTGATGATGAATAGGGGGTAATAATAGTAGCAGGGTGAATGCCAAATATTTTAGTAGAAGTTTTAAGTCCTTGAAGAATAAGTTTAGCCACCATGGAGGTATAAGACTCAATTATGCTTTTAGGAGAGACAGGCAAATGTATCCATAATAAAGGCCCTTGTTGCCAAAATACTCCTGTGGGTGTATATTGTGAAGAAATAATAATCAATATCAGCAGTTGAGTTAAATCAAATCTGTCACAATGAGCTCCTTCAATGGCTTTTTCTACTAACTTTAAAGCTTTCCTAGCATCTGGAGTCAGTGTTCGCGGTGAGGATGGATCAGGGTCCCCTCGAAGGATATCAAATAAAGGTTTTAATTGGCCAGTAGTGAGGTTTAGTGTAGGGCGAAGCCAATTAATGTCTCCCAGCAGTTTTTGGAAATCATTGAGGGTGGTTAAATGTTCTTTATTTATTAAAATTTTGGGGGGTCTAACAAAAGTATCCATGAATTTAAATTCTAAATATAATATGGGAGATCTGGTTTGAACTTTTTCTTCTGCTATATATAATCTGTATTTTTTTAAATTTTCTACCACTGAATATATTAAATAAGATTTTTTGATTAGGGTGGACCAGTAAAATATCATCCATGTAATGTAGACACATGAGGTTTGGATATTTATTTTTAATGGGTTGGATAGCCTTGTCCACATATATTTGGCATATGGTGGGGCTATTAGCCATTCCCTGCAGCAAAACCTTCCATTGATATCTCTGATCAGGGCCATTATTGTTAATAGAAGGAACTGAAAAAGCAAACCTGGGGGCATCCAGAGGATGTAGGGGAATAGATAAGAAGCAATCCTTTATATCAAGACTAATAACATGGAAACTTTTTGGAATAGCTACAGGATTCGGAAGTCCAGGTTGAGTAGGGCCCATGACTTGCATGGTTTTATTTATTTGTCTAAGATCATGTAATAATCGCCATTTTCCTGATTTTTTCTTGATCACAAATATGGGGGAATTCCAGGGAGAGGTGGAAGGTTCTATATGTCCTGCTTCTAATTGTTCCTGAACTAGTAGGTGGGCCGCTTGTAATTTCTCTTTAGATAGGGGCCACTGAGGGACCCACACTGGCTTATCAGAAAGCCATGGTATTTTCAAAATTATTCTCTCAGTGGCCCCGAAGAAAAATGTCTTTTTCCTATATGATAATGATTTCTTTTAGGGTTAAGCTTACCCTGTACTTTTTGATAATGATTTCTTTTAGGGTTAAGATTACCCTGTATATTTTCACATTTAACACCTGCAGGTTTGGTTGCAAGGTGTACTCCCATTTGTTGTAAAATATCTCTTCCCATAAAGTAACTGGTAGGTTAGGTAAAACATAAGGCTGAAACGTTCCTTTATGTCCTTCATCATCCTCCCATTTTAAAATTACTGCACTTTTTTCTGGGAGGTTATTATATCCCAAGCCTCTTAAACTGGTTGAAGCTTTTTGCAGAGGCCAGTGTTTGGGCCATTGTCATAAATTAATGATGGAGGAATCAGCTCCAGTATCTATAAGTCCCTCCATTTCTATTCCTTGGATTCTTATTTTACACATAGGCCTCCTAGTACAGTCTCGAACCCAGCAAGCCATGGGTCTCGAATCAGTGGAACAAAATCTTCTATTGTTCCCTTTTTTTTTTTTATTGTTCCCTTTTTGAGACATACTCATTTTAAATGAATTATGTAAATTTGGAAGGAGAAGCAGCTGAGCAATTTTATCTCCTTCATTAACAGAACTTATACTTTGGGGTGAGCTAAGCATTATTTTTATTTCCCCTTTGTAGTCTGAGTTTATTACACCTGGGGTCACTTGCAAACCTACTAAGCTTTGAGGACTTCGCATGAAAATAAGTCCTACAGTCCCTGAGGGAAGAGGTCCCCTGACTCCTGTGGGAATCAGTTGAACCCCCATTTCAGGTGTTAACACTATTCGGGCGGTGGAACAGAGGTCTAATCCTGCATTTCTTCCTGTTCCTCTGGTGAGGGAGTGGATGGGTAATAGGGGTTGTGTCGGGGAAGAATCTGAATGGATGCTTGAGGATACTCCTCCTCCAATGCCTCGTACATTTGTGGGCCCCGGGGCATTGGGCCCCATGCCCCGTTTTTTGAATTCCTCAACAAAGGATTTCCATGGATGTCAAATTTTGAATAGCATTTATTGGCCCAAAGATTTCCCTTTTTACACCTGGGGCAGCAACCTGCAGCACGGTATGAATTTGGTCTTATTTCTCTTTTGGGATTTTGCCTAGAATAGCCTGATTGATTATGATAATTTTTCCTGGAATATCCTGATTGATTATAGTGTCTAGGTTGAGTCCTTGTGAAATTCTGAGGGGCAGCATCTCTAACAGCTGCTGCAATCATATTCCCTGTGACAAAGGCATCATTTATATCTTTACATAGTTGTATATATATGGAAAGATCCTTTTTATTTTTCCATGGCCTGATGACTTCCTGGCAATATTTATTAGCATTTTCATACGCTAATTGAATAACTAATGGCATAACTTGATCAATGTCTCCAAAAACTCTACCTGCAGTTCTCAAAAGTCTATCAGCAAATTCAGCATATGGTTCATTAGGTCCTTGAATTACTTTGGACAAACTACCTTGTAGATCCCCAGGTCCTTGTACAGTTTTCCATGCCTTTAAGGCAGCTGCGTTTATCTGAGCATATACTCCTGGGGTATAATATTTTTGAGCCTGTATGTCTGCGAATGGCCCTTCTCCTGTGAGCATTTCTATATTATGGGTCTCCAAACCCTGCATCTTCATTTATTTTAGGTGTTTCTTTACAAAGTTCTTGAAATTGCGATCGCCAAACCAAGTATTGTCCCCCACTTAATGTTGCTTTACATAGACGTTTCTAGTCTGAGGGGGTTAAGTTAAAGATGTTAAGGGACTCCAGCATACTCAACGTGAAAGGAGCTTGGGGTCCATACGTCATTACTGCCTCTTTGAGATTTTTTATTGTTTTGAAATATACTGACTGGTGGCCCCTCTCTCCATTTTTATATTCAAATACTGGCAGTTCCCAACGTATCTGTGAGTTACCCTCGAGAGCGCATAAGCACTCAGAAAGACTTTTTATTTCTATTTCTAGGGTATGCAAATGCCTAGTGATACCCTTCATATTTTCTGTAATAGAGATTCCACCCATGGGGGAGTGGAGGACATAGGTTCCTCCACTTGATGGTCCCTTATCTTGGTCTTCCTTAATTTCCTTTTGTTCATTTTCTCAGAATCACTTTTACTTAATTCCTCCTCACTACTACTACTCTCATTGGTCCTAACTGACTCAGTAACATCCTGAGTCCCGGATTCAATTGAGAGCATGTATCCTTGAACTATCTCTAATAAATCTTGAATAGCTTTAGCAGCTTGGATCTTTGTCATTTTTGAGCCCGCACTGATACTATCCTTACTGGTCCTAACTGACTCAGCTGAGGCCAAGCTTTCATGATCACTTTCATTTTTTTCCAAATTCTCCTCACTAATAACTGACTCAGCTCTATCAAAGAATCCATCAAGAGCCTTGTACACTTGGGTCTTAGTTATTTTCAAACCCATTTTAACCGCTCTGACTAGACACTCCTGCGAGGTTCCTCAGTTCTTACCTGCAGTGCCGATTCCCCGTCCGGGCCACCACCTGTTGTCGCCTGAAGCAATGGCCGCTTGAAGCAAAGAAGCCGTGGGAAGAAGTTTAGAGATGAACTGGAAACAAACAGCCCTTTATTCTGATAACTTTTCTCTCTGGCTCTAACTACACCCCGACATGCCGTCCACGCTCCTCTAACCTCCAAAATGGCGCAGACCTCATCCACAATCTCTCTCAAGTCCCTCGAGATCTCCGGTCAAGTCTCGCAAGATCCCGGGCCAAGTCCTGTGAGACTACGGAAGGCGCCAATGCCCAAACATGTCCAAAGCCCGTAGTCAACTGCAATTTAAGCCATCTCCCCAAACAGGGCTCCTGCAATAATAATTGAGCTCCTCCAGGACAAGGAACCCTGGCTATAGTACCTCCATAACTGAGGATAAACAGTACAGAAAACAAAAACCAGGTTATCTCCTTTTAAGAGGGGAATCACACAAAGCAAATGGATTTGGGGTCATGCATTGGTCAGGGTGACTAATCCAACTAGCCCATATCCTAGTCAGGCCTCAATGTGTGATCACTCACATTTTGAAGATCACAGGAGATAAAGGAAACACTGAATACTTTGCATTGGTAAGAGTGACTAATCCAACCAGCAGGCCTCAATCCATGGTCGCTCATGTTTTGAGAATCACAAGAAGATTTATGTTGCTCTGGTAAGAGCAACTAATCCAAGCAACAAGATTCAAGGGGTGGGCACCAATGGCTTAGGGATCCACAGAGGATTGAGGGATACCTCAATCTGATTCAGACAATGGAGGGATGCCATATTCCCCCTTGTCTTCAGATGGCTAATATGCCATTTGGCATAAGTTCTTTGGCCCTCAAACCCTGGGAAGAAATGCCTAATAACTTTCTGTACTCCATTCTAACCTAAATACCAGTTGGAAGATGGGGAGAGATGGCCCGAGGGAAATAAACTATAACACAATCTTACAGCTAGATTTACATGAGCAATTGCCCAAAGTGATTTAAGTCCAGTGGGAGCTGCAGGGGGGTGGGGGGTGGGATTAAAGGTGTCACTTGTAAATATAAACCACTATAAAACTTTCTTGTACTCTGGGATTCTGCAGAAAGGGGGAGACTTCAGACCAGAAGGGTACTCCAGTCTGACAAAGATGTTCCATATGTTCCTTTATAATTATGGTCATTTCATTATTTAGGAAAACCCTCTGTCTTTTCAGCTCAGTTTTCCTGGTGAATTTACCTTTGGTCCTACACACGTAAATGAATATTTTTTCCATCAGTCTTTTTTGTCTATCTGGAGTTTCAGTAGTAGTGATGGTGGAAGTGAACCCAACTCCTATGAAGAACACCTGAACCTCTGAGTTCAGTGTGCTGCATTGCTGACATACTTTATTCTTAATATCCCCAAATGCACAGGTCTTTCCCCTATGTTTATGTCATCATGTAAAAAGCTGTAATAGGCTCTATTTTACTTTCTAAGGGATTTTAGACACTGTATAATCTTTTTTTTTGTCTTCTATACACAGTGAAAGCTACCAAACCTTTGTATCCTGTCTATGTATATTTATGTATATTTCTACATACCTGTGTGTGGTATACATGGTACTAGAATTGGCTTATAGAAACATGACCACACATAAGTTAAGAGAAACAGATCCAAATGCCTTTTAGTTCATGTAAAACTTCAACAAAAAGTTCAATTAAATAGGCAAAAGTAATGATGTCTTTGAAATTACCAATGCATATTTTTCTAGGTAATCAGTCAATAAAGTGTTGGCTTTATTAAGATGTTTAAAGTGCATTGTCCATTGCTTTAAAGGATTTTTCTTTGGCAGAAATGACCAGACTTAAAGTGTTACTAGGCTTGCCTGATATCTTGGTTTTCAAGGGTAACATAAAGTTCGTAATCATTTTCTCTACAATTGTTTGTTAAACTGTTGCCTGTTAGTGTTTAGCAGAAGTTTTATTCCTAACAAAATGACCTGAGTTAAGACAATTAGTACCTACTGGACAGAAAAGATAAAATACTGACTTCCAGTATCAAAAGTATAACATTACTCCCACTTTAAGACTGGTGAAACCAGCCTGCTGGATGTTTAAGACAAAAACCAGGAGACCGGGGGCTGGGGTTTTGGATCAGCAGTAGAGCGCTCGCCTCACACGTGTGAGGCCCTGGGTTCGATCCTCAGCACCATATAAAAATAAATAAATAAAATAAAGGTATTGTGTCCAACTACAACTAAAATTTTAAAACAAACAAACAGGACACCAAGATCAAGGAACTTAGAGGGCTAAGGAAAAAAGCCAATATTTTGGCCCTTGCCCTCTTAGGTCAGCTAAAACTCAGGGAATAGGGAGACTTCTTTATGGTCCCCTGCAAGTGTGGCGAGTCTTCTGACCTCCTGATCAGGGGCATAAAGAGCGCCATAGAGAAGAGGAAGCCAACTAGTGCACATTCTGCAAAGAGAGTTACTAGAAAGGTAAATGTCACTGGTGCTTCCAAAGGAAGCTGCATAGTGTCAGCAAGACCCTGACACACCCTGGCAGATGACACAACTGGTAGAGGAAAAATAAAGGAGCCAACAGGCTTCTCACAAAATTCCAAGAGTGACCCTGACAAATCTCAGCTGACTCTTGCTAGTAGATAGGTACAAGACTGATTTTGATCAACTTGGTCTTAAACACCTGGTAGGGGAGTATAACCAAAGCAGAGTCATACTATGGATCTTTGTAACCTGAGACATGCATTGCTTCAGTTCTCACAAGTAAGTAAAACTGGGAGGTTAAAAAGGTAGGGTTCTTATACAGGAATGCCTGATAACTAGCATGAAAGGCTGTATCAGAGTTACAAGTTTATTCTAAGTCTATTCTAAGAAACCTACAAATCTTCCTAACCTCCTACACAGGTAGGCTCAATCTATTTTTCACTGGTATTATTTAGCCCCTATATTCATCTCTCTAAAAGATGTAATGTGACACATGGAAGTCCTAATCCACATTTCCTAGGGATCCCTACATGACACAGTGCTGGGGATTCCTCTACCAAACAGGTAACACTAATGAAAAAGTTGTCTTAACAACTCTGCTAAGGTATACAAAATGCTAAATGACCCCCACTCACAAGTCAGTGTCATGTTAGACCACACTAACATGAATGACAGGTGATACTGACTTCAGTTTACTATCGTTTATTATGTTTCAATTATGGGTTTAGTGACATGTGTATGATTAAATCATTGAACTTGTGACCTTGTAAATATTGCTAACTGCACATCTAATGTATTATGAGTATACTTCCTTTCATTTATACTTAACTGATAGTTTTTCATACATAAACAGATGACTTTCATTTCCTTACCCCCACGTATATCCCTTGAGCTAGTTCTTCTTAATCTCTCCATAGCTTCTTCATAAAAATTTTCAGATGATTTCAGGTCCCTGTGCACAACACCCTTCTGGTGGCAGTAGTGCGGGGCACTTACAGTCTGCCTGAACACCTTGCAGGCTTCCTCTTTCTGCAACCTCATGGCCTCTGGAATGTGCTGCAGCAGCTGTCTTCCACCCACATGCTCCATGAAGAGGTAGATGTTACTAGTCGTCTCAATCATTTGAAAAAAACGCACCACCTTGGGGTGGACCATGGCCTTCATTATCTGCACCTCTCACCTACTGAAAGCCAAGCCCTTCTTACCCTTTCACAGGATTTTCACGGCCACCTCTGTCCCTGTCAGGATGTGTCAGGCCAGTTTCACTGTGGCATAGTTGCCCTGCCCGATGTTCCTCAGTACCCCGATGATGGCCCTTGACGGCATCATCTGACGAGGAGCTGGCCACTTGCAGCACGCTCATAACCACACTATTTTTACTATGCTGGCTACACATCCTAGGCAGCAACATCAGCTAAGGATTCTATCTGAAAATAAAAATAAAATAAAAAAAAAACCTAAAACAAGAAAACTAGTTTAGCAAAACTAAAACAAGAAAACCCAAAATCAAAGAACCAATCCCAAACCAAAACCACCAAAGGCCAAATGAGCTCACTATCTGTGAGTCCAACAGGTCACCAAGAGCTCCCTGCCCTTATAGACAAAAACCCAGCCACAGCCAGTGCCTTATATGGCTAGTTTCACATTCCCTCACAATGGCTCCTTGTGATGTCACAGCAAGAAATGGCCCTGTCACTTCTGGGTATAGCCCACAGTGTTCACCTCACACTTTGGCCTTCAGGACCTTTGCCACTTTAATATTAAGGAATAATACTAGAAGCTATTGGCTTCAGTGCCTTGTGGAGGCTGATATTTACCATTCAAAAATTAAGACCTGTAGGAAGCTTCATTATCCCTTTCACTCCAAGTCTGAAAATCTGTAAGTACTTTCGCCTTTTAAAAAACTCATCACGGGGCTGGGGTTGTGGCTCAGCGGCAGAGCGCTCGCCTCGCACGTGTGCGGCCCAGCTTTGATCCTCAGCACCACGTAAACATAAATGCATTGCATTGTGTACAACTAAAGTAAATAAATAAATATTTTTTAAAAAAAAACTCATCACATCTACACTCAAGGTGCCTTTACCAGAACTCTTCCTGACTCCATCCAGCTAAGTTCCTGTCTAGTGTACTTCAGTTCAACCAGAAGGACTCCCCACTTGAAGGGCACCTCTAGTGGTGACCAAGTCCCTCAGCCCTTATGTATCTGGTGCTATGTCCCTGGAGTAAATGGAAAGCCAGACATAGATCAGATCAAGGGGCAACAAGAACCAGGGTGTTCTGGTGACCCTTTAGCAGATAAGGAAACTGAGGCTCAGGGAAGTTGAGCCACTCAGCTAGGTCCCTTCTCTCACACCCTGGTTCCAAAGTCCTCACTCCCACAAAACACTGTACCTGGGTGAGACTCACACATATGAGGAGTCTACCTCCTAGGTAACTATTTAAGGGACAGTTGCAAGAGACATAGACATTCAGACAGGTCTATCATAACTAGTTATTGAGTGCAGGCCCCCATCAAGTACATCAGTAGACTGAGTCCCTGCTCCATCAAGTTTCTCACGCCCACCTCCTAGTCACCAGAGGATTTCTCTCAAGAACCTAGTCAGATGGGTGTTTTGGTCATTTTGAAGTTGACCTGAGTTTGACTCTCATACTTACATAGGCAAGAGTTGCCAAGTCCTGGCCTGGCCACTTCAGGTCCTGCCGCTGGAGCAGTACAGTTCTGAGGGGCCTGTGAGAGGCCGCTTCTGGCCCGGGGCGGGACATGGTGTTGGGCACCGGCCAGCCTCACCTGTCTCCGGGAGCCCATGGTAAATGTGGCAGTAATGCTAACGCTGACAAGCAAGCTGAAGCAGGATGACGGTCTCAAAGGGTCCCAAACTTCAACTACCACATCTGACTCCACTCCAAAGGTCTCTGTGAGAGGCAAGTTGCTTGTCAAAGAAGTTGCAGAATTGAATCTAATTTACCTTTTGAGGATTACTACCAGTGTGGAAATTTTCAGTTTGAAACAAGTTCCTGATGCGAACAACAGGGTGCCTCCCAGAATGAAGTGATTGACCAGGATCGGGTGCCGTAACATCACAGAGATGGGATCTATGTCTAAGGACCTTTGGGATGTTGATGATCCACTGAATATTGAAGCTGCAGGAGATCATTTGCATGACAAGGAGGACTTCCAAAATAAAGTGGCCAACTACATCACGCATCATGCCAGATCATAAGAGGAGAAGATTGCAGGCCTGTGAACTGTGTGTTCCTCTCCAATGTGAAGCAGCACCAGGTAGCCCTCCTCCTCATCCTCATGCTCCCTCGGTACCACAGGATGGTCCCAGTCCTGCCTTGTTGTCCTGAAGATGATCAACCTCCTGACTGCCCTCCACAGGCTGGTAATGCAGCCTAAATACAGCGGGAACTGTGTTTGGGCCTCTAAAGGGTTGTCTGCTTCCCTTAACATGTGCACTTCTCTGAAACTGTGCTGTCTAGACTGTCGGTGAAACTCCTGGGAAGTTGTAATGAGCTCAGCATTGATGCCAGTGCTTGCTTCCCCTTCCCCAGCAAATGGGTGTCCTGCACAAGTGATGCAGTGGTGTGTCCAGTGTAACTCACAGATTGGCAGTAAGAAACCACTGCACACTGGTGGGATGCACATTCTCTTAGCTTCTCCTGCAAATGCTGGCCCTGCCCAGATGTGAGGCTTCCCACAGGGCAGTCATTCACTGTAGATCTTACTGAAATGTGTATTTTATTTAATGTAAGTATATTTTGTGCTTCGTAATTTAATGCTTTGATTTTTTTTCTATTTTCATTTAGTTTGTATTTTCATGGGATAGAGCAGACAGATGTTAAGTCAAGCAACTATTGAAGAGAAATACAAAGTAACTATGAAAGAAAAATAAATAAATTTCTACTTCTTATGTAAAGAAAGGACTGGTAGTCCTCTAGAATGCCCGAGACAATCTGAACCCAAATGGGAGAGAAGAAAGCATGAAGGAGAGTCAAAAGGGAACCCTCCAAGCTGGGACCAGCATATCCTACTCAAGCCAACATGGTTGGGGCTGTTCAGCTCAAAGGCACACATATCAGGTGCTCAATAAAGACTCTTGAATGAGTATGAGTTCTGGGGCTTGCACAGTTCTGTGTCATGTCCACAGTGACATAAAGGGTAGGAGCAAGAGAATGGATCTGAATGGAGAATCAATCATTTAACCCCAATGCCTACACTAGATCACTGGATGCACATTCTAAGAAAGTTCTGCATGCCTTTTGGTATGGTTTAGATCATAAAGTTCCCCCAGTCACTCATGTATTAAAGGCGTGGTCCCCAATCTAGCAGTATTCAGAGGTCAGGGGCCTTTGGTAGGTGATTGGATCATGAGGGCTTTGAACTCATAAATTGTTTAATCCCTTGATGGATTTGAATCTTAATGAACTATGGAGAGAAGTAGTAGAGACATTGCCAGGTGGACCTAATGGGAGGAAATTTGGGGCATGCTCTTGACAGGTTTATGTTTTCCCTGGCACCTTTCTTTCTCTCTGTCTCCTCTACTTTCCAGATACCAGGAAATGATTAGCATTTCTCCACCTTCAATTCCATACTGTGAAGTTCTGCTTTAGATTTAATGCAACTCCTATTAAAATTCCAATGATGTTCTTCAAATAAATAGAAAAAACAGTCATGAAATTCATTTGGAAAAGTAAGAGACACGGAATAGCCAAAGCAATCCTAAGCAAGAATATATGAAAACCAATGGTACAGAATAGAAGACACAGAGACAAACCTGAAATGCAGTTATCTCATACTAGACAAAAGGTTCATAAACATACATTGGAGAAAGTGTAGCCTCTTCAACAAATGGTGTTGGGAAAAGTGGAAATCCCTATGTAGCAGAATGAATTTAATCCCTATCTCTCACACTGCACAAAACTCAAAGTGGGTCAAGGACCTAGGAATTAGACCAGAGACTCTGTGCCTACTAGAAGAAAAAGTAGACCCAAATCTTCTTCATGTCAGCTTAGGAACCAAATTCAACAAGATGCCTAAAGTGCAAGAAGTAAAATCAAGAATCAATAAATGGGATGTTATCAAACTAAAAAGCTTCTTCACAGCAAAAGAAATAATCAAGAACATGAACAGAGAGCTTACAGAATGGGAAAATATCTTTGCCACCTGCACCTCAGAACATTAATCACCAGGATATATAAAAAACTTAACACCAAAAAATAAATAAATAAAAATAAGCCAATCAATACATGGGCTAAGGAACTGAACAGGCACTTCACAGAAGAAGAAATATGATTGGTTAACAAATATAATGAAAAAATATTCAACATCTCTAGCAATTAGAGAAATGCAAATTAAGTCTACACTGAGATTCTATCTCCTTCCAATAAGAATGGCAATTATTAAAAAAAACGCAAGTAACAATAAATTTTGGTGAGGATGTAGAGGAAAAGGAACACTCATACATTGCTGGTGGGACTGAAAATTGGTGCAACCACTTTGGAAAGCAGTATGGAGGTTCCTGAGAAAAGGAATGGGACCATCATTTGACTGAGTTATCCCACTCTTTGGCATATACCCAAAGGACTTAAAATCAGCATAGTATAGTGACATAGCCACATCAATGTTTATAGTAGCTCAATTCACAATAGCTAAATGTAAAACCAACCTAGGTGTCCTTCAACAGAAGAATAGATAAGAAAAATGTGGTATATATACAAAATGGAATATTACTCAGCCATAAAGAAGAATGAAATTATGGCATTTGCCTGTAAATGAATGGAGCCAGAGACTATTGTACTAAGTGAAATAAGCCAATTCCAAAAAACCAAAAGCCGAATGTTCTCTCTGATATGTGGATGATAACACGCAATAAACAGAGAGTAGGGATGAGAGGGAAGAATAGCAGATCAATGGATTAGACAAAGGGGAATGAAGGGAAGGGAGGGGGGATGGAAATAGGAAAAATAGTAGAATGAATCAGATGTTACTTTCCTATGTTCATATATGAATAAATGACAGTGTAACTCCACATCATGTATAACCCAAAATTATACTCCATTTATGTATAATATGTCAAATACATTCTACAGTCATGTATAACTAAAAAGGACAAATAAACAATTTTACAAAGAGAAGAAACAATCAGTTTGCCTTGAGCTTGAGAGAAGACTTTGAACTTGGATGTTTGAGCCATGTTGGAATTATTGATTCATGGGAACTCTTGGAAATGGATTGAATATACTTTACATTGTCAGTGAACATCAGATTTGGAGGGTTGGGGCAGAATGCTATGGAGTCAATCTTAAATGTCCACCAAAAGCCTATGTGTTGAACACTTGTTCCCCATTGCAGCAATGACTACATCTGGGACCGTGGCCAGGTGACTCAGTCATAAGGGTTATGACCTCATAAACGAATTATGAGGATTCATGATGAATTTGAAACTTAGTGGGCTATTGGGAGGTGGTAGAAACTTTAGTAGGTGGCCCTAGTAGGAGGATATATGTCATTGGGGAAATGCCCTTGAAGGGTACATTTTGTCATTTTGTCCCAGATCCCCTTTCTCAACCCTCCTACTCTGATTTCTGGCCACCATGAAGTAAGCAGTTTTGCTCCATCACATGCTCCCTGCCATGTTCTAACTTGCCAGAGGCCTGCAGCAATAGGGCCAAGTAACCACAGACTTTAACCACTAAAATTATGAACCCAAATAAATCTTTTCTCCTTTTAAATTCATTTTCCTCAGGTACTTTGTCACAGTGATGGAAAGTTAACTCATATACCTCCCAAGGCCACTGGCTGAGCCCTCGGTGTGGTGTAATATGAATGGGATCCAGAGAAAGCCCCAGTCCCTCCTCTGACCTCTGAACCCTGAGTCTACTTTTTGTCCAGCTCTGTTTACCCAGATCAGCCCATCTTGGGCTACTATGATCAGAAGTTTTGATACCTCCTTGCAAACAAAATGAAATGTACATTCTCAATTGGGTTTAGGCCCAAAAGTCAGAGTGAATTAGAAAGGCTGTCTTGTCTCAGTGTGTGGAGTCAGGGAAATGTCCACAGAAAAAATGGATCCAGGACTGGGTTGTGGCTTAGCGGCAGAGCGCTCGCCTAGCACGTGCACGGCCTGGGTTCGATCCTCAGCACCACTTAAGAATAAAGGAAGTGTGTACAACTAAAACAAATAAATTTTTTTAAAAAAGGATACATCCTTTCCAATAGTTTTTGCTTATATATCTGGCTTCCAACTATGGAAATATTGGTAACCAGGTATCCCTTTCCCTGGGAGCAGCCCCTTTACCCTAAGCCAGCATTCCTCATGCCCTAGACCCTGCTCCCACTCCTGAACTACTTCTTGTTTCCTTTGGAAAATGTCAGTCACTGATCACAGTCTGGGGGGATAAGCTGCATGGACTGCTTCCTTCAATTCCTGTAAGCCTCTTAAGCAAAACTTCAGCTGGCCTGGGGTGCTGTTTCCCTGGGGAAGTGTCAGATTGCCACTACATCCCTGGATGTGTAGGATTGTGGGGCTGCAATAGCCTGTCAGTACTACTGAAAATGAAACAATCTGCAGAACCAAGTTGCATGTAGGCTAATTCCTTAAAAAAAAATTCATACCAATCCAAGTTTGAATGAAGTTATTACAAAGCTGAATCCAGATATCGAATTATTTGAGGATGCTGCAAATTCTGCCTTTCTCCAGTCACAGGATGATTCTGACATATGCAATTGAAATATTTTGCCTGCTGAAGAAAGCACTAAGGAAGCTAATAATGGAAATAATTACAATGGAAGATATTATTTTGAAGCATCTGTGATGGCAACACTAGATCCACCTCATTTGGTGCAAACTTGGATAAACTAGCACAAGCTGGTATCAGCTCTCTGCAGGTAATGTTGGAGTGCCGCCCTGCCAGTATTCCAGGGAATTTACAGTAAGAGGGCATTATATTCACAACACAGCAATGCTATAGGGCAAATAAAAAATCTGAATTAGTACATGTTATGGAAATATCCTTGTCACCATCACTTTCCTCTATTGGTTCAAGAATGACATTTTCTCCATTTTCAACTCTCAGGAGAGACAATTTTTTTCTGCATGAAAGTAGAGAACACATTTGGTCAATATTAAGGTATAACCCTCATATCCTGCAAATGTTGAAAGAAGGGCATCAGATAATTTTAGAAAATCAAATCAATATTGGATTGTATGTTCAGCAGAAGAGAAATGGGTGGAAAAGAAGGCAGCAGCTAGACAAGAGCTAGTAAGGGTAAAAATTGACATGTAGAAGCTGAAAGCAATTTTCTTTGGGTATGATCTACTTGAACATAATAGTCTCTAAGATTTTTTTCAACCTTGCAATTTGATAATTTTTAATTCTGTCCAAAATTACTTTAGGAATATCCCGAAGCAAAATAGATGTTGAAAATGTTGTTGACCTCACCTTAAAATTTTTTTGACATGATTATCTTTTCTTGGCATAATTCTTTTAATTATTTGATTTTTGTTTTAGATATTAAAACTTACTGATTGGTCTTTTATTCACATCTTCCCCCAATTTATTTCCTAAAACATTTAATTGTTGGCCTTATAGATAGTCTTTTTTTAATTATTAAAATACATACAATTATGTATACAAACACATACATATTTTTCCAAAGTTCTGACTTCAACACTTTTAGTTAGAACTTAGAAAGCTGTGGCTAAAGATTTAAAGTCAGTCAGTGATCTCTTAACATGAAGTGCAGAGAGAGATGAATCTTGACTGGGGTAATTTATTATCTAATCTAGTCAACTTTGGAGTGGGAAGGCCTCTGGGCTCTTTAATTTGCTGATTTCACCCCATGCAGATGGTTAAATGATAGCAATAACCATTTTAACAGGGAATTATTTTAAATATCAAATTGACATTTCTTCCACACTATAAGGAAAGTATTTTTTCAGTTGTTTCAATAGTTTGAAATTTTACTTATACCTCATTAACATCCAAACACAACTGTTACGTGAATCCCAGGTGTTATGTATATTTGTGTAACAGGAATTTAAAACACCAAGTTGTACTTTTTTTTTTTTTTCCAAGTTGTACTTTTAATGAGACATGAGTTCAAGGGTGCAGTTTGAAAATTGACCAGCAGATGGCAGTGTCTGACAAGGAGTTTTGACATTTCCCACCCGCCCCCGCACCACCACCCACAACACCCCCTCCAATTTCAGCAAAAGTTGCCTGAAAAGCCACTGTAAACATATGTTTAAAAGAGGCATTCTTCACTTCTTGCCAGTGAACTCTACAGAAGAAACAAAACTGTTTCAATCCTTTGGAAAAGTAAAATAAAATCATTATTTTAAACTTTTTTCTAAATATTCCAAACAAGGGGTTCAATTTATTTCAATAAATTTGTACTATTACTATAGATTAATCTATGGTAATTTAAATGAATTTATATAACGAGAATCTTTTTTAAAAAAACTGATTTAGTTGAGGCATTCCTTTATTTATTTCTTTCCTCATGAATTTCCAAAAACATTACATTTTGCTATTATTTCAATTTAATTTACTATTATTGTTTGGCAGGTAATACATTATATTCTGGCAGGCATTTTACTTACCCCGAATATAACACTATTACTATTTTGTTTTTAATTTTTTTTTTTTTTTAGTTGAACATGGACACAACACCTTTATTTTAATTATTTTTATGTGGTGCTGAGGATCAAACCCAGTGCCTCACATGTGCTAGGCAAACACTCTACCACTGAGCTACAGCCCCAGCCCACTATTACTACTTTTTAAATATATTACTCTTTGCTTATATACCTGTCTGGTTTTAAACTATATCTCTGGAACTCTGCTTACTGTATCACATATAATGTATTTTATATATATATATGCACACAAAAATAATGACAGCATATCATTCCACAAATATGTCAGGTATTATGTGAGTTTAAAAGTTTCAGAAGTGGTCATAGTTGCTTACTCTATACTAGGTAAAAGAAATAGAGGTCATTCAGTATACTGAAATGTCCTGTCCCTTGACTAAACACTCAAGGTCATTCCAGGTGAACTGAGCTGGCACGAAATAATCACACAGACAGAGAAATACCTTTTCCTTTGGGTTCTGTGATGGCTCCTGACCCAGCTCCCACAAAGGAGGCAAGGCAGGCGAGAAAGAGAAAGAGCATGCCTCAGATGGTTTTACTGGGGAGAAACCATTCAAATGAGGCAAAGATTCAGGTTTCAGGAGGTTGAGTCTAGCCTAGTGATGTCTTAAGGTCACGCCCATCTCATGTGCTGTGTGGGGATCAAGGGCAGAGCAAGGAAAGAGGCACACAAGGGAAGTTTGCATGGAACATTCTATCCCAAAAAGAGCAAGGGATAGGATTACAAAGGAATATGTGGGTGTAACTCAAACCCACCAGTAACACCTACTCCTGGAGCCACACCTCATTATTGAAGTGGAGGTAAAGCCCAAGTTATCTTGGGATGCAATAACTGTTCAGAATCTCTTGCTCAGGACTTAAAGGGATGTACAGTCCAGAGCGGCTCCCGACACTGAAACACATGATATACAGCAGAAATTAGTGGGAGACAAATGCTAAAGTAGAAAAAGTGGCAGCTCTTGAGAGTTTTAAACTTAATCTATAGAAACTGGTGTCCAAATAGTGGTCTGTGGACCAGGTCAGGATTGGCTGCATTATAATTGTTAGACTCCTGAGCTCTGCCAGCGTCCACTCTGATTTGGTAGACTTCAAATAATATTTGAAAATTTGAATCATAGAGCATGGTGGCATACGTCTGTAATTCCAGTGATTTTGGAGGCTAAGGCAGGAGGAGCTCAAGTTTTAGGCCAGACTGGGTAATTTAGAGAGATTCTGTCCCAAAAACTAAAAAGGATTGAGGATATAGCTCACTGGTGAAGTGCCTCTGAGTTCAATCCCTAGAACCACACACACACACACACACACACACACACACACACAAAATGTTTGTATCATAAAAAGTTCCCTAGTTCTCTCCACGAACTGCTGAAACCAGAAATAGGGGAAGCTACTAAAAGATTTTCATGGGGAAGTAAATTATCCTGTACGTATTTTATGTAGTTTACTCTGAACTGTGTTTGGGAAATGAATTTGTGACATTTATGAGCTGAAGAGATAAATAAGAATACTATGGATATCGTCCAGGCAAGAGGCACAAAAGGCTTACCTTAAACTAGGATTGCAGAAGAAAAGCAAAGAAGAGGGGAAGGTAAATGTATTTAGGTCAATGCAAGCAAGCCAGGATTAATCTAATCAACAGTTCTTGAACTTTGGCTTCCTTCAAAACCACCTAGTAGGAAACTTGTTATCTCACTTTACCTGGGCTTTCTGAGTTTTCTTTCTTCCTTTTTCTTTTTCTTTCTTTCTTTCTTTTTTTTTTTTTTCCTTCCTACCAGGGATTTAACCCAGGGGTGATTTGCCCCTGAACTATATTCTATCCCTTTTTAAAGTTTTATTTTGAGACAGAGTCTTGCTAAATTGTTTAGGGCTTTGCTAAATTGCTGAAGCTGGCCTTGGGATCCTCCTGCCTCAGCCTCCCAAGTTCCTGGGATTACAGGCTTGTGCCATCACACCCAGCAACTTTCTCAGTTCTGTGTTTACCTAGAGTTTTCAACTCTGTAGGTTTGAACTGAGGCCCAGGAATCTACAAGTATGACAAGTTCCCAGGTAGTACTCATGTTGTTGGTCATGGGAACCACACTTAAGAACCAGGTACAGTGGATATATGCTATGCTTTTTTGTTGTTTGTTTGTTTTGCCTATTCTTCCTGCTGTAATATCTGATTTTGGCTCCAGTGAACTCCTTTTCCACCACTGAATACAGTCGTAGAAGAGCTGTCAGTCAAGGAGCCCCACCTTTCCTCTGCTGCATTAGGCTAACCAATTTTTTGGCCTAACATAGCAACCAAGAATTATCCTGGTTTTAGCACTGAAAATTTTACATTCTAGGAAAACTCTCAGTCCCAAAAACTTGGCCTGGTTTTGCATTTTTCCTTAAAATTCTTTGCTTTTGTAATGTTCTTTTTAAAAATAAAAATCCTTTGGGAAGAGATCAAAATGCTGTATCGAGGGTATCTTTAGCTGTTCCTTTCAAATAAAGATGTGAGAAAGTTGAAAAAAAATCTAAAAAGGGCTGTGGGGCCCATTGGAGTAAAGGTCATTTATTTTTCAGCCCGTCAACCTCGCTGCTAATGCCCTCAATATCCAACAGGGCAGTCTTCTAGGGAAAGAGAAGGCTGCCCTGCTGATTCCTGTGACAAACTTAATCACCAGAAACTGCCAAAGGTTGCTGGCATACAAGATGCAATATATCACTTTGCCACTCCAAGAGATCACCATCTACCCAGGTGTAGCAGGGACAACAGTGTGCATCCTGGATGTGCATGAGACCACCAGCCCCTCCCCATTCCCAAGCTGCAGGAGTCCCTTCTCCCTGCAGCTGCTGTGAAATCTCCCACTCTACCCTGGCTCTCTCCCTTCTCCCTCCAGGACATCTGGGGTAGATAATGTACCTACTCAGATTGGGTTTTCTCAAAAGACAACAAGAAAGGTTTTTCTTCTAAGAGCTGTTGCTTAGAATCCTACAGATGCCTTTGAGGAAGGAAACACAAGGGAGAAGCACAAAGAATTTGACAAACAAATTAACATCTCATTAATACCGAGCACTCTGCGGTGGTGGCCCGCAGGGGAATTCGGCAGCAGGTAAGAACTGAAAATGGGAGCGAAAATAACAAAAAGCCGGATAATAAAAGCCATGGATGAGTTTTTCAATATCGCAGACTCAGTGGATAGTGAGGAAAGTGATCAAGAAAGCATAGCCTCTGAGTCAGTTAATACCAGTGAGAAGAGTAATAGTGTAAATTCAAAAGTAAGAGCTGCAAAAGCCATCAGAAGCTTATTGAAATTAGCCAAAGAATATGTACTCTCCTTAGAAGCTGAAATTCAGGATACCAGTAAAAGTGATAGTAGTGAAGAGGAATCAAAAGGTGATTCTGGGAGCACAGTCTCCGGTAAAAAGAACAAAAAGAAATTAAAAAAGAAAAAGGACCGTCAAGTAGAGGAACCACTTGTGTCCCTACTACCCCATGGGTGGAATCCATTACAGAAATTATGAAGGGTATTACTAGGCATTTGCGAACCCTACAAACAGAAATAAAAAGTCTTTCTGAGCGCTTATGCGCTCTCGAGGGTAACTCACAGATACATTGGGAATTGCCAGTATTTTAAAATGAAAATGGACAGAGGGTCCACCAGTCAGTAGATTTCAAAACAATAAAAAATCTCAAAGAGGCAGTAATGACGTATGGACCCCAAGCTCCTTTCACATTGAGTATGCTGGAGTCCCTTAACATCTTTAACTTAACCCCTCAAACTGGAAAAGTCTATGTAAAGCAACATTAAGTGGGGGGCAATACTTGGTTTGGCGATCGCAATTTCAAGAACTTTGTACAGAAACAGCTAAAAGAAACACAGCTGGGTTTGGAGAACATAATATAGAAATGCTCACAGGAGAGGGGCAGTTCACAGACTCACAGGCTCAAAAATATTATGTCCCAGGTGTATATGCTCAGATATATGCAGCTGCCTTAAAGGCATGGAAAACTTTACAAGGACCTGGGGATCTTCTACAAAGTGAGCTTGTCAAAAGTGATTCAAGGACCTAATGAGCCATATGCTGACTGTGCTGATCGACTTTTGAGAACTGCAGGTAGAGTGTTTGGAGACGTTGATCAAGCTATGACATTAGTTATTCAATTAGCATATGAAAATGCTAATAAATACTGCCAGGAAGCCGTCAGGCCATGGAGAAATAAAAAGGATCTTTCCATATATATACAACTATGTAAAGATATAAATGATGCCTTTGTCACAGGAAATATGATTGCAGCAGCTATGAGAGATGCTGCCCCTCAAAATTTCACAAGGGCTCAACCTAGACATTATAATCAATCAGGATATTCCAGGCAAAATTATCATAATCAAATCAGGCTATTCTAGGCAAAATCCCCAAAGAGAAATAAGACCAAGCTCATACTGTACCCAGGCCGCTGCCCCAGGTGTAAAAAGGGAAATCATTGGGCCAATAAATGCCATTCAAAATTTGACATCCATGGAAATAATTTGTTCAGGAATTCAAAAAACGGGGCACAGGGCCCAATGCCCCGGGGCCCACAAATGTACGAGGCATTAGAGGAGGAGTATCCTCAAGCATCCCTCAGATGCTTCCCCGACACAATCCCTACTACCCATCCACTCCCTCGCCAGAGGAACAGAGGAAATGCAGGATTAGACCTCTGTTCCACCACCCAAATAGTGTTAACACCGAAATGGGGGTTCAACTGATTCCCACAGGAGTCAGGGGACCTCTTTCCTCAGGGACTGTAGGACTTATTCTCGGACAAAGTCCTAAAAGCTTATTAGGTTTGCAAGTGACCCCAGGTGTAATAAACTCAGATTACAAAGGGGAAATAAAAATAATGCTTAGCTCACCCCGAAGTATAAGTTCTGTTAATCAAGGAGATAGAATTGCTCAGCTGCTTCTCCTTCCAAATTTACATAATTCATTTAAAATGAGTATGCCTCAAAAAAGAAACAATAGAGGATTTTGTTCCACTGACTTGAGACCCATGGCTTGCTGGGTTCGAGATTGTTCAAGAGGCCTATGTGTAAAATAAAAATCCAAGGAATAGAGATGGAGGGACTGATAGATACTAGAGCTGACTCTTCCATCATTAATCTATGGCAATGGCCCAAGCATTGGCCTCTGCAAAAAGCTTCAACCAGTTTAAGAGGCTTGGGCATATAATAACCTCCCAGAGAAAAGTGTGGTAATTTTAAAATGGGAGGATGATGAAGGGCATAAAGGAACATTTCAGCCTTATGTTTTACCTAACCTACCGGTTACTTTATGGGGAAGAGATGAAGGAGCCCCAATTAGGGAGATGGCTATTGCGGTCAGCTGGAAGCCATAAATTCCACCTGATAATAAGTATGTATGTGACGCACCTGTAAATGCACGTGAGGCACCCGCAAAGCTAAAGGTATATAACCAGGTGAAAGCGATCGGAGTCAGGAGAAGAATGAATTCATTCAGTCAGTCATGCAGTCGCTCGGTCGGAAGAAGAGTTCGGGTCGGAGAAGAAGAAAAGAATCAGAGTGGCCAGAACGTAGGCAGAGCGGTTACAGAAGAGAAACCAGATAGAAGAAGTAATGGCTGGTCAGAGTTAGACCGAGGCTCCCGAGGAAGAAAGAAGAAAGAAGCTCTAAAAGCTAAGCTCTCTCTCTAAAGAAGAAATATCTTTCTTTCAAGCTCTCTCTCTTTCTCTCTAAGCTCTAAGAAGAAGAAGAAAAAAGCTATCTCTAATCTTTCTCTCTAAGCTCTTTCTAAGAAGGAAGAAAAATCTTTCTTTCTCTCTCTAAGCTCTCTCTAAGAAAGTAGAAGTAAAAGTAGTAATAGCTTTACTCTGCCTCCGAGTTTTCCTCCCGCGGCGTTTGTGGCTGGCCACGACAAAGAGATATTTTACAACAAATGGGAGTACACTTTGCAACCAACCCTGCAGGTGTTAAATGTGAAAATCTACAGGGTAATCTTAATCCTAAAAGAAATCATTATCAAAAAGTACAGGGTAAGCTTAACCCTAAAAAAAAAATCAATATCATAAAGGAAAAAGATGTTTTTCTTCGGGGCCACTGAGAAAATAATTTTGAAAATACCATGGCTTTCTGATAAGTCAGTGTGGGTCCCTCAGTGGCCCCTATCTAAAGAGAAATTACAAGCGGCCCATCTACTAGTTCAGGAACAACTAGAAGCAGGACATATAGAACCTTCCACCTCTCCCTGGAATTCCCCCATATTTGTGATCAAGAAAAAATCAGGAAAATGGCGATTGTTACATGATCTTAGAGAAATTAATAAAACCATGCAAATCATGGACCCTATTCAACATGGACTTCCTAATTTTGTAGCTATTCCAAAAAATTTCCATCTTATTACTCTTGATATAAAGGATTGTTTCTTTTCCATTACCCTACATCCTCTGGATGCCCCCAGGTTTGCTTTTTCAGTTCCTTCTATCAATAATAATGGCCCTGATAAAAGATATCAATGGAAAGTGCTACCGCAGGGAATGGCTAATAGCCCCCACCATATGCCAAATATATGTGGACAAAGCAATCCAAGCCATTAAAAACAAATATCCAAACCTCATGTGTCTACATTACATGGATGATGTTTTACTGGCCCACCCTAATCAAAAAATATTATTTAATATAAAAAATTTAAAAATATATGGATTATATATAGCAGAAGAAAAAGTTCAAAGCAGATCACCCATATTATATTTAGGATTTAAAATCATGGATACCTTTGTTAGACCCCCCAAAATGTTAATAAATAAAGAACATTCGACCACCCTCAATGATTTCCAAAAACTACTGGGAGACATTAATTGGCTTCGCCCTACACTAAACCTCACTACTGGCCAACTAAAACCTTTATTTGACATCCTTCGCAGGGACCCTGATCCATCTTCACCACGAACATTGACTCCTGATGCTAGGAAAGCTTTAAAGTTAGTAGAAAAAGCCATCGAAGGAGCTCATTGTGATAGATTTGATTTAACTCAACCGCTGATATTGATTATTATTTCTTCACAATATACACCCACAGGAGTATTTTGGCAACAAGGGCCTTTATTATGGATACATTTGCCTGTCTCTCCTAAAAGTATAATTGAGTGGTGGCTAAACTTGTTCTTCAAGGACTTAAGACTTCTACTTAAATATTTGGCATTCACCCTGCTACTATTATTACTCACTATTCATCATCACAGATTGAATATTTATGCTTCAATGATAATGATTGGGCTATAGCTAGATGCTCTACTTCTGTAAATTTTGATAATCATCTTCCTAAGTCTCCTATATTATCTTTTTGTATCAATCATCCTATTATATTTCCACAGGTAATAAAAAATCAACCTATTCCTAAGGCATTAAATGTATTCACAGATGGGTCCTCAAATGGTACTGCTGCAGTAGTCACTAAAAAAGAAAATATGACTTACATAACTGCACACAAATCAGCTCAATTAGTGGAACTGGAAGCTGTGGTAAGAGCTCTGGAAAATTTTAGAGAGCAACCCATGAACATTTTTTCAGATAGCCACTATATTGTACATGCCATCCCAAAATTAGAGCTAGCAGGACCAATAGCACCTCATACTCCAGACTTTAAATTGTTTTATCAAATACAAAAACTTTTGTGGGCAAGAAAAGAACCTCTATTCGTAGGGCATATTAGAGCACATACCAACTTGCCTGGTCCCCTCCATGAAGGTAATCAAAAGGCTGATGCTCTTACCCAAACAATCTTTATACTTTCAGCGATCCAGCAAGCTACTTTATTTCACTCCCAGTTTCACGTCAATAGCACCACCTTGCAGCATAGGTTTAAAATCACAAAGGAGCAAGCCAGAACAATTGTAAAAGATTGTAAATCTTTTATGACCCATTTGCCCAATCCTCATTATGGTGTTAACCCTAGAGGATTAATGCCTAATCATTTGTGGCAGATGGATGTTACTCATGAGCCAAGTTTTGGAAAATTGCAATTTATTCATGTGACCATAGATACATGCTCAGGCATGATTTTTGCTTCCTTACATTCTGGAGAAAAAGTTAAAGATGTTACATCTCATTGTTTGCAAGCTTTTGCTACATTGGGCATCACCAAAATGCTTAAAACAGATAATGGCCCTGCATATACGTCCTCATCTTTCAAACAGTTTTGTGCAAAATTCAATATATCTCATAAAACAGGCATCCCATACAATCCTCAGGGTCAGGGCATTATTGAAAGAGCAAACCGCACACTGAAAGTTATGTTATTAAAGCAAAAAGAAGGAAATTGGAAAAATCCTAGGGACAGATTGGCAGTTGCCCTGTTTACCTTAAATTTTTTTAACTTTAGACTCTAATGGTTATTCTGCTGGAGACAGACATTGGAACCCACACCAACAACATAAATCTTCGGTTTACTGGAAGGATGTTCTTTCAGGTACATGGAAGGGTCCAGATCCAGTATTAATTTGGAGGAGAGGATCTGTTTGTGTTTTTCCAAAGCACGAATCCTCTCCAATATGGATACCATCTAGATTAATAAAGCAGGTACCACATCAAAAGGATCAAGATGAAATTGTTGAGGAATCAAGATTAATAAAAAAAAAAAAAAGTACAAAATCAAGAGGACCAAGATGAAGGTATGGAATGATTCCTTTAAAAGAGTCCTTCAAAATATTTCACAACTTAAGTGTCATTCCTCCCTGCCGGGATGAGGAGATCTCTCTTTAGTGTGCACACAATTGTACTTTTTTTTCTCTTTTTATGCATGTCTTTATGTCTGTGCATTTGTCTAAATTTCATGTAAATGTGATGCCACAAATGTATGTTTGTAGGTTTGTGCGTCTGTCCAGTGTGATGTCACAATTAACAAAGCACTTATGTATATATATATATATATATGTATATATATATTTATATGTATGGATCCAAATAACTTTCAATTCATTTAAGTTTAAGAGTATTCAATTTGGGTAAATAATTTAATAAATGAAGGTACCTTCAATTTTGATTTATAGGTGTCCCAGGGATTTCTCTTTAGCGAAGAATATGACTAGTGCTGTATAACCTTACATTTTGGTATTTTGACATAGAAATGTTTATTTGTAATTAACTTTATTTGTTTTATAGTTGATTAATTTGAGTTATTTCAACAGATAATCTCATGGAAGGTTACAGAGACTCGAGGGTTCCAGCTAACAAATTATTTCTTCCAAAGTGCCTTTAGCTTTTCTTTAATCTATATTTAATGCAATAAATACCCTCAGTCTTTCTTTGTTTTGTTAAATATTTTGCCAGCTTATGTTTGTGGGAGAGCTCAAGCACCAATGTGTGTGAGCAGAAATCAACTTTAATTTTCTAATCTAATAATCCTATTTTTTAGTTTGACAACTCGCCTCTTGACTCAGTGCTGGAATACCACTGCCTTTCCTTTAATAATTGATGCTTGAGTTTCTAGGTAGCGGGCCCTGAAGATTTGCCGGTGGCATTGTCTAGACATAAAAGACGGCTGCTGCTACAGCTGCAAGGATCACGGTCGCTGCAAACATCCCTGCTGCTCAAGCATCAAACAACCTCACCAGCAGTGTGGCCTTTGCTCTGCATGCATGGGGCCTCCTAGATCAACGTGTTATAACAAGTGGACATTTTGATCTTTCATGTTTGGGACTTTACAGGACAATGCCTTGTGGGTATTTGTCTAGAGAACTCAGTGTGTTACTTGATAGAAGTTAGGGCAGCTGATTTGTTTAAAGAACTTGATATGCTATGGAACTTGGCTTGTCAGCAGAAGGCTTGTCGCCTTAAAGCCACAGCATCTCCTCACAATTGGACGGCTGTTAGTCATCATACACAGTCGATCCTGAAGGGCTCCATTAAATGGCTGGTTAGCCAATGACGGGTAAGATCCCCAGAGGGGGACAACCTAAGACAGGCAGTTAAAAACTAAAAAGACTGTTTGTTTCAGTTTCCCGTGGCTTCGTTGCTCCAAGCGGCAATCCTTCAGACAGCAACACTCTGCTATATATTTACCTACCACAAATCCACAGCAGTAAGGCATTAAAGCATGTTAGAATTTCAGTCTTCTTGGCTGCACTGAGATTCCAGCTTCTCATGGAAGTGTGAGGGAGGAGGGAAACCCCCAGCTGACTATGCATGCTAAGAAGCAGAGACTAGAAATGATCGCAGCAGTGAACTTTATGTGCCAGGCCTTCTTCTAGTACTTTACACTTGCTATGCCTTTAATCTGCACAACGTCCTTAGGCAGTAGGTGCTATGACATAACAATGGAAGGACCTGAGGAATTCTACAAACAAATCAATGTTCCTTTGATAACACAAATCACAGCTGGGCATGGTGGCACACCTATAATCCAATGACTCATGAGGATAAGGCAGGATTTGAAAATAAGTTTAAAAAGATCATTATAGATTACAGAATAAAAGAGAGCATAGTGTAGTTTCCATCCCTTCTCCTCCTTTCTCATAATGACTGTAACACCAAAATATCTCAACTGGGGTTGCAGAATGACACTCTCCACAGAAGACACACTGGGCTAACAGAAAGCTCTCACTGTTCTGAGGGTGCCTTTTGCCCTTGGACCCCACCCGCCACTTCCCATCCTCCAGGACTCACACACACAGAAGCATACCCCTGCCCAGAATGTTTCTCTAAGGTTTGTTTTGTGTCATTCACTTGGAAGTTCATTCATTTTACCACAATTATTTTTCCTAAGAAGAAAGAAACGAGGTTTGCATAAAAAGGCAAATATTTTTTAAACGTCAGTTTATGCAAAGCCAAGTTTAAAAATTGTGGGATGGTTCTTCTCTGTTTCTGGTTGCATTGTTCTACCTTCTAACTCAGTAATTCTCTGCACACTAAGTTTCTTTTCTCACAGTCCTCTTTCTTCATGAATGCTGCTATTCAAACGCAGAATCGGAAATGAACTCCCATATGGCCAGGGAATCTGTTTCCAGTTCTTTGGAAATGTGGTTAAAATGTGACTCACAACCTAATTTGCAATGTCTGCAGACTTGAAGTCACTTTGGGTTTGCTCCCTGGAAAAAAATGGGTCAAATTAAAGAGGTGTACAGCCCTTTACCTTGGCCATAATTATAATCGAATTGGGGTGTTGCAGCCCATGCTCAAAATTTAGGTGTTTTTGCTTCATTGAGAAAAGGTGCAAAACCTCAGCCCCTTTACATTTGTGATCAAAAGCATTTAGAGGTAAGGAAGGTGGCAGTGGGAGACTAGAGAAGGCAGAATAATCGCCACCCATGGCCCATATTTCTAGAAATATGGCGAGAGGCAAGAGGTGTCAATCAAGAAAGAATCGCAAATAATGTCTGTGCCTCTCTGGGTTTCCTGGAAACAACCATAAAAGGGTCTGTTAGCGCAAAAAGACTGGGAAGAATGTAAACTTCACAAATCCACTCAGCTCTTTATTCAGGAATGAAGTTTCACATAGGAGCAGGGGACGCAGGGACGAAATGACGCCATGGTGGGACCCACTTTCCTGGTGGAAAATGAGCCCCCCCCTCCAACAAGGAAAGGGCCTGGGCTTATATAGGTTATTCTGGGAGGTGGACTAGTGAGCGTATCAATTTTCTTTGGGTACCCAGGAATTTGGAGTTTGTTTATCAATCAGTGAAGGAGTCCATTTTAGTGCTTAGGAATTAAGGGTCTGTTTTATGGGGCAAAATAGGAGGGAGTCTAGGGTCAGTGGTCAGTTTCTGGGAATTTATTGTACTGGACCTGATGAAGGGCCTAGAATAAGTGGTTGGTACCTGGGAAGGATTTGTTTACAGAAGGGTTAATGTTTCAGCCTCTTCCCAGAGACTGCCTTTCCAGGTTTGATGGACACCTCCCCCTCAAGTTTTGTTTTAGTACTGGGAAAGAACTGTATTGGGAAAGGATCAATGCTCTCAATGTATGGCTTTCCTTCTCACTCCCCTTTCCCTGGTCTCACTACTGTTGGGGTTTGTCATTTTCCATACCTAATAGGGCCATCCAGCATCAGTGAGGAACGCTCTTAAGTGTCCTTCTCTCCTCCTGGCCAATGCAGTAACTGGGGCATCAAAGGGGCAGTCTGCAGATTCCCAGGTACAGCGCAACTCACTGTCCAGCCTGCATTAACGGTGGCCTTGATGGGTAGGAGCCTCCCCAGCTGGGAACTCGGCCAATGGGAGTGGCCAGCGGAAGAGCTACTTTTTTTTTTTTTTTTTTTTCACACGTACAGGGTTACTTTTAATTGTTTAAAAATATTTAGTGACTAATCACTTTAAAGACAATACAGTAAATCAGACTCAATACAATTTTTATTAAAACCTTCAAATAATAACAATGAATTCTATCAAATTTTATATAACATGCCTTAATTACTAAAGCACTTTTAGCTTCTCCCCCTTCACAGTTTAAAATTAGATGCTTTGTTGCCAAATATGAAAAAAAAAATGACTTTTTCCTTCATTTCCACATTCTTTCTCCCAAAAAACTTTTAGATCAAGATTCCAGGATCTTATACAAAATATGCATACAATCTTGTAAAGGATAAATAAGGAACCTTATAAATAAGTATAGTTAAGTCTGAGAGTGAGAAATACTTATTTTGCCATAGTTATCAAAACTACTGTGTAGAATAAGCTAAACTTAAATTGCATTCTATTTACAAATATAAATGTATTTCTGTAAGCATTGCTGTGTTGAATGAAGTTTTAAAAAGTAGGGGAAAAAAACTATGAACATAATAAAATGGAAATGAAATAGGTTGTGGTAGCTCCCTCTAGTGGAATTTCTTAAAGCAAGACAACACAAACAGAATAGCTCTGTATACATACATAGGCTTGAATGGATATTTAAACAAACACCAGACCAAATATGCAAAACCTCCAGGAGAGGAAGAAACCTCAGCATTCAAAATGGGCGTTTCCTAAGACAATGGATTTAGGAAGAAGATGATTCCTCCACTTAATTGAGTGGAGGAATTGTGACTTTTATTTTTTTTTTTTTTCATTTTTTTTTTTTTTGGTGTTTTTTTTAAATTATATGTAACATTAGGATTCATTTTGACATAGTTATAAAAGAGTGGAATATAACTTGTTCTAAATCAGTCCCTAGGACTGCTTACCTTTCTGCATGCCCTGTTCCCTTCCCTCTACTGATCTTTCTGCTATTTATTGTAGGTTTAATAATTTTTTTATTCTGATTAGTGCCTTGTAGATATACATGATAGTGCGCTTCACTGTGTTCTACTCATATGTACATAGGAAAGGTAGGTTAGATCCATTTCACTGTCTTTCCCTATCTAACTCTCCTTCCTTCCCTTCATTTCCCTGTGTCTTATTCCACTGATCTTTCTTCTATTCTTTTCTTTTCTTTTTAAATAGGAAGAGCTGCCCTTTAAGGAACGCCCCGGAGAGCTGCAACATCCCCGTTTTTTGTCAACATGTCCCTTCAGGTAAGTAACATAGGGCATAGGGAGGCCATGCGGGGTGGGGTTAGGGGGTGCTCTGAGAGGGAAGCGCTCAAATGCACTGTGAAACAGACTGCCAGCCGTCCTCATCAGGGAGCCGGGGCACTCCACAGCTACCCTGTGGTCACTCCCACATGTGCCCACCCTGTGGTCACTCCCACACTTGCCCGAAAGCCCTCTTATTGCAGCATAGACTGCACCTTGCCGCCTGTTGATGACATGCCAGGCTGCTGCGACAACCCTTCTGGGCCCCAGACCCTGGTTAAACTATCCTGAGCAGAAAAGTAGTCCCAGGCTTCTGGAAGTGCGGGAGGGCCCTCCTTCAGCCACTCTCCATCTCCTGGAGGGAAACCACATCCACTGACCTTGGATTTGGGACTTTCTTGGGTTCTCCCAGGCAAGCGTCTCTCAGAACAGCAGAGCTTTGTGAGACTCTAACTTTAAAATACTGTTTTATTGGTATGTCACAAGTGGAAAACTTTGGGAAAGGAAACAAATAGAATAAATAAGCGTCAGTGATAACCACTACCAATGTGACAGGTGACTGACTTCTTTGTATTTTTCTGTTTGTGTGTGTGCATAAGATTATAGGTACACCTATATGTGCATGTAATGCACACACTTATGATGTTTTTGTGTATATGCAGCTTTCATTAAATATCCTTCTAAAGTGTAATTTTTACATGTATGAACTTTCATAGAATAAGCATAACTGATTTGTTTAACCATTTCTTCAGGTAAGATGTTATGGGTGGGTGAAGGATACCCTCCAGAGTCGTGGAGGTTCACACCCACGCCCTGTCACCATTTTTGTGTCCGTGACATAGTTACTGTCTAAGCCTAAGTCTTTTTATCTAAAAATGAAGGATAAATGACTGTTAAGTGAACTTCAGGTACACATTTTGAACAGTGCCTAACATAGGGTAAATGTCCAGTAAGAATAAGCTCGTTGAAAGTTTAGCTATCTTTTTCTTATGTATGATCTATGTAATTCATATTGAACTTTTCCCCAATTCATAAAAACTTTCTTCACACTAAAAGACTAGTCTAGGTCAGTCTAGGACTTTCATCCTTGGTTGTTGTTGTTACTGGTTTTTTTCCCCCCATTTCTAACTTATTTATTTAGTTAGTTTTAAAAATATTTTCACTAAGGGTTTAAAGGTTGAGAAACATTACAGAAAAACAACAGGCTAAGAAATATTAATAGCACCCCCCGTGATGTTATCTACTAACAATCCCCTTGAGTACTCAGAGTACTGGGTACAAATACCACTTAAAAAAAAATAATGGACTGGGTGTGGTGACACACATCTGTAATCTGAGTAGCTTGGGAGGCTGAGGCAGGAGGATCTGGAGTTCAAAGCCAGCCTCAACAAAAGTGAGATGCTAAAGCAACTCAGTGAGACCCTGTCTCTAAATAAAACACAAAATAGGGCTGGGGATATGGCTCAGTGGTCAAGTGCCCCTGAGTTCAATCCCCAGTACCAAAAAATAAAATAAAAATAAAAATAAATGGGGAAACTGGATACAGGGTACACTGAGATCATACTATTTTGATAAACTTTATCTGATCTAAAAATATTTCAAAATAAAAGCCTCAAAATACTAATAAAAAATTAAAAGTAACTTAAAAGACCAATAGCCTGCTGATATATTTAAACCTTCATAACCTAACTGGTATATGGCAGGCATTGTATTGGTACTTTTGTTGCTTCAAGATGCTATCAGTGACTCATTTAGTAGAAATAAGAATAAGGGGAGCAAATAAAGGTGCCCCAATCTTCTATTTTATGCTAGAATAAACTGAACTGGCAGACACTCCTGGAAGCAACAAGACAAATGGAATTCCTAACTCAGCTATAATCCCCCAGTTTTACTTTTAAATTACAGTGTGTTTACTCCCTCAGCAAAGCTTTAGGAGGGCTGAAGTCATCTTAACTGGACATATTTCATTCCTACATGGTGAAGCTAAAATAGCAAACCCCTCCTTCAAGAAGGTACATCTTTCCAAGTCTAGGGGGATTCGTGATTTTACATTTGGCAAATAACTAACCTCTTATTCCCCCACACATGGTGTGATTAAAATCAGTGAAGTATCTTGACTGTGAGAAGTCTTATCTTCCAGATTCAGTTCCTCAATGGGAATGAATGGCTCAAAAAGGCTTTGTCAATGTCACATGTGGAATGGCCCCATGTTCTTTGGCTGCAGAAAGTGGAGTTAGGTGTGAGTCACCTTCAGAGGCTATTTTCAGATAGAATAAAATGTGAATCCCATAGTGACTCAGGAAGCTGAGGCAAGAGGATTGCAAGTTCAAGGCCGGCCTGGGCAATTTAGTGAGAGACCTTGTCCCAAAATAAAAAGGGATAGGGGTATAGCTCAGTGGTAGAGCATTGTCTAGCATGTGTGAGGCCCTGGGTTTAATTCCCCAGTACTGGGGGTTGGGGGGGGGGGGAGAGAGAGAGAGAGAGAAGGAAAGAAGGAAAGAAAACCTGTTTGAGATTCCATAGGATAAATATCCCCCAAAAGACTGTACCTCTGTATCCTTCATAAGAGTTCAGGTTTGGGGGATCAAGATAGAGCTCAGTGGTAGAGCAGCACCACAAAAAATAAAACAAAAATTTAAAAATATGGAATTACTGGAAGGATAGATTTGTTTCAGTTTACCTTTAAAAAAGTTCTCAATCCTCTAATCAATTTCCAGGGAATTAAGCTGAATGTAGAGTCAATCCCAAAATGTTATATGCTGTATGATTCTATTTATGTAACCTTCTTGATGTGGCAAATTATATATATAAAGGGCAGAATTGTGGTTTCCAGATAGGAGGGAGATGTGTGTAGCTATCACAGGGCAGTAGGAATGGCCTGTAGTGCTGGAATCTTCTGTCTCTTGACTGTAGCAATGTCAGTATCCTGGTTGTGAGATGGTTGTGAGAGCTAAGGCACAATAGTATACATCTTTAACAGTGAGGGAAATTGGGTCAAAGACTACACAATTTTTTATTAGTAGATATTAATTATACAGCATAAGGAGTTTCATTGTAGCATATTCACACATGCATTTAACACACTTCAATCATTTTATAGGATTTCTGTATTATTTTTTTATAATCACATGAGAATCTGTAGTTATCTTGAAAAAACTTAATTTAAAAAAAGCAAAGTTGCTTTCTTAACTGTAAAATTTTCAGAAAGTAAAAATGATTCTCATCTTTACTAAGTTTTACCTAAGGATAGAAGTTTTCAATAATGAGGGTAAGGCCCAAAACTTCAAAGATAAGACATTAGCAACGATAGGCCTGGTTATAATCAAAGGTCTAGAATTCAGAGCTGTTCCCTAGTGGACTTTCCCTCCACAAGGTGGAGGGGAATCTGAAAAAGCCCACCCCCAAATCCTGGCATTTGCTACATCATAAGACTCCCAATTGTGAACTACGCTGACTCAAGTATTTTTCAAAATAATCACAAATCTGAATGAATTTTTTACCAATCCTTTACTAAGGGAGCTCTGTAAATTGCATCAAACTAAGAGGTACAGTACAACACATACTAAACATTTAACATAAATTGCTTGAGGCTGTTTCTAGCCCAAATTTATTATGTGAATTCTAATTCAAAGCCCTCACCCCCAGTAATGATTTTTGTATTATTTGTACTTGGTTTAAAAGGTTTTCATAAGTTTTGGGAAAATGTCTCCTATATGCATTTTCTTTAATCTTATTTTCTAAGACCCTACTTATATTATTTTAATAAAATGAATGATCATAAATATGCAGATGCTTTAAAAGTTAACTTTTTAATAATTAGTAATATGCTAAGCAGTGTGGGCTGTAAGGAAGAGACATCAGTCCTATTAAGTTAGTAGAATTTACTTTAAAGGTGTGATGGAAAGAAGGAAATGGGCAGGGGGAGGGGTCTGGTTGCATTAGTCAGGCCTTGAAGAGATGGCCCCGTCTGGGAATTGTCAGAGCTCAGGGCCCAGGCAGCCCCAGAGATACAGCGATGCTTCATTTCCTTCAGTAGGCATCTATGGATCCCATTTGTAGTTTCTGCCATCATTCTGACCCAGACCATTTTCTCCATTTCTGCTTCTTTTTTTCTCTTGGGTTCTTGTTTGTTTCCAACTATTCCACTTTCTTTCCATGCCAAGCTCAGGCTATCACAGTGAGGCCAAACAGCCTGTTTGGCTTAACCTTCATGCTTGACCACTACCAACACCCATGGGCAGACTCTAGGTTGGTTGTCCTTGAAAGGATCACCCTGAGTCCATCAGTCATTAGCAGGACCACAGACAGCCACCCAGTAATTCATGTAGAAGGAACTACTTACAAAGAAGGCTGAGTTCAAAGGCATTCTGAGGACTTGTTGATATAGGTAATAATTGCGTATGTCTGCCTTCTCATCATAAAGCAATAGATTACATTTTCTTATTAAATAGGGCTGCTCAGTATTTTATAAGATAGATCAAGCATATCTTGAAGAGTAATTCCAAGCATTACACCTGTCAATCATTTTCACCATTAAAATAACTGAAGAAGGCTAAGGGGTGTATTTTAGTGGCAGAATGCTTGCCTAGTATGTGCAAGGCCCTGGTTTTGATCCCCAGCACTAGAAAAAAAATGATAAGTAATTGAAGGGAAAAATAATTTACCAAGCATCAATTTTGTTGGCAAACTTTCCACAGATGAAAATTGAATTAAAATCTAATACAAAGATACTCTGCCAGAAGTGTTTTTTACCTCTTTGCCTTTTGTCCCCAGATACATAAATGCTTGAAGGAAAATGCATTCATATATAATAAGTCATCCTGACAGTAGAAAATGTGTGATTTCCAATCTCTGAATAAAACTACTGAGCTACATCTGCATAACCAAAAAAGACTATTTTAAGGCCTGAAGGCAAAATACCTAAAAGTTGGCAAGCAGTGATAGTTCTAAACACTTGGTTATGTAATTCTTGATGAAGTTTTCATTGTCAGGTTCCAGAAGATGAAAGTGATTTCCTGGCAGCACATAAGTATCCACAGTTCCATTGGTTGTATCTTTCCAGGCTAAAAGTAAACAAAATTCTATTTAATAACAAATGACATTTTTCATCTATAACAAAACATTTATTTCCAGATAGTATTTCTCTAAGAGCTGATACCCAGTGGTAATTATATCCAAGGTGTCAAGTTCTATGCACTTTACCACTGAGCCATTCCCCAGAGGCTCGCCAAGTTGCTTAGGGCCTTACTAAATTGCTGAGGTTAGCCTTGAACTTGTTCTCCTCCTGCCTCAGCTGCTGGGATTACAGGCATTCACCATCTTTCCCAGCTGTGTTCTTTCATTTTACATGAGATTGGTACCTCTCCATCTACACTAAGTAAAACTGGGACAAATTTTCCGTTCACTGCAGTAACTGCTAGTTGACATTTGCTGAAAACCATCAAACATATTTCAATAAAATACCCAAAACTATAAAAATAATTTCACCTTCTACATCCATTGTTAGGTCTTCAGATCCAACAAAGCATGTTAAGTCACAAGAAAGAACGGCCTTAGAGGGCTTGTTAAAGCTGTAGACAAAAAAGAGCTGATTAAGCAACACCCCAGAACCTCTTCCTGTTAATAGCTTCACAGAAATGAAATGCTCTTCCGACAGTGCAAACATTTTTTCACCAGGGACACTTCTCCCTATCAGAACCTGCCTGAGACTCACCATGGTCCAGGCTGTTTTCCAACCTCATCTAAATTCTAGAATGTACAGCTGGCAGCAGGATGGTGCTGGGTACCTCAGGCTCAGGGTGAGGCTGGTTTCAACCAGTGCTGTTGGCTGTTGTAGCCCAGATATGACCTCTCTGATACCTCCCAGGTCCAGTGAAGGTTGTCATGTACGGAACAAGAGTGGGTTCAACCTCCGTTTCACCACGACAGCACAGATGTGTTTACTAAGCTGGATGCTGGGTGCTGAGGACGTGCAAATAAACAAATGCAGGCCCTGCCTTCCTATGTCTGAGAGACTGGCTGGAGAGAGAGATGTGGATGAAATAATCGAAAAGAGTTGGAAGTACTACCAAGCCAGGTGATCTGAGAACGTAGGCTAGGGTCAAGGTGGGTCTCCCTGAGGAAGTGGAGAGCATCTAAGATCTGAATGAATAGGAAAGAACTGAGTGAAGGGGATGGAGGCTGCAGGGAAAGAGAAAAGGAGTTCAATTTATTGCTCAGAGATTGAATGGGGGGTATTGGGAGAAATCCAGGTGAAGAAGTAAGCAAGGGCCAGGTACAGGCCACATAGAGGACTGTGGTCATCCTAAGAATGATAAGTCACAAAAGGATTTAAGTCATGATCAAACTTGACACTCATACCCCCTGGATATAGTGTGGGTAATGGACTAGAAAGGGACAGGATGCATGAGAGAACCAACTGAGGGGCTCTTTCAATAGTCCAGGCAAGGATTCCTCTTCTGCCTAGGATATAAAACCTAGGAGAGTGACTCCCACCCTCAGAGTGAGGGGAAAAACAACAGATTACCTCATGGGAATCTGTGGTGCAGGGCACACTGCAGGCCCTCTAATGAGATCGTAGGTTCAGCCCTGGCCAAGTGCCAAAGAGGCATCTAAAATCAGCTAGAGTTTTGACAGGAGTCGGAGACACAGTGTGGGGCGGTGGGTCAGATGGAACCCACTCCGACTTGCAGGCTCTTTTCCATGGGCCTCTACCAGTGGTCCACAAGAAAGATTGGGAGCAAAGCTAGAGGCCAAAGAGAGCCCCCTCTGAGGGGACAGGGACAGCAGATAATCAGTGGTGGCAGTGGGACAGGAACTAACACTGCCACGTGCCTGAGCCCTTCTCTCATTCTAAGCAAATGCCTTATACTGCTGGAAAGAGGTGTGAACACCTCATGGCAGGGCACAGATGAAGACCCCTGGCTGCTGGGGAAGGACTGACACAACCCTCTACCCTTGCGGAAGGAGTAGGACACAATTCTATTCCAAATCTAAGCAGAGAGTGGCTAGGCGGGTAACCAACCAGGTAGCAGAGTGCTTGTCTAGCAAGCAAAGGGCCCTGGATTCCATCCTCAGCACTTCAAAACAAAATAGAAAAACCAATGAAGCAGAGGTTTGCTGCTTGTAAGAAGAGGCAAGAATTTTCCATCCAAGCCAACCAAGATACATGAGGCAATATTTGTCTGTAACAGGGAAAGAGGACAGCTGACCTGAGAAAGTCCCACCCACAAATCCCAGACACAGGGTGCCTACGTATGAGTGATGCTTGAGATAGTCTAGATGCCCAAGAATTCTGGTAGCCCACATCCAGTAACAAGCAACAGCTGTCTACACTGGGGAGCAGCAATAGAAGGGGAGAGATTGTCCTCAGTCTCAGGGAAGAATGAAGATTGGGGGACCACTGAGGGGAAAAAAAATGCACTTTGGCAGCCTCATTCCCACATTAACACCAAAGGAACAGGGAACTGATGGTGGAGGAAGATAACCAAACTCAGCTCAACTCCATTGACTCGAACTTCCCCCAGTAAGGGAGAAGGAGAGATGTGCTCAAATTCCCATCACAGATTCATTTCTGCATCTACTATTTTATCCTAAAAAGTATAAAGAGTTTTAAAATTTGATACATAAAATTTCAATAGCAATTTTCAGGCACACTAGAAAACCAGAAATAAACAATTCATTGTTAAGGGACAAAATGGTCAAAAGAATCAGGTGTGAATAAGACCCAGATGTTGCAACTATCAAACAGGACTTTAAACTGCCTATGATTAATACGTCAACTGACTTAATGGGAAAGGTAGACAATGTGCATATGCAAACAAGGGTTGTCTTTTTATAGAAGCGAAAACTCTGGGCTTGAGTTGTTGCTCAGTGGTTAGAGCACTTGCCTAGCATGTGTGAGGCACTGGGTTTGATTCTCAGCACCACATATAAATAAATGAATAAAATAAAGGTCCATCAACATCTAAAAAAAAAGAATGCTATAAAAAAAAAGAAGCAAAAACTCTTAGAAACAATCAAATGGAATTTCTAGAAATAACCAACCACAGAAATGAAGAGTTCCTTTGAGAGGCTTGTTATTAGACTCACAGCCAGGGAAACAGTGAACTTGAAAACAGCCAGTAGAAATTATCCACACAAAAACATTAAAGGGAATAAAAGCTTAGCAAAGACATCATCCAAGAGCTGTGGGACAGCCAGGCTCAGGGGCACACGCCTATAATCCCAGCGGCTCGGGAGGACGTTGTGAATTCAAAGCCAGCCTCAGCAAAAGTGAAGCACTAAGTAACTTGGTGAGACCCTGTCTCTAAATAAAATACAAAGTAGGGCTGGGGATGTGGCTCAGTGGTCGAGTGCCCCTGAGTTCAATATCCAGTACCAAAGAGAGAGAGAGAGAGAGAGAGAGAGAGAGAGAGAGAGAGGTGGGACAAAAATCAAACATGTAGTGCATGTAGAGTCAGGACCACAGAGGAGAGAGGAAGCAGGACAGTCATCCAGGCAAGAGACTGTCAGAGCTTTGGAACTGCCCAGCTGACATATGTCCACTCTGAACACCAGGCTCTGAGCCTTGGTGGTAGGTGATGGGGAAGGACTGAGAAATGCCCTGGGCCTAATTTTATTTATATTGCAAAGAGCTGGAAGCTGAGGCCTGGTGAAGACACACAGAATGAGAAAGGGGAAGGAGCAGGAAAGAAAGGAAAGAACCCGAGAGCAGGGTTTGGAGAGACCTTTTGGAACTCGAGGAAGCTGTTTGTTAGTGGTGACTAGCTACAGCAATTTGATTCACCTGAGTGAGGGTGAGAATGTTAAGATGGTTTTCTCTCTTCTAGGAGTGGAATATTTCTAGGACTGATTTATTTTTTTTGTTGTATTTGGGAGGTTTATTTGGAATGAAAAACAATGGAATGCTAGTGAGTTTTTCAGTTTTTAAAAATGGCCTGTGGTTAGTTATATGTCAAACCCAAACTAATGGCTGTGGTTACTTATTTAAGTTAATCTTTTTACCCTTTCCCTGAACAGATGAGACAAGGTATTAAAGAAACATGCTTAGAATCTCACAGCTGGTGAGAGACACAGGCAGACAGGGTTTTGACAGTAGTAAGTGGACTCTTAAACATTTAAGTTAAACCTTAATGTCTGACTATTGTGCAAGGCTTAATTATTATAAAACAAGCTTTTCTATTGAATATTCATAGAAATATGGATTATTTTTAATTTTTTAAAATTTTATTTGTCAAGTAATAATTATACACATGGCAGACAAGGTGATATCTTAATATTTGTATTCATTATGGATCAATTAAGTCAAGCTAATTAGCTCATCCATTACTTGACATAATTTTTTTTATGGTGTGAACATTTAAAATCTACTGTCTTAGGGATTTTGAAATGTACATTACATTGTCATTAACTATAGTCATCATGCTAATAGGTCTCAAAAACTCCTCTCTAATTGAAACATAGTACCCTCTGGCCAGCATCTCCCCATTACTCCCCAAATTCCCAGCAACGGGGCAGTCAATTTTTGGATATGACCCCAAAAGCACAGGAAACAAGCAAAAATTGGCAAATGAGATTATATCAAAAAGCTTTTCCATAACAAAGGAAACAATCAGCAGAAAAGAAGACATATGGATTAGGAGAAAGTATCTGTAAATCATACATCTAATAAGAGGTTAATATCCAAAATACATGAGGAACTCAAAGAACAAATAGCAAGAAAACAACTTGATGTAAAAATGGGCAAAGGACCTGAATAGACATTTCTCAAAAGAAGTCGTGCAAATGGCCAACAGTCATAGGAAATAGCGCTCAACATCACCAATCATCAGGGAAATGCAAATTGAAACCAAAATGAGATGTCATCTGATAACCTGATAGGATGGTGATTATCCAAAAGACAAAAGATATTAAGTGCAGGAAAGGATGTAGAGAAAAGGGAACACCATTCCACTTTCTGCTTCTGCTGGTTCACGTTTTAGTGAGACTGTGTACTTTTTGTCTCTCTTTGCCTGATTTATTTCACTTAACATAATGCCCTCAGGATTCATCCATGCTGTCACAAGTGACAGGACTTCGTTCTTTTTAAGGATGAATATTATTTCACTGTGTAAAGATACATTTTCTTTATTTGCTGATGTAGGCTTAGGCTGATTCCACATCTGAGCTTCATGGATAATGCAACAATAAACACAGGAGTGCACATATATCTCCTAATAAACTAATATGGCAATTCTATTCCTTTGTTTTTTGAGGCACCACTGTTCTCCATAATGGCTGTACTAATTCACATTATATCCACAGTGAACAAGTGTTGAACCCAGGGGCACTCAACCACTGAGCCACATCCCCAGCCCTATTTTATATTTAATTTAAAGACAAGGTCCCACTGAGTTGCTTAGTGCCTTGCTAAGTTTCTGAGGCTGGCTTTGAACTCACAATCCTCCTGCCTTAGCCTCCCGAGCCACTGGGATTGTAGGCATGCACTACCATGCCCAGCTACTGTAGCTTTTTTTTTTTTTAATATCAAGTTCCTTTTCCTTTCCTTTTATATGAGACAGGCATTTCTTTGATCCTCAATCTGTGCTTAGCTTAGTCTTATGAGAATCATATTTGGACTAAGATGCTTGGGATAGAAAAGTAGAGATGGATGGACATAGGATATCTAGGAGGTGAACTGTGAACTATAAAGTAGATTGAAGGTAGGCAGTGTGTGGGGAGATGTGTGAAAATGGAAGGGCTTATGTCAGTTCTTAAGGTGTTGCACATCTATTTCACTTTTTGTAACTATCTGTGTAAACGTCCAGTAGCAAGCACAGCCCATGGTGGCCCACTGCCTTTTGCAGGCTTTATAGATGAAAAACAAGTAATGTAGGCCCAAATGTCTGCTTTCAAAGGAACTTAAACCAAGAGAACAAGGATCAGGCAAAATAGAAAAAATTCATGGCAGTATATAAGGGTGACTAGGGTCTAATGCTCGTCTCACAGTAATGGCTCCAGGGATGTTAGACCAAGAAGAGTCATTTGTAGACTTAGGTTGTTAGGGGAAGATTGGCAGTCTTAGGATTTAAGTCCTATTAGAAAATTCAAGCATCAATCAAGCCATCCCATGAGACAAGGAAAAAGGGAGATGTCATGAAGCTAAAGGAGCTCTGGAACAAATTCACAATAAAGCAAGCTTAGCCAACTACTGCTCCCCACTGTCTACCCTACACTTAACAATAAGTAGTGATCCATTCCTGCTGATCCTGCTAGGAAGATGAGAATGGTTTGGCATTTTTCAATAAATATCCCTTATATGATACAACATGCATGTCAACACATAAATGTCTTTATATACACAGCATAAATAACATATATATTTATGTATAAAGAAAAGATGTGCTAGTCATCTTTATAAATACAATGTCTGTACTCAGTCTCCATTTTAAGCCAGTACAAATATTATGAATGGCCCTAAAGGAAATGGAAACCAATTCTTTGAATGTGACTTTCCATATACACACCTTCTGAGAACTGCCAATCTGTATTTTTCTATAAACATCCACACGGGAATTTGTCTCAATTACTTACCTGTGATTGTGAATAAGCTGAACATCTGCCAACACTTTGGGAAGACTTTGTTGTAAAAGTTCTTTATCATCAAAAATATTCTTGGGGGTGCCTCCAGACTCTATAATGAAAGACTTTATTTCTTCTTCTGACAATTCTTTAAGTTTGGGAAATTGAAGCCAGGTCTTTGACTAGAAACATCAACAAACACAGAACCATATGGTATAAAACACTTGTGCTCATAAAAGAAAGCTTTCTATCTAAAGTCAAGTTCTTATTTCAAGGTTGGTAAATAGAACTCTTCATCTAAAGACTTCAGGAGAGAATTCTTTCTCTATCAAAGCAGGGAAAGGAAAGTGCCTTAGCAATTCTAGTCTCATAATGTCACCAAAATGGCATTCCAAACTCAGAATACCAGACCAGACAGTGACTTTCTGAGGAGAGGATGGGGAATCAAAGGGAGAAGAGGAAGAATGGAAGGAATCACAGTAACTAAAAGTTACAGAAGTTTGTCATCACTGTCCCCTTTTCAAATTTCAAGGATTCTTTCCTGGCTCTGATTGGTCACTTTTCTGAAAATTGATTAAGTTCCCAGGTCCCAAAGTGAGAGAAAAAGCAATGATGCTCAGTATGAGCTCAGAGGTGCAAGAGCAGTGCAGGTTATTGTCAGGGAACTGATGAAGTGCACTTCAGAGAAATGGAGAGAGAATGACATTGGAAGTGATTTGAGGAATTTTCAATAGCAAATAGTATTTCTGCCATCATTCCCTTATCAGACCAAAGTTTGCCAGCAGGGAAAGTAGCAGCCTAATTTTTATTCCCCCGTTTCTCTCCCCTTCCCTCCACTTTCCAAAGAAAATGAAATTACTTACATGGGGGGGAACCATACTTGACACAAACAAGTGCACTGGCTCCAGATTATATTTTTCTTTTAGGTGCAGGGAAGTTATAAAAGCGATGTAGGATCCCAAACTAACTTGTGTAAAGACAAACATGATGATAACTGTTCAGCAAGACTCATGATGGTACAGCATCATAAACACAGCAATGATCATGAAAGAATCCAAAAGTGTAAGGTTAATAACTATTAAATTGGTTAATAAACTAATAATAATGGTTAATAACTATAATAATGTAAAGATATATTTTCAATGATTAGCGTCAACATAAAGAGTATTTCAAACACACTAGTATCGATGTCCCCAATGCTATAGTTTAGATCTTGAATGTCCCCAAAGGTTATGTGTTAAAGGTTTGGTCCCCAGCATGGTGTTATTGGGAAGAAATTTTAAGAGGTGGGGCCTAGTAGGAAGTCTTTGGGTTATTGAGAAAGTGCCTCTGAAATGGATTGTGGGATCCCAGCCCCTTCCTTTTCCTCTCGTTAACTTCTGGGTGACAGTGTTTTTTTTCTGCCACATGTTTCTGAAATAGACCCAAAGTGGCAGGACCAAGAAATCGTGGTTTGAAACCTTCAAAACTATGAGCCAAGTAAACCTTCTCTCCTTATAAGTTGATTATCTCAGGTATTTAGTTATAGTAATGGAAAGCTGATTAACACACACAGGCTTGAAAATTCATTTAAATTTCCTTTTTCTGCCTTAAAGATGTGTGTCACTAGGTCTTTGAAAGTGCAAATCAGCAATACTTAAAGAATTGAGGTTTGAGGATCTCTGGGAATTTCTGAGACTCCAACAGGTAGTCAAGCAGGTCAAAATTATTTTCAGGATAACACTAAAATGTTATTTGCCTTTTTTACACACATGAGTACACAGTGGATTTTTCCAGAGGTTATATGATATGAGATATTGCAAGAATGTAAATGCAGAAAGATTAGACTCCAGCTGCCTTCTATCATGCCAGCAGGTAAAGAGATTTGCAAAAGTATGAATCAATGCTATTCTTCTCATTACAATTTTTTGGGTAAAATATAGTTTTTTTTCATAAAAATACATTATTTATGTCAACAACATATGTAGGCTATTAGTGTTATGTTTTTTAATTTGGGTTTTTGTTTTTTTTTTTGTTTTTTGTTTTTTGTTTGGCAGGGGGCATTGAACCTAGGGGCACTTAACCACTGAGCAACATCCCCAGCCTTTTCTATTCTTTATTTTGACACAGGGTCTCACTAAGTTGCTTAGGGCCTTGTTAAGTTGCTGAGTCTAGCCTTGAACTCAGCCTTCCGAGTCATTGGGATTATAGACATGCACCACCATGCCCACTTGTTAGTATTATTTTTAGATAAATTAGTAATTTAAAATATTTATAATTTCTTAATTGTAGTTTCTAATATGGTAAATATCAACTCAATGCATCCTAAAAGTATAAAAGGATACTGAGATCAAGAAGTTTGTGAACTGTTATAGATATGTATATACATTATGTAGAAAAAAATACCAAGGGCTTATTCATTTGCAAAGTGCATACTTATAGATCTTATGAAAGCCCCATGTCCATAACTGGAATGTGAAGTGCAGGTAACTTGGAAACACATATCAAGAGTGTTAACAAAGATCAACTTATTCAATTTAAATATTAGAAATTTATCCTAAGAAAGCAATAACAGATTTGTACTAAATTTTCCATAAAAGTGTTCGTTGAAGTTGTGCATTAACCATAGACTTGTGAAGAAATTCCCCCAGATGCCTTTTAGAATATTTAAATACCTGTGGCCAAAAAATGCAAATGGTTTATCCTGAATGATTGGCAGCAGAGCAAGAGCAATTTCCTCAACTACCTGGTTGATGTCATTTGCAAAAGGTTCTTCCAGTCGACTTTCTCTTCCAGCAAGTCTTAAAGAGGACACTGGAGATTGGGAAACACAAGTAAGTACATGCAGATAATGAATGAGGAACTGTGATGTTTCAAGGGGTTACATTTACACAATGTGAGCACTTCCAAAGAATCAAATAATGACCAAGTCCAGTGAGTAAAAGGTTTAGAATTTGCTGATAGGAAAAACAACATAAAATACAAAAGACTAAATGTCTGAAAGATACCTTCTAATTTCAAAATACCTAGAACTGATAAATACATAGATACATGAAAGATGCATATAATTCAATGCATAGTCTAGTTCATAGTAAAGGGAAGACCTAGAAGAAGAATAAAATAAGAGGGAACTGAATTTTTCAAAAGTGAGCATGTACTAATGAAACGGCAATTCTGACAGCCATTGTCTCTATCAGAAAAATAAAACACCAGGTTTTAAAGATGACCAAAAGAGTTGGGAGACAATCGTGTAGATAAATGCTTTAAATTTGAGAGTCAGAACTGTGCCCTTTACATGAAACCAGGAAACTCTAAACTCTAAACCTTCCATGAAGAAGTAGTGAGGGAAAAAATATATATCTTTTCCTAATGGCAAAGGAGAAAGCAGAAGTTTCTGGTTTTGAAGTTGGATGTGGGATGCTTCAGGGAGTCTGCCCTTAGACTTTTTTAACCAAAGCCTTGCATTTATGCAAACTTGTAGTTTATATTACTATTAAGTATGAGAAAAAATGAAGTTGAAAAAATAACTCTTAAGTGAACCTGTTAGTAGCATCAAAGTAGCACCTATGTTAGAAGCATCTAGTACTTCCATTAAAAAGCATTGACAAGTATCTCCTCATGAATACACACAGTGTAAGTCTTTCCAGAATGAAGAATCAAGCTGATCCCAAATAGCAGTGTGCTGGAGAAAGTCTAACACACTTCAAAAAGAGTACAACAAAATCCAGCAATCAACAATATAAAAAAATCAAAATGTCTAGGATCCAATCAGAATTCACCAGACATGCTGAAAAAGTGGGAACACATGGCTCATACCGTGTTTCCAAGAGTGGGGGAGGGGACGCAAACATGAGAAACAGACAAGAAATAACAAATGATGGGGTTAGAACCTTAAAACAGCTATTATAAATATGCACAGTAATATATCTAAAAACATAAATGTGATGAGAAGAGGAAGATTTTTTGGAGACCCAAGTGGAACTTCTAGAGATGTGTAAAACAATCTCTGAAATTAAACACACACAAACACACACACACACACACACACACACACACACACACACACACATACCAGATGTGATTAACAGCAGATTAGACATGAAGAAGTTATAGTGAACTTGGAGCATTAAGAAAATGAAACTATCCAAAATTAAGCATAGAGGGCATAGGACCAAAGGGGAAAAATAGATGAGTGTCCTGTGGGTACAATATAAGTCAGTTCAACATAAATATAGTTGAAGTCCCAGAAGAACAACAGAGAGAAAGGAAATAGATATTTGAAGAAATAATGGCTAAATATTTCCAAATTTGATAAAAATTATAAAGTCACACATCCAAGATACCCTTACAGAATAAATAGTGAAAACCACATCAAGGCAAGTCATAATCAAATTGTGAAAAACATAGATTTTTTATTATGTTTTTAAGCAATAAGAAGAAAGGCATAGAGATGCAAATGTAAGAATGACAGTAGATTTCATGTCAGAAACCACAAGCAGAGGACAATATGGGAGAGGACAATTGTCAAGATGGAATTCTGTAACTTGTGACTATATATTTTAAAAGTGGAAACTGGAGACATTTTAGACTCACAAAACCCAAAAGAATTAAATGCAGCAGAATTGCACTTAAATATTAAAGGGACTTCTTCAGGTAGAACAAAAATGTCAGGTGGAAACTTTGGGTCAACTTGAACAAAGAAAATCATGTAGATAAATACAAAAGATGTTTTCTGATTTTAAAATCAATATAAAAGACAACTGACTACACAAAAATAATATGTAGGAAATAGTATTATTGATAATAGCACAATGTTCAAGATGGGGAATGAGTAACAATACTCTTGACTCATAACATTTCATCAAAAATGAAGTGGTATAATTAAATTTGGACATAGATTGTGGTAAATTAAAAAAAGCATATTGGAGATACTAAAAAGACACCTAAGAAATAAAACAGTGATTTATAGCTAATTACCCAGTGGTGGAGGTATATGAAAGTCTTTAAAAAAGAAAAACTAATTCAAAAGAAAAGAGAAGATGAAAGGGAAAAAAATATAGTACAAATTTGAAAACAAATTGCAAGATAGTAGACTTAAATCTAACCATATTAATAATTATAATGATGTGAAAGACTCAAACACTCCAATTAAAAGGCAGAAATAATCAGACTGAACACAGCAAAATATATCTACATGCTGTCAACAAGGGACACATTTTAAGTATAAATCACAGAGAAAAGATAAAAGAATAGGAAAAGATAAATCATGCAAACAATTATAAAAGAAAATAAGAATGACTGTAATTCCTATCAGACAAAATGGACTTCAAAATAAGGGATAAGCCAAATGCAATGGTACACAACTATAGTCCCAATGACTTGGGACACTGAGGCAGGAAGAATGAAAGTCCAAGGTCAGCCTGGCAACTTAGGGAAACCCCGCCTCAAAACAATATTTTTGAAAGGGCTGGGTGTCAACTGATGAATGGATTAAGCAAATATAATATATATAAATATACACATACATACAATGGAGTTTTATTCAGTCATAAAGAAGAATGAAATCATGGTACTTGCCAGTAAATGAACATCATGCTATGTGATGTAAGCCAGACTAAGAAAATCAAAGGTTGAATGTTCTCTTTCATAGCAGAAGATAGAGTGATATAAGGGTGGGGTGGATATCATAAAGGCAGAGGAAAGATCAGCAGAACAGAAAGATTGAGGGAGAGGGAGGATGAACCAGTATGGGGAGTAAATGCAGAGTGAATTTGACAAAATTATGCTAGGTGCTGTTATAAATATACCACAGTGAATTCTACTTTTGTGTATATCTATAAAGCACCAATTTAAAATATAAATGAGTAGTAGTTAGACACCAGTAGAGTAGAAGGAGAACTGAGCGAGGGGAGAAAGGAGGCACTGGGGATTGAAAAGGAACAAATTAAATTCCAGGCATGTTTAATTATGTCAAAATAAAACCAACTTTTAGGTACAACTATAATGTACCAATAAAAGAAAAGGAAAAAAAAAGAGGGGGAGATGGTGATGCAACTCAGTGGTAGAGCCTTGCATGAGGCCCTGGGTTCAATCCCAGTAAAACACACATGAGAAAAAGAAAAGGAAAAAAATATGATTCCTAAATTTGTATGCACATAACAGAGCTTCAAAATACATAAAGCAAAATCCCTAAAACTAAAAGGAAAAAGAGACAAATCTACAAGTATAGTTGTTGATTTCGACACTTTTGTTGGAACTAAGAACTCTTGATAGAACATGTAGATATAAAACCAGAAGGATCTACCAAGCAAACAAGACAGTCAACCAGCTTGACCTAATAATACAATGTTCCATACAATAGTAGGATGCACATTCTTCCAGTGGAAATGGCACTTTGCCAAAGTATACTGTATTCTGGGCCATACCACATATCTAAACTTAAAAGAACTGAAACAATACAAAGTGTATTCTCTGATTCACAACACATTTAGGCAGAAATAGAAGAAAGATATCTGGAAAAATTCAAACATAACAATTCTAATTAACATGTGTCAAAGAATAAGCCATGGGAAGTATTAGAAAATATTGTGAACTGAAAGAAAATGAAATCAAACATTGAAAATTGTAAGGTGCAGCTAAGGCAGTAATTAGAGGAGAATTTTTAGCATTACATATTAAAAAGGAAGAACATTCTAGAATCAAAGACCTAGTGGTCCCCCTTAAAAATTGACAAGGCTGACACAGTGGTGCATGCCTGTAATCACTAAGGAGACTGAATCAGGAGGATCACGAGTTACAAGCCAGCCTCAGCAACTTAATGAGACCCTTTCTAAAAAGGGCTGGGGATATAGCTCAGTGGCAAAGTGCTCCAGGTTCAATCCCCAGTACAAAAAATAATAATATCACAAATTAAATTGGTTTCCTATACATCAGAAATGAACAATTGTAATTTGAAATTAAAACTACACTGTCCTTTATATTCCCATCAGAAAGAAAAAGTGAGACACATATTTATCCATAAATCTAATAAGCAATATGTACAAAATCTATATGAGGAAAGTGATAAAACTCTAATGAAAGAAATCAAAGGATATTTAAATAAGTGGTGAAATACCTATATTTGTGGGTAAGAGGACACAATATTGTTAAAATGTCAATTTTCTACAACTTGATGTACAGATTCAATGCAATTCCAATTAAAATCTAACAAATTATTTTATGGATACTACAAGTTGATTCTAAAGTTTAAATGGGAGCTGGGGGTGTCCTTAGTGGTAGAGTTCTTGCCTAGCATGTACAAGGCCCTGTGTTCACTCCCTAGCACCATAAAACCAAATCAAAGTGCATATAGAAAGGCAAAAGAAATCAGAAAAGCTAACACAATACTGAAGAAGAGAGAGATGAAGAACTGAAACTACCTAATTTTAAGACTTACTGTAAAGCTGCAGCAATCAAGACAGCATGGTATTGGTGAATGAACAGACAAATGGACCAGCAGAACAGAATAGATAGCTCAGAAATAGCCATACGTATATATACAGTCAACTGAACTTTGCCAAAGGAGCAAAGATAATTCAATGGAGGAAGAATGTGATTTTTTGATGGCACTGGAACAATTAGGCATCCGTACACACACACACACACACACACACACACACACACACACACAAAGATTCTGACACAGTCTTTTCACAAAAATTAACTCAAAATGGATCATAGGCTAAATGTAATATGCAAAACTAGAAAACTTCTAGAAGATAACAGAATAAAATGTAGGTGATCTTTGGCAGTGAGTATTTCGAAATAACACTAAAACAGGATCTTGAATGAAAGAAAAAATTAAAAGGTACAAACTATAAACCTTCTCATATTAAACAGAAAAACTGCTAAGTTGGACTTTATCAAAATTTAAAAGGAGGGCTGGGGTTGTGGCTCAGTGGTAGAGTGCTTGCCTGGCACATGTGAGGCACGGGTTTGAGTCTCAGCATTATTATTATTATTATTATTATTATTATTATTATTTCAAAATGTTGGGGGAAAAACAAACTCAACCAACAAAGAAGATCCTAGGAAGAGAGGACAGTAAATTCAAATGGAAACACAGAGAGGAGGTTTAAAACTTGAACAGAACCTCAGGGAGCTGTGGGATAGTATCAAGTGGTACAGCACAGAAAAAAGAGAGGAAAGAGAGAGGCAGAGAAGACATTTTTAAAGACATAATGACTGGAAGTCTTCCAAATTAAATAAGAATTATAATTCACAGATCTAAGAAACTCAATGAACTCAAATTCCTATATGTGCATGTCATCTGACCTTAGATTGCTTAGATAATGGTAAAAATCAACATACCTTCCAGGGAATCATAAATGTTTTGGCCCCATTTGGCAAAATAAGTGGAGCCACTTCCTGCCCAGGGAAAACAAATCAGCTTAAAAATTGCATTAGGCTTTGGGTATAGGCAGTTGAAAACTTTCTCATTCCTAGAAAGAAAATTCAAATATATTTAACATTACACATACCATTTAAATTCTTCAAACTGAATTATGTGCGTGTTAGTGGAAATCTTTGTTAATTATAAGAAAAATGCATTTTCAAATATGAAGTGAATATCATATTTTTCTAAAAAGTGCCAAAAAAGGTTTTTATGGTCTGTGTTTGACAATTTGAATATATAAACTCTTAGGGATATGGGTGAAATAGTCAAATATTTATGTATAACACTTAATAAAAACATATCCTATGTCTAGTGAAAGTGGTATAAATGTCACTTTTGAAATCGCCTGTTTCGCGATTCAGGAAATGATTTTATCCAAACAGTTTGTGGGTATCTTCAATCTCAGTGTCTTCATTACCACCGTAGCCATTTCTCAAATCATTCAAAAGCTTTCTAGAGAATGTAATTTTTACTCTTTTCTGAGTGTTGGATAAATAATGATTTTTGAATCTGCATATAAGGGGTCACTGGAAATTTTATTCCAACATTGAAGTACCCAACCAATAAATGTTAGAAAAATTTCTTTCTGAAAAGTCATTCTATATTAATATATTTATATTCTTCACCATTTATATCTTTCCTATAAAGTTTCCCAAACCAGTCATTACATTTCTTACAAAGATATGTAACCTTCCCAAAAGGAGATCGTAAACCATAGTGGAATGATTTTAAATTCATTGTGCCTCTATTTTTTTTTAATATGTCAGTTTTGTCAGTTGATCTCAATGAACATCCCAAACAGAGTGAGACCTTTTCAGGTTAGCCTGTTGACTCTAAAGAGGACTTTGTTCTTCATACTTAAATAATAGGGAGACCGCCCATAAATTGAGACTTTATACAAATTTAGACACAAGTGACAACATTTTGGGGAAGAATAATAATTTTTGAAGAAAAAGTCCTTGTCTTATAGTTGAGCACTTCTGTTATAATTGCTTGCCTAAAGATAAAAGCAAAAGGGACTAAATTTAGTCTTTTTCTTTTGAAGGAGAACATTTGTACAGGAAGCTGTGTTCCCACTTACCAACCCCATCTACAGCAAACTTACCGATAAGGGTTCAGTCCTAAAGGAGAATTTCATAGGTGCCTGCCATGTTCTTGAAAAAATACTAAAGTCACTTTTTCAAGGAGTAAAAAACCTCTGTACTTTGTGCAAAGGTTATATGTGACTTACATGAACCTCATTCTTTCAAAGTTTTTAAGAGTCTTGAGCAGGGTGCAGTGCATGCCTGCAATCCCAGAGACTTGGAAAGCTGAGACAGGAGGATCACAAGTCTGAGGCCAGCCTCAGCAACTTAGTGAGACCCTCAGCAACTTAGTGGGACCCTGTCTCAGAATAAAAAATAAGACCATGGTGCATGCCTGTAATCCCAGTGGTTCAGGAGGCTGAAGCAGGAGATTACAAATTCAAAGCAAGCCTCCACAACTCAGTGAGACCCTATCTCTAAATAAAATACAAAAAAAGGGGTGAGGATGTGACTCAGTGGTAAAGTACCCCTGGGTTCAAGCCCCATACCAATAAATAAATAAACAAATATATGGCTCAGTGGTAGAGAGCCCCAGGTTCAATCCACAGAACAACAAAAAATGTATAGAAGAATTAATTCAACATTTCTTTAAAATTATACCATATCTTGAAAAGGTACCATATTGTTTGAAGTCAAGAAGCCCTACTTCACACTATTTAAATTATTTGGGTTCTAATGGACAAAACATGTGTTGGAACATAAGTGGGTATGGGTTTCATACTGCCTGAGGCATATATAATTTGCAACAGTCAGGGCAGTATTTAAGAAAAAGAATACAAAATTAGTTGCAGCGTCTTTGATCATTTCCAAGGTAAAACTGTCTTTCTTGGTTGGCAGTGGGGATAGGAGTAACCTTTCACATATTTAAATCAGTGTTAATCTCAGGTGGTACTCAGAACCCATTGGACAGGACACCTATTCTGCAGGTGAACCATAGCCATACCTCAGGAGAGGGTAAAACAGAGGGCTGGATCCTGCCCATTGCTGCTGATCGGGCACAGTCAGCCGAGCTACTCTGGCCTGGGGTTCTTGCCTATCAGCCCACCCACCAACCTCCTCTGCACCTTAGAGAAAGAATCAAAGACCAACAAAAACTGAACTTGCCTTCTACTTATTTATTCCCTCTTCATTTTTTATTTGAATAATGAGAATTATAATACTTGAGTTCAGAGCGACCAGAAACACTATTTAATTCACTAGTACAAGGTAGTGATAAAAGGCTGTAGAAGCAAAGAAACTCAGGTTCAAATCTTACCTACATCCCTTACCATGTGACTCTAGGCAAAGTATTCAAGTACTTTAAATTCTCAATGTCCTCTAAAATAAGGAAAATGATAAAGTCTTCCTTACAAGTTATTTTATAATAATTAAAAGTATCAAAAGTGCTCACCATGATTTTAGGCACACACTAGAAGAAAAATAAATAATGTCAATTATTACTTTTTTCATTTCCTTTTTTTAAAAACTGGGGTGGAACTCAGGAGCACTTTACCATGGAGTATATCCCCAGTCCTTTCTATTCTTATTTTGAGACAGTGTCTTGCTAAGTTGCTGAGGGTCTGTCTAAGTGTCCCAGGCTGGTCTTGAACTTGGGATCCTCCTACTGCAGCCTCCCAAGTTGCCAGGATTACAGGCATGCGCCACCATGCCTGGTATCTATTATTACTTATTTGACAGTTGACAAAACTGAGACCCAGAGATATTAAGTCGCCCAGCCAGGATACTAAGGCATCTAGAATGGGGAGAGAGCCAAGTGGCACAAGGAGTAACTTACCTGGCTGTCCCAGCTTGGTCTCTTCTCTCCATGCTGTGAGGAGATGGTACAAAATTGCTAGTTTCAGCAACCTGTTGAGCCAATGCTGAATTCAATTCCTGTTTAAGTATAAAACCTCCAATCAGCCTAGTGCACTCAGAGAAGTTACCAGATTAATTTTTTAAATGAATGACTGTAGACTACCCTGACTCCTATTAAGAAAAGAACAGGAGAAGGTGGAAGAAGACCACAAGGAATAGAAGTGTGTGTGTGTGGTGTGTGGGTGGGGGGGGGGGGGTAGGAAGCAGGGACACCTCAGTTTCCAAGGTATTTAATCATCAGCAACTCCTTGTTTGGATCACATCAGTTATGCTGCTTCTAATCTGTTTTTCCCCCCTTCTATTCCTTCTATTAAATCGTAGGAAATAATTTGGAATTCTAAGAAAGGATTCACTACCATGCCAAACTTCCAATTTTCAAACTTCAAATGTTCAGAAAAGAGAAGAAAAATAATTGCCAAAAAATCTGCAATTTATAAAGACTTTCATCCACTTCCTTCCTGAGAGCTCCTTGAACCTCCAATAATCATTTGAAGGTGACCATTTACTTCACAGCCTCAAGTGTTTATGCCACAATTGTTCCTGGCTAGTCCCTCTACCTACAGTTCTTAAAGTACAGAGAAGGTGCTGAAAGGAAGAGAATGACCTGTGAAGCAAAAATAAACAAGACAAAGAAAAACAAGACTTGCTGAAACAGAGGAGGAAAGTTTCCACAGTTTTTCTGAGAGTTCAAAGAGCCCTTCTATTTTTTTCTTTGGAGCCTTTTCTTCCCAATAACAATTCCCCAAGCTGTCTGGGCTTGTCTTCTGGGTCTGCTCTCTACCAGCATACACCTGGTAGCCATTTACAGTGCTCATCGTCTTCATGCTTTAGTTTAGCTCATCTTCAAAATTGGGAAACAGCCAGGCATAGTAGCATGGTAGACCATGCGTATAATCCCAGTGACTGCAGAGAATGAAGCAGGAAAATAGCAAGTTCAAAGGCAGCCTGAGCAACAAAGTGAGATCCTCTGCAACTTAGCAAGCTCTTGTATCAATATACAAAAAAAAAAAAAAAAAAAAAAAAAAAACCAAGTAAGTAAGCTTCCAATAGATTCCCCTACAGGACTCATCAGGCTTTCACTGATTGTGTGGAAGTAATTTCTTCTTTGGTAACTAAACATATAAACTTATAGTTATATATAGAGCCCCCACTCAGTAACAAATTCGAATTAAAACACAAATTCTATTGATTTTAAAAGTCACCTCCCTACTTAAACCTTTTCCCATATTCTCAGCATCAACCATACAAGTAGGCAACAAGGTGGCAGGAAATGGGAGTGTACCTGAAAAGCTTTTATTTAGAGAGTTGGGACTGGAACCTGCTTTCCACCTGGGTGTAGAAATTGAACCTTGCCTGAGTTCTCATTATATTACCAGGAAGTGTGTCCATTAACAGGACTTTAAGGTCCTGTGCCCAGGATCTTGAGCAAGTTAGACAAACATTCTACCACTGTTCTACACCATCATCAGCCTATGGTAAAAGAATACTTCTGCCAAGCAAAATAGAAAGGCAGAGGTAGAATACATGTTTTTGGTGAGTATTTACAACTGAAGGTTGTTGTTGAGGGCTACAAAACTTCAATAAAATTGCATTAAATTATTTCAGTTCTTCCTAAATGAAGTAGGTAATGCTCTCCTTTTAGATATTTTTTTTTTTAATTTGGCACACTAAGTAGTTAGTCATACCTATAACGACTAAACATTTGCTCAGAGTTCAAATTCATTGTTCGATAAATATTACCTGAAGGACAAGATGTTCTGCATCATTTCTTAACATTGGCAACATCTTCGGGTAAAACAATAGTGACTCTTTCTTCAAAGAAAACCACTTGATTGTAGTAGCAGAAGAAGGACAAAGGGGAATGGGGCAGAGGCCATATTCAAGAGGTAATAACTTAGATTTTTCCATAACCAATGCATATCACCAGTCCAAAGATAAAATATGCCAAGTGAATTTTAAAAAAAAAAATCCAAAAAAATGAGAAAATGTTAAAAGCAGCCAGGGGGTGAGGAGTTGAGCATGGAATATAATTTTCGAAGTAACAACAGTTAGAATGGCAGCAATGCAGAATGCCACGAGAGAATCAAATACTATCTTCAAGTGCTATAAGAAAAAACAATCCACAGAATTCTGATAGCCAGGGAAAACACCTTTTAAGAAACAGGGCAAAATAAAAACATTTTCAATTGCCACTTGCAGCAACGATATCACGGGAGAAAACACGGACGCAGACTGGAAATAAAAAAGTTCTTTTATTCTTTTTTCTTCTAACTTCTCCCTCCGGCTCCAACAACCTCTCCAACTCCAACAACTCCAACTCCAACCAACCCTCTAACTAACCTCACCCGGTTAAATACATTTACCTTAACAAGGACAAGTGCTTACAGCTCGAGCTTACAGGTGCGTCACACAGTGTTCATGGGCATAAAAAGATTCTTAGATAAATGCATGAATATCAGGTGAAAATACTTGAACACTTTTATGGCTCTCAGCTAACCGCCATCTTAGCCATCCTCAATTAGGGCTCTTACATTTCCCCCCTTTTGTTTTTAAAAGAGAGAATGCTCTAGGGCATCCATGTGCAACCAACATTCTTACCCGTCATCGGATAATCAAGGCTGTGCCCTTGACTCCTGTCTTAGGTTGATATGTCGGCCACATGAGACTGTCCCGTGGATGGGTGACGACCTCATCCGGATCAACTGTCTTAGGTTGTCCCCCTCTGGGGATCTTAGGTTGTCCCCCTCTGGGGAATCTTACCCGTCATTGGCTACCAGCCATCCAATCCAGCCCTTCAGGATCGACTGTGTGTGATGACTAACAGCCGTCCAATCGTGAGGAGATGCTGCGGTTTTAAGGCGGCAAGCCTTCTGCTGACGAGCCAAGTTCCATAGCATATCAAGTTCTTTAAACAAATCAGCTGCCCTAAGTTCTATCAAGTAACACACTGAGTTCTCTAGACAAACACGCGCAAGGCATTGTCCCGTAAAGTCCCAAACAATGAAAGATCAAAATGTTCACTTGTTATAACACGTTGATCTAGGAGGCCCCATGCATGCAGAGCAGAGGCCACACTGTTGGTGAGGTTGTTTTATGCTTGAGCAGCAGGGATGTTTGCAGCGACCGTGATCCCTGCAGCTGTAGCAGCAGCCGTCTTTTTATGTCTAGACAATGCCACCGGCAAATCTTCAGGGCCCGCTACCTAGAAACTCAAGCATCAATTATTAAAAGAAAGGCAGTGGTATTCCAGCACTGAGTCAAGAGGCGAGTTGTCAAACTAAAAAAACAGAATTATTAGATTAGAAAATTAAAGTTGATTTCTGCTCACACACATTGGTGCTTGAGCTCCCACAAACATAAGCTGGCAAAATATCATATTTAGAACAAAACAAAGAAAGACTGAGGGTATTTACTGCATTAAAGATAGATTAAAGAAAAGCTAAAGGCACTTTGGAAGAATAATTTGTTAGCTGGAACCCTCGAGTCTCTGTAACCTTCCATGAGATTAATCTGTTGAAATAACTCAAATTAATCAGCTATAAAACAAATAAAGTTAATTACAAATAAACATTTCTATGTCAAAACACCAAAATATCAGGTTATACAGCACTAGTCATATTCTTCGCTAAAGAGAAATCCCTGGGACACCTATAAATCAAAATTGAAGGTACCTTCGCTTATTAAATTATTTACCCAAATTGAATACTCTTAAACTTAAATGAATTAAAGTTATTTGGATCCATATATATATATATATATATATGTATATATATATATTCATAAGTGCTTTGTTATTTGTGACGTCACACTGGACAGATGCACAAACCTACAAAGCATATATTTGTGACGTCACATTTACATGAAATCTAGACAAGTGCACAGACATAAAGACATATATAAAAAGAAAAACACAATTGTGTGCACACTAAAGAGAGATCTTCTCGTGTAAAGGATGCTTGCTGTGATACTTGTTAAATATTGTTTGTTGGTTTTTTAATAATAGCACTGACCTGAATTGTATAGTGCTAGTAACACAGCTCCCACTCTCATATATATCAGTTGCTCGTGGTTGCAATGAAGTATAAAAGAGGATATAAGCTGCTGAAGATTTCACAGAAGAAACGGAGATATCAGAAACTTCGTGATCATCAAATTTAAACCACTGCTGTCTTACTGCATTTTTACAATAGGCAGTGTAGTGGCCTCCATCCAGCCCACCGTAGTGATTTGAAACAGGAAACAAATTATATTTCTTTAAATTGTTCTTTGGACCAATAACATACTATGACAGGTCAAGATTTTCTAAAGGGAAGTCCACAAATGTCTGTAATTTTTGCTTCCACCTGCCATCATAGGAAAAATGTTTCAAATGTACTAAAAGAACAGGTGGTAACTTCCAGATTTCTATCTTTTATAGAGAATCCCATTGAGCTCTGCAATAATTGCAATAAAATCTGTTGTTATCTGTGAGTTTTTCTTCTTTGGAAAATAATCTAAGGCAATCCTGTAATGTACATTTACTTGTGGATGCTAGTGGTAGAGATAAATACATGAAGGCCTCAAATGTCCTAGATATTTTGTGACAGGTGAGGCACTGTACTGTGGATTTGAACTGACCCTGAAAAAGTGCAACAATAATAGACTCATTAAGCTGCTTATGCTTCTGCCAAGCATGTTCTGCAGCTTTAAAGTCATCGAGATGATCATTATTTTCTTCTTTATGTCTCTTTTGATTATCAGATTTATTTAGGTCCTCATGGATTCCATCCATGAGGAACAGAAGCAATTCTTGTGAATCTTGTTGGCTGTATCCTGCAAACTGGTTATTAATCTTCCCAATAGTGATTTTAAAGTTTTTTTTTGTTGTTGTTTTGTTTTTGTTTTGTTTTGTTTTTTTTTACTGATATATCTATACTGTCCTGTCCACAGGGCTTTCATGATTATACCAAATTCTTCTGCCAGTTCACCTTTATGCCCCAACAAATTTGACCTGTTAATATCATCTTGATAACAGTTTCGGTTGAAATAATCAGCCAAATGTGGGGCATTACATAGGCACTGCAATATTGAGTTCATATAACAAGTATTTCCCAAATTACGAAATCCAGTAAGAGCTGGCCCAGATCCTCCAAAAACAGGATTGAGGTTCCAAATCTGAGAAGCAGAAAGCCTTGGAATCTTAGCTTTAGGATAGCATACTGGCTTATCAGAAAGCCCTGGTATTTTCAAAATTGTTTTCTCAGTGGCCCCTAAAACACAATATCCTTTACCTTTTTTATGATTTAGCTTAATAGGGTTAGGACCCTGTAGATTTTTATTTTTAACACCTGAGGGCTTGGTTGCGAGGTGTACCCCCATCTGTTGCAAAATATCTCTTCCCCATAGGGTAACTGGCAAGCTGGTCAAAACATAAGGCTGGAAATTTCCTTTATGCCCTTCATTATCTTCCCATTTTAAAACTGTTGCACTTTGTTCTGGGCTGCTAGTATATCCCAAGCCTCTTAAACTGGTTGAAGCCTTCTGCAGAGGCCAGTGCTTGGGCCATTGTTGTAGATTAATGATGGAAGAGTCAGCCCCAGTATCAATCATCCCCTCCATCTCTATACCTTGAATTTTCATTTTGCACATAGGCCTCCGTGAACAATCCTGAACCCAGCAAGCCATAGGTCCCGAGCCAGTGGAACCAAGTCCTCTACTGTTCCTATTTTGTGGCATACTCTTGTGACTAAGCATTATCTTTATTTCTCCTTGGTAGTCAGAGTCTATAATACCTGGTGTTACTTGAAAACCTAATAAGCTTTTAGAACTTTGTCCAAGGATAAGTCCTACAGTCCTGAGGGAAGAGGTCCTCTGACTCCCATGGGAATCAGTTGAACCCCCACTGTGAAGTCCATGGTCACCTTCAAATGATTATTGGAGATTCAAGGAGCTCATATAGATAAAAATCCTTAGCTGGGGGCGGTGGCGCACGCCTGTAATCCCAGCACTTTGGGAGGCTGAGGCAGGAGGATCGCGAGTTCAAAGCCAGCCTCAGCAATGGCGAGGCACTTAGCAACTCAGTGAGACCCTGTCTCTAAACAAAATACAAAAAAGGGCTGGGGATGTGGCCCAGTGGTCAAGTGCCCCTGAGTTCAATCCCTGGTACAAAAAAAAAAAAAAAAAATCTTTATAAGTTACAGACCTTTCATTAATTATTTTCTTTCCCTTTTCTGAACATTTGAAGTTTGCAAAAATTGGAATTTGGAATGGCAGTGAATCCTTTCTTAGAATTCCAAATTCTTTCTTAAGATTTAAAAAAGTACAACTTGGTAAATATCTAGAAAACTGAGATATCTCTATTTTCAAAATGACTATCCCACTACCTCAGCTTCCTAATAGGTAATGAGTGTTTTCTGTCCGTTTATCTGTAGGACTCCTTCGTTGCTAGTATCTAGAAATGTCCTATCATTGTCTCTTCTTGTGATAGCTACACATCCTGGTAATGGCTGCACTTACTGATACTGTAATGTGAACTGAGGCAAGATTCAATTTGTACAGCAATGTGGAGAGCAGGCTCCAGTCCCAACTCTCTAAATCAGAGCTTCTCAAGTCAGTCCCCCATTTCCTGCCACTTAGATGTAGGTTGGTAGAGGGCAGACCCAGAAGACAAGCCCCGCCCCGCTATGTTCTTGACCCCTAATCTTTCCCACCACTGTGCCAAGGGGAAGCTGAGAATGTAAAGGAGGGCTGGCTTCTTCAGCTGTGTTTTATCACGGAGTCAACAGGATTGCTGATTTACTAGATAAGGGAGTTCAGGAAGGGACAAGAAGCAAGGGGGAGGAAGGATCCCAGTTTGGGGTATGGGACACCTGGGTCTGTACTGGTGTCATTCACTGAAATAGGAAACAGAAGAGAAAAGAGCATATCTGAAGAAAGGTGGTGTTTTAACTGCCTGTAATCCCAGCTATTGGTGAGGTTGAGGCAGGAGAAATACAAACTTGAGGCCATCTGGGCAACTTAGTGAGACCTTGTCTCAAAATAAAACTTTAAGAAAGGGCTGGGCTGTAGCTCTGTGGTAGAGCACTTTCCTAGCACGTGGGAGGCCCTGGGTTCAATGCCCAGTACTCAAAAAGAAAAAAAAAAAGTGACATGTTAAGTTTTGAATGTGTTCAGTTTGAAGTACCTGGGAGGTCTCCAAGGAGGAGACTTTTCCAGAAAGTATTTGACTGTGGGGATCTGAGCCTCAGGAGGCTATTTGAAAGTCAATTGGGGGGATTTTCTGCATAGAATAGAGGTTAAATCCAAGGAATGGAATGTGATGCCTTGGGTTGAAAAACTCTGAGAAGTGTTCTTTCTAGAAGAAATTCCATGGGTATTTGTCATATTTGTGGCCAGTATCATTTCATAATTTGGGGGTTGTGGACACTTACTAATTGGTTATCAATGCTACTAACCAAATTATTGTAAGTGATACCAGTTGTTTAAAAATCTGATTCAACTTGAGATGAGACCTGGTGGTTGTGACGGGATAAAATGACCTCTCACTTTGGGACCTTGTGTTCCAGACTGACTCCTGTAGAGCACTGTTGTTGGCCAGCCTCTGCAACATTGTCCTTCTTCATGGAGAAAACACATGGAGGCCCTGTATTAGTCCATTTCCTGTTTTATCACAAAATACTTGAGAGTGGATGATTTACTGAATTAGAGGTTTATTTAGCTGATGGTTCTGGAGGTTGGGAAGTCCAAGAGCATGGTGCCAACATCTGGTGAGAGCCTTCCTGCTGCATCACAGCTATTCCTCAATCAAGATGCTGGAAATGTTTGCAAGAGTTCAGGGCCAGAGTGGTACTAATAACCCAGATGATGGACTGATGTTCTCAGACCCTGTATTTCATCAATTCCCCTGCATACCTTCCCACCCAGGGAGAGTTAGCACATTCAGATGATGAGACAGCAATTGTGTCAGCTCAGGTCTCTCTTCCTCTTCTAATGAAGCTACCATTGCCATTTTAGAGGCTGTACTCCCACTAACCCCCAATGGCCCCAACTCCAAATACCAACAACATAATTTGGGTATTGAGTTTTATCCAAACCACAGCAGGGCCCTTTGCAGATCAGACACTCACGAAGCCACACTCATAAGACAGTAAGGCCACAACTACAGCAGCGGGTGCTAGTTCATTATTACAAAAGTCACTTGTGAATGCAACCTCATAGGGATATTTTTAAATCTCCAGCTTTTCTAAGAGCTGCTATTCCCTAATCAAGATGCTAAAAATGTTTGCAAGAGTTCAGGGTCATAGTGGTGCTAATAACCCAAATGATGGACTAATGTTTTCAGAGCCTGTATTTCATCAGTTCCCCCACATATCTTCCCAGGGAGATTTAGCACATCCTGACCTTTTTCCTAAAACCTCTCCTGTCGGGATTGCTGCGTTACTTATTAATGGGGCCAAGGTCTAAAGCTACCCCCCTTTTTGGGCCCTAAAAGGGGGCTCCTTCTGCCAGCAGAAAGAGTTAAAGTAGCTTACCTGGCGAAGATAGGCTTAACGGGCAAAAGTCACCGAGTGTCTCTATCCCCACCTGATAGACGGACATCACGCCACACCCGGGGAGTTTTGGTAGAAAGCAATGCCAAAAACTCGGTTTATTGAGGAAGTTGGACGGTCTTATATAGGACATGGGCCAATCAACAGAAAGATCATAGGGACACATAAGGATCATGGGCGGATGCCATTGGCGGAGCCATTGGCCTATCTTTGGGGGGGTTTCAGTTCTCACAGCCACGCCCCCTGCTTAGCCTAGGTCCTGTAACAGGGCGTGGTAATGTAGCAAGCAGCCAGAAAGCAGTATAAAGTCCCGACACTCTCCCACACCACTCAAGATGCCCAAGACCCCTGAATGCCTTGCAGTCTTCCCCAAAGCTGAGGCAAAGCCCCTGCTAAGTCACCAGGCAGAGTCCTAACTTTTGGTGTTTTGCCTTTGCTGTACAGGGGACATGACTCAGCTGTGCTTATTCCTGTACCCTAAGTTGCTACCAAAATATAGAAAGTAAAGAACTATGCTTCCAAAGATGGTTGGAAGTTTAATGAAGTTTAATGCCCCCTCCACTCCAAATGTAGACAATTTGGGCCAAGGTACTACTAGTAATGTAAAATTTCCTGTGCCATCTCTGGCCTCATTCAGACATCCACTGCCTGTGTAACTCTTGGCTCATGTATTGTCTAGGAAGCCATTGGCTTATCAGCTCAGCCCATATGTGGCCCCCACCAGCAGTTGCATTTACAGCTAGTGATGTTTCCTTCTTTCTAGTAAAACATCAGAGGATTCAACATCCTAGGAAATAGTTGTGATCACAATTAAATGTGAAGACAGTGGTACAAAACAAATGTGCAGTTAATCACGTCTGGGCCAAGACCTCATTGGAGGATCACATGCAGTTATTCTTTAGCTGATGTCTAATTGCAGACACACTACGGGGTACAGAAAGAGTCTAGGCTAGCTTCTAGAATTATTCAGTTACTAAGAGACCTTGGGCAATGTCACACAGGGCACTCAAACCCAGGAAGGAAGGTTCGGGGCTCTGCAAGTGGAAAAGATGCAAGACGCGGTTAAGATAGTAGACATGCTTTATTCAGATGTGGCTACAGCCTCCAGCTTCAGCTTCAGCCCCCAGCCAGTTCCATTTTTTGCCCCTGATTAGTCCCCTTGTTACATATAGTCCAAATAAAGAAGGCACACCGCCAACAGGTTACACCAGTGGGCGCATGCTCACAAGCAAATGTTTACGATGTCCAGTACATACAATGAATCAGTGTCTTTCTGGCCTTGACTAACCATAACATAGCTGGTTCCCAGCCCTGGCTACACATTAAAAAACAACATAGCCTGCCAGAAATCTTGGCAAGGGAGCCTAACTGAAGCCACTTGGGGCCCGCCCAGCAGGCAAACCATATGACTTTCTGGGTCTGGATTTCCTCAGTTGCCTCCCAGCATTGGTGTCAGCTCAAAGGGTGACAGGCCACAAGGTTTCTGAGGCTTGTTTTAGTTCTGACACCCTGTGATTTAGTGACTTTCTAAGTTGGGAAATGTATGTCATGTGCCCTGCTCCCCTTCCTCTCCACAGGGCCAGTTCTACAGCTCCTCTTTGGCATAGCCAAATAACCAGTGTCACTACTCCAGAATTCTGAAGCTCACTTGTAAGCACTGCAATACTGCAATAGTACATTTGAAAACTGAGACAAACTACTCAGTGACAACTGATGACAGGGCATGCAGCGTGGGTATGTTGGGGAAAGGCATGACTCACATCCTGGGCAGGACAAAGCTGGATGATGTGAAATTTCACCATGCTACTCACGGTGACACAAAATTTAGAACATTAAAAACTGTTTCTGGAATTTTTCCTTTAATATTTTTGGACCTCAGTCGACCACAGGTAACTGATGGGGTAGGGATACTGTAGTGTGAAAATTGATAAGTCTAAGCAGTTTGGACTTTTGTTGTTGTTATTTTGCTTTATGTTTTTTTGTTACAGAGATTGAACCCAGGGGAACTTCACCTCTGAGCCACATTCCCAGTCCTTTTTAGTTTTATTTATTTATTTATTGGAGGTTACCAAGGATTGAACTCAGGGGCACTCAACCACTGAGCCACATCCTCAGCCCTATTTTGTATTTTATTTAGAGACAGATCTCACTGAGTTGTTCAGCACCTTGCTTTTGCTGAGGCTAGCTTTGAACTTGACATCCTCCTGCCTCAGCCTCCTGAGCCACGGGGATTACAGGCGTGTGCCACCAAACCCAGTTTATTTTTTATTTTGAGAGAACATCTTGATAAATTGCTGGTGCTGGACTTGAATTTTATTTTCCTGAATCACTGGGATTATAGGGATGTGTCACCACACTGGACTCACCTAAGAATTTGAATGGCAAGTCACAAAATTCTCTTTGGGATGTTTTTCATTTTTCACAGTTTATTAGTGTTCTGGTCAAGAAGTGCTCATTCAAAGACATTGACAAACTGCATTGTTACCTTCAGGATAACACAGTCAAAGATCAAAGATTCTGGATAATAGTGGAGAATAGGTATTGTGATGGTTTTCATTACTATAAATAGTTTTCATCCCTGGTTTACAAATGATATGCAAAAGTGAAAAGCACTTAGATAAAAACACTAAAGACCATTCTGTGAAAGACATAAAATAAAATTAATTAAGTATCATTAAAATGCATTTTCTTTGATACAAAGAGTCTATGTAGCCATAATTTAGAATCAGTAGAAAGGTCAAGACCTCCAGATTCTTATCCCAACTGAGTAACTTAACAAGGTCTCTGACCTAGAACAATTTACTGAATTTCTGTGCCATATTGCATTATTGTGAATTTTTTTCAGTCTCAGGTGTTAGTTATATAATTTTTTATAGAAATATTGTAGTATATTTTGTGTTTTGGCATGGAACCATAGATGACTTTTAATTGTCCTACTTAGATTAATTTCCTAAATGTTCCTTTAATGAATATGTGCTACTTTCAAATGAAAAAATGAAAAATTTTTAAAATACCTATTTTTTCTAATTCTGGTAATAAATTAACCTTCCCTTTCTACGATAAAGCTCTTACTAAGGTTTTAATGCCAGAGTTCTATTTGGTTAGTAGGCATATGGTTTATTCATTCATCTATACAAACCATTTAGGCTAGAACTATAGGTCTAAGGGACACAAGAGTAGTTTAAAAATTGTATGTTTCTGACTCCATGAACTTGTAATCTGCCATAGAAGGATAAGAAGACAGGCTTATACAACGGAATCAGATAAGAACTGAGTAAATGTGCTGCAAGAACCTGTTAGGGTCAGGCTGGGATTGTGGCTCAGCGGTAGAGCGCTCTCGCCTAGCACATGCACAGCCTGGTGTTCTATCCTCAGCACCACATAAAAATAAATAAAGGCATTGTGTATAACTAAAATAAATAAATAAATAAGTATTTTTAAAAAAGAAAGAAACTTTCAGGGGAAAGGCACCCAAATTAGGTGAGTGGGGACAGTGAAGCCAAGTCAAGCAGAGACAGAGTGGGGCAGTTAGCCAGGAAGAGAGCTTCAAGACAGTTGGTAGGCAAGTGGCAGCTAGCCCGTGGCAAACCTGGGCAGTGGGAAAAAGCCAGATGCTCTGATAATTTAGTAAAAAGATTGGTAAAGTTGGGGAAAGCAGGCTTCTCAGAGAAAAGGCTCAAGGAATGCACAAATACAAGGTCACAAAGGCCATGAAGAACTTCTAACAGCATTTAAGTTTATTTAAGAATAATGGGTACTATGGTTTGAACATGTCCTCAGATTTCAAGTGTTGGAAACTTATATTCATATGTTAATGATATCATTAACAGATGGTTAGGACCACAAAGAGGTGATTGTATCATGAGAGATTTGACCTCATAAGTGGATTAATCTGTTTGTAGATTAACGGATTAATGGATTAATAGATTACATCAAAAGTGGCTCTGTTTAAAAGTGAGGTCTTTTTGTCAAGCTTGCTGTTGAATCATGTGATGGCTGCAAGGCCTTGGTATTGTGCAGAGAGAACCCAGCAGCCAGAATGCTCTCACCAGTTGTGGGCCCCCAACCATGGCTTCCCAGCATTCAGAAACCATATAAAATAACTTTCTTTTCTTTATAAATTCCCAAGTTTGTGGTGTTAAGTTATGGCAACAAAAAATAGACTAGGACTATGAGGATGCTCTAAAGAATTTATAAATGAGTCAGATTTTCAAATTTGCACTTCAGGAAGCTAACTCTGGCTGCCATGAGGATAATGGATTGAAAGGGACAAGAAGGGATGCAGGAAACTTGTGTGGAAGTTATTGTGAGAGTCCGTAAAAGAGGAGATACAGTCTGGTCTAGGGTGGTAACAACATAGATGGAGGTTCTTGATAACTTGGACAGACATCTTCTTCAGGAGGAATCAGTAGGAATTGGAGTGAGTGGAAGAGCATAAAATAAAAACTGAGCCTCAGATTTGGGGCTTGGGAAATCAAATGCTCCTGAAAGGAAAGAGGAAGTACACTTGAGATAACATTAAAATGATATATTGACAAGTCCTGAAGAGCTACTCATATTTAAAGGAAAAGAGAGCAACCTTTTGGGTCAGGATTTCCAGTTCTTCCAGCACCACTTGTTGAAGAGGCTATCTTTTCTCCAAGGTATGTTTTTGGTGCCTTTGTCTAGTGTGAGATAACTGTATTTATGTGGGTTTGTCTCTGTGTCTTCTATTCTGTACCATTGGTCCATGTGTCTGTTTTGGTGCCAGTACCATGCCATTTTTGTTACTGTAGCTCTGTAGTATAGTTTAAGCTCTGGTATTGTGATGCCTCCTGCTCACTTGTCTTTCTAAGGAATTTTTGGCTATTCTGGGTCTTTTATTTTTCCAAATGAATTTTATAATTGCTTTTCCCAGTTCTGTGAAGAATGTCATTGGGATTTTAAGAGGAATTGCCTTAAATCTGTATAGCGTTTTTGGTAGTATGGTCATTTTGACAATATTGATTCTTCCTATCCAAGAGCATGAGAGATCTTTCCATTTTCTAAGGTCTTCTTCAATTTCTTTCTTGAATGTTCTGTAGTTTTCACTGTAGATGTATTTCACCTCTTTTGTTAGATTGATTCTCAAGGGTTTTTGTTGTTGTTGTTGTTGTTTGTTTGTTTGTTTGTTTAGGCTATTGTGAATGGGGTAGTTTTAATGTATAGAAATGCATTTGATTTATGGGTATTGATTTTATATCTTCCTACTTTGCTGAATTCAATTGTGAGTTTTAGAAGTTTTCTGGTGGAAATTTTTGGATCTTTTTGTTGGCAAATAGTGATAGTTTGAGTTCTTTCTTTCCCATTTGTATCCCTTTAATTTCTTCCATCTGTCTAATTGCTCTGGCTAGAGTTTCAAGGACTATGTCGAATAGAAGTGGTGAAAGAGGTTATCCCAGTCTTGTTCCAGTTTTTAGGAGGAAGGCTTTCAATTTTCCTCCATTTACAATGATATTGGCCTTGGGCTTAGCATAAATAGCTTTTACAATGTTGAGGTATATTCCTACTATCCCTAGTTTTTTTAGTGTTTTGAATATGAAGGGGAGCTGTATTTTGTCAAATGCTTTTTCTGCATCTACTGAGATGATCAAATGATTTTTGTCTTTAAGTCTATTGATGTGATGAATTACGTTTATTGATTTCTAAATGTTGAACCAACCTTGTATCCCTGGAATGAACCCCACTCAATCATGATGCACTATCTTTTTAATATGTTTTTGTATTCAATTTGCCAGAATTTTATTGAGAATTTTTGCATCTATGTTCATCAGGAATATTGGTCTGAAGTTTTCTTTTCCTGATGTGTCTGTCTGGTTTTGGTATCAGGGTGATACAAGCCTCATAGAATGAGTTTGGAAAGGTTCCTTCCTTTTCTATTTCATGGAATAATTTAAGAAGTATTGGTGTTAATTCTTTGAAGGTCTTGTAGAACTTGGCTAAGAATTCATCTGGTCCTGGGCTTTTCTTTGTTGGTAGGCTTTTGATGGTATCTTCTATTTCACTGCTTGAAATTGATCTATTTAAATTGTGTATTTCTTTTTAATTCAGTTTGGGTAGATCATATGTCTCTAGAAATTTGTCCACGTCTGAAGGAGCCCTAATTAGGAAGGGCTGTTGTAGCTAGCTGGAAGCCATGGGTTCCACCTGATATGTATGTGACGCACCTGTAGGCACCCGCAAACCTGAAGGTATATAACCGGGTGAAAGCGGTCCGAGTTAGGAGAACGGAGAATTCAGTCAGCCGGGCAGTCACTCGGTCGGTCAGAAGAATCAGAGCGGCCAGAACGTAGGCAGAGCGGTTACAGAAGAGAAACCAGATAGAAGAAGTAATGACTGGCCAGAGTTAGGCCGAGGCTCCAGAGGACTGGTCAGAGTAAGGCCGAGGCTCCCGAGGAAGACAGAAGACAGAAGACAGAAGACAGAAGAAGGAAGAAAGAAGAGAGAAGAAAGAAGCTCTAGTCTTTCTCTAATCTTTCTTTCTAAGAAGAAAAGCTAAGCTCTATCTTTCTTTACTCTAATCTTTACAAGAAGAAAAGCTTGCTTTAATCTTTCTCTCTAAAAATCTTTCTTTCCCTCTCTAAGCTCTAAGAAAGTAGAAGTAAAAGTAGTAAAAGCTTAACTCTGCCTCCGAGAGTTTTTCCTCCCGGTTTACGGTACCAGGCAGCTTACACACGTCTTTGAAATTTTCTATTTTACTTGAGTATAAATTTTCAAAATAGTTTCTTATTACCTTCTGTTCAGTAGTGTCCATCGTGATATTTCCTTTTTCATTATGAATTTTAGTAATTTGAATTTTCTCTCTCTTTCTCTTTGTTAGTGTAGCTAAGGGCTTATCAATTCTATTTATTTTTTCAAAGAACCAACTTTTTGTTTTGTCAATTTTTTAAATTGTTTCTTTTGTTTCAATTTCATTGATTTCAGCTCTGATTTTGATTATTTCCTGTCTTCTACTGCTTTTGGTGTTGATTTGTTCCTCTTTTTCTAGGGCTTTGAGATGTAATGTTAGGTCATTTATTTGTTGACTTTTTATTCTTTTAATGAATGAGTTCAATGCAATGAACTTCCTTTTAGCACTGACTTTAAAGTGTCCCAGAGATTTTGATATGTTGTATCAGTGTCCTCATTTACCTCTAAGTATTTTTTATATGTAGCAAAATGAAATTGAGCCCCTATCTCTCATCCTGCACAAAACTCAAAGTGGATCAAAGACTTAGGCACTAGAACAGAGACCCTGTGCCAATAGAAGAAAAACTAGGCCCAAGTTTTCATCATGTCAGCTTAGGACCTGACTTCCTTCACAAGACTCCTAAAGCATAAGGAGTAAAATCAAGAATCAATAAATGGGATGGATTCAAACTAAAAAGCTTCTTCTCAGCAAAGAAAACAATCAATAATGGTGAAGAGAGAGCCTACAGAATGGGAGAAAATCTTTACCACCTACACCTCAGAGCACTAATCTCCAGGATACATAAAGAAGTCAAAAATCTTAACACCAAAAAACCCAAATAACCCAATCAATAAATGGTCTAAGAAACTGAAGCGATACTTCACAGAAGAAGAAATACATTAATCAACAAACATGAAAAAATGTTCATCATCTTTAGCAATTAGTTAAATGCAAATCAAAATACTCTAAGATTTCATTTCATTACTGTCAGAATGGCAATTATCAAAAATGCAAGCAATAGGGCTGGGGATATAGCTCAGTTGGTAGAGGGCTTGCTTCGCATGCACAAGGCCCTGAGTTCAATCCCCAGCACCACCAAAAAAAAAAAGAAAAGAAAGAAAGAAAGAAAAAATGCAAGCAATAATAAGTGTTGGCAAGGATGTGGGGGAAATGGTACACTCACACTGCTGGTGGCACTGCAAATTGGTGCAACCACTATGGAAAGCAGTATGGAAATTCCTCTGAGAACTTGTAATGAAACAACCATTTAATCATCTATCCCACTCCTTGGTTTATACCCAAAGGACTTGAAATCAGAATACTACAGTGACCCAGCCACATTAATGTTTATAGCAACTCGATTTACAATAGCTCAACTATGGAACCAACCTGATGCCCTTCAACAGATGAATGAATTTAAAAAAAAAAAAAAAAGTGGTACATATACATAATGGAATATTACTTAGCCTTAAAAAAGAATGATCTTATGGCATTTATAGGTAAATAGATGGAGCTGGAAATATCATGCTAAGCCAAAAAAGTCAAACCCAAAAAACCAAAGGCCGAATATTTTATTTGATAAAGCAGATGCTGATCCATAATGGAAGGGGAGAGGGGCAGAGAAGAATGAAGGAACTTTGGATTGGGCAAAGGATAGTGAGGGGAGGAAAGGAGTGTGGAGATGAGAAAGATGGTGGAATGAGACAGACATTACTATTCTATATACATGACTGATTACACTACCTGTGTAGCTCTATCATGTTCAGCCAGAGGAATGAGAAGTTGTGCTCCATTTGTGTACAATGTGTCAAAATGCATTCTACTATCATGTATAACTAATTAGAACAAATTAAAAAGTAAAAAAGAAAAAAGAAAGCAACCTTGATTTTTTTATTCCTTTCAATTAGATAATCATGAGGAATCTATTCTATAAGTAAACTAGAGGAAGACTCTTTCAGCTGCTCAAAGATTCTTTTTGTTTATCTTTAGGATTTTTGTTGTACTCTTGATAAAACAGTGAGGTGTTGATTCATAAGCCCCAGAGCTCCTCTAAGAGTTCATTAGCACAACTTCTAGAGATGCAGAAAGAAGGGCCATGGGCTCAGCAGGAGTTTAGTAATGAACTTGCTGGGGCCTGAGGTTGAGTGGATATTCATGGACTCTAGAATGGAAAATGGATACTTGGTCCTCAGTGGGTGGTTACTAGCACTTATGTAGAGTCGGGTTAATGCAGAACACTTCAGATGAACAAAGAAATAAAAATGTTCTGAAAACACCATGGTGATACTTACCTACTCAACTGTTTTTTCTCCCACGGACAAGTGCCTACTGGAGCAGCCTTTACCCCAGAAAGCTGTCTCTGTCAGTCTCAGAGAATGTCACTGAAATTTCTACCACACAACATGATTGTGCAATTTACTTGAATTGCCTTTTGTCATTCCTAATCCCAGTGTGGTGGTTACGCCAATATTTTCCTTCCTTGACTGACTTAAACATATTGTGCTGGGCACTGGACACAACATGAATAAGCCACTATTTCTGACCTCCAAGGAGCTTGCCAATTCAATTTGAGATTTACTTGGTAAAAATTTTGCACATATGAATGGACCTGTTCTACTTAAATTTTGTCTTTCAAAGAGTTATGTCCCAAACTCTCCAAAATGTTTTCCCCAACTTCGCCAGTCTACAGTTTGTAGTACACACACACACACACACATTTTGTTATTAAATGATGTACTTTTGGCCCCATGACTTCATCTCAAGTCTGGTTTTGGGATGTTCTTAACTGGATTATAGGTCCCTGGTGGGAGGGTTGTTATTAGAATTCTCAAGAGAAACAAAACTAATGGGAAATGTGCATGTATGTAATTTTTATTTTTTATTTATTTATTTATTTAATTTTTCGGTACCGGGGATTGAACTCAGGGGCATGTATAGAAGCAGGGTCTCACTGAGTTACTAAGTGCCTCGCCATTGCTGAGGCTGGCTTTTATTCCCAAAGTTGGGATTAAAAATTTTTTTTAAGTTAATTTATTTATTATAAGGAAATGGTTCTGTACTTATGGAGGATGACGATCCAAGATCTGAACTTGGCAGGCTGAAAACCCAGGAGAGCCAGTGGTGTAATTCCAGTCCAAAAGATGGCAAGCTGATGTTTCAGTTTGAGTCCAAAGACAAGAAAAGACTGAAGTCCAAGTTCAGTCAGGAAGAAGAAGTTTCCCTTTTCTCAAAGGAGACTTGTGTTCTACTGAGGTTTCAATGGATTGGATGATGCCCTTCACGTTAAGGAGAGCAATATACTTTGTCTACAGATTTGGATGTTAGCCACTAACAAAAGAGACACATTTTGGGGCAAATTCCCATCTTAATGCACCTTAAAAGTGTCTTTTATTTTATTTCAGCTAAAACTTTTTGGAATACCTTACAAAGGGCCAATTATGATCTCCAAGATCACTGAGCCACCCTTAAGTTTTATTTTATGTTCCTCGAGAAAACTTGGCTCATTAATATTAAACTGAGCATACCCAGAAGTATACATTCCTCCCATTTCTAAGTGTTAGTATCCACCATTTTAACCTTTTATCAAGTGCTCTATGATCTACAGCTGAACATGCCAAGGAATGTACTTGACATATTTTCATCTTGAACTATGACACTGAACTGAGCATGCTCAGAAATGTACATACTAAATTGAGCATGCTCATCCATGTATCCACCCCTAGAGCGATTTGTGTAGGCTTCCAGAATACAATCCCCATGTTTCCTTTGTTCAAGGATAGCATGTTTTTTAGATAATTCTGGAGCGCCCACTGTGAGTAATAAATGTTTCTCCATTCTTTTATCCTCTGGTCAAGATCACTGGCTTTGCACTGATCAAGAAATGAACCCTTTGTGTTTGGTTACAAAATGTCAGTCTCATCTAAAAATGCCTTCACAAACACACTCAGAATAATGTTTGACCAAGTATTTGAGCCCCCTGTGGCATAGTCAAGTTGATCCATATAATTAATTATCACAGCATCTAAGGGTTTCCCCTGTTTTTAGCAATACCAGTGCCCTACATCCAATTGGGTTAGAGTCTAGTCTCCCTCCTAGATAAGCATGGTATAGGCATAGTTATGATATTTGGGAACCTACTAGTGCTTGGGGATTGAGACAATCCCAAGTCTCAGACTGCAGGACATAGAAACACAGGGCAATCTGAGGAGCAATATGTTGGGGGAAAATATGCTCTGAAGCAAAGATCCAGGCAATCAATCCAAAAATCTATGAAGGCAGAAAGGAGAGGTCTGTACTCAAACCAACTGGACAAAAACCAGGTAAAAGAAAGACAAGCCAAAGTAAGGAGTAGGACGTGGAGCCAGGAGAAATTCCCCATCTAGAGAGTGAATGAGATGTTTCTACTCTTGGATTATGAGTTGGATGAAAGCTCATAGAGTCACTTGCCTTAATTTGATGTCTCCCTCCTCTACCTCAACTCCTTCTTATAACAAAGGGGCCCAAGGATCCCAGGGTTTACTAGGAGGAGGCACTAATGTCATCTGACACTCTTCAAAGGGTACAGGTAGTTTCTTACAAGTATTCTTCTTGCTGAGACATTTTAAGGGACCAGGACATGATCTTGTACCACACAGTCAGGCACTCCATCCCAAGCTAAGGGATCTAGAGTCATTGGGTGTCAGAGAACTGTGTATCATGAAACAGAAAAGAGGATATAAGTAGGGTGGGCAGCCAGAGTGAAAGCCCTCTGTCCAGAAAAATTCAAGCCTCTATACCACTGTTCTATGTTCTAAAGACTCCAGCTGTATATGAAACAAAGCCCTTACTTGACATCCCAGTGGAGTAAAATAAAACGATCGACAAAAATGATAGTTAGGGTAAGAAAGAGAGAAGATGGGACTATATTTTAACCACTGAATGCCTCTCTGCAAACGGTGGCATTCAAGCAGAGTGAAATGTATGGATGCCTACCTAGAGTTAAAGCTAGAAGCCATGAGGTGGGAGTGTGCCTGGTCTGTTGGAAGGAGGGGGAGGCCAGTGTGTCTGGAGCACAGCAAGCTAAGGATCAAGTCAGAAAGTGCAGGCACCCAGATTGTATAAATACATCCATCTCAAGAGTGCCTGTTACTTTTGTCTTCAATCTTACATCCTCTCTGCTGGCCAGCATACTCTCTGTACCCATCTTATCAGAGCATTGCTGACTTGCTGAGGGTGGGGGTAAGAGACAGAGAAAGATAGTGAGGAAAAGATGGCATGGAGGTTGCTCTGTTTAATGGCTTAGTATTTGCTCTAATTGGCCTGAGATGAGACATATGAGAATCTGGGCTTTAAAGGTGGCAATATCCTCCTTAAAGGGCCTGATTAAATTACAGTGCAGATGTGGTCATTAATTTTTACTTGACCCATAGGTCAGAAAAAAATTACATTTCACAGCATAACTTAATCCATACCTGTATTCTTTCCTACATAGTTCTTTTTAATGATGGTTGTGACAATATAGTGATCTTAGGAACCACTAGTACAGGGATTCCGGGCCCTGCCAACTACAGAAAGTGCCTTTCAATGCTCTGAAAAACCTTGGATGCTCACATAACATCCCCAGGGATTCTGATTTAGTGAGTTTGGAGCCAGGACCTAGCATCCTTGTGAAAATCTGCCCTAAAGATTCTAAAGTGAAGCCTGGGGTGACATCCATGGCACTAATGGGTAATGATTAATATAATGAAACCCTTTGCTTTAAACGTGTAATCTGTATCCATGGGTCAAGAAGATCTTCTTCATTCTCTGACCATCATTTAATTCGGTGTGCAAGATGTGGGGTGGGAAAGTAATCAGGCACATTGTCTCACACCTACTGGGGTCATTAGACAAAGAGGTGATGTAGTAGTTTCCTATAGGCACAGTGAAAAATTACCACAAACTGCGTGGCAGAAATAACAGAAACTTATCCTTTCATAATTCTGGAGACTATAAATCCATTGTCTAGGTGTCTGCAGGGCCGTTTTCTCTGAAGCCTCTAGGGGGAAAGCCTCCCTTGCCTCTTCCTAGCTACTCGTAGTTGCTGGCAATCCTTAGTGTGCTCTTGCTCACAAGTGCATCACTCCAGGTTCTGTCTCCTTTGTCCCCAGGCCTTTTTCCCTGTATCTTCAAATTTTATAAGGATGCAAGTCATTGGATTAGGGTCCTGCTAATCCAATATAACCTCATTTGAACTAGATTTCATCTGCAATGACCCTAATCCCAAATAAGATCATATTTACAGGTACCAGAAGTTAGGGTTTCAACATATCTTTTTTTGGGGGAACAGAATTTGACACACAACAGGCCATGTTAGAGTGTCTACTGACCACCATCAGCACAAAGCCTAAGACCTAGTTAGTTACTTTTCAAGGACCTATGAAAATGTCTAAGATTGAAAAAACATTGTAAAACTATGAGCTCCAAAGTACAAATGGAAAATTACAAATATTAATTTTAAAATGTTGAATTGAATGTCAATAAACTTTAATAAATCTATTTCATAAATGCTATTTTTTTAAACTGTGAGTACTTCAATTTACAAAAGTGTTTATAAATAATATGTGGACTACATTTTCCTCGCCTCTTAACAATTCCTCAGTATGCATGAAGATTTGCCCAAACGTCAAACATTGAAAAATCTTTTCTAATATCCCACAGCAAAAAAAAAAAAAAAATAGCAAGTAGATTCTTGGGACATTTTAATATATTGCATGTGGTGTGAATGAAGTTTTCATGAATAAGCATGCCAAGAGCCTGCAGAGGTGACACTGGCCCTTAAGTTTCCACATACAATCTGGATAGGTGTTGTCTAAACTTGCAAGTATGATGAACCAACATCCTGGACAGCACCTTCTTGGAACCTTCTTAGGCAATTATTCTGAAATTAAGAACTGAAAAAAAAATCATGTGGAATGGACTGAGCACCCTGGGAACAGTGGAAAACCACATTCAGGGTGCTGGAAGAGATACCAGAAAAAAAATTGCACTCAAGCCTTGGTGGAAAGACCTCATCAGAGTCCATTAGCAACTGGTGCACCAGCAGCACCGAGGCAGAGTCTTACATTCATGTTTTCTAATTTTAAAACACATTATCATCTGCCCCTTGCCACCAAACCCCCACTTCATCAGGAGTCCTCTGGAGAGTAGACAGTGTCCACTCTAAACTATCAGTCTGAGCTGGGGACTGCTTCTGATCAGTGACCCCTAGTTGACCTCTTAGAGAAACAAAGTTTCCTCTGCTCTACTAAAATTCTTGCCTTTTATTGTACTCTGACACACTCTAGTGACTGACTCAATATGCTTCCCATGTTATGAGTTCCCAAGACAGCTCCAGATTTAATGGTTTGTTAGGAGGGCTTAGGGGACTCAGCATATAATTGGACAGATAGCTTTCATTTACTACAGTGAAGAGATACAAAATTAAATCAGCAAAGTGAAAGGAACATGGCATGAGGGTTAGAGGAAATAAGATTCAAGTTCTTAAGGGTCTTCTCCCAGTGGATGCATCACACGAGATGCTCTCTATTTCTCCAGCAATGATTATGACAACAGTGTGAAATGGTATCTATCAGGGAAGCTCATTACAGACTTAGTGGCCTAGCTTCTTATTTGTGCTAGCCACATAGGTATCTTCTGCCTTGTATGTACCAAAATTCCAGACTTCCAGAAGGAGAATAGCATAAACTGTGTTGTTTGCATTTGTTCGGGCATAGAGAGCCTCTTATCAGGAATGGTGGGAGCCCTCCTGAAATCAAAGTTCCCAGATGCTAGCTTCTATAGTTTGGATCTTGGTCCCCCGCCCATGGCACTATTGAGAGGTGGTAGAACCTTTAGGAGGTAAAAGGAAGTTGGAAGTTAAGTCATAGAAAGCCCTTGAAGGGGATACTGGACCTTATTCTCTTCCTTTCTGTTCCTTCCTCATTCTCTCCCTTTCTGCTTTCTAGCTGACATGAGGTAAGCAATGTCTTTCACCATGTGCTCCCACTAGGTTGCTTGAGATAAACTGCACAGCTGATCCTGTGAGGTATGCTTCCCTGAAAATGTTTGAAGTATACTGAGTACTTCTCCAAGATCTAGGACTAAAGGTGGTATTCAGGAGATGATTGGATTTTGGCTCTCCATCCTATAGAAATCAGTAATCTCAGGCAATAGTTTTCAAATTTGGTTGTTGTTTTCACCCACTGAAATTACCTGGGATTTTGTGGGCTTTTTTTTAATGCTTTTGCCTTTTAAAAATAAAAATTAATGCATAGGTCCCATCCACAGATATTATGGTTTAACTGGAATAGAGTAGGATTCAGGTATCAGTGGTGTTTTTCTTAAGATACTTGTGAGAATCTGAAGTGCAACTAGTTTGTACCATAGCTCTTTGGGAAATGCATGGTTAATGAGCAGTTGTCAGCTTCATGACCTATGCCACTATGTGCAGTTTAATGACAGCAAACTCAGGTTTCTGATCCTGGATCAAGAGAAGTTCTTCATTAGTGTTCATTCATAACTGGATGTTGGACCAAAACTTGGCATTCTGTCCCTATTTCTGCTTCAATCTAGTCTCTGAAACCAGCAACCCTATGCTCCATTGAAAGTTAGAACACCTATGACAGAGGCTCAGCACTGGCATCTAGCATGAAGCAGTTTGGGCATTTTTGTTAGCAGGGAGGCTATTGTTATGATGGACCAAGGCCTAGGTCCATCTCCCTCCATAGTACAGACGTATTTACTAAGAGCACCTGCCAGTGGTTGCAGGCTATCTCAGCAGCATCATGGTGGGCAGGAAAAATAAGCACATTATAAAAGATGGGCAAAAATAAGCCAAGAAGGAGTTTTTTCCATTTTCTAAGAAAGGGTGGCATGATGTGAAAGCATCAGCTATGTCCTTCATAAGACATATAGGGAAATCACTAATCACAAGTACTCAAGGAGCCAAAAAGGCATCTAAAGACCATGTTTCTTCAGTTAGTTTTGCTTCAAAAATATGACACGGCATTTAGAACACTCAGGATAATTACTGAGATTTCTCCAGGCAAAAATTACTTAACCAATTTCTTGGAATGGCTCTTACCTGTAACAAAATTGTTCCACGGGTTAAAAAAAAAAAAAAAAAAAAAAAAAAAAAAAAAAAAAAAAAATGGCAGTGATCATGATTGATTCTATGTTGACTTCAAGCCTCATAATATTGTTGAATTCAAAACGATGCATAGTTATTAATTTCATCTCTTCTCTGTATTTTGACATTGTTGTTGTTAACAAATTAGCACAAACTGAGGTGGGAAAATAACATTCTCTGAGAGTTCTGAAGGCCAGAAGTCTGAAATAGATCCTACTTGGTAAAAGCGGGTGGTGTTCCTTCTGGAGACACTAGAGGGCGAATCCATGTCCTTGCCTTTTCCAACTTCAAGAGGCTTTATGCTTTCTTGGGCTTTATGACATCTTCTGTCATAAAGTCTCCTTTCTCTAACTCTGATCACCTGTTGCCCTCTTATAAGGACCCTTTTGATTACATTGGGCTCACCCAAATAATTCAGGATAATTTCTACAACTCAAGATCTTTAATTATATAAAAACTTCTTTTGCCATGTGAGGTAAAATATTCACAGATTCCAAGGGCAAGGACATGGACAACTTTGGGGGTAGGTGGGGCAATTATTCTGCCTATAATAGCATTTTTTAAAATCATTTTATTAGTTGTTGATGAATTTTTTAAATTTTATTTATTTATTGGTATGTGGTGCTGAGAATCGAATCTAGTGCCTCACACACACTAGGCAAGCACTCTACCACTGAGTCACAATCCCAGCCCCTATCATAGTATTTTATTTGTTTGTTTTTTGCTTTTGGTACTGAGAATTGAACCTAGGGGTGCTTAACCACTGAACCACATTTCCAGCCCTTTTAAATATTTTATTAGAAATAAGGTCTGACTGAGTTGCTAAGTGTCTCACTAAGTTGGTGAGGCTGGCTTTGAACTCATGATCCTCCTAACTCAGCCTCCTGAGCCCCTGAGGATTATAGGCATGCATCACCCCACTGCTGACTTGTAGTATGTTTAATTGGGGGAAAAAAGAGAACAGCACCTACAGGTCTACCAAATCTGGAAGATGATAAAAGTTATGACCAGAGAGGTGCAGAAAAATGAAAGATGTGGTAAATAAGTTGATTCCTAGAAGCAATGGGAAAGACAAAAAAGAAGCTGGCCACCCTATTATCCTTTTTATGATGTGCTTGCTACAAAAGAATGCTGAAGAGGCGTAAGTTTGAACTGGGAAAATAGGGCTTTATGGTGGGCAACTAGATAGGGCCGCGACAGGTGGAGAAGGCGTAAGAACAGGATGAGCCACTGAAAACAGTGGTTCTGAAAAATGAGGGCTCAAGTTGAATGAACTGATAGACATGAGCCCCTATTCAAACATTTAAAGGTAAGAACTTGTAAATGGTGACCAAAAAAATTAGTGAAAAAGTAAACTTTCTGCAGTAATCCAGGCAGCAGTGGAATGGAAGTTGCTTTACATGGGGGAACTCAGAGGCTGACCATGTGACAAAACCTTGCAAGAAAGGCTTCATATGCAAGAAATTGTTCAGGAGGGAAATAACCACTGGTAGAAAATGGGGAAAGTGGCAAAACAGGGAGGCACCCAGTGGAGCATGTTATCCAATCATGTACTATGTGGATGACTGAAACTCAATCTTACTGGGGAAAGCCTGCCAACCAGTGTAAAAGATGAATCTCAGACTTACTCTTCCCATGCTATCAGGTTGCTGAGGACTTAAACACCTACTTCCCATCAGTCATCAGTAGAGACTACTCGAAGGGCGAAAATCACATGAGAGCCTAGCCATGCAGCCAAGGGATTTATTCACCAGCCTTTACAGCTGGTTAATGTTAGAAAAGGAATGGGGAGAGGGGAATCAGAGAGAGGGAAGTGTGCAAGCTCAGGAAGTGTGCAAGCTCAGGAAGTGTGCAAGCTCAGGAACGGAAGGTGGGAGTCTGGTCGCACAGGCCACCGTCTCTACTGCCTCTTCTCAGTCTCTGTCGTCTCTCTTCTCGTCACCTCTCTGGCTTGTCACCTCTCTCTCTTCTCGTCTCACTCCATCTGCGACTCCATTTCTCTCACCATATTAGAAGTTGATAACCCTAAAAAGACCTCTTGTTACCCTGCCCCTGCCCATCTGGTAGACCCCAAAGTTTGGGACATTCAGACTCCCTCCCTTGCTCGCTGTAACCCCATACACATACAACTCAAAGACCCTCAGTGTTACCCCAACAAAGCCCAGTACCCACTTCCAGTCACTAGCCTCAGAGGTCTCCAACCTATTATCTCAGACCTCCTGCGGAAACGCTTTCTCCGACCCACTCATTCCCCTTATAATACTCCCATACTGGCAGTTAAGAAGTCCAATGGGTCTTACTGGCTAGTCCAAGATCTTCATCTTATCAACGAGGCTCTCAGGCCCATACACCCTCTGGTCCTGAATCCTTATACCATTCTTTCCCTAATTCCTTCTTTATCTACCCATTTCAAGTCATTGGTCTCAAGGATGCCTTTAGCTCAGGAATCACAAGACATCTTTGCCTTTACCTGGACTGATCCCAATACTCAACGATCCCAACAACTGACCTGGACAGTCCTCCCTCAGGGTTTTCGCGACAGCCCTCATAATCTTTGGACAGACACTGGCTGCTGATCTCAAAGATCTTGAGTTTTCTGACTCACTCTTCTGCAATATGTGGATGACCTTCTCCTCTGCAGCCCTTCCTTTTCCACGGCTCGTGAAGACTCTTACACCCTTTTGAATTTTCTTGCCTCTCGCAGGTATCGCATTTCCTCATCTAAGGTACAACTTGCCCAGACACAGGTAGTTTATTTAAGAGTTCAGATCTCCCATCAATCAAAGACCATTACCCTAGACCGAAAGGCCCTCATTGAGGCTCTCCCATGTCCCAAGTCAAAAGAAGAGATTCTTTCCTTTCTAGGGATAGTGGGATATTTCCATGACTGGATTCCCAATTTCTGTCTTTATGCAAAACCCCTGTATGAGGCAGCTAAGGGGATTAAGGAAAAGCCTCTCCCCGAAAGCATTCAGGCTGAGTTTAGGTATCTGCAGCAGGCATTATTACAAGCTCCAGCTCTTCACCTCCCAGACCTTCTTCATCCATTCACCCTTTATGTCCATGAGGTGATGGGTCTGGCTCTAGGTGTTTTAGGTCAATATAAGGCCTCCACTTTTGCTCCCATTGCCTACCTTTCTAAACAACTTGATACCACTGTTCGTGGATGGGCCCCCTGTCTTCGGGCTCTGGCTGCTGCTTACCTACTTCTACAAGAGTCAAAAAAGCTGAACTTTGGTGCCCATATCACTGTTGCCTTTCCTTGCCATTTAAAAGATTTACTGACTTATAAGAGCCTTCAAACTCTTCCGCCCTGTCACGTTCTCTCTCCTCATTTCTTTTCTACACGATTCCTCAATCTCTTTTCAACCCTGCTCCTCTTTACACTGGATACCCTCCTCCCGGTCTCTCTGAGCCCCCAGAACATGATTGTGTAGAGATGCTCGAGGCTTTAATCCCTCACCCTTCCCACATTCAAGAAGGACTGCTTCCTGATCCTTCCCTAATATGGTTCACAGATGGCAGCTCTTTCCTTAAAGATGGGCAATGCTTTGCTGGTTATGCTATTGTCTCCCTATCAGAGGTTATCAAGGCAGCACCACTCCCTCCCAACACCACAAACTAACAGGCCAAACTAACAGTCATTATTCGTGCCTTCGAATTAGCGCTGACCAAAACCTCTCCCTCTACACAGACTCAAAATACATCTGTCATATTTTACTCTCTCATTCAGCAAATATGGAAAGAATGGGGGCTCCTGAACACAAAGGGCTCCACAGTCACTAATTCCAAACTAATATCAAAGCTCTTACAGGCCTCTCTTTTGCCCAAACTAATAGGGATCTCTCATTGTCCCACATACCAAAATGATGGGTCTCCCATGACTCAGGGCAACACAAAGGCAGATAGGACAGCAAGGGAGGCAGCACTATCTTCTTCCTCTCTCCTGGTCTCAGTCCAATTCATCACCCAGACCTCCACATCTCCTTCCATACAATCAATCCTCTCCTATCTTCACTCTCTTTTCCATCCTAACCCTCAGCTGCTTAAAACATTCACTACCTCCTTCCTCACTCTGACTTCAGAGGACACACAGTTCCTCCATCAGCTCACCTCTAAGTGCACTGTATGTCAGCGCACCAATCCATGTACTCCTCTTAAACCAGGAACATTTCCCTCTCACCAAGCTCAGGGTCAGATCCCAGGAGCCGACCGGCAAATAGATTTTACCAACATGCCAACTGTTCAAAAACATAAGTATCTCCTTGTCTTGGTAGATACCTTCTCTAGATGGGTAGAAGACTTTCCTACTTCCAACAAAAGGGCTTCCACAGTAGCTTCTATTTTAGTATCAGAAATCTTTCCCTGCTTTGGGTTGCCCACGTCCATCCAGTCTGACAATGGGCCTGAATTTGTCTCTCATGTCACCCAAAATATATCTACTTCTCTTAATATTCCTTGGCATTTTCACATCCCATATCAACCCAAGTCTTCAGGGAAAGTAGAAAGGACTAATAGAACCCTTAAGGAAAGTTTGACAAAACTCCCCCTAGAGCTGCACCTAGACTGGGTCAAGCTACTTCCCCTCACCCTCTTTAGGCTCCAAGTTCTCCCCCAAAAACCATCTTCACTATCCCCTTTTGAGGTTATGTTTGGACTGCCAGCTCTTCCACCCAGAATTTCCCCAATTCAAGGACTCTTGCCCAAAGACCTCTCTCTTCCCCTCTTGTCCTTCATCAGACATCAGCTATGGGCATGCCAAGATTGCATCCTGCTGGACCCAGGTAGACTCTCTACTTCATTCCCATTAACACCTGGTTCTTGGGTATATTTCTCCCCTCCCTAGGACACAAGAGCAGCCTCCCTTGCCCCAAAGTGGACAGGCCCCTTCCAGGTTGTGTTGTGCACACCCACGGCTGCTAAGCTTTGTGAAACCTCAGGGAACTTGACATCTTGTATTCATATCTCCAGGCTGAAACTAGCTGCTCAACCAGCTGAGGATACACAAAAGGATGACTCAAAATAATGTTTTTTTTTCTTTCTTGTTCTGAACATTTAATGGTTTTGTCTTTCTTGTTCTGAACCTTTAACCAGTTTCTCCTTAGGGCTCAACTGTTATTTCTCATCACCTCGAGGCAGAGCTTATTGGATCAACTACACCCAAATGGCTCACTATGAGAGAATATACCTTGCTCAAAGGCCTCCTGCTCTCCATTGGCCTCTTCAGTGTAAGCCTCATTGATGGAATACAAGCCGGTGGACAATAATCCCTCTCTCCTTCTTTGTGTTGTAAGATGCTGCCTGTCTTGTCATATCCCCCTATAATACCCCACATCACCCCATTTCAGCAGGAAGTAGCCAGAACAACACATGATGCCCCACTTCCTAAGAAAACAAAAAGGGGGGAATGATAGATTGGCAGGATCCAATAGGCTTAAAGGTCGCCAAAAGTTCGCCCTGTTCCACAGTAAAGGGTCAAAAGTTCGCCCTGTTCCACAGGCAGAGGGCTAAATGGTTGCTCTGCTCTCTGGGCAGGAGGTTTTCATCATCCCCAGGCAGGAGCCAATTGGCCAATTGGCCCAGAGAGCAGAGCAACCATTTAGCCCTCTGCCTGTGGAACAGGGCGAACTTTTGACCCTTTACTGTGGAACAGGGCAAACTTTTGGCGACCTTTAAGCCTATTGGATCCTGCCAATCTATCACTACTCCCAAGTGGACATTATTCTTGGCATTTCTTGTCTGCCCAGCAAGAGGCAACGAACTCAGAAGCAAGACTCTCAGGACACAAAATGCAGATGTGGTAGTTCAAATGATGTTCTAGTAAAAAGATAAAGGCAACCAGGGGGTTTGAGTGTGGAACTAACTTGCTATAAGAAAATAAATCACTAGGGGCTGGGGTTGTGGCTAAGTGGTAGAGCACTTGCCTAGCACATGCACAGCCCGGGTTCGATCCTCAGCACCATGTACAAATAAACGCATCGTGTACAACTAAAGCAAATAAATAAATATTTTTTAAAAATAAAAATAAATAAATAAATCACTAGACTGATCAATGGAATGGTTTCAAAGGGGGCTATTTCCCCCAATGCATAATAGTTACTTTACCACAGTTAAAAAGGTCAGTATGAGGATGGACCAACAAGGGTATAAGTTTAATACTTCTGCAGTTACATTTTAGAACAGGACAGGATGATCAGTGGATAACAAGTTGCATGGTTTCTGTGTTTCAAAACTTTAAATGGAAGACTGCATTTGGAATTATTTTGCAAAATGACAAACATTTACATGATGTAGAATAGAAACAATGAAAAATTGTCAAGTAACACAAAGAAAAGTTAGTAAGCATAAATTTTCACTTTGTGGACTTCTTTGTCATCACATTCCCTCTGTTTGTTGTAGTAATAAAAAGTATTGTCCCTTCTCTGAAGTTTCTTCACATAGCCTGTCTCTGGCCATCGATCTACCTGCACAATCAAAAACCAGAATATAAATATTATAACGCCTGTTTTTTAATCTCATATTTTACTATCAAATAGTCAAAAGTATAACTTGCATCAAAAAATTGAAGTATAAATTTTAAAATGCTTGTATTATTAGAGTGTTACACACACACACACACACACACACACACACACACCATACCTTAAGCTATAAACTTATAGTGTAAGAACAACTAATTTGGTGCTTCTTTCTGAAACCCAATTTCCAGGATTAAATGTCTACATGGTGGCCTTGAACGGGAAAACATTTCAAATAATATAAATTACTTATAAAAATAACCCCCAGAGCCGGGCGCGGTGGCGCACGCCTATAATCCCAGCACTTGGGAGGCTGAGGCGGGAGGATCGCGAGTTCAAAGCCAGCCTCAGCAATGGCGAGGCACTTAGCAACTCAGTGAGACCCTGTCTCTAATAAAATACAAAAAAGGGCTGGGGATGTGGCCCAGTGGTCGAGTGCCCCTGAGTTCAATCCCCGGTACCAAAAATAAAAAAATAAAAAAATAAAAAAAAATAACCCCCAGGAGGAAATCAGGGGTAGGCCTATGCCCCATTCTGAAAGCACCGTCTGCTGATTATGGATATCATATAGGGACAAAAGGAAGCAACTAGACTCAAAACATCTAAAGGCACATAAGTATTTCCTTCTGCTCAAATTTCAAGTTCACTTTAAAGTCCAGCTTTTAATAGACATTTGAGGTCATTAAACATTGTCTTTAACAATATTTTCTTTTCCCACTCTCTTTCTTATATGCTATATTGGTTTGCCTACTTTCTCAGCTGGCTTGATCTGATTTGAACATTTTTCTCTCCTTCCTTTCCAATTGCAATGGATCAGGTTAATACATTTTTGTTGTTAAATTTGTTCCTTCAGGATTTTGTGAGATGCACTTTATCATTGTCAAAAATGCATTGTTCAGGTTTTAGGAAAATCAAATCTTGTTCTTCGCCACCATCAATACAGGCAGCCATTCCTTTTCATATTCTACAAATCAAAGCTTTCAATTGTAAGAAAAGATGCATATACCACCTAAGTTTTAGGACTTTCATTTTCTAATATTGCATTTTCTTTTTCTTCTGTTTTCTTGTTTACTTATGAATTGGCAAGACAGCAGTGTGTCTGATAAATCTTAACAGGCCCTCTCACATTTACACTGTAGGAAAACAGCAAGCCTTTTTACCACTGTACGGCAAGCCTCCCTTTCTGCCTCCCATTACCCTCAGCAGGGAAATGAGGCATTCCCAAGTCGCCCTCATAGACTCCCACTTATTTACCAGGGCTCCAAAAACCATCTTGCACAGTGAATAAATAGTGCAACCACTGCCTCTGCAGAACATTTGGGGCTACCTTATATAGAATGATATTTAGAAAAGCTATACTGGGCCTGTGTTCACTGGCCTCTAGATAGTTTTCTTTGTAAACCCCTTGCCATCTCTTGATTATTTTTTTCTTTTGGACTTTGAATTTCATGACTCCCATTTGATTTGGAACTTCCTTCCTGTAGTAGAATGGACTGATAGGATTCTCATGTCCAATTTAGGATTCTCCTGTCCAATTTCCTTCTGCTCAACCAAGGAGGTCTGTAAGCACTAATAGTACTTGTCAATGGGGCAGGTTTCAGGTAAGGAAAAAGAACTTTTCTCAAACAGATCTCAGCTCATTGATAGGGACATTTCACTCAAGGCACCTTCAGTTTCCACCTTATCACTCCCTTTATTGGCACTGCAAATGCCACCAGTGGAATAGAGACTTTTATGAGGATTTTCCTCACAAGAAAGTCATTTTGTCCTCTAAATTTCTGTGCTTCTTTTTCTTAAGGTACATAGACTTTGACTTGTATACATTTTTTTTTTTTTTTGGTACTGGGGTACTCAGGGGTACTCAACCACTCTGCCACATCCCCAGCCCTATTTTCCTATTTTGCATTTTATTTAGAGACAGGGCCTCACTGTGTTGCTTAGCACCTCACTGTTGCTGGGACTGGCTTTGAACTCAAGATTCTCCTGCTTCAGCCTCTCAAGCCACTGGGATTATAGGCATGTACCACTGCACCTGGCATTACATACGTGTGTGTGTGTGTGTGTGTGTGTGTGTGTGTGTGTGTGTGTGTGTGATTGTTACTTATTTTCTAATCCAAGATAATAAGAAATCTATCAATCATTAGTGACAGCATTAATAGTTAATTAACACTTAGTTCTATTCACTCAACAAATTATTATGAGCACTACACTGCCAGGCACTTCAAACATAAGATTCATTCAATTCCTGTAGCAGTTTTCTAAAGCAGGCACTGCTGTTGCTATTTCATAGTTGAGGAAATAGAGGCTCAGTGAGGTTGAGAACCTTGTACAGGCCACCAGGTTGAAGAGGTGAGGCCAACCCAGAACTGACTCCAAAAGGCCTGTACTCTTTCATGAGTTCACTGAGTTTCTTGCAATCAGGTACTCTCTATTTTTATCTTTTAAAGCCTTTGGCACAAAAATTTGCACGTGGCAGGTATCAAAAAATACATATTGGATGAAAACACAAAGCCTGTATAATTACAAAGTAATAAAAGTAAACATGACAGCTTTTACATAGACATACACACACAAAAAAAAACACACCCCTCTTGGTTGCTTTTTAGAACTTCCTCATTAAGGCTGTATTCTGTGTTCTCTTAAATAACATCATTAGGTATGGGGATTTAGGGCAGGAGTGATAAGAACACAAAGCATGTTGTGTTTCACACTGCCTCTATGATCCTGGGTCTTGAGTATCTTTAAGGACATCCCAATCTTTTTTGCCCCCCCTGGAGTTGGGGATCAAACCCAGAGCCTTGCACATGCTAGGCAAGCACAGTACCACTGTGCTACATCCCCAGACCCAGCATCTCTATTTAAGGCAAGGAATGAAGCTTATTTTAAAATAGCATTAACCCATTGCGTTCCAAGTTTTCATTTCTGCAAATATTTCAGTAAATTGACACGAGTGCATTAAATAGGTTAGAAATAATATTTGAAAGCTTATATGTATATTATGTTAATATTATCATATATTCTTATTAATTATATTAATTATCTTATATTAACATTATTATTATTACACATTCTTATTATAATAAGATACTATATTTAAGTTTGTATAGGTATTCCACATCTGTGATGATGGGACAAAATGGGTTAAAATGACATCGATTCTAGTTTTTCCTATTTAAAAGCCATAGATGGCACAGTAATGAAAACTATCTTTTGGTAATGAGGCCAGAGTAAAATATTTGTACATATGAAGAGATGGATATATGAAAATCACAGTAACTCTTCATTTAATCAGTATTTTTAACTTAATTTCTCACCAACCATGTCAATTTAACGTCTGTTAAATTCAAGTCTCTTAAATTAAAGAGCATATTACATTTTAGCTCTGTATTTACATATTTTCCTATCTACATTTTTAGGAAGTATTAAATAGAAAAAAGCAGAATGAAGAAGAAAGATTATAAAGATCTGAAAAATTCACAACCAGGTTCTCAGAAATGGTGAGTTAAAAATAAAAAATAGAACAATAATTTTTTTTTAAAAAAACTTAGGTAAAAATAACTGTTATAACTCAAAATTTAAATATTAAATATTATGATTAAGTATTATAAAGATTTAAACATATTATTAAATATTCCTAAACTTCAAATTTTATAAATACTATGCTCAATTCTATGAGAGTCTTAAAAATTCTCCTAGTAGCCAGTAGAATAAATGAGTTAAAAGAAATTACATTATAACTGCTGCAAAGACTAGATCTCGGTCTCGTCTTTGAACAGCAAAGCAATGTCTTTACTCTCAGAAAAGCTTGGAATGTGCAACCAATCAAGATTTGTTCTCTAACAGTGTTTTTTTTCCAAGTATAATCTCCATAAAAAACGTAAGTTAACCCCTTCTGATTCATGGTTAAAATAAGTAAACAGAAGAGAGAAAGTTATACAAGAAACTGAATAATTGATAATAGAATTACCCTTTTTTGTCTGCCAGGAAATATTCTTTTAGCAGAGCTTGGTTGCTAAAAAAGCTAAAAATTTTGAACTGTCCCCAGACAAGAAACCACCTCTTGCCCCAGTTGAGCTATCAAATCACTCTTCTGGGCCTTGTCTCCTCCTCAATACGATGAGAGTTGCAGTAGAATTCCCTTCAGTTATTCTTTGTTTTTAAAATTCCTTTCATCCTCTAACAGACTCATTTTGAGTTTAGGTTTGTAGAGGCATAAATCTTACCATAGAAACTTGTTTCACTTGTTTATATTCAATTTCATCCCGATATCCTGCTTGTTGAAATCTGTACAGATTTTCTATCTCTTCTGACCATTTTTTGGCACGACTTATTGATTTTGGTTTCTCGTCAGAACTAGCCATGGCTACACAGGCCTTATTGCCAATTATTTCTGAAAGATGTTAAAACAACATTAATAGATAACTTAATAATAATGATTTTCAAATGTAACACCTAAAAAAATTACATATTGAATTGAGAACCCCAGTTTAAACACATCAGTTTTTTAACACTTGATTTTAAGATTCTGAAGGATTCGTGCTGTAATTTGGAAAACCAACAAACAAACCTCTCCCCAAACCCTGAAAGATACACAGAGAATTGTTTGTTTCTTCATCAAATAAAATTGTACTTGGAGTTTGGAGTAATGTCCTAGGAGCTGTATACTAGTCCTGGTGTTCTGGGCAATAGTTTGCACATTTCTGAAAACGTTCTTATTTGTAACTGCTCAGCAGATTGTTAAAATATCCCACCAGCATTCCATTTAATAATATTAGTAACTGTATCTCTCTTTCACTACCCCCACAACCCATTTTCGTTTCTTAGAAAGGGGGTGTAAAATCAGTCTTCTCACTCATGGCTGGGAAGCAATGGTTTCTTCATTTTTCACTTCTTAACTGCTTGGAGACATCCCAATCACTGCAATCCATTTACTCAGGTCACTGTGGCACCCGATTCTGTGATACACCAATGTGAGAAGAATACTAACACAAATTCCTTGCAAGTTGTATGGCTATCATTGCTTTTTAAAACAGTGTAGGAGATCACTAATGGTCTTGGAAATTCTAAAATACAACTCTAGTTTATTTAATTGTCCATTCCTCAAAACTTTTTAGCCAGTTTTTGTTTTTTGGATTGATTTTTTTTTTTTTTTTTCAGTGCTGGGGCTCAAGCCCAAGGTCTTTTGCGTGTGAGGTAAGTGCTGTACCACTGAGCTACATGTCTTATAGCCAGTTTTTCAAATAATCTTGCATTTGTTTTTCTCAGCTACTTCTTATTCTATTACAAAACATATCATTTAACTGAAATGAATGCCCAGAATTTTCATCATGATTCCTTAAATCTATTCTTCTAGTAAGATATATTACTGTTGACTGAAATACATTAAAGTCAGACTTCATAAAGTAGATCTTGTGAATCAATTGGCATTTTCTTAGTTTTTTCAATCACAATGACAAATACTCATCAGGTTAAAAAAGGCTAAGAGACACATTAAAAGTACCAAAAAAATAAAGGCAAAATATTAAAATGTCTACCCTTAGCATTGAGTGAACATCATCCCGAACATAATGAGTTAGTTAGGATAGACTTGAGAAGTTATACAAAGAAGTCTTATCATAAATGCTTCCACAAGAGTAATAAAGTGTAGCATTACCTGGACTTAATGGGGAAATAAGGAAAAGGAAAAAGTGGCAGACTTGCTGAATTTCAGGTAAATGTTTCCTTAACATAAAGATGTAGCCTAAAATTTCCTTCTACAGTTAATAAAAGATAATGAAAACTAGTAGGAGGCCAAACTAAGAGTCACTTGTTTCAACTCTGTGTATCAATCACACTACTGATGAAAATTGTCTCCTACTTTCTCTAGATTTTGGTTACTTATTTAACATTCCAGAGTATGACTTTACATTCTATTCTGAAACCATAATTCCCACATTTGTTTGGACTTAGTTCCAGATTTGACGTAATTTAAGTGAAGTCATTTGAATCACATGGTTCTTCTTCTGATGAAAGTAGGAACTACATGTGTGGATCCATCATTAGTAATACTGTTTGCATTTTTCCAATGTGCATACCAACATAATCAGAGAAAATTAGGGTTTTGTTAGTGTGTGAGTTTTTAAAAACTTCTGATCCTCAGTTGCAGATTTAGATTTAGGCTCATGTTGCATGTTAAAGCAAGTCGTTATTAGGGTATTGTATTAATTTATGTAAAATTTGGAATACCCAACAAAACTATAAATAAGCCACGTTTCAGTAAAAATCCTTTTCTTCCCATCCATTTTAATAGGGAGTTCATTAAATCACTGTTGCACAATAAACTAGCTAAGTAAGTTTAATGTATGTGTTAAAATATATATGTAATATATATGTATATATCATATACAATTACATGTAGAATATTATATATGTAACAAAATGGTGCTTAAAAAGATGAAAAAGTGTGGATTCACTGTATTACAAATTCTTTCAAAATCCACGTTTTTTTATATTAATTTAGTGGCTGTATTACTTATATTGCTTTTATAAATGAAGTGGTACAATCTTCACTTATGTTTTCTGCAAGCCATTTTTAAATTTAGGCTTGGTTTTCTGATACATAATAAAACACTTTTATTTGCTCATGTTCATTTACTGAATGTCATCTCCAAAACATTTTGTCACTTTCAGGTCAGTCATGTCAACTACACATATAAAAATGCTACATTTAAGAGTAGAAAATATGCTGATTCAGTTGGACTGCTGGAAATCACCAGTTTTTTTTCCCAGAGAAATATATATCTTGTAGATATTATCAGGCATTTCAAGATTTCATTTCCCAAAAATATCTAAAGGAAAAATGAATGCAATTTTCAACATAGCAGTAACCCTAGTGACTACTGTAACTGTGCTATATAGGGGTGGTGCAAATTAGACTTTTTTTTGGTCTCTCTTATTTCCACTTTATTAAAAACAATGAAACTGAAATTGGGAAATATCAACTTAAAATTCCTTGATTATTGCAGTGATTCTGGGAAATTCAGTGGCATTACTTCTGCTAGTAGCATTCAGCACTTTCAACTAAGTGGTTTCTTTAATGACGGTTATGGCAAAAAAAATGGATAAAAATACTTTTCGCCTCTATAATACTGTTTCATTTCCACAAACAGATAAAGACAATGAATGAGTTTCTAATTTGTGGAAATTCAATTTTATTAAACACTACCAGGGTTTATGTGGTACTGGGCGCGGGGGAGGAGACACCAATCTCAAGTCCCTGATGATCTAAAGTTGTACTTTAACAGCACATGCTTCTGATGTAGCCAGTCACTTCAAGCTCCCTTCTTTGCAAAACCCCTTTTCCTCTCATTTATATTCTGAAGTGTGTGTTTAACTGTTAGTGATATTAAACGCGTAAGAGTATAAGTCTCCCTAATCTTCCATTTCTTTCTCCATTTCATCATTTGTTCCTAACAGGTAGTTGGATATGGCAGAGGAGACGTTTAGCGCGTAACTTTGGCCACGAATGAATATTCCTGGGCCTTAGTTTCCTAAGGTGAAAGGTAAGCATTAGAAGGTCTCTAAAGTTCGTGCACTCCCTCTCCCAGTGTCAGAAATTTCTGAGTTCAGTTGAAAAACAAAGCAGTTACTTCCCTAAACATGCGTTAGCGGTCTATGGGCCAGGTGTTCAAATGTGCACACAGCACAAAGCCAGAATCACCCTTTTCGCCATCTCCCCCAAGCTAGCAGGATGTCCCCAGTCCCTCAAACTCTTTCTGCTAGAAAGCACCAACTGTGTCCATGAGGTATAATCTACTTAGGAAAAATAAGCTGAGAAAGTACTCTGAACACTGGGTCCAAAGGCCGAGCCTGCACAGTCGCAGTCCTTAAAGCCAAAGAGGGCGCTGGAAGGCTCAGAAACTTATAGGAGAATCCGCTGAAGTTTAGCACGGGCCAAAGACCTACACTAAAAAATGACAGGTGAAACACGTAAATACCGACAACAGCCTGGCGAATCTCTAAGGTACCACGCATCTGCAGGGCGGAAGGGGCGGAGCCTGGGCTTCCGGGGCGGAGGCCCAGCCGGGGGCAGCGGTTGATGAGGGCCCCTGTACTTGGCGGCTCAGCCACCCACCCCTGGGCCAGCTCTCCGTGGTTACCCTCGCTCAGCCGAGCAGGAGAGGCCAGAGAGGCCAAGGGGTTGGTGGTCGCAAACGTGTTCGAGCTCTCTACTCGGAATCCGTGGGCTGGGCCAGCTAGAGGCCAACTGTCCTTGCTTCCGCGACGCTCACGTCTCCTAGCAACGCGAAGGAGATGCTCCGGCGGTGAGTTTACTTAGGCCCCGCCCCGCCCTAGACTCTGCTCGGTTCCCTCAGGCCCCGCCCCCTCTGGTGAGCTTTTTTTGGGGTACAGCAAATGTCAATGGAGGATAGGATCTTACTCCTGAGCCTTACTCCTAATCAGAGGTGAAAACTGAAAGGTGTTATTGATGTTTCTTAAATTCCAGAAAGAATTCCTTAAAAAGTGAATCAGAGCATGTTTCTAGTCCATAGAGTAGAATATAATGCCTGGCAATTAGTAAACATGCAAAAAATGATATCAGTAGCTTTAATTACTTCTCTAACATTATCTTAATTATTATATTCAAAATACCATCTACACTAAAAGTTAGCGAAATTAAGAAAATGCAAGATATACATGTTGAACATAGAACCTACGTTTTGAATGTAGAACCATGAACATTCAAGTATAAAAGAGAGGCAGTGGGTGTGCTAGAGTCTGCTCATTAGGGACCACAACAACCAAGAGTTAAAATTTTAGGAATTTTGTTAGATAGTTGTCAAACGTAGTCATGTTATTACAAATTCAGTTACATAAACTTCAAATTAAAGGAACATATTAAACATGATTACTGAAACTCAAAAAATGCCATGTATTTACTTACAACTACCAAATTTATTTCCTTAGCCCAGATATTTCTCAGAACTTTAGACTTGTATAGCCGATATATACTCAACATCTGTTTGGGTGGCTGTCCAAAACAACCTCCCCAAACCTCTCCCCACAACCAGAAAAATCAAAACCCCTGCTTCTTCCACATCTTCCCCTTTCCCTAGATAACATCTAAAATCCTCTGTGTGTGTGTGTGTGTGTGTGTGTGTGCGTGCGCACGTGCGCTCGCATGTGCATGTTACTGGGCTTTGAACTCAGGGCTTCACAGTATGCAAGAATTCTATTGATGAGTGACATCCCTAACACTTTTTAAATTTTATTTTGAGACAGAGTATCTTCAGTGTTCAGAAAACACTCTGATACATAGTAGAGGATTAGTGACTATCGAATGAATAAATTGATCTTGACCATCACATTTCTTGGAATACTGCAGCAGCTTCTTACTTTCGTTCCTTACTGAGTGTTCTTTCTAAACTCTAATCCTGTGGTTCTCAAACTTTAGCATCCATCTGAATCAGCAAAAGGTGTATTGAGATGGATTGCTTGGTCTCCACCCTCATAGTTTCTGATTCAGTATCTCTGGGCTGGGGTAGAGAAAAAAAAAATTCTAACAAGTTCCCAAATATTTTTGGTAATGTTATTTAAGTGTACACACTTTGAGAAATACTATTCTAATTTTGCCTCTCACTCCTTGTTTAACTCAAGGCCAGGTTTCCCACTGCTGCTCAAGTTCAAAGTTTAAACAGCTTGACTTGGGATACAGGTCTCTTATAGTTTGATTCCTACTTAACTGGCTCAATCTTCACTTCACTTTTATGTCTCCATTATTTTTCCCCTTTTGAGCCCAATACTTGAGTTAAACAGAACTAATTTCAGGGCTCAGATTGAGTAAAAGCTTGTTCTAGGGACTTAAGCTATTCTTAGGTCTGAAAGCTAAACTCAAATTTACTTTCTCTACAAAGATTTTCTGATATCCTCTCTCTCCTTGCAAAACTAAAGTCTCCCATTTGTCCCAACACTACACTTTGGGTACACTTCCATTAAAATTCCTACCAAACTCTTGTATTTTTATGTGTTTGTTTCCATGGGTTTCTCCTTCTGCGAGACCATATTACAGGTCTTTATAGGCTATGACTGATTCCTTCATGTGTCTCCTGGTTCAGGCATGTGTCTGATCCTAAATAGATGCCAAATAAATAATATTTCCTGAAATTTATTGAGAACTTACCATTTCTCCAGGGATTGGACTTTTTTGTTACTTCCATCTTACAGATGAAAACCAAGTTTCAGAAAGTTTGGTTAACTTATCCAAGATCACACTAGTAGGAAGGGACTCAGATTGAGACTCTAACCAGGGCCTCCACAATCTAGTAACTAGGCTGTGAGCCTCCTATCTGTGTATTTTGGAATGTTAACTTGAATGAATCCAAACATTTCTCTGCCTACTTCTAAACTTACTTTTTACTTACCTTCTTCTAAAACTGAAAGAATTTTTAAAATCACAAAAACTAAAAATAAGCTGTCTGCAGCTAAATCTTATGTTAGGACACCTTGAATTTTAAAATTTTTTAACCCTTAATAATAAGTACAATACATTTTTTATTAAAAAAGTAACAAATGTTGCATTTTACATTGCTTTTTCTTATGAGTTAAATTGTGTCTTTTTCAAGTCCAAATATTGACATCTTGACTTTCTTATATGATGTTATTTGGAATAGGGTCACAGAAGTTGTAATTATGCAAGATGATATCATACTGGAGTAGTGTGAACTCCTCACTAATTCAACATGACTGTGTCCTTTATAAAAGGGAGAAATATGAACAGAAGCATGCACACAGGGAGAAGCCCATGTGAAGATAAGTCAGAGACTGGGGTCATGCTTCTACAAGTCAAGGAACACTAATGATTGACAGCTAACCACTAGAAGCTATGGGAGGAGTATGAACAGATTCTTCCTCACATCCTCTGAAGGAACCAACCTAATGACACCTTGGTCTTGCACTTGTAGCCTGCAGAACTGAGATGATAAATTTCTGTTGTTTAAACTACCCAGTATGTGCTACTTGTTATGAAACCCTAGCAAATGAATACACTTTTTAACATATATTATCTTATTGTATACTCCCTAGCATAACATGATATGCTGCTATTCTAAAAGAATAGAATAAGACACAATACATTACAATGAAAGTTATTTACACTGACAACAATTTTAAGTACATTAAATTAAGTAAAATATGTCCTAATGTGACTTCCCAACAATGATGTGTCTATCTCAATGTCTAATTATTTTTTAATATAGGGATTGATCCCAGGCCTCACACATGCTAAGCACATGCTCTATCACTAAGCAACACCCCCTGCCCTTCAATAATGAATTTTTAGGTATTCAAAATAAGCTTATTAGCAGTTTTCAGTCTTATTGGGATAGAAGGAATCAAAGATGTAGAAATAGAAAGAGTTCTGAGATTGTTGAAAGATGGAGATTTCCAACTAGGGAATGAGGGTCCAGAAAACAGTAGATGACACTGTTGTGCATCTCACAGCTTTGTTTTGTGTTTTTAAACAAACACCCACTGGAGAAATTATTCTTAGGATTCAGCATCCAAACCTGGACTTCTTCTGAAAAAAATATTTATAACTTAAGAATGCCACAAACTAGGAAATCATTGTGTTTCCTTCTTTCCTTTGGCCTCTTAAAGAGCCAAGTCCAGGCCCTGCAGCCCATACAAGTACTTGTGTGTATGTCTGTGGGCTGTGCTTAGCCATTTTCATTATCTGTCCCATCTTTCCCTCTACCTTGACTCTTTTTCCCTATATCCTTTTGTATTGTATTCAATTGTGGAAAAAAAGGGGAGATAAATAAATAAGCAGATGAATCCTGTCTTGACTTTCCAGGAGCTCCACATTCTTTAAGATTCTGTAGGTATCAGCCTCTACAGAATTTGTTGTTACATATTGACAACATCACCACAGCAATAGCCCTCCTTTATTCTAGGAAAAATCATCTTATACCAAATCAACGGTGTTGCCAGTAGTAGAGTGGTAGAGTATTTTACTTAAATTAGTGATTATGGTGTTTATACCTCTCCCCTCCACTGCTCTTTTTTTTCTTCCCCTTCCTCCTCTTAATATTAAGATTTCATGAGAATCTGTACATAAATAGAACTCTGAATATCATGGCTGCAAGGATAAGCTCCTGTTCTCTGTATATGGCATTCTGATTCCTGATCCCCCTGGTTAGAACTTCTTGTTCCTGGCTTTATTCTCATATCATTTTGTGTCTCTGCAGAAGCTCTGATTTACCATATTCTGCAAAGAGGCGTGTAGCCGCTTGAAGCGATGGCCGCTTGGAGCAATGAAGCCGCGGGAAGAAGTTTAGAGGTGAACTGGAAACAAACAGCTTTTTATTCTGATAACTTTTCTCTCTGGCTCTAACAACGACTAACGCGCACCACACACCACCAAAAAATGGCGCTGACCCAATCAGCAATCTCGGCTCAAGTCCCTCAAGATCCCGGGCCAAGTCCTGTGAGACTACGGAAGGCGGCAATGTCCAAATGGCCCATAGTCAACCGCAATTTAAGCCATCTCCCCAAACAGGGCTCCTGCAGAGGCGGTCTCCAAACTGATAAACCACTATTTGAAGGCACTTTTTAGCCAGCTAGGTAACCACCATAAGGCTTGTCACAGTGTCATTGTATAAGCAGGATTTTAAAAGTGTTCCAGTTTTTGTGATTAATAATACTGTATTGTCTGGAGAGACTTGTTGGGGAGAGGCACAATAAATGCCATTGTGACTACATATTTGGTGGGTCTTAACACTTTAATAAACCTCTTCAGAGCTTGCCCCATCATCCATCTGTATACTCTTCTAAAAAATATTTATTTTTTAGTCGTAGTTGGACACAATACCTTTATTTTAATTTTTTATTTTTATGTGGTGCTGAGGAAGGAACCCAGCGCCTCGCACGTGCTAGGCGAGCACTCTACCACTGAGCCACAACCCCAGCCCCTCATCTGTATATTCTAATTTCCCAAAAATATAGCTTAAACAGAGGTAAGGAATGGGGAGGAGGGTGGACAAGGCTAGCAGATAAGACACTGCTAGGATTACTACTTCTTTGCCCTAAGAGCATGCTTCTGAACTGTGATTATTAGAGAGAGTTCTTCCCTAAATTTATAGATTATGTATATATACAGAGGAGCGAACGACTAAGTATGGAATCTACCATGAGTTTGATGAACTTTTCGTATAGGATCCTCATGGCTATAGAAATTGCGAGGAGAAAAGCAAGCTCGGTTTTTGACAGACAAGAAGAGGAACGCAGTCAGATTTAAAGCCAACTCCGCAGCCCACTTCACAGGAAAGCTGCTCTTCTTCCTTCCAGGCCCTTGAGCCCACCCAGTCGGGCCACCTTACTCTACGTAAAGCCACAAGCTCACCATCCACAGCTCAGCTCCGACCCTTAAGCCTGATGTCCAGGCGGCGGGAACAGAAGGACACTCCTTGGCACCGCCCTCAGCCGCTAGGCTCCTCTGATTGGTCGTGGCTGCATTCGGCCCACCAATGGCGAGGCGGCGTAAAGGTTCCCGGAAGTGGCGGTCCGACCTATGTCAGCCTCTGCTTCAGACGCTGGTTTGGGGTTCAGTTCTCTGTGGCGCTATGAGTTCCTTTGAGGGACAGATGGCTGAATATCCCACCATTTCCATTGACCGCTTCGACAGAGAGAACCTGAAAGCCCGAGCCTACTTTCTGTCCCACTGCCACAAGGGTGAGTGAGACCTGCGCGCCTCCCACTTCCGGAGTGCAGGGTATTGGAGTGACTGTGACTGAGGGGATGGGACCCTGGAGCTAGAGGCGGGCAGGTTGTGGGAGGCAAGGGAGGACTGGAAAGCGCACATGACCCAGTCGGCTCTTCAGCTTAACACTTTATTCCTAGATCTGCACAACCTGGAGTAACAATGACTGCCAATTGCGCACAGTGACACTGGCCAGTGTGGTCAGGCACTTTGAGTTCTTTTGGTCGCGCTCCTAGTGGGGGATAGTCAGATGTTACTGAGGTTTAGTTTGTTCTTCCTCTGTGTTTTCCCACCCACTGCTCTTTACCATGTGTAAAGAAAACAAGTTTCAGATCAACTTCTGTTATAGCCGCCTACAGTAGTTAGCTAGCATCTGTGCTCATACCGGATCAAGTTGAACAACCTGTCGTAAGCTGTGCCAAGTGCAGGCTACCCCCTCTTCAGATGTTCTGTACACGCTTAATCTGAAAGATTCATTCTACTCTAGGATGGCAGGATTTACCTTCTAGAAGGCATCAGGCAACCAGAATTCTACAGTTCTACAGATGGACACATTTAGGGGTGGAGTTTAAAGTATCACATTTCATGATACTGACCCGAGGCTAGATGCTCCAGAAGAAAAAGCCTGTGTCCATTTTTAACATATATTTTGCTGACTAGTAAGTCAGCGAATTAATTACTTTGCTGCTTCATTATTTTGCAGTACTGATTAAGAAACCAAAGCCCTCCAGCAGCTGCCTCTTCCAGTGCTGGCTTCTGGATTAGCTATGGAGGAGTGAATCAAGAGTGTAACAAATTCATGCATGCATATAATAGTGCAGAATTATTTTAAAGCAAGTTGTGGATGTAGGAATTGCCTTTCCTCATGTAGTTGGTGTGAAGACCAACTATTGTCTTGAGTGTGGAATCAATCACTTTAACCTGATAGTTGACATTACTGCTTTGGGGAAATGCCTCTGTTTCTTTCAATGATCTCTCTTTAATGAGGAAAACTTGGACCTCCCCCTTTTGATTAGCTTACTATGACACCGAGAGCCTGTTTATTCTTGAGAACATTATTTTTTGTTTTGTTTTTCATTGAGAAGCCACTGCTAGATGAGGATGCCCATATTTTTACTCATTGGAGACTCTGAACTCAAAATGTGATTGCCATTCCTTTGAATTAAAATTAGTAGAGTTTATTTGAGCAAAGAAAGACAAAATACAATTTGTGAATCAGGAAGCTTCCAGAACCAGTGCAGGCTCTGAGAACAGCCTAGGAAACAATTTAATTGGCTACAGTTTAGTCAATCAGCCATTCAATTGGTTATAACTTAATTAGTTGATTACAGAACCTTTTGCTGCTAACCAAAGCCCAGTTACTGTGACTAAACTATATTGGTTTGCTTTGTTGTAGCTTAGTGCAAGAGCCTAGTTCAAATCAATGGCTTCCTACAAAATTTAGTAACGGTAGTGATTAAAGTTTATTTAGGAACTTGCCCTTCTTGTTTAGGATTAGTGAGTTTGAAGAGTAATTGATCTAAAGGAGTTTGTGAGATCACTATTATGTGTTTGTACATTAGATGAGAAATTGACTTTCCCTACTGTGGAGCAGTTTATAATAACTTTTCCTTTTCTCTAATCACATGCGAATTTATTTATGCAAACTCAACAAGGGCAAGAACTCAACTTCTGCTTGTAGTCTCCCACATTTCTTACTATTTTTTTTTTTAACCATTTGGAGGCCTAGGCTTCTTTGACCATGCTGTACACTGGCTACCCTAAATCAAATATGTTGAAGTCCTAAGCCAATGTTATAATATTTGAATATAGGTTCTAAAAAGAAGGTAATCAAGTCTAATGGGAGAGGTGGGTGTGGTGGCTCACACCTATAATTCCAGACTCAGGAGGCTAAGGCAGGAGGATTGCAAGTTTGAGGCCACCCTCAGCAACTTTGCAATACCTTGTCTCAAAATGAAAAACTCAGTTTTTTTTATTTTGGTAAAACACACCCTGGGTTCAATCCCCAGTAAAAGAGGAAGAGAGAGGGCTCTCTCTTTGCAGAAGCACACAAGGGGAGACAGCTCCAGGAAAAGAAACCAAATTGGCCAACATCTTGATCTTGGATTTCCCATCGTCCTGAACTGTGAGAGATAAAAGTGTGTTATTTAAATCTCCCGGTTTATGGTATTTTATTATGGAAATCTGAACCGACTAATATAGAATACCTAACAATAGAGTATTCTTTAGAAAAAAATAAATAAATACATTAACATCATAATATTATTGAAGTGGGTCATGGACCCATCTGGAGCCCAACTCTGTTCTCAGGGTAGGATTTACTGAGCATCAGTAAGGTTCAGAGGATAAGAGGGCACTCATGGCTTGAGATAGTGGCCCAAGGTTGGAGAAGACCCCTTGAAGGGGTAACTTAAGATGATTTATTCTTGTCAAGGAAAAAGAAAACCACTCTGGAAAGTAGGCTCTGGATGCAGTCAAGGAAACTCACCCAGGTTCTCTTGACTACCGGTTAGGAAGGGCCTCACGATGGTCATGATACAAAGGTACAGGGTGCTGCCTGCTGCATTATTTTGAGAGAATAGAGTACAGAGTCTTGATTCAGCCTCCTTTCTGCTGGAACACAAGTTCTTTGGAAACCTTTAGAATATACCCAAAAGTCCTAACAACTGGACCAGGTACAACCTGAGGGGATTCACTTTCTTAGGGGACAGGTGATTTGTCCTGGAGGGGCATGTGTCCCATGAGGTATGGGGACTGCTTTGTTTTCTCTGGATTCACAGATCCCCAATTATAAATCAAAGTCTTATGTGTATGTGGTGGTAGTGATAATCAAAAGATTAGAAATACTTTGATGTAGTTAAACAATATAGAAGTGTTTGGACATTATTATCCAGGCCTTTATACACTGAAGAGTCACAATATATTAGAATGCACTCTGTGGTTAATGAACTATTTGATATAATTGTTAGCTTTCTTGCATGTCATCTTTCTGTGTTGGTTAACTCGGAGGGCTGTGGAGCAAGTCTGTGTGGCTAGTAATGTCCCACCTTTCAATCCAGCAGTCACAGTGGACTGAGCAGATAATGAAACACTGCTGTTGAGCTGTGGCTCAGGCCCGGGAAAGAAGGTTTCACTCTCAGGTGGTTGAAAGAAGATTCCAGGTGTAGTTGGGATAGTAGACATGCTTTATTTGGAGATGGAAGCAACCCCTAACCCCCTGAGTGTTTCCATAGGACTTTCTTATATACAGGCTAAACAAAGAAGGCACATACTCACAGGCAGATGTTTATGACTTTGAGTGTACACACTGAATCAGGGTGTTCATACTTTGGCTTTGTACAAAAAAACATAACCTACAGGAAGCCTTGGTGAGGAGCCTATCTATAGCCATCTTGGGCCTGCCCTATGGCTGCTGATTCTGGCCTTAGCCTGAATGACACCCTGGAGTCCAGTGGACATACGCTTTAACTTCTAGATGGACTAACTTAAGTGGTGGGAGTTGAATGGGTCCCACAGTACGAGGCCCAAAGAATGTTTGGGTTGAGGACAAGAGTGAAGGGAAGTACTAGAAGTAATTATCCAGCCAGTGGTTCCTCAGGGCAGTTCAGACTCTGCCCAAGATGTTGGCGGGGGGGGGGGGGGTGTCACTTTCCTTTTAAATTGCTTTTGATGGCTCAGTGTTGGGCAACTTTTAGTGATTCCTGTCCTTTTCTCAGAGGGATTCCTCATCTTAGAAGAAGGGGCCCACAGCCCACCTAAATCAGTCTCATAAAAGTTTACCTCATGTTTCTCTTAACAGGAAGCATCCCAAGATGACTCAGTTTCTTTGGGCTAAGGAATACTCTGGGGAAAAAAAAAAAAAACATGTTTATGATTTTTGTTCTCCTGTTTTTAGATCACATGAAAGGATTAAGGGCCCCTACCTTGAAAAGAAGGTTGGAGTGCAGGTGATTTCTTTTACTACATATTTGTGTGTGTGTGTGTGTGTGTGTGTGTGTGTGTAAACATTTTAATTGGGAAATAACATCTAGATAGAAAAGTGCATACATAAGAAGGGGACAGACTGAACTTTTACAGAGTGAACACATCTACCCAGATCAAGAAATTGAACACTATCCCAGAGCCCCTCCCTCCTCCTGGTTGTTCCTCCTCCCAGAGGTAACCCCTATTACTCTTGTCATCATGGGTTAACTTTGGTTGTTTTTGAACTTTTTATAGTCATACTGAATAGAGTCTTACGTTTTTCTTTGATTTAACATTATATTTGTGAGATTCATCCATGCTAATATCAATAACATTTGTCTTCATTTCTGTGTGTGTGTTTGTGTGTGAATGGTCTTATAATAATCATTGGTTGTGTTCGTTTTTTGTAACAGGGATTGAACTCAGGTGTGCTTAACCACTGAACCACATCACCATCCCTTTATATTTTTTATTTTGAGACATTGCCTTGCTTAAGTTGCCAAGGCTTGCTTTGAACTTGGGATCCTCCTGCCTCAGCCATCTGAGCTGGTGGGATTACAGGCATGCACCATTGCACCCAGCTGGATACTTTTGTAAGAGCCTTAATGAGGAGGTAGCTAAGATGGCAGCTGGCTGAGAGCCAAAGAGGAGGTGTTTAATTGTTTTCTCCTGACCTTAATGTAATCAACTAAGAATCTTTCTGTGCCCGTGAACACTGTGTGATGCACCTGTAAGTTGAGCTTGTGACACGTATACTTGTTAAGGTGAAGAGTATTTAACCAGGTAGGGCTGGCGAGAGAGGGTGGTTGGAGTTGGAGAGGTTGTTGGAGTTGGAGAGAGAAGTCAGCAGAAGAAACAAGAATAAAGAACCTACTCATTCCCAGTCTGCCTCCGAATTCTTTCCCGCGGTATCGTTGCTGCAGGTGGCAACACTTTTTTTTGTTTTTTTGTTTTGTTTAGTTTTGTTTGTTTGTTTTTGTACCAGGGATTGAATCCAGGGGCACTTAACCACTAAGCCACATCCCAGTCCTTTTTATTTTTTATTTTGAGACAGGGTCTCACTGGTTGCTTACAGCCTTGCTAAAAGTTGCTGAGGCTAGCTTCAAACCTGCAATCTTCCTTCCTCAACCTCCCAAGCTGCTGGGATTACAGGCTTGTGCCATCATGCTTGGCTTGGATCTGTGCTTAAAGGTGAACTGTTGGACTCTTTTCCTGAAGCCATTGCTTAAATCTAAATTCCAAGTTCTCAAGATATATATTTGGAAAAGGCCTTTTTGATTTTTAAACCAGTGGCTGTTAGGCTTCTCTGCTACCTAATAGCAATAATTTGTGTTCTTGATAAAGATAACTAATAATTATTGAATACTTACTGTATTCAAGGCACTATGAATTTCTTCAGGAATTTTTTTTTTTTTTTTTTTTTTTTTTTTGTGGTACTGGGGATTGAACTCAGGGGCACTCGACCACTGGGCCACATCCCCAGCCCTTTTTTGTGTTTTTATTAGAGACAGGGTCTCACTGAGTTGCTAAGTGCCTCGCCATTGCTGAGGCTGGCTTTGAACTCGTGATTCTCCTGCCTCAGCCTCCCAAAGTGCTGGGATTACAGGCGTGCGCCACCGCGCCCGGCTAATTTTTTTTTTTTTTTTTTTGAGTGCCTACAATGGGCAAGGCATGGTGCTGGAGGTTGATAATTAAGTGGTGAGTGACACTGATGAAAATCCCTATCTTCTTGGAGCTGACATTGTCATTAAAGCCTCTTGATAATCTTTTAGATAGATACTATTATGATTTCTATTTTACAGATGAGAAAACTGAGGAGCCATAGAGGTTAAATTAGTTCCCCAATGTCATGCAGCCAGTAAGTAGCAGGACCAGGATTTCAACCAGGTCTGTCTGATTTCAGAGCCTACATATCAGCTATCCATTGCTGCATAACAAATTGCCTCAAAACTGAGTGACTTTAAACAACAGTAATTATGTATAACACCTCAGTTTCTGTGGGTCAAGAATTGTGAGAAGGTACAAGGAGAATGGCTGGTTTCTGCCTGCCTGGTGGCAGATGGGACTGATATTATCTGAAAAGTCAGTGTCTAACACCTTGACTGGGAAGACTCAAACAGCAACAACAAGGGCTAGAACATCTGGGGCTCTTTGGGCATATCTCTGTCTCTAAAAGCTCTTTAGCCTGGTACTACTTAATGGAGACACAGTTAAAAAGTGTATGTCCTAAGAAAAAGTCAGGAGGGAACCATATTGCCTGGAGAGCTAGCTCAAAAGTCATGCAATTACTTCCACCACATTCTGTGGTTAGGCAGTTACAAAGGCTTACCCAGGTTCAAGGTGAGGGAACACAAACCCCCTCCTTCAAGTAGAAGAATTTTGGTATCTGTTTTCTAAGAAGAACATGAGTGCAGGGGTTTATAGTAGTGTGTCCATCTTTAGAAATATGCCATGGACTGTATTCCTAACCTCTAAACTATACTATTGAATTTTTAAAGTTCATTATAAAATTGATTTCTAGTCACTGAACAAGTAAATACAGGGGCTGTGGGTATAGCTCATTAGTAGAGCACTTTCCCAGCATGTAAAAGGGCCTAGGTTTGATACCTAGCACCACAAAAAAATAAAATAAAATAAATGCAGTAGATCAGCCTGAAGTAAAAAAGCTTAATATTTAGTAGTATCTTTCCAAATGTACCCGATTATGTATGCAAATTTTTTCTTTTTGTAGCACTGGGGATTGAACCCTGAGCCTCACACATACTAGCCATGTGCTCTATCTATACCCTGAGCCCCCTAATGTATAATTTTAATATAAGAATGGTGAGGGACTTCTTTTTAAAATTACTTTCTTATAGTTAATTTACCAGTCTTTTCCATTATGGCATTAGCTTTTAGGGTAAGTGTTTAGAAAGGCTTTCCTATCCAATATAGTGAAATCATTCTATTTTATTTCATGTATTTGATGTTCATATCTAAACCATTAATCCATAGAATTAGTTTCTTTTGCCATACTAGGGATTGAACCCAGGGCCTTGTACATACTAGGCAAATGCTCTACCACTGAGCTACATCTGCCAGTCTCTTTTATTTTTTATTTTGAGATAGGGTCCTACTGAGTTTCCCAGGCTGTCCTTGAGTTTGCAATCCTCCTGCCTCAGCCTCCTGAGTTACTGAGTTTCCAGGTATGCGCCGCTGTGTCTGATTTGGTGAAGGACTTAGGGATCAGAGGGCAAAGCACTTTCCCCTCTCTTATGCTCCAGGTAGAACTGAAATAGACATTGGGCATTGGTATGTTGGGAGCTTCTCTAAGGTTTTTGTGACAGTGTTTTTGGAGTTTCTAGAGAAACTGAAGCTGGACAAAGTACATTTCCTGGTTGCCAGGGTGCTCATTTTGGAATGTACTAAAACAGCTGTTTTATTTTTTTTCTTTGTCTTTTCCTTTCAGCTTGAAGGTTTACCTGTACTGTTCTCCTGTTACTAAGGAGTTGTTGTTAACTAGCCCGAAATACAGATTTTGGGAGAAACGAATTGTAAGTTTCATTTCTTGAATAACTAATTCTTTGTGTAAGTTGGAAATATTTTTAGAGGTAGATTGAAAAATAGCATTGAAATTATTAAAAGCCTAATTTCTCACACACTGTAGTTGTCCAACATTAGTTAGAATATTGATATTTACTCTTAAGCAGTCTGAGAGGTCATCATTTTGTTAATTTTTCTTGTTTCTCCTCAAGAGTTTGATCTAGGCCTTCAGTTTCATTTATTTAATTTCATTGACTTTAGCTAAAGTGCATTGTAATTTTTTTGGAGGCAGGGTGCTAGGGATTGAACATAGGGCCTCTCACTTGCTAGGTGAGTGCTCTACCACTAAGTTACACCCCAGCTCTTCTTAATTTGAAACAAGATTTTTTTAAAGTTGCCTAGGTTGCCGGGCGCGGTGTCACACGCCTGTAATCCCAGCACTTGGGAAGCTGAGGCAGGAGGATTGCGAGTTCAAAGCCAGCCTCAGCAATGGCGAGGCACTTAGCAACTCAGTGAGACCCTGTCTCTAATAAAATACAAAAAAGGGCTGGGGATGTGGCCCAGTGGTCGAGTGCCCCTAAATTCAATCCCCAGTACCAAAAAAAATAAAAAATAAATAAAGTTGCCTAGGTTAACCTCTAACTTGTGATGCTTCTACCTGAGCCTCTCAGATAGCTGGAATTACAGGGGTACACCACTGTGCCCAGCTTGCATTGTAATATTTTAAAGTAAGATGTTCATTGACATAATTGCTAAGTCTTTTTTTTTTTTTTTTTTTTTTTTTGAGATGGGGGTCTCAAACTTTGTCTGTGTTGCCCAGATTGGTCTTGAACTCCTGGGCTCAAGTGATCCTTCTATCTCAGCCTCCCACATAGCTGGGACTGTAGGTGTACACTATACTGTTTGACTGCTAAGTCTTTTTATTTATATCATGAACTAGATTAGGAAAAATAAACATAGTTTATGGGTTATAATAAGAAAGGGATAATAAGCATAATAATAATAAGATGGATAACCTTCTGGCAGAATAAAATGAATCTCTCTAATGTAAGGTAGTAAAGGGGAGAAAGTCAAATACAAATATGATGTATAAAAAAATGACAGAAAAAGTCCTAGTATCACAGTAAATATTATAAATGTGAATGGATTTAATTCAATTCTTGACCAAAATATAAATCCTCAGGGTTGTGGCTCAGTGGTAGCACACTAGCCTAGCATGCGTAAGGCACTGGGTTTGATCCTCAGCACCACATAAAAATAAAGATATTGTGTCCACCTATAACTAAAAAATAAACGTTTAAAAAAATAAGAAAAATCTGCAAAAGATATAGATAAAAGGATAAATAAGGGTTGACATTTAAAAACAAAAACAAAACACAGAAGGGGGAATATGTACCAAACAAGAAGCCAAACATATAAGAGTAGCAATTTTTATATCACACAAAATAGAACTGAAGGCCAAAACAAAAATACCATAAGATTTAGGGAGGATGTCATTTACTGTTACAAGGGAAATGGACCAAGATGGATACGAACATATACACAGTTGACATAAGAGTCTCCATCTGCATAAATAACTGCAGACCCTGTTTCACACAATGCAGGATCAGAGAAGGAGGACCACCGTGAGTGAATAGAATCTGGGCTTATTATGTGGGCTAGGCCTTAATGCATTGTGGGAGCTGGGTCAAAAATGATCACAAGTGTCACTGGAAGTCAGTTTGACACCTGACTGACGAAAGCTTTCAAGTCCTGCCTCCTTTTCCTTTGCCCCACATTTGAGTGAGTTGGCAGGGGAGCCTAACCACGTCTTGACACCAATGTGAAGTTCAAATAAGGCAAGCTCAGGCCTACCTACCCCTTTGCCACAATAAAAACCTACTTTCAGGGGCTGAGTTTGTAGCTCAGTCTTAGAATGCTTGCCTTGCACGCATGAGGCCCTGGGTTCCATTCCCAGTATTTCGAAGGGGCAAGAGAGAACAAACTATTCCACGCCGCCAAGACAAACCGACCCGCCAAGAAGGGAACCGGAGACCAACAACCCATACCTCAGAAAACATCCAGTAGAGTAATCTATATCCACAACAATTCAATGATATATTTCAACAAGCCTCTCACCCCACACCGCCACAAGAAAACCCGCGCCCCGACAAACGACACAACGAACACCCCTAGCGATCCAACAGGCACCGGTCCGGACAACGCCCACGGGCCACCCAACCCCGAAAGGCCACACCACCCCCGCCCAACAAACCAACCCGAGAGAACAAGAAAGAAATCTACGATGGAAGCAGAAGCGAAAGAAGCCACGGCGTAGGACGACCCCAACCAACACACAACAACGCAATTTAAACCGCCGGAAACTGCAGGACGATAGTCGACACCCGACCAGCACGAGAGGACGGGAGAGCCACGGCTCCAAAAGTGACCACACGAAGAGCCATAGAGCGCCCGGAGCGCCCTCCCCCGAACAGCGGGGGCGAATCAGCCAGCAGGCACAGGGGAAGTACCTGCGAGAAACCAAGACAATCGAAAGCATCAAAATCACAGAAGTAACCACCCCAGGCGGGAAGACGCCGAAGCCATCGGGGACCCAAAGCAGACCCCCATAAGCCCACAAAAAAGATTCACCCTCGACTGCACCAGACCAAGGAATAGAGGCGAAAAAAGCAGAGGCCAGAGAATACGACTAACGAGACACTCCACCAGGAACCAAACAGACACCCCCACAAAGCTAAAAACAATTCATGATAACCAGACCGGAACGCGCAGAAAAGACAGGAAACGCCAGCAAAGGAACGGCCACCGCACCGGAAACCCCCACCCCACCCCAGACAAACGAAGAGGGGAAAAAAAGGAAGGAGCAAGAGCCGGGCAATCAAATATCAAGACCAAGACCCAGAATAAGGGGAATTACACAGACGGCCCCGACGAGACCAAGAAAAGAAAGGGCGAGCCGAGACAACCCCCCTCCGAAGAGGATCCAGCCAACGACAGGCGATCAAGCGACAACGGCGAGGCCACAAAAACCGAAACGATACACCGAAACACGGAGAAGGCGAGACCACGGAGGACCGGAAACGGCGGAAGCGGCCGGGCAAGCCGCATCCAAGTACCCGGGGGGGGGGAGGTAAAGAGAAATACAAGACCAGAGAGCACCCAGCAATCACTAGTGACGCAACAAGCGGTAACGAAGGCGACAGTACAGCGATAAAGGAACGCCGAGCCAACGTGCGATACTAAGCACGACCGAAAACCACACCACACGATACCAAAAGCAACGAGAACCGAAGAACCGCCAACATGAAACCGAACAGACGACCGCGACAACCGGAAAACCAACCACAAAAACAAGAGGACGCGCACGACGACGCAAAAACAAGGCCACACCCGCCCGCGACCTAAGGATGACCACCAAAAGCTTCATGATATATAACCAGGAACCGAAACACCACAAAAAGACAAAACAGATTCAAAAATAAACGAGGCCACTAGACATACAACCGAAAGAACCAAGGGAGAGGCGACAACCTGAGAACAGGATAGATAGCAAACGACGATCACAAGAAGCGGCGCACCAGACCACTCGCAAAAACGAAAAAAAGAGAAACCGAGAGCAGATATCACAGGAGCAGAAGAGACCAGGCCGCATTACACCTGAGACCAAACGAGAAAAAGAATCCGAGCGCCGACACCAAAAGAAGAACCCGTGGGAGACGTGCGGCACACGGGCCCCCCCCGCACAGGGAACAGGGATACCAATAAAAACGACGGCAACCACCCACAACGGGCACGCGGGAGCCGACAGAACAAGAGGTGCTAGCATTCAAATAGAAGGAAGGCAAGACAAAACGAAGAAGAATATTAACGAGACTCGTCAGAGGCCTGGAAACACCGCCAAGCATAAACACACATGAAAGAAAAAAATCAGAACGACGGCGATGATCTCATACGGACGACCGGACCAAGCACAGTAGACGCAGACAGGAAGCCAACACCGCCAACAACCAGAACGGACGAACGAGCAAACCAGGGCAAAAAAGCGGGGAATGGGGAACTCTGCGACAAGCCACGCCACAAAGGCCAAAGAAGGCTGAGCAACAAAGCCGGAACACGCTCAAAAGGGGGAAAATGAGCGGCACACTATGATATAAAGGAAGACGCCGCGGACAGAGCAAAACGAAAAAAACGCAGGCACAAGGTTGGCGGCGAAACGAAACGAGCCCCCGCTCTCGGCACAAGGTAGAGCCGCACCAAAGAGAAAGAAAAAAATAAAAACAGGAGGGAAGAAAAGGCGGCGAAAGCAAAAAAACCAGAAAGAAAAAGCTGAGTCAAAAGGCCCCAAACCCTTAGGAAGAAAGGAAAAAAAGAGACAGAGAAAGAAGCCAAAGAAAGAAACAATGCAAGCGCGGACGCCGCCGGGAATGCGGACGGAAACTTCCAGGGAGGAGCAGCCCACAAAGAGAAAACAGACCCAACACAGCCCCGCGACAAAACAAATGAACCAGAACTGAAGTACGAAAAGACAGCAAAGAGATGGACAGGCGAGGACGACCAAACGGCACGAAACGGAGCACGATAGGGGCTACACTGGGAAAGCGGGAAAAATCAAAAACACGCAATCAACACGGAAAAACGCGGCGGCAGAAAGAGACGAGCAAGCAAGGAAGCCTCAATACGCAAACCCCGCGACTAAAATGAACCAGGGACAACACCGAAAGAACCGCGGGACGACGAACAGGGATATATGACACGCCGAGAGACAAAGCGACCAAGAATCCGATCCCTCAAGAAAATCACCGTAGACACACCAAGCATGGGCGAAGTTGAACGTAGAACAAGCCACGAAGAGCAGCCCCCGAAAAAAAATGGAGACAAGGGAAGCAGGCAGCAGACAAGCATGAAGCACCCCCAAAAACCAGTACCGAGTACCCCGAACCGAGAGAAGAACAGATCGCCGCCGAGAAGAGCACACCGAACACAGACGACGAAGAGGACGACATGCTGCAGACGGAACCAAGAGAGGACGAGAAGCGAAAGGACTACGGGGCCCACTCAAGAAAAGGCCCGCCACCGACGGGAGCGAAGCGGGATGCAAAGAATGAAAGAGAAGAATGACGACAAAAAGAAGGGGGCACCTCACTCCGGAAGAAGAAGACAGTATAGGAAAACGTAGCAATAGACGGCCCGAACAGCGGGAGAGGCAGTAAAACCTGACTCCCGGCAGCCACAACGAACACCAGGAGGATAGAAGCGTTAGCAAGGAAAAGGTCGAAAGAATAGAGAGAATGGCACACAAGTACGGGAAGCCGCATACCACAACATATAGCCCTGGGGTACCTAGACAAGCCACCCAACTGAATGGGCAAGGGGAAAAGACCGCCGACCCACCCAGAGGGATAACACAACAACCACATCAGGATTTCCACAAGACAGAAGAGCAGCAATCGATCACACCGACCCAAGCTCCGCAGACGGGAACCAGAGGGACAACAGGGACTAACTCAAATAAAAAGCCAAAGAGAGGCGAAACAAAAGGCCCAGTAGAGTATCTATAGTCCACAACAATTCATGATATATTTCAAAATCACTAGAAGACCGGGCGCGATAACTAAGCCGAGCGAGGACCAGAAGCTTGAAAGCCCAGAAGACCAACTGTGCTACACATGGACCAGACGCCGTAAGGGATCGCCCGCCAAGACACAGTCCCCCAACCACTCGAGGACACGCCACCACAATGGGCGGAGAGCCTGGGCGACCGCCAGAGGGAGAGGGAGAACGGAAAAGAGGGGGACGGACAAATACCCCCTAAAAACGGAGCGCTGGAAAAACACCGAGATTGGCGCCCAACCAAAAAAGCGACACGAGCAAACCAGCAGCTAACCACCCCCGGGCCACACAGTGGCCGAAAAGACACCGTGATGAGAAACCGGGGGGGGGCCCCAGCCGGACCACAAGAAGACGTAAAGAACAGGCGCCAACAAACCACAGCACGACAACCCACACAACACCGAAGTAAAACGGAACGCAAGCACACAGGAAACAAAGAGCGCAGCTCCGGACCCCGCAGCACGCTAGAGGCACAAGGCCAGCGGGCCTCCGCAACACGACGGCACCAGGACGACCGAAGCAAGGCACGGACTACAGAACCCACCGGTCCAAGAACACCGTCGAGAGGTTCAGCAAAGGAAGATGGGACTAACGCACGCAAAGGCGAAGGACAGCAACCCGAGAAGCGGGGGGAAAACGAACAAAGAATAGGACACGGTCTAATGCCAAACGGAAGGTCTGCACGAACGAGCACAGCGGCAAGACAAAGATGCGGGACCCACGGTGAACAAAAACCGGGGGCGAAAAACAAAGAGTCGAACGAAACAAAGCGAATCAAGCGCCAGTAGGGCACAAGCGCGAACCCGCACCGACATTGGCAAACTAAAAAAGGGAGAACACGGGGACCGGGGAACCAAGGGGCAGGCAGCACGAAGGGGGGGGGGGCCCCAATCGACGGCAATCGGGAAAAACAGGCTAGAAAATCCCCCGACACTCACACCCCCAAAACAAAACGGCACCACAGACGTAGGATAACGACCGGCGAACCCCGGAATGCTGTAGAAGTAGATAAAGAAGAAACCGAAACGCGGACCTCGATACTAAGGCTGACACGGCCACCACGTCAAGAAGGGGGGGACCGACCTCAACGCAGGTGAACACAACTTATGATAACCGCCCCAGTAGAGTATGAAAAAGCGATATAGTGCGACAAGGACCCCACGGAGCCGAGCTCACAACAATTCATGATAAGCCCAGCGATATTTCAAAATCACTAAAGGCAACGCCCCGAAGAACTAGACCCAACGGAAAGAACAAGGAACCCCAGAGACAGAAAGACACACCAGAAAATAAGGGTACGGTGCACAAACTCCACCAAAACGTAGCCAGCGCATAGCGCACCATGCAAGAACCAAAAGTCAGCCCACGGCGGGACAGGGGAGAACAAGACATCTGGGAGTCAGCCGCAAAGGGCAGAACACCCGAAACAAGAAAAAGAGACTGACACGAGAGGAACGGGCGGCCCCCTCAAGTACGGGAGCGCAGATGGGACTACTGTGTTTAGAACCAGGGAGAGAGCAGAAGAATCGAGAGGGAACGGCCGAGCGACTAAGGCACAGAAACAAACACAGAGACGAGTGAGAAGGGGAGGCGAGGCAAACCGGAGAAACGTCAGGGCGGGCCATCGAGTGAGGGCAAACAGACAGGAGACAAAACAACGGACAAAAGGAACATCAACCGACAAGCACGGCGCGGAGAAAGAGGAAACGAGAGGACAACCTAGATAAGGCATGAAAACAACAGAAGTTAAACCAAGAACGACACCAAAGGGGAGCGAACCAGAAGTCGGTCGAGCGAAGAAGGCGAAGCTAACGAACTATAATGGACTTGAACGCCCGAGACGGCAAAAACACACGACACAGACCGCGCACAACGAGAACAACCAAGACGGACGGATACAAAACCGAGGGGGGGGGGGGGGGCAGCACAGGTGGAATAGCAATGTCAAAGAACACGAGAGAAAACGCACGCCCAGGCCGACCCGGGACAAAAGTTAGCAAACCCCCCATAACCGACAGAGCGCGGGCCCTTAGCGTCGTCCACGACGCGGAAACCCAGCGGGCCACACCCACCCCATCCCCCAAGGACGACAGAGCAAGTTACCATCCTACCAAGCTCGAAGAGACCGGAAGAGCCGGGGCCACTAAGAGCACATAACGGAACCAGACCCGGGCACGCGACACGTCCCGACCAGGCCCCCCAGCCCCAAAAAGGCGCGGAGAGAGACCAAAGCTCTAAGACCAGACCCTGACAGAGGAAAAACCGGCAGGCCCACGCCCTCAGAAAAAAATAGGCAAACAAATAGACGCAGGAGGAGGACCATAGAAGCCACCAACCCCGACAAGGACAGAGGAGACACGTCGAAGGAACAACGCCAGAGGGGAACCCAGTCGCAAGAAACAGGTACAAAGACTAGAGAATAATCAAAAAGGAATGTCACGACACAAGAGGAAAAAGTACGAGAATCTACAACAAACCCACCCAACCAAGGGGGCGCGGGGCGAATGACGGCGCTCAGCGCAACAAAAAGAACCCTAAAAAACCCCACGGACAGCACGGAAGCACCGACGTACGAAGACGCATGCACGCCGGAACTACAGCCAGAACAAGGACGGAAGGCTCCCAACACAGAAATTATTAACATTTGAGGAAATTAAAATTCTAATAATCCTAATTTGATTAATACGCTGTGTGTGTATTGAATTATTGTATTGTACCCCCATAAATACGTACAAATGTTATTTGTTGATAAAAACAGTGCAACAAACCTACTCTGTCTTAAGCCACACAGCCCCTTCCATCCCAGCCTGGGTGCTGTGCTGCTCTTCCCAGAAGGTCTGGTGATGCGAGGAGCACATTTTTCTCATATACTCTCAGTGTGTGTGACATCATTAGTCTCAACACTGATCTTTTAGTTGAGAAGGAAGTCCTCCTTCCTTCTGCAGAGCAGCTTCAGCAGAAGGTTTGCCTCTTATATTAGGCCAGCAGTTGTTAATGGTCTGTCCTGCCGTGATTAGGAAAGGAGAGCAGAGACGGCCTGGAATCCACAAAGACAACCTAGAAACTGGGAGGGTAAACAGGTCCACAGCTGTCACTCACTTCTTCCAACCTTGATAATGCTGGTCACCCACTTTGGCATTGTCTGTGAATTGCATGCACATCTGGCCCAGCACTCAGGAAATGCAGGCAGGTATCCGGTAGAAATTGGTGTGGTTGTAATTCTGCCCCTCACCCATGAGTTGAGCCAGATCAGCAGTTAAAATTTCTGGTGCTCTTCAGAGCATAAAAAAAGGATGTGGTTCACTTCCATCTTTCAATTATCTATTTGTGTGTGTGTGTGTGTGTGTGGCCAACCCTAAATTTTCCAGTGACTTCTAGAAAATAGTTCCAGCTTAGATAGGTTGGTGTAGTACAAAGCATCCGCAATCTAAGGAGAAACAGGCAACCAATAGTTGCTACTAGAGAGTAATATACTCTTCTCAGATACTTAAAAGACAGGCTGAAAAATAAGTGAAGATACAGAAACATTGAATGACATAATAAATGTGAACCAATTAAAAACATATAATAAAAACAAAACATAGCCTTCAACCCAACATAGAAAATAGTACATTGGGGACATCCATGGAACATTTAAAATTTTTGATCATGTACTGTGTCACAAAAGAAGTCTTAAGGTTTCCTAGTACCCTATGTTTTCTGACTGTAATGCAACAATTTGAAGATCAGAAATGAAGGGACAGCTAAAATCATCCCACACATATGAAAACCAAATGCATACAGTAAGTAATCTTAGGTTGAAGATGAAATTGTAAAAACAAAATAATATATACAGTGGATGGACAGTGAAAACATGATATGTCAAAATGTGTGGAACACAGCTCAATTTGTACTTGAGGGGAAGCTGACAGCATTAAACAGATTTCTTAGAAAACAAAGCCGAAAGTAAACAAGTCTTCAGTAAGATGGAAAAGGAACAACTAAGGAAATGTGAAAGAAGGAAACGAAGATAAATGCAAAAGTTTATGATGTGGAGATAATAGAAAGTAAAAAGGAAAGATTAGTAATACTGGAAGCTGGTTCTGGAGAGGAATAGAGAAAATTTTTTGCCAAGATTGATTTTTAAAAAAGATGCATATCAAAACACATGATAAAAAGGAAAATGGTTACAACAAACACCATTTTTCTTTGAAAATTAATATGCTAGTAGTATATTTGATAATTTAAACTAAGTTGGTAGTTATTTGGAAAAGCAGGAAAATACCAAGTTGAGACAAGAAACGTGGGAAACTAGAATAAATCAGACTTATACAATTATCAAAGATCTCTTCTTCAAAAAAGCCCAAGCCCAAATGAGTTTATGGGTGCATTTTACCAAATGTTCCAAGAACAAACAATCCCATGTTAGATGAGTTACTGTAAGAAATAAAAGTTGCTCAGCCTTGCTAGCAAAATAGTGATAGTACAGGGGAAAAACATGCATATATGAACACGTCAAAATTGTAATTAAGATAAGTTAACCCAATCTAACAATATTAAATAGCGCATCATGAATAAGATGTTTTATTCCTAAGTGCAAAGAGATTTTAACTTCTACATCTTAGTCAACCTAAGTTTTATGACATTGATTGAATTAAAAATGATGAATATGTTTGTCATTCACCACCTTCTTATTCAGTGCCTCTTATGTGCTAGCCACTGTTTTGGTGAAATGGGTGAGTGCCCTGGGGAGCACTGTGCGGTGAGCTAGCTGCGATCAAGGTGTACATGTTATGGAGTCACGAGCTGGTCCATGACATATGCACCTTTTTAAAAACCAATCTTGGAAAACTTACACAAAAAGAACACATGACTATGTTTTTAAGACTCGGGATGGGATGGAGGAGGAAAAATGAATTTAATGGGAGTAGAATTGCCATGTTGAAGAATATGTATATACACACATATTTATAAGGCATTTAATACATAGTCAAACCCACCTTAATAACAATATCTTTTTTTAAGTTTCATTTATTTATTTATTTATTTATTTGCTTTAGTTGTACACAGTGCCTTTATTTTTACGTGGTGCTGGGGATCGAATCTGGGCCGAGCATGCTAGGTAAGCGCTCTACCCCTGAGCCACAACCCCAGCCCCAAGGGTATCATTTTTATAATTTTTTTCAAATGATTGAAATATTTATTTTAGTGCAACTAGAAATTGTTACCACAGAGTCTGGAACCTCTTCACATAGTTAACTTTCAGTATTTGAGATGACAAAGGCATGGAAAACTGATATATACATGTTCTCTTATTTTATTTTAATAGATATCAATTGAAATTGAAACTCCTACCCAGATATCTTTAGTTGATGAAGCATCAGGCGAGGTAACTAAATATTCAATATTGTGGGTTTTTTAAAATGATGATTGTTTATCCTTGCTTTTGAATGTTCATTTAATCATAAATCAAAATTTATTAATTAGTTTTTAGAGAAAACAACCAAACCATCTGTGGTTGTTTTTTGTCTATTTGGTCTGCTGTCACAAAAATACTATAGACTGGGTGGTTTAAACAACAGAGATTTATCTCTCATAGTTCTGGAGAGGTTCAAGCAGATTTGGTGTCTGGTGAGGTCCAGTTTCTTGGTTCAGCTAAAAGGGTAAAAAAATCTCCCTTTTAAAGAGCACTATCGCATTCATGGGTGCTCCACCTTCAAGACTAATCACCTCCCAAAGCCTCCTAATAAAATCACTTTAGTAAGCTAGACTTTCAAACTATGGATTTTGTGGGGACACAAATATTCAGTTCATGATAGTGATATATTTATTGCTCACACTGAAAAGATTAGATATTTTTTGTTAAAATTGCTCCATTTTAGTATTATGTCCTAACAATGAGAACACCAGTTGTTGATAATAATTCTGTCTGATAACTTGTTAAGTTTATTAAGTTTAGTATAATTTTCAGGATCTAAAATGGTGATTAAGGGAGGGGGCAAGGGGATAGGAATAATGGCAGACTGAGTTATCCATGATTACCCTAAATACATGTATGAAGACACAATTGTTATAAAAATATAAAACCAGCAACTTGAAAAATTGTGCTCTTTATATGTAATATGAAATGAAATGTACTCTGCAAACATGTATAACAAATTAGAATAATAAAAAATTAAAATAAAAAATAAAATGGTGATTAATACTTTTGAAGCAAATTTATGTATGTTGCAAATTTTTTCCTGAATCATTTTTTGCATTTTTAAAAGGATATCTCTACCCAAGAGGATCAAATTTATCATTCATCTTTAAATTTATCTTTAAAGTAATACTTGGTGAATGTATAGTTTTAATAGTTAACAGAACTATGGGCCTATTTCTTAAAAAACAAAACAAAATGAAACCCTTAAATTATCCATAGGACTAGGAGGAATTTTCCTGTTTTATGGCAAACCTAGTTAGTATTTCTGTAGTGTGGTCATAACATGTCAATTTGACATGTTTAACTCAGAGGATGTTAACTCTGGGAATATGATCGGAACAGAGATGATTTTTTCAAATGTATATTGTGAGGCAAAGATCAGATAGTTGAAGTCTGCCTTCCTGAGTCCAGTTAGCTGAATGTTTTTGGAGAGAATATAATTGGTTTTTGGCTTTGTTACATTCAGGTAGTATTGGTGAAAGGCTTTTTCAAAGCTGGGCAGCAAATGGCAGTCAGGCTCTTGCTAAGCAGATTCTTGCTGTCCTGCCCTGATCCTTTGTTTCCTGTTGTGCCAAGTGGCTTTTGTGCATTGATTATCCAGCCATAGCCAATGGGAGATGCCCTTTGGCTTCAGAATGAAGAATGTTAGACTTGATGGAAGGAGTCACCATTACAGAGCGGGAAGCTAGTGAGAACAGAGCTCTGCTCTTGCTTACTTATAGCTGGAGAGTCAGCCATACCTAGCAGGCTCTGTCCTAAAGGGATAGTACGATGTGGTGAATTGGGACCAGGCTACATCCATTTTTTTTTTTTTTTAAACACTTTATTGAGATATCTGTCTGCCACATAGGTCATTCATTTAAAGTATACAACTCAGTAGCTTTTAGTATACTCACAGAGCTGTGTATCCATTATCATAATCAACTTTAGAATATTTTTATTACCCAAAAGAGAAACTCTACTCCCACTGCAGTCACTCTCCATTGTCTCCTGTCCCTCCCCAGCTGCTGATAACCAGGTCTGTCCATGGACTTGGCCTGTTCTGGAAATTTCATATCGGTGGACTCATATAGCACATGGTCCTTTTTATCTGGCTTCTTCCCTGAATATAATGTTTTCTTTTCTATTTTTTTTCTTTTTATGTTTTTGGTTCCGGTGATTGAACCCAGAGATACTTTATATTGAGCTACATCTCAAGCCCTTTGCTCTTTTAAATTTTTTGTTTTGAAACAGGGCCTCACTAAGTTGCTGAGGCTGGCCTCGAACTTGTGATTCTCCTGCCTCAGCCTTCTGAGTTGCTGGAACTACAAGTGCGCAACACTCCCAGTTCTGAACATAATGTTTTTAAGGGTATCCACGTATATTAACATGGCATATGTTGTACATGTAGCATATGTCAGCACTTTATAGCTAAATAATATTCCATTGTATAGACAGACCATATTTTGTTTATCCATTCATCAGTTGATAGACATTTGGACTGTTTCCACATTTTTGGCTAGTGTGAATAATATCCTGTGAATATGCATGAACAACTTTTTGTGTGGATATAATTTTTCAGTTCTCTTGAGTATATAACTAGAAGTGGAATTGCTGAGTCCTGTGGTAACTCTTGGGTTTAACTGTTGGTTGAACAATTGAGGATTCTATTTGTTTCCAGGATTTGGAAAGTGAAGAAAGGGAAGAAAAGGCATATTCTTGAGAGCTGCTAGGTAGGTCCCAGTGATAACTTCTATTGTTATTTTTTTTCTTCATTTTCTTTTTAGAAGGAAGAGATTGTTGTGACTCTTTTACCAGCTGGTCACTGCCCAGGATCAGTTATGTAAGGGACTCATCTATTTGCTATTTTATTGTATGTAATATGTATCATGTTGTGGAATACATTTTTAGAGTCCAAAATGATATGTATGGGAAATTTGATTATTTTTCTGGCAGTGTCTTTACTTCGTTTCCAAATTGAGCTTGGGAGATTGAGGTTAAGATCAGATTTCTTATAATGGAGGTCTTCAGTAACTGTTTTTTCAGTGACTTTACATTGTCTTAGCACATGGGTTTTTCCCTCCATGAACAGAAATAATCTTGACATAAACTTTAGAGTACTAACATATTACAGGCTGCACCTATTGTGAGCGCAGTAGTATCTACATTCTATTATTTCTTTATTGCCCAGGAAAGAGGTAGTAGTTAAGTGCCAGATGTGGACTTGGAGCTATTGAAATTTCATTAATACTGTATCATAAAAGATATATTTGGCAGGAAGCATTTCTATAGATTTAGCATGTATTTGCTTTATTAAGACTTGGTTTGAAACTCAGAAGTCACTGAGATACATTTCCTTTTCAGGTTTTTATTTCAGGGCAATAATGGAACTGTCTTATACACAGGAGACTTTAGATTGGCAAAAGGAGAAGCTGCCAGAATGGAGCTTCTGCACTCTGGAGGCAGGTAGGTATGGGCCTTATACAATTCTAGAATTGTATACAGTAAGGCTGCATAGGTGAAAAAGTGTTCTTGCTCTCTTCCCACTAAACACAAGTCTTTGTTTCTATTAGAAATCAGACTTGATTATAATAATTAGAATAGTAGAGCAAATTAGCTGGGCATGGTGGCGCACGCCTATAATCCCAGCAACTCAGGAGGCTAAGGCAGGAGTATAGCAAGTTCGAAGCCAGCCTCAACAATTTAAAGAGGCTCTAAGTAACTCAGCAAGACCCTTGTCTAAATAAAATATACAAAAAAGGGCTGGGGGTGTGGCTCAGTGGTTTAGCACCCCTTGGTTCAATATACAGTACACCCACCCCCCAAAAAAATAGTACAGCAAATTTTCTTCCTTGAAATGGGGTAATGGAATGTTCTATATGTTTTTTGGTTAGTAGTCATGTAAGCTGGTCAAAATTCACTGGATCCTTCACACAAACTCTGTATTTTATTGTATAGAAATCGTTTCCCAACAAAGTTGATTAACAAAAAAATTCCAAATGGAATGGAACACCATGTAAAATAAAGTGTAAATGTTCACATGATTTATGTCACATTATGTAGCTAACACCATTTTTTTTTTCTGTTTTCAGAGTAAAAGACATCCAAAGTGTATATTTAGATACTACTTTCTGCGATCCAAGGTTTTATCAAATTCCAAGTCGCGTAAGTCTGCCTGGAGAAGTGGGGCAATGATGTGGGCATGGCCATGTATCTGGTTGAAAGTGTAAAGGATGACACATGAGGCCATAATTGTCCTCCATGGCTCAGATACCTACAAATGTGGGGATGAAAGGGGTAAGTGAGGCTCCTATGAGTGTTAAATGTCCTTTACAAATCCTGTCTAGGGGGAGTGTTTAAGTGGAATTTTAGAACTGGTTCGAAGCTGGATCACTCGGAGCCCGTACCATGTTGTATGGCTGAACTGCAAAGCGGCTTATGGCTATGAATATTTATTCACCAATCTTAGTGAAGAGTTGGGAGTCCAGGTACTGTGTTTGCTTTCTTCACATGCTCACTTTTACCCACCCCATTCACCTTTCCTTCTCCTTACCACCCCCAGAGATAATAAAAAACAGCGACAGGTCAGCAGTTTATCAAAACATGGCTGCAGTTTATCAAAACATGGTTGGTGGCTCCTCTAAAGTCATATATCATCTTTGTTAACTGATGTCCTCATAGGAGGAAATTGAATGGTGTAGAAGGGTCTTAAGCAAAATACCCCATAGAGAAAGTATTATTCCCAAACTATAGGTCATTGAAATAATTGAAACTCATATTGGAAATAAATTTGGACCAGGAGATACCTGAGCCGCCAAGTGATCATTTTATGAAAATATACTTAGGACCTCAGACACAAACATACATGTATATGTTCATATATGTGTGCTAAGTTGCTATGGAAATATATTTTGTTTTGTCGGTTATAATCAACAATGCATGAAAAACATTGTCCTGGAGAATTGGTTCCTTAGCCTCATTGATGGATCAGTATCAGATTGAGAGGGAGTTTTCACCTGTCCCTTCCAGATGTTCTTTCCAGCTGCTCAGTGCTGGGTTCTCAGGCCCAGAGCAGAAGAGCCCAGAATATGTGTGGATGACTGTCAAGGAAGGAGCTCCTTATCTTTTAGGGCTTGCCTGAAGAGTGTGTCTTGAGCTCTTGTGTCTTAAGAGCAAATAGATTTTAATAATGACTGAACAAAATGATGTACTGGGACTAGTTGGCCATTTAAATTCTGTTTGATTTTGTACCTTTTAAAAAATTTTTTTTTAGTTGTAGGACACAATACCTTTATTTTACTTATTTACGTGGTGCTGAGGATGGAACCCAGTGCCTCACACATGCAAGGCAAGTGCTCTACCACTGGGTCACAACCCCAGCCCTGATTTTGTACCATTTAATATGGATCTCCAAACTTGTGACAAGAACTACAAGTTACATATAATGTACTAAGTGAAGTTAAAATGATCTAGTATTTTTATTTGAAATTTCAAAAACTTTTTTGTTTTTGGCACTGGGGATTGAACCCAGTAGCCCTTAACCACTGAGCCACATCCCCAGCCCTTTTAATATTGTATTTTGAGACATGTCTCACTAAGTTGCTGAGGCTGGCTTTTTACTTGCAATTTTCCTGCCTTAGTCTCCCAAGCTGCTGTGCCACTGCGCCCAGCTAAATTCTGTACTTCCCAAGTCCTTCCCTTGGTTTCATCCTTAAGTCATTCTGCCCAAATGTATCTGTATAAAGTTGCCAGTTCTCTACTTTAAGAAGGATGTGTTTTTGTTCTGAGGTTTTCCTTCCTGTTTTTGATGTAAAAATAGCCTTTTAAATTAAATCATAGTGGTGAATGATTGTGTTCTCTCACTCTCTTACACACTCACACACACACACACACTTACATACTATGTATTTTTTTTCCCTCATGCATTATTTTGGTAAAATATAAAGGTACTTGTAAGTCTCAAATTTGTTATGTAATTTTAGCAGCATATGGAATAGTACAAGCTACTGCTTTAGAACCCTTGCAGGAAGAGGTCAGGAGGAGGGGTTCAGGGAGAGGCTTTGGTGGTAACTCCAGTATATCCTCCGAGTGAGACCTTTTAAGTTTGTTAATTCCTTTGCAAGGGATGGGGAGTTTTAGGTCATGAATTTGAAAAGGAAAAATGGTGAGGTTTTCAACTAAGGGACTTCAGTGATAATCTAGCTGCTTTTCCTGTTTTTATTTTTGTGAAGGTAACAGTTTCTATACCAGTCTTTATCATCTCAGAACTTATCGCTATTCACTTCTCTTCCTTAGCCCAGAAAATCTAATTCATTTTTTCTTCTTATGGGTCATTAGTAAACAGGCAGTGAGCAGAAATGGGCTCTAGGATAAAAAAGTAGTTATGTCCTTTTTATACCTGTCTTGGTATCAATTAGCACTTCAATTTGGTATTATTCTTTTTTTATTTTAACTTTTTCTCTCTTTTTATGGCACTGGGGATTGAACCCAAGGGTGCTTTACCACTGAGCTACATTCCCAGCCCTAGTGAGAGGGTCTCAAAACTTGGGATCCTCCTGCCTCAGCCTCCTGAGTGGCTGGAATTACAAGTGTTTGCCACTGTACCCAGCTGCAATTTGACATTATTCTAACCTGTTTGTTAATCAGACATCAAAATGATGCTTCTTTTTTGCCATGTCATAATCCTAATATCAATTTAAATGCTTGGCATTTCTCTGAAGTACCCAGAAGATAAGCTTTAAGTAAACCTAGAACCTTGGTTTAACACTTTAACATGTGTTAACCTTAAAATCCAAAGGTTGGATATCTGTTTTTCTGTGTCTGCTCTCCCTCTTGACCCAGAGAATTCATTTGTGGTGGTAGGGAGATCTGATCCCTGTTTCTTCACCCCTTTGTGGGCAGTGTCTTTAAGAGGAGATTCTAGAGTATCCCTATCTGCTTTGTTCATAGACATATACCCAGGATTTAGAATAAATCTTGATTGTATGGTAGATGCACAATAAATATGAATCAAGAGACTCTTGAAGAACTGAAGGACAGTATTAGCAAGATCAAAAGAAATCCATGAGCTGAGTCCTTTGTACATTGACATCATGGCAGAATATTAACAAGCACTGAAAGAGCAAAAATCCAGGTGGAAAAAGAACTGAGAACATATATCTAGTTACAACTAGTACTAACTAACTAGATATTTTACTCCTCAATATTTGTTCCCCTTGAACAATTTATTCTTAGGAAATATATTTCAAATAATTTGCTTATGCTTGTTATTTCCCATAGATTCATGTGGACAAGCTGGACATGTTTAGAAACATGCCTGACATTCTTCATCATCTCACAACAGACCGTAGCACCCAGATCCACGCATGTCGGCATCCAAAGGTATCTGTCAATGACCATTCTCGTGTTGTTTTCAGGATCCATAAAAGCCAGAATTTTAGGTCAGAAAGGAACTTCAAAATTTTCATTTGAGACTTTGTCACTTTGTAAACATAAAAGCTGAGGCTACAATAAGTTGTTAGCTCAAAGTTATGCAGCCATACATAACTGTATTTCTTTAATGTATGCTTCATAATTAGTAATAGATACAGATCCTTATAGTTCAACTTAAATAAAATCTATTCCTATACATTTGAGAATGTAAATTTATTTCAAATGAAATAATATGCTCTAGCTTATAATTCACTTATAAGTGAGTATATTTATGGTCCACTACTATTTAATTTTTGAGACATGTTCATAAACTTTAGTTTTCTTCCATTCATTTGAGATAAATATCTTGATATAACTTCCTTCAGACTTTGAAGAAGTGACATGTATTGATGGCCCAATTTCCAATGAATGTTTTCAGTGCCTCTGCAACTAACCTATAGTTTTTTTTTTTTTTTTTCTATAGTAGGGATTGAACCTAAGGGCTTTCTACCACTGAACTGTATCCCTAGCCCTTTTTATTTTTATTTTGAGACAGGGTCTTGTGATGTTGTCCAAGCTGCCCTTAAATTTGCCATCCTCCTGCCTTAGCCTCCTGAGTAACTGAGATTACAGGAGTGTACCACCATGGCCAGCTTTGATCTGTTTTTAATGCCATCATAGAGCCTTCCTGTTATTGAACACCAGGTATAAGGCTTACATTTTGAATTTGCCTTTAACGTGTTCATTTTAATTATTAAGACTAGTTACATTCAAATGCAATGAGATGAGTGATCATAGTTTCCTTCTAAATTTTAAAAAATCTTAGCATTCAAATGCTGAGTGATTTTTTTTTTTTAAAGTAGGCAATGCATTTATATGTGTACATTACTTTTTGGTGATATTGGTCCCATACACATAAGCCAAAACTTTAAGTCTACTTGGTTGGCCCTTATAATAAAGCATAATTTCAAACAAAAGTAATTCTTATTGACAATATGAAATGTTCTTTTTGGGGCCACTGTAAGAGCTAGAGGTAAGAAATTACATTTGATGGTTTGTAAGCTGCAATATTATAACTTGCATTCATGAATGTATTTAATCATTTTTGGTGTGTGTGTATATATATGTGTATATACAAATACATACACACATCCAATGAATTTGTGAATAGATAAAAATAATGTAGATAAAAAATATTAAAATAATTTAGATAAAAATATATTAACTGTTTTGTCCTTTCTTTTCTGTTGGACTTGTAGTCTTTTGTCCCATGCCCCACAAATTTTTAAATTGGCAGAATTCTTTTTGCTCTGATTTTTCTCACATTTCACAAAACAGCTTAATTTGTAATTGCTATTGCTATCATTTCCCACAAAGCTGACTTTCCTTGAGACACTATTTCTAGTGGCTTAAAATATTCCTTAGGTTACATAGTTTTTACAAATACTGACTAGTAGATCCAGAGCTTGAGGAGTCCTATTGCAGTCTCATCTAGTTCCTTACAAGCAATAGTAATTTCTGTGAAGAAATTTGAGTGGGATGGAGTGAATCCAAACTTAATGTCTTTGGAAAAATCATCCCACTATTTTTCAAGCTTGTAAAAGCACCTTTGTTACATTTTTTCCTCCAGTTTTATTTTGAAATTTTCAAAAACAGTAAAGTTGTAAGTCTAGTACAAATCATACTGTATTTCTTCATCTGGACTCATCACTTTGTTGGCACGCTGCCACATATTCTCTCTCTCCCTCTCTCCATGTATAACCACCCACAGCCCAAACCACTGGAGAGTAAGCTGCTGATTTCATGGCATTTCACCTGAAATCCTTCAGCATGGATCTCTTAAGAACAAGAACATTCTCTTATATAGCCACAACATGATTCCCCCACTCAGGAGATTTAATGTTGCTACAATACCGTTGGCTAGTTTATAGTCCATATTCCAATTTCCCAATTGTCCCAATAGTATGCTTTATAGCTTATGAGGATGGGAGCAATTAACTAAATCCAGGATTCAATTAAAGATTGTGCATTGCATTCAGTCAGCTTGAAGAGTCTTTAGATATAGATCATGTCTCCAGCCTTTGGTTCTATTTCCTCATATTGATGGTTTTGAAGAGTTGAGGCCAGTTGTTCTGAAGAAAGTTTCTCAATTTGGAATTATCTGATTGTTTACTCATATTTACAGTTTTTGTTCATGTCTAAAAACTTATTTAATTTTATTTTTGAGATCTTACCTGCAAACAGTTTTGTTGAAAATATATAACTGTATCTATATCTATATCTATATTATCTTTTTTAGGCAGAGGAATATTTTCAGTGGAATAAATTACCCTGTGGAATTACTTCGAAAAGTGGAATTCCTCTCCACACAATCAGCATTAAGCCTTCCACCATGTGGTTTGGAGAAAGAACTAGAAAAACAAATGTGATAGTGAGGTAAGAAACTCATGCCATTGGTCTTCTGAGAGAAACTTTGAGATAAAATATTTGATTGAATTTAGTTTCAAAACAGTATAACCTAAGCCCAAGAAGAGGATCTACTATAATGGTGGGGATTCCTTTCTTTAAACATTGTATAAACTGAAGAGATACTATTCCAAACCTATTATGATATACTAGCCATATATCTAGAAGCCTGTTCTAGTGAGTGAGGAGAAAAGATGGTTGGAGCCTGCAGGTATTGGAATGGTTGGGTATCAGTTGTACATTGATATAGAAAATAGAAGCCCCTTGGCAGAGTAAAGAGTTTCCATAATGATAATATCTTCAGAACATTTCCTCGACTTGGACGATTTAGAATGTCTACAGCAGATTTCCAGTTCCGGAAAGTCTACTCGTGTTCTTAGAAGAAATTCCTGATTGTGGGGTGATTTCATACTGGACTAACCTAAAGGTTAAAGGTCAGGTCTTTTAGCTTAGTTTTGCTAAATGACCTTTTTAATTTAATTTTGCTTTCATTTCCCTTTAGGACTGGGGAGAGTTCATACAGAGCTTGCTTTTCTTTTCACTCTTCCTACAGTGAGGTAAGGGGATCCCATAAACTCATAACTTTACTCCTGGTAGTATTTCAACCTTCATCATTGATAATAATACCTTGACTTCCAGAGGCATCTCTTTCTGTTTAAATCTCATCCCATTTAATTTTTTTTTCTAGTCACAGGTGATTCTCATTATTCATGAACTCCATATTTCTGAGTTTGCTCATTCACCACTACTTATTTGTAACCCTAATATCAATACTTGCAGCCCCTCAGGAGTCCGTCACCTAGACAGTGGTGAGAAATTTGAGTCACTTAACATGCACTTTTTGTGATCTAGTTGAACAAGGCAGCATTATTTCTTAGTTTAGCTCTCATACTGTAAACAGGTGTCCTTCTTGTTGTCTAAGAATGCCACTTTTTTCATATTTTTATGATTTTCATTGGTAATTTTGCAATTTAAAATGGCATTCTAGTGTAGTGCTGAAGTACTGTCTACATTCCTGAGCACAAGAAGGCTGTGATATACTTTATGGTGAAAATATGCGTTAGAGTCAGGCATGATGGTGCACACCTGTAATCCCAGCAGCTGGGGAGGCTAAGGCAGGAGGATCATGGGTTCACAGCCAACCTCAGCAACTTAGTGAGACCCTGTCTCAAGATAAAAAGGGCTGAGGATGTGGTTAAGCACCCTTGGGTTCAATTCCTAGTACCAAAAAAAAAAAAAAAAAAAAAAAATTAGGTCTGAGTTACAGTGCTGTTTGCAGAGTTCAATGTTAAGCAATTAGCAGTGTTAAACAAGGTATTTTTAAACATATACATATAAAACAAAGAGTATATGTTGATTGGTTGATGAAGATATCAACAGGGGCTTTCAGGAATCTAATTATGTACCATTTTCTTCCCTAGAAGTAGTGGTTCAGTATCCTCTAATTCAGTGTTTGTGGCGATCTTTTAGAATATAGTTCCCTGCAAATACTGGAACAAGGACAAAGGAAATCACCAGAATTGATTGTTTTAGTGTATTTTGTTTAAACAGGCTGTCAACTTGTACAAGAAAGGATATTCCTCTGTTGGGAGTCTCAGAAGTAATCAATCACTTCTGGGTATAGGTTTGACTATACTTTTTCTCTTTTATACAACACCTGAGGAATAGATCTCCATAAGAAAAAGTATCTTTTATTTTAATAGAGTTATTGGCAATACCTCAGCTCTTGTCTCTTTATTTGGAAAGTTGGATGCTAATTATTATTCTGTGCCCTAGTCATTCTGTTTGCAAAAGGGAATCAAACTTTTTGTGTTGTCATCATAGAAATAATTCATCCATTTTATTTTTCTTCTTCTAGATTAAAGATTTCTTGAGCTATATTTGTCCTGTGAATGCATATCCAAATGTCATACCATTGGGCACAACTAAGGATAAAGTTATAGAAATGTGAGTAGTTACTACTTGTGGCACTCATGTTACTTCCTTGATGGCTCTTGACTGGGAGACGAAGGAATTTTGCCTTAAAGTTTACAAATCTAGAACCCAATTCTGCTGTTAACATTTTCAAACTATATTCATTTTCCTTTTTTCCTTTCACTCACAGTGTGGCAGAATGTACAGGTAATATTATGAACTTGTCCTGGGTTGAATCCTGGCTCTACCATATTTGCAGTGTGATCTTACCCAGATGACTTCTCTAAACTAGTTATTTCTAATAAGCAAAGTAGGAGTATCCAGTCATGCTTACTTGTTGGGTTTCTCAGAAATTTAGAGATAATGTATGAAAAACCCTTAGCATAGTGCCAACAGGTGATCAGTGAAGGTATCTAGTGAATGGACAAGCAATATGCAAAGGAGAGGTGAAACAGTATGATATTTTTTACTATCACTATTTTTGAACCTTTTCTTTAAGTTCCATTTATTCATTCATTAAATATTTCTTTTTTGTCTTTTGACAGTACTGGGGATTAGAACCCAGGGGTGGTCTACCACCAGCCTTTTTTATTTTGAAATAGGGTAGTGCTAAGTTGCCCAGGTTGGACTCAAACTTGCAATCCTTCTGAGTCTCTGGATTACAGGTGTGTACCACCATACCTGGCCTATTCACTAAATGTTTCTTTAGTGCCAGCTCTATCTTAGGCACTGCACTTGGGATGGATCCAAGTTGACTAAGATACACCCTATACGTATGGAATTCTAGAGTATTGGGGGAAGGCTGAGTGTGAACAGAAGCATTCCATATACATACAAATTTCTAACATGAAGGTATCTGGCCTGGTGCCAGGGAAAATACCCCAGAGACTGAGTATATACAATACTCTGATAAGCATATACAGTACCAGGTTTGCAAGTGTACATGGAAAGTAAGGTTTAGGAGCTCTGGAGAGGGGTTTGGATTGGAGGCACAGATTTAGAATGTGCAGCGCAGGTGATAACGGAAACCGTAAGGACAAAGGAAATTACCAGGAGAGAATGAAGAGGGTAAAATAAGCTGAGGTCAAAATTCTGAGCAGCTGGGGCTGGGGTTGGGGTTGTGGCTCAGCAGTAGAGTGCTCGCCTAGCACGTGCACGGCCTGGGTTTGATCCTCAGCACCACATAAGAGTAAAGGCATTGTGTACAATAAAAACAAATATTTAAAAGAAAAAATTCTGAGCAGCACCTTAAGAAAGAAAAGCTGGAATGAGATGGAGACAGAGTGGCCCAGACAGTTGGAGGACCAGGAAAGACAAAGTAGAGTGTATCAGTGGCAAATTCTTGATGAGTCAAATTACAGGGATATCTCCTGTTGCTTTGGTAATTAGGTCATTTGTATGTGCCTAATGAGAGCAATTTCAGTAGACTTGTGAGTTGTAAGCCAGATTTTTTTGTTGTTGTTTTTTTGAAAAATGGATAAAAGTGAGGAAGACTGTTCTTTAAGCAGTTTGATAATGCCAGGCATGGTGTTGCACCCCTGTAATCTCTGCAACTCAGGAGGCTGAAGCAGGAGAATCACAAGTTTGGGACCAGTCCTAGCAATTTAGCAAGGCCCTAACCAAATTAGGCCCTGTTTCAAAACAAAAAGGGCTGGGAATGTGGCTCAGTGGTTGTTTCCCTGAACCACAGGGACTGTGGTACTGGATTTAATCCCTGGTAGTTCAGGGAAGGGTACAGACAAGATGTTAGATTCTTGATATTGGAAGAGATGAGATATAAAAATGCCTTTTGTAATTAATCTTGAACACACTTAAAAATCAGTTTGAGTGCTTGGTAAATTCCTGTTCTCCCATCTTGCATCTATCAGGTAGTTCTTTATGTTGTAGGCAGGCAGGGGGAGAACCTTCTTACTTTGAAAGTTACCAAAAGAGAGTAGTTAAAAGGATTCTAAGAAGTGGTAACAGAGCTGAGGTTCTGAAGGGATGGAACAGAATAGATCCTGAACATGAGAAGAGGAGTGAGAATGTTGGGTGGGTGTGGCTGAACATAAATTTCAGGTTGGGAGCTTCATGGCTTTCTCCAAGTGGTAAGTTTATGAAACCCTCAAGGCTTCTGGCAATCTTCAAAGAATTAGTTAGCAATGCTGCCCTCAATGAAGGGTAGATGCTTTCTCCTTTTGTCTTCATACTTTCAGCCTGTAGCTCCAGAATGAAGAGATAAATATGTGAGATTTGCAAGATATAAATAAACTCCATTAAACAGGGAAAGGGAAGCAGCTAGCTATCCTGTATTCCCTGAATGCCAGGAGGCATTATATTACTTAAAAATGTTTTAGGAGCTGGGCGCAGTGGCGCACACCTGTAATCCCAGCACTTGGGAGGCTGAGGCAAGAGGATCTAAGAGTTCAAAGCCAGCCTCAGCAATGGTGAAGCATTAGCAACTCAGTGAGACCCTGTCTCTAATAAAAACACAAAAAAGGGCTGGGGATGTGGCCCAGTGGTCGAGTGCCCCTGAGTTCAATCCCTGGTACCAAAAAAAAAAAAAAAAAAAAAAAGTGTTTTAGGATAGGGACCAACGTTTTTGCATTACAAATGAAGATCTAAATTTTGTTTCCCTTAATCCTAACAGGTAGGTATCTCCGGTTATATTTAATTACTTGTGTTTACCAGTTTATTATATTAAAGTGATTTTTTAATAAACACTACTTTCAGTTCTTATAGTCAAGTTTTTATAGTCTCTATAAATCTTACTTTCTAGCAGATTTTTCAAAAGGAAAAGTCAAATATTCTGATTCATTTCAGCTTAAAGCCTTTGTGCAGGTCTTCCCAAAGTACTGAGCCAAAGTATAAACCACTTGGAAAACTGAAGAGGGCTAGAACAATTCATGTAGACTCAGGTAAGAAGAATGGTTCTGGGTTCAGTGGTATGGGTTTCCTGCAAAGATGCTTCTCAGGATGTTCTGGTCTGGTATCTGCCTTGGGCTGATAGATATGGGCTCCACTGTACTACAGGTTGGTCACATGGTCTCAAGAAGAGCTTTGCTTTCCTATCTTCAGGAAGTCAGGAGTCTGATGTCCTTCCCAGGTATGAAATAAGTGGTGAAAACTTGTTGCACATTGCACAGTGTTCTCAGCTTCCTGGAAACATGCCCTATGACTGGTAGAGGCCCCAAAGAGAGGCTGTGTTGTTACCACTGAAGATTTCCTTCAATATAGAGACTGAATATGAAGAAATTACAACACTAATGCCTTATCAGACTGATCAGTGGTGGAGAAAAATCAATGGATTTTTTCTATACTTTCTTTCATCACTACTTTCATTTTTTAGAGATAAGCTCTGAAGTAGAAATCAGAACTTCAGATTCTGAGTGTAGCTCTCCTGGTTTATAGCAGCCATTTTTTCATGGTCAGGATTCTGAATTTTTATTCCTTTGGTGCAGAGTCAGTTACTATACATATAGTGAATATATATAATGCTTTTTGAACACCTACTATACAGCTGGTATTGTGCTAGTCATATGGTATCTTCATTTCATTTGAGCTACCATAACAAAAAAAAATAGATTGGGTGGTTTAAACAACAGATTTCTTACTCACTGTACTAGAGATTAGTAGAAGTCCAAAATCAAGGGGCTGGCAAGGTAAATTTCATTCTGAGGCCCTTTCTCTTGGCTTATAGTTAGCCATCCTCTCTTTTTGTGCCCACAAGGTGCAGGGAGAGCACTTGAGAATGGGAGGTCTCTGGTGTTTCTTAAGAGGACACTAATCCTGCCAGATCAGGGACCTATCCTTCATGACTCCATTTAACCTTAATTACTTCCTTAGAGGTTCTGTCTGAAGATTAACTGTTACAGTGGAAGCTGAAATTCTTTTTAAAAAAGCTTGTACCTTTTCTGCATTTACTCAATCCATTCTTGTTTTCAATGATTGTCTTTTTGGATCTGGTTGCTGGTTCAGGTTTAATGCTTACTTCTGTTTTATTTATTCTTGATTCCCCCACATCCCACCCTTTGTTAGCTTTGATTTTGTTCCTTCTAGATTGTTCTGGCTTGTTGTTACTCATAGATTTTCTCATATTTGTATGGTATTAATCTGAATTTTAGATGCATTTTATAGTGTCATAATATTTAACTTAACCCATGTAGTCATTTACCTCCTAATTATCCTAATCTGAGTGTGCTTTAAAATCTGGTAATGACTAGATTTTTAGGTCCTTTAGTTTTTTCTGTTAAGTGATCAATACCAATATACATGTAGTCTTAAATCAGTTGCTTTAAAATTTGTGCTTTTATCAGAACCTGACAGGCAAGCTCAGAAGTCATTCTTAGTCTCTTTTTAAAAAAACCTCTTTTATGTGCTCTAAATGTTTAAATAGCTTACCATTATTATATCTTCATAGACCACTTTTATAAAAGCATATGCTCACTGTAGATAATTTTAAAAATAAATGGCTATAATATATAGAACACATTATTTTGATTAGCATTTTTAATGTATTTCCCTTTTCCCCTAATAATTCATATATTCACAAAACTCAGAGAAGTGATATCACTTCTGTAGAGGCTCCAGTAGACGGACCTTTACTGGAGAGGCTCGGTCCTTGAGAACAATAGTCTCTGCAGTGCTAGAGAAATGTACTGAAGTTCTGTCGCATGAGACTCGTAAGTGTACTGAAGTGTTAAGACCTAGGACAGGAAGGGTCCTTTGAGGGGCTTAGAGAAAGGATGAAAGAATTTCACTAGTGTAACAACTAACTGTATAGATGCATACAGGCTGAAAAGCAGCTTATATCACTTTTATAAATATATAAACATATGTATCTACCCATTTTTCACTTAAAATATTGGGAAATGTGCTACTCTTCAAAAACAATTTAATGGTTGCACACTTTTCCTTATAATCTTTTGAGTTATGAATATTAAGTCATAGTTTAATTGTGATAAGTAACTAACTCACTGGGTTAAATTATAGAAATTAAGGTGCTTAATATTTATTACCAAATTGCTTTCTAGTATGATTATCAATTTTTACAAACATTTATGACATCTGACCTTTTTTAGCTTTGAGTTTAGGTGTTTTTATTATCAATATTTATAAATTCGAAATACTTGAACATTGTGCTATTTTCTCAGTTATGCCTAATTTCATAATTTAAAATTTCATATGGTCACAGAATGTACACAGTGTTAAACTAAGAGTATAGAAACTTTGCTTCTTAGATGCACAAAGGTGTGGTGACATGAAAATGTTGTGACAAAGGATTATACAGTTGAAACATGATACTAGTATAGTTGCCTATCTAGGACACAGAGTTGTCCAACTTAGATTTCATAAAATGATGACTCATGGCAGAACTAAAATATATAGTCCATGACTTAAAATAAAGCTATATTCTGGAGACTAGGATCATTCCAAATACATTAGCTAGACATGTTAGTCATCTGAAGTCCTTTAGGAATGAAGGCTAAGATCAATTATAAATCCTAAATGAAATGAAAAGACTTTTAGGAATTAGCTTTGGGGTGGGCATGGTGGCATATGTCTGTAATCCCAGGAACTTGGGAAGCTGAGGCAGGAGGATATAAAGTTCAAGGCCAGCCTGGGCAACTTAGTGAGACCCTTTTCCAAAAATTAAAAAAAAAAAAAAAAAAATGGCTTATGAATCAGCACACCTTTTCTCTGGACATGTCTCCTTATTGTCCAAAGGGGAGCTGGATAATGGTCTCATGGTCCATTAAAAATAGCTAAATTAAAAATTTAGCTTCACCTTTATCATTGGGAAAGCAATTATCATTGGGAAAGCAACCTTTATCATGGGAAAGCAATTATCTTTAAGTAGGATATTATAAGTTAACACCTTAATTAGAACAAGTTGCTGCTGCATTTAATTTTCTGCCCTAATGCCTTTAGAATGTTGGAATATACTTGTTTTACAGAAATTTTATTCATTTATGAGAACTTCATTTGCCACATAAGAATGATTGTCTAATCTTGTAGACTGGGCTTACCTGGTATTTTGATTAAAGTGGATTTAACCTGTATGTGTTCCCCCAGTATTTGTCATGGTGTTGTGTACAAACTATAAATAGAGGTGGGGGCGGGGACAACTCTTCATTAAAGCAGCCAACCTACTAGGCACCTACCATTTGCAGAGTACACAAGGTTTGTAAAAACCTGATGGGCAGAACCAGCTGCAATATTTTGTCTGGAGAAGGTTGGACCAAATAATCTCTGGAATGAGACCTAGAAAGATTTTTTTTTTTTTTAAGTTCTCCCTATCATCCTAATATCAGATTTAAGAACCACTTGACATATTCTCAACTGATGGTGTGACATTACAAAAATCCAAGAAGGATGATAGATTGTTCAGGATATCCCAATAAGAGTCCTTATCTTTGGGGGAAAAAAGGAGCCTCCCCATTTTTTGCTGTTCAAGAATTAAAACCATGGGTAAATGCTACAAATTAAATTTTCATTAAAAATAGAAATTGACTCCATTTACCTTATTTCTTATAAACGTGTTTTTTTTTTTTTTTAATTGTTGTTCTATAGAGGAAGAGGATGAACTCTTTGATGACCCTCTGCCAGTACCATTAAGGCATAAGGTTCCATACCAGCTAATTCTTCACCCTGAGGTATTTTCAATGACTGCAATATCACAAAACCAGCCTGAAAAAACTGAGACAAAGCACAGGATGTTTCAAAACAGACAGTATACAAAACTCTCTTTTGACCAATTTTATAGATTGTGAAGAATGTAACAGTGAAAGTGAGGAAGAATTAGAAATCCCATCTTCAGTGCAAGAAGATCTGGGCTCTGGAGCACTTCCCCAGCAAAAGGCTGATGTGGATGTACCACAGTGGGAAGTATTCTTTAAAAGAAAAGATGACATCACAGATGAGGGTTTGGAAAACTTCCCTTCCTCCACAGAGACAGGAGGATCTCAGTCACCCAAGCTTTTCAGTGACTCTGATGGAGAATCAACTCACATCTCCCAGAATTCTTCTCAGTCAACACACATAACAGAACAAGGAAGTCAAGGCTGGGATAGCCAATCTGATACTGTTTTGTTATCTTCCCAAGAGAAAAATGGTGGGGATATTACCTCTTTGAACAAAGGTGCCTACAAACCAAAAACCAAAGAGAATATTCCTACCTCCCAGATGGAACAAAATGTACTTTGCCCAAAGGATACTTACTCTGATTTAAAAAGCAGAGATCCAGAAGTAACTACACTTCCTAACATTGGAGAACCAACTACTCTGAGTGGTGGGAAACACATTCTTGAGAAAAACGGGTTGCTAAATCTTAGCACACTTGCAGATTCACAGAGCTCCTCTGATTTTGAAATCCCCCTAACTCCAGAAGCAGAACTACCTAAACAAGAGCATTTACAGTATTTATATGAGAAACTGGCAACAGGTGAGAGTATAATAGTTGAAAGAAAAAAATGTTCACTCTTAGATATTTAAAACATCTTGCCAATAGATTAATTTAAATGGAATACTTAAAAATCTTCAAATAGCCTAAAAGACAGTAGCAAAAAAACACATGAAAAAACATTTTGACTATATTGTGCTCAGAGTCATTAAATTTAAGTTCGCCAGTGCTTTTGAGAATTCAATAAAGTTTACAAATATTCATAAATACTTCTATATGCTGTCATTCACATTAATCAAAGCTAAGATACCACTTTTAAGTGTAGATTAAACTAACAATGATTTTTATCATGATGTTGCATAGTAATAAGACCAAAAAGTAGAAACAAACTTAACCCAACTACATGCTGTCTATAAGAAACTCAGTTCTAATGATGTAAGGTAAAAGGATGGAAAAAAGATATACCATTTAAATGCTTTTAAAAAGCTGGAGTAACTATATAAATATCAATTTCTGAGTAAAAGGTTTGGATTACCAAGAAGACATAAGAATCCTAAATCTGGATGCACTTAACAGAGTCAAAAAATACATGAAACAAACAAAAGGAAAAACAAACTAATATAAAATTAGATTTTAACATTCTTTTCTTTTTAAGAGAACTAGTATAAACACAGAAAGTCAAGAATATAGAACTAAACACCATCAGTCAGCTGGATCTAACTGACATTTATAGAACACTGCTCCTAATAGCAGAATGCATCTCTTCAAGTGCACATGAACATTCACCAAGATACATCTTGGATCATTAAAAATTAGAATAATTGAATCTATCACAATAAATTGATGTTTATTGTGTGTGGGGGGGGAAATCACCTTTATTCTCAAAAGATGTTCTATCATTTTAAACCCTTGGTCTGAATACAGTGGTAAAACTAGAACAACAAGAATGTAAAAGAAAATGCTTATGAATTAAATGACTATATTGTGCTCAGAGTCATTAAATTTAAGTTCACCAGTGCTTCTGAGAATTCAATAAAGTTTACAAATATTCATAAATACTTCTATATGCTATCATTTCACATTAATCAAAGCTGAGATACCACTTTTAAGTGTAGATTAAACTGACAATGATTTTTATCATGATGTTGCATAGTAATAAGACCAAAAAGTAGTACTGGATCCAGACTAGCGTAACTTTGTATACATTCACTACTTAAGACTTAATAATAGTATACCTTATGATTCAAGATAGGTATTCAAAAATATCTGTAAACATTCTGAATATATTTCTAGCATTTTACAATCACACCATTATGTCTGGCAAAAATGCTGGCTGAATTCAAGGGCTAATAGCAATACAGACTGATCAACATATTTGTAGAGGTCATCAGATTTAAAGCAGAGGTTTTGAGTAATAATACTTATACATAGTGCTTATTCTGTGAAAAATTTTTTATACACATACATATATATGCTTTCTTTCTCATAACCACCCTTTGTGGAATAGGAGACTAAGGCACAACAGGTTAGTTCACATAGCTAGTAAGGGGCAAAGCCATGATTCAAACACAAGCAACTTGACTTTACAGTCTCTGCTCTCAAGCACTATGCTATGCTGTGCTATGCTATTTTTATAGTATTAAAACTGGCAGGACTAATTTAGTTGCTACTTGATTTTTACTTTGAGAACTGTTAATTGTAAAAATGGAAAAAAAAATGTTGAATGCCAGGATTTTAAGAGTAGAAACTGATTTTTTAAAAGAGTATCCCTGAATACTTATACAATAGGTATAGTTTCATCCTAGTAGCTGGATGATCTCGGGCACATTAATGTTAATAAAGGAATGATGGCACCAACCTTCTAGATTTATGAGAAGTACATGAGTATATACATAAAGGGCCTAAGCCTTATTCAATAAATATTAGTTATGAATTCTAAAATTCCTTTGTATTTCAAGGCAAACTTACCATAATTAGTTTAAGGATCTGGTAACTAATAGCATAAAAATTTCAAATATACAGTATCTGTCCATATTGTGCTAACTATGTTCAGTTGTACTTTTAATATTCAAATGCATGAACCCATGAAGGAACATTATAGAAATCTTTGGTTAATCTCATCAGCAGATAGAAACATTATCACTATCTTTCTGCAGCCTACTGGAAACATATTCAAAAGCAAATAAAGTTAAGCCTTAATAAGTGGAATATCAAATGCCAAACTAAATTTATTTTGCTAAGGAGAAACTGAACTAAAAGAAGTGCAATCTAAATTTGAAAACTTGGAGAAAAACACCTGAGATTTCCAATTGTATTTTACAATCCAACATAGATACTGGAAATGATGGTCTTACAACTTGCACAGATTTATATTTCAAATTTGTTCTATTACACCTGAATACCTGCATTCTATTGAGAACAAATTCTGATGTCTTTAGGAAATCGAAATGGAGAAACTAAATGTTGGTTAAAAACTAAGTGTTGATTAAAATAATTAAAAGTCCCTAAAAGCTTCATTTTAATAGTTCCTATTATTTTACTGCCTAAGTTCAGCTTTTTAACATAGAGGTAACACAAGTACTCAAAATCTCAAAGGCCCATTAAATTTCTATTAGTAAGGACAAAACAACAAGTCTTTTTCCCTTTGTCCTCCAGTTTTACATCTTTTATAAAACCGAGACATAAGATGAGATTAAATAATTAGATAGTAAAATACTGACTAAAAAATTAAACCTTTAAACCTATGAGAATGATAATTCAAAATAAGCTTTGCCGCCAGGGGGGCAACCTGTAAGTCTGTGATATTTTCTTACCATCGACACCATGTTAACTAAATTTTTCATAAAGAAAACACAAGAAATGCTATTAAAAATATTTTTTTCTTGACACATTCTGTAATTTTTGGCTAGCAGACACCATGAGGTTCCAAACATGCAAACAGTTTTTCCTACGTTACGAAAGAGCAAAATCATGTGACAGCAATATAGTGAATAATAAAGTATACAAAAAAAATGGGTTAAGAATCAAGAAGATATTTAAAGTACTACATTCTTGAATTCAGTGTTACCACAGGTTACTGTAGGTCATTGAAGCCTAGAGCAATGAGTTTAGGCATGATTAATTAGGAATACTGAAAGCTAGGTTTGTGGCATCTTCATGTTGGACATCACAATTAGAAATCCCAGAATCATAGATGAAACAGTTTTTCCTGATTGAGGTTTTACTATACATGGGGGAAATCTTTCCATTCAGTTATTATTAACTAATAAAAGTTCTCACATATACTTTGGCCAAGTTTAGCTTTATAATATCTAAAAAATTCATGTATAAAACAAGTATCAGTTCAAATATAGATTACTTTTTAAGAACCTGCAGGAAATATAAAAATAATTGAAGCTGGTGGAAAGGAAACATTAAAACTGCCTGAAATTGGGAGATAAAGATAGGGTGCATTACATTATCATTAAGTACAGCTGCTCCCCAGGTCTACTGTTGCAAGGTTCAGACCAGAGATACTCAACATGGAACTCCTGTTTCATGCTAAGTGGAGTTCTTAAAGTGCTCCCTTTCCCCTGCCACAGCACTCCAAAAAGCCTGCTGGTTCAACTGTCCTGTCCTTTCAAAGAAGCATAGTAGCCAGTCATTCTGGACTTTTAGGGCTTTTTGGAGATTTTTATTCTATAGGATTAAAAATCATGTAAGAATTTCAGGTTGAGTCATACAACCTTCATAATGGTCTAGACCACATCAAAATATGAAATAAAGCTGAAATTAAAAACATTTTACATTTAATTTTATACCTTAATTTTTATATCATGAAGATGCCAATGTTTTAATGAAAAAGTAGAAAATTAGAGTAAAAAAATTCAGTATCACCTGTCTCAAAAACAAGACCAGTAGGTATTAAACAGGAACAATACAGTAACAAAAATAGAACTTGTATACAGGCCAAATTCAACTATTTCTTTGAAACCAAGGTATATGGCAAATGAATTTTTCATCTCCACATTCACTACCTTATCAGTTTAACACTTTTCAAACTGAAGGGAGCACTTCTCTGGTCACACAGACTTCATAAGTATGCATATGCTGAGCCACAGTTTGTCTTCCGTGTTTGATATCTAACCACCAAATACGTATACTTCAAATTAGGTTATGTGACCTGTGTCCTCTTCAGAAGCAATAGTCATGTATTTGGCAAATGTCTTGAAACACGAATTGTACATTAACATAAGTATAATCCTGATAACAAGAAACCCAAATACTTATTATTTTAGTGTTAACATTAGAAAAAAAAAAAAAAAAACTACAATTATCATCAGCTCTATTTCCTGAAAATTCAGTTGAGGTAACCTCTGCAAGTCACAGCTCCACATTTGCATACAGTTCTGATCCTCTTTTTGGCAGGGCTGTGGTCAATAGAATCTGAAGATATATCTCCAGAACCTGAATATACAGAAGAAAAATAGAAGAGAGTGAAGACAATTTAGAATGAAATTCAGTTTTTCTATTAGTTTTAAAGTAGCTAGCAAGGGTACTAACACTAAAAATCACTGGAATAAGTTTACTCCCAAGGAAATAGAAGTTTTCCCTTTGCATTTATAAATAGGAATGTTCAGAGACAATTCATTATAATTGCTTTAAAAGGATGGTGTACGCTAGGTAAGAGTTTTGTAAAGCTTAGATTATTAGGCCACATTTGTGAGAATGGGTCTCTGCAACGCTGAAGACTTACTGGAAAACCCCAATATACACTCATTCTTTTCATACATTAAGAGCAAATAAAGTAAAGTCAACCAATAACTATGTTAAGGACACTATTCTTAGAAAAACAAAGGAAACAAATATTCATATTGTCACAAAATAAAGTAAACAGAATTAAATGTTCTTTTTTAAAAGTCAGATTCAAGAAGGAATGGATTAAGTACCTATGTGACTGAAATCATAATTTCAATCTTCTGAACAAACATTGTTTATTAATAAAATTGAGAAATGTAGGCTTATATTTTTAAAATGCAAGCAGTATAGAAACGAAAAGGTGTTATAATAAATCAGTTTCCAAAACAGAAGTTCTGAAAAGAGGGAGCAACATGATGTAGAAGACACCATTCCCCAGACAACCAGATAAGCTTTGAATCTTAAGACCAGGAACTCTTATAGCCTTATTTCTTTGTTAATGTTAGTTTGTTGCAGATATCTAAGGCCTTTTCCTATTTTGATTCTTCATACTGAAACTAACACCAAAGAAACTATACTCAAAAATCATACCTTTCATTTGATAATCAAATGTCAGCTCTTCTCCAGCACTTATGGTTCTTGTGGAAAACAATGCTATTCGGGGAAGACGAGTATCGAGGTTATCGATGAAAACATTGAACACCTGAAGATTTGGGTCACACTAAAAAGGAACATTAAAACCCATTTAAGTAAAAGTGATGTGAACAAGCTCTTTTACATGCTATATAAAACCTTTAATTTCCCAGTGTGTTTATTTTTTAAGGGCCATTATTAAGTAAAATAATGGTTACCTGAACACAAGCACTGTGATACTGTGACAGTGGATCTAACAAACCAAGACAGCCTCCAAATATTAATAAGCAGGTAGCATATACCTGATAATGTACATGATGATTCCTGTCTTGGGCAGGTTATAAGTGAGACAGTATGAGATTTCATTGTACTGACCAGAATGGAATGCAATTTAAAACTTACATGAGTTATTTATTTCTGGAATCTTCCATTAAATATTTTTGGATTGCAGTTGACAGTGGATAACCAAAAATGTGGAAAGTGAAACTGTGGATAAGGGGTAAAAACCATATATTTCAAGATTTAGCTATAAGTTCCAAAAATCAAGCTTGACTCAATGTTTTACTGGAAATTAAGTTGATTATGGCATGTACACTCAAAAGTACTATTTTCACATATAAAAAAATTTCAAACATGCATAAAAGTAAATAATACAATAAATCTACAAGTATCTACTTAGCTTCAACAATTATTAACATGTTTGCCAATCATCATCTTCTAGTCCCAACACTTTTTTTACTGGAGAATTTTAATGAAAATTCCATTTAACATTATGTCATCTATAACTATCTCAGTAAGAACCAGAATAACAGTATTTTAAAAATAAAAAATTAGTACCATGGAATAAATTTTAAATTGTATGAAGTTTCGCTGCTTAAACTTTTGTTTATAACTGTCCAATGTTTTCAGAGAATTCTCCACTAAATTATGGAATATCAAAGAAGAGAGATCTAATGATTCATACTATGAAACCAAATTATATACTTAATTGTCAAATGAATAGAATGTAAGTGCTTTGGGAATAATTGGCTCTCTGTAATTATGGAATCTCCATCCACAGACTCAACTACTGGCAGATCAAAAATGTTTGAAGAAAAAAATTATACTTATATTGAACATGAACAGACTGTTTCTTCGTTACTCTATAAACATAGTAAAACATTACATTGTATTAGGTATTAGAGATTATCAAAGTATAAAAAAAATGCGCAAATACTATATACCATTTTATGTAAAGGAACTTGAGGGATTCTGGAACCTGTAGGGGGTACTGGAACCAATCCCCTGAGATACAGAAGGATGACTGTATCTCCACTTTATCATTAAGAAAAAAAATTCTTTAAAGTAAAAATTTAAGTCATAAAACACGGGGGTCAGAAGATCTTTCACATATCACTGACAATTACACATCAGTTTTTTGTTATGCTATCCATTAGAAGGTTACCATGGTTTATAAGGTCAGCTCTACAACTTACTCTCCGAAACACATTTTTCTTATTATCTATAACTTATTGTCTACAAAATGGAGATATCAACCTCACTAGCCCTATATACTTGGCATTTAGAAGGTTCCCCAAATTAACTTATTTTTGGAAATGGTTTTTTCAGAGATAAGACTCTGGAGTTATAATTACAGCTCTCAGTTCTTTAAAACACAAATATTAAGCGAGAATAATTTTAGGGGTGAAAATGTCCTATTTTAATACTCTGTAAATCCTTAAACTTTGTTTTAAAAATGTTACCATGCTTATATTTTAAGAAAATACAATAGTCCTCAGGTGGGCGCGGTGGTGCACACCTGTAATCCCAGCACTTGGGAGGCTGAGGCAGGAGGATCACAAGTTCAAGGCTAGCCTCAGCAATGGCGAGGCACCTAGCAACTCACTGAGACACTGTTTCTAATGAAGTACAAAAAAAAATAAAAATAAAAAGGGTGGGGGATGTGGCCCAGTGGTCAAGTGCCCCTGAGTTCAATCCCGGATGCCAAAAAAAAAAAAAAAAAAAAACAGTAGTCCTCCCTTATCCATGGGAGATACAGTCCAAGACCCTAATGGATTCCTGAAATCATAAAACAGTACCAAATCCTATCTTTGCTAGGTTTTGTCCCTAAATACATACTTAGGAAACATTTAACTTATAAGTTATACATAGCAAGAGTGACAAAAGTAAATTAGAACAATTATATAATAAATGTAATCTCTCAAAATCTTATATTTCCTACCTTTGCACTTTAATAAAGCATTTTACTTACTCTCTGGCATATCTAAATTGCCAGCAACACTACTCTTATGTTTTGGGGCCATTATTAAGTAAAATAATGGTTACCTGAACATAAGCACTGTGATACTGTGACAGTGGATCTAACAAACCAAGACAACCTCCAAATATTAATGAGCAGGTAGCATATACCTGATAATGTACATGATGATTCGTGTCTTGGGCAGGTTATAAGTGAGACAGTATGGGATTTCATTGTACTGACCAGAATGGAATGCAATTTAAAACTTACATGAGTTATTTATTTCTGGAATCTTCCATAAAATATTTGTGGACTGCAATTAACTGTGGATAACCAAAAATGTGGCAAGTGAAACTGTAGATAAGGAGTAAGAACTATATATTCTAAAATTTAGTTATATTAGCTCTAAAAGTTAAATATAATTGCAACGATTTCTGAGTGTTTCATTTCTTTTTTTTTTTTCTTTTGTACGGGGGGTTGAACTCAGAGACACTCAACCACTGAGCCATATCCCCAGCCCTTTTTTGTATTTCATTTAGAGGCAGGGTATCACTGAGTTGCTTAGTGCCTTGCCTTTGTTGAGGCTGACTTTGAACTCCAGATCCTCCTGTCTCAGCCTCCCAAATCAATGGGATTACAGGTGTACAACAATGCACCAGGCTCTGAGTATTTTATTTTTTAATTCTCGTTTATTAATTTCCTCTGATATAAATGCCTACCTTATAAAGATTATTAATTGAATTGAAAGACTAAGCAAAGTAACATATGTAAAGACTCTGGAAAAACTTGGTAAGCGCCTCAATATTGATCTTCCTAATACAGCAATGACGTAACAAAAGAGACCTTCTATTAAAATAATTTGAAAGGGTATGTTTAAAGATGATTATTCTTCAACCATGAGAATTCATTAATAGTACTAAGTTGAATTATTTGTCTTATCTATAATATAAGCATCTTTTTTCTTACACTGTGATTCACAAAATGAGACACATTTCCATATCGAGCTGCATCCACTGTGAATTCATCAGATTCATAATCCAGATCAAAGAGATATGTGATTCCTTTGTTGTCATATAATTGCCCCCGTCTTTCAGCTTCTTCACTTGTGATTACCTAGATAAAAAACTACAGTATATTATGTAGCTATTGCTGAACTGAAGAAACATTCATCCACAGACTATCAATATATTGATGTCTACAAATGTTTAAATAAGAAATTCAAGTGTTACCAGAACAAACATTAAGAGCTAGATGAAAGAGGCATGGAAAGTGAGGGGAGAAAAACTGATGGTGAAAAAGAATGTCTTTTTAAATTAAATTCGAAACAAGTTGAAACACATTACTTTTGTTATAAGGCTGTTCAAAAGTACACTTACAAGTGTATGTTTTCTAAATGTGCTCTGAAGGCACATTTTTCCTATAACTAATATGCATTCAGTTGCAAATGGGAATGTGTTACAAACAGAAGAGAAGGTACTTTAAATTTGCAGTCAATTGGAACGTTTTGTAGAAAATGTAGCATGAAATTCTGTAGCTGAAAACCCATCATGCAGGGGCTGGAGATTTAACAGTGGTAGTGTTTGCCTTCCACATGTAAGGCCCTGGGATCCATCCCCAGGGCCTTGTGTGTGGGCGGTGGGGTGGGGGACCAAAAACTTCATCTGCAGTTCTGCCCTTAGGAACACAACTTTATCACAAGCTCAGTTCAATAAACAAAAAATGTCTAAAGTGATTCATACTATCAACCCAATTTGCTGTATTAATAATAAAAAAAAAGAAACGTATAAGATCCAGCTTCTTGAATAATGATCTGTAATAATCTAACATTGTCTAAAAATGCAAGGATCAAAACGAGAATCTCATCTAATTTCAGAATCCTAGAAACCCATAGACACCAGTCAGACTGGACGATCCCAGACAAGCAACCATACTCATGTTCCTAGTCCCAGCCTGATCCATCATTCAGTTTTAGGTAGTGTGTCAACAGCACTCATTTTGAATCCTGATTCTTCTTTACAACAATATAATCTATGTGACGTTGGGCAACTTCCTCAATTTCTTTGTATCTCAGTTTCTCTAATAACATAGTTAACAGTTCTACCTCATTGAGTTGAGAGGATTATTGAGCTCATATAATAAGATGCTTAAAATAGTGATATATGGTGAATATTATTTTTATATTTATATATGGTTTGTACATAAATGAATTTGATAATATTTGGACATTTAGAGAAGGGTCTACAGTTCAAAGTATCTGATTTTCAGATGCAGTTTGATTTTCTTATAGATGCAATAAATGCTTTTGTGTTCCCTTTTACAATACCTACTTATAAAGTTGATACAAAATGTTGATACAAAATAAGTATTGGCAAACTTTACCATATTTGGCCAAACGAATTAATTATAACTTTAAAGTTTCAAAGTCAGTATGTGTTTAGGTCTGATTCTCTTCTTAATGATTAACTATAAAATAAAAATTACTTGTTATATTTTAAAATGTACACATACTACGTTCAATGACTATAAATGGTTGTTTGCTGAAAATGGCTGTATCAACTTGTCATTATATATATTTGCTCAGATGTAAAATTTAAAAAAGTTTATTTTGGGGGGGTTACCAAGGATTGAACTGCGTGACACTCAACCACTGAGCCACATCCCCAGCCCCATTTTGTATTTTCTTTAGAGATAGAGTCTCAATGAGTTGCTTAGTGCCTCACTTTTGCTGAGGCTGGCTCTGAACTCACGATCCTTCTGCCTCAGATTCCCGAGCTATAGGGATTATAGGCATGTGCCACTGCACCCAGCCAAAGTTTACATTTTTAATGATACCAGTGAACCCTTCTCCTAAACCTGAATTTTTTTTTTTATATTTGCAAATGATGTATCAACTATTTACATTAACTGAGGTAAAAATGTAACTTAACAAAAACATTAAGCCTTATAGGAACATTATGTGATAAACTGAACATACCTCTCCAACATATTCCATGACAAAACTCATTTTTTTAATCTTCATAAGGGTTTTTACACCCCAGCCACAGCCATTGCTAGTTCGAAAGATGCAAAGTGAATATTGTGTGCCTTTTTGTACAATCCTATTGGGACAATCAGGTCCACATCGGCACCTTGAGTTGCATTCATAGATGGGGGTACCAGGTGGGATTCTAATTTGCTGGTTCTTATTATAAGCCAAAAGAACTCCAGCTTCAGCAGGACAACATTTCTCAAAATAACAATCTGTGCATGAACAACCAAATGTAGCTTCATTGACTAAGCTGATCCCAGGAGCTGGTTTGTATTCATTAATGTAGAAGAAGTCTGAAGGTGGACCCTCTAAGTCAACAGTATTTTCAACAAATATCATTCCTTTATGATTCTTTCTTCTGTTGAGTTCGTCTTGCCATCTTTGCAGAGCTATCCTTTGTTTGGCTTTCTTTACGATGTACTGGGCAATGGCAGGTTTCAAAGCTTTGTTATTGTCTTTTGGAATTATTGATTTGCCTTTCTTTACCTGAGATAAATAACTATGCCTGTCATTAGAGAATTGTTGAAGCAATAACGGACACTTGAGATTTTGCAAAGGTTCCCAAGTTTTTGTAGAATCTGGCCATCCTTTCCATTTTACAAGATAATATTCCATATCCTTAAAATGCAAAAGAAAATGCAATCAGATCAAACAAATTATTTAAGATAATTAAACACTTTGAAGAGTAAGCTACCATTACCATTTTTCTTGATAATAGTTCAGAATATGAAAAAAGAGTCATAGATTTCTATCAGTTGAAGTACAAATCATATAAACTAATTTTCTTTATATTACATAAAATAGAATTTATATACAGCATAACATGTTTGACGATAGGTTAAAGAGTGTTATCTAGAGAAAGACAGAGGTACTAAAATTTATGAATATTTGACTAAACAGCTATTAGGTTAAATATAAAAGCATTTATCTTGATCGTGGAAATATATGATCCTAAAGCTAACTATCCGTGACTTATGTTAATGGCTACTTGGCTAGCATAGATGCAGGTTTTCTCTAAGGTCCAGGACTTAACATTGTTAGCTAGATGTGAGGAAAATTATATTTTTTAATGTCATGGGCACTCACCCTAGATATCCTAAAGATGCACTATCCAGTACAGTCACTGCTCAGCTACTGAGAACCTGAAACGTGGCTAGTCTGAATTGAAATGTGCTTTAAATATAAACACACTGAATTTTATAGACTTGGGTGGGGGGGAATAAATTACCTCTAAGTATAAAGAAAATTCTGATCAGGGACTAGGGTTGTGGCTCAGTGGTGGAGCACTTGCATCCCAAGTGTGTGTGATGCTCTGGGTTCAATCCTCAGCACCACATATAAATAAATAAAATAAAGGTATAAAAAAATACTGATCACATGTTGAAATATTTTGCATATTTTGGATTAACTATACTACTGAAAGCAATTTCACCTCTTTCTTTCTACTCTGTTCAATATGGTTACTATGAAAATTTTAAGACATCCACAACTCACACTGTATTTCTGTTGAATGACACTATTCTAGAGAATGCTACCCTTATTTAGAATCACATATAACTAATCAACTGGATCAGGTAACAGGCACTCCAGCCACCAAAAGTCAAATATTTTGACTTATCACTCAAACTGATGTTGGTCATCATGGTATCTGGAATCTTTTCTTTACACCCCAGTACTATATTTTCTTTCCTTAGAATCAGGCAATATCTTGTGTCTTAACTTTTAAAAGGCAGTTAAGCAGGGCTTTATGATCCTGTAATTCTAGCAAACCAGGAGGCTGAGCCAGAAGGATCCCAAGTTCAAGGCTAGCCTCAGCAATTTAGCAAGGCCCTAAGCAACTTAGTGAGATCTGTGTCAAAATAAAAAATAAAAATGGCCCAGAGCCAGGTACTGTGGCACAAGCCTGTAATCCCAGTAATTCAGGAGGCTGAGACAGGAGGATCTGGGTTCAAAATTCAGTCTCAGCAACATCAAGGAGCTAAGCAAACTCAGTGAAACCCTGTCTCTAAATAAAAATCAAAATAGGGCTGGGAATGTGGTTCAGTGCTTGAGTGCCCCTGAGTTTAATTACAAGTACCCCCGCCACACACACACACACACACACACACACACACACACACACAAAATGCAGTTAAGGGTATAGAATAAATTATAATTCTGAAGTGAAGTCTCTCACTACCTTTTTCTCATCCTCTGGAACAACTAACATATATCCACACACCCTAAGATAAAATAAGCTCATAAAATGCTTCTGAAACATGAAAGTTATTAAACTGTATTTGATAATTATCATCTAATTTGTGGGATAATGAAAAAACTTAATTGGGATAAATTTGCCTTTCCCTGAAAAATTTAGTTAATTTTTATTATAAAGTAAGGATGCACATGACAGTTATTTTAGTATCCATTAATTCCAACCCTCCCCCCACCAAAGTGCTGGGGATAGAATCTAGGGGCCTCTTGCATTCTGGAGAAGCACTTTACCACTGAACTACTCTCCAAGCCCCATCCACAATTTAAAAATGACAAATAACTTGGAAGGTCACGGCTGTGTTCCCTAGCATACTGCTGAAGACACAAACTGGACTAAGGAACACTGTGACACATTCATGACTGAACTCATTTTATCCTCATTATCTACATCTTAATGTTTTATTTTATTTTACTCAACAAGCAGTAATTTTTTTTTTTTTTTTTTTTTTTTTTTTTTTTTTTTTTTTTTTTTTTTTTTTTTGTGGTACCAGGGATTGAACTCAGGGGCACTCAACCACTGGGTCACATCCCCAGCCCTTTTTTGTATTTTATTTAGAGACAGGGTCTCAATGAGTTGCTAAGTGCCTCAGCATTGCTGAGGCTGGCTTTGAACTTGCAATTCTCCTGCCTCAGCCTCCCAAAGTGCTGGGATTACAGGCGTGCGCCACCGCGCCCAGCTGAGCAGTAATTCTTATGAATAAAATGAACTTACTTTTTGAAAGCTGGCATATATACATTTCTGTTAAAAATGTGTTAAATTACGGTCTAAGGATGTGCACAAAAACTGTATTTCCATGGAAATAAATAACTGTAGTTCCAGATATAGGGAAAAAAAGGACTAGATGTACAACAAAGCATTTTTGTCAAATTTAGCCTAAGATCTAAAGATTTCTTCCTCGTGTTAGATAACAGCAATCTTGGACTGTTGTTAGCAGGTATCTGTTTATACTGAAGCAGATATGAAATCCATTTGGCAGTATCTAACATATATCACCCTTAACTTTTTAAAAATTTTTGATGCCAGAATAAAGTAATGCAACCCTGATCCTTTTTTTCTGCTACATTTTTACCTACAATATTCCTAACTTATGCTAGATGTTGACAGAAAACAAAGAAACAGAAATCCAGGCGTTAAGTCAGATGGTTAAATTATCCAGTAAAACTAAAAACATCTAACTCTAAAGTTTACTTCAAATTGAATTTATTGTATTGTTTAATCTTGCATTTAAGTGAGTAAATTTTATATGTTGACCACACTGGCATCTACTTAATTTATGGGGAGTAAGTATACTTTGAAAATATAAATACCTTTGGCAAAATAGTATAGAAATATTAGTAATATTGTATCTGTGGTCTGTAGACATTTTACAAGCATATTTTACTTTTAAAAGCTAAAAGACTTTCCATTTTGAAAAGTAATTTTACAAAGAAAAATTAAGAAACAAATTCAGTTAATTCAATAACCTTAAATTCCAAGTCAAAAAACTCATAGACTTATATATATCAATATCTTATTCTGATACGTAATCAACTCTTGATTACCTTCAGAAGTGGAATATAGCAGTAAAAATTACTCAAATTCCTATGTAATTTAGAATGCATCATATGAATGTTTTTCTTCAAGACATTTCTGCCACTATATTTGACTTAAATTAAATGCAAATATTTTAGTATATATATAACAAATATATGAAAGTTTGGTCACTGGGACATGAAGAACAAAGTATTACAAGCCTTTACAAATAAAATTTAATTGGGAAAAGAAGGCAATAATATGCGCAACAGCTAGCAGTGCAAAGTAATATAATTTTCAATGCCAAAACTAATAAGACTAGCAATACCACTAGAATGTAAAGAGGGAAATCAATATAGTTCAGATAAAGGGAACAGAGGAAGTAGAACCAACTATACTGTGAAAGGCTGATAGAATTTGTTGGGTAGGGAGCACGGCAGGCAGGATGAGAAACACAAGCAAAAGCCTGAAGCTGATATTTACATGAAGTATCCAGAAAACAGTTAAAAGATGAATTTGTATAGCTTTAAAGTTCAGAATGTTGAATCAAGATAAAACCAATGTTAAGGGAAGAACAAATTTTAGACAACATTAAATATTTGGCTGAGGAATCTGAACTGGCCCAATCAAATCTTACAATTCTTAGAAGACATAGCATGTTTGTTGGGAGCTTCTAAATACATTTAACTCCACCTAATTAGTAAAGTTTATTAATCTAATTGCCAAACCAATGAATTCCTCAATCCTCACCTAATTCAACCTCTCTGAAACAGCAGCCATCGCTTGACCATTCCTTAGGTTTAAATATCATGATATTGTCTTCATTCTTGTTCCTTTTCTCACTTTCTTTGCTGAAATTGCTTCTTCTGTCCATCACTTAATGCAGATACTCAGGACCTGTCCTTGACCCTTTTTACACTAAAAAAAATTACTGATGCCTTTTGAAAATCTGATGAAAGCTATGGAACTTTCTATAACAAATGCCAGATATATAACATTTTGAGTAACTTCAGGGTGTTTGGATGCTAGGTTAAGAATTCCTCTACATGGGGCACAGTGGCAGACACTTGTAATCCCAGCAGCTCATGAGGCTAAGGCAGGAAGAGCACAAATTCAAAGCCTGCTGCAGCCATTTAATGAGGCCCTAAGCCACATAGGGAGACCCTCTCTCAAAAAATAAAAAGGGCTGCAGTTGTAGCTCAGCCTTTAAGCATTGGTTTCAATCCCTGGTACATAAAAAACAAACAAGGGGCTGAGGTTGTAGCTTGGTGGTAGAGCACTTGCCTAGCACATGTGAGGCACTGGGTTTGGTCCTCAGCACCACATAAAAATAAACCAAACAAAGGTACTGTGTCCATCTACAACTAAATATATTTAAAAAAAAAAAAAAAAAAAAAAAAAACCTCTATAAGTTCTCTTTCTGAGCAATCTTGCTATACTAATAGTAATTAACTATATGCTAATGATTCCCAAAAGTTTATCTCCAACTCCATATATCCAACAGCCTATTTGATGTCCAAAAGGTCCCCCCCTCCCTTACTGGGGATTGAACAGAGGTCCTTTACCACTGAACCACATCCCCAGCCCATTTTATTTTTTGAGTCAGGGTCTAAGTTGCTTAAAGCCTTGCCAATTTGTTGAAGCTGGCCTCAAACTTGCAATCCTCCTGCCTCAGCCTCCCAAGTCACTGGGATTATAGGTGCAGACCACCATGCTCAGCACCAAAATGTTCTTAAAGCAATCTACTAGCATGGAATTCACTACTGTCCTTCCTCAACTGATTCCTTCTGTATTCCTTGTCATGATGAATCTTACCATTCTACCTTTTCACACAAGCTTAAAAAACAGGAAGGCACCTTCAATTCAAGTTTCTTCTTTGTGTCCATTTCTATTACTATAGCTTAGTTACTTTGGGCCCTCAACTTTTGCCTGGATTATCACATTCATCTTCCAACTAGTTTTCCTGCCTCCAAACTGACAGTTCTTTAGTCTATCCTTCTTGATAAAGTTTTCCTCATTTAAAAAAAAAAAAAATTACTTATTCCCTCACAGCCTATAAAGTTCAAATTTTCTAACAAAGGAAACTATTCTTAAATTAGTCCATTGTCACTCTGACTCAATCTCCCATCATAGTCCCATTCATACACTACCCTTTAGACATACTGACCTAGTGCTAGTGCTTAAATATACCAGACTTACTCATCATACCTTTTTTGCTGCTTTATTCACAAAAATTCTCCAATTAGAATGGCCTCTCAATTTGCCTAGTGAATATTTATTTCAGTATCATCTTTTTATGTGTAGAGAAACCTACTTTAGAATACCTCAAATGTTACCTCTTCTATAAAGTGGTTCCTGTCTCTCTCACCCAAGAACTGATCACTGCCAACTTCCTTGTGTTCCCCCTTCCTTCTTCCCTCCTTTTTCTAGTACTGGGGTGATGCCAGGACATTCTCACGTGGAGCTACATGCCCAGACCTTTTAATTTTTATTTTGAACCAGGGTCTTGCTAAATTTGCCCAGGCTGGCTCCAAACTTGTGATCTTTGTGCCTCAGCCTCCTCAGTCAGTAGGATTATAGGTGTGTGCACCACACCCAGTTTGTTTTCCCATCTAAATTTAAATTATACATGATTTGTGAGAAGGATAGAATTTCATTCTTCACAGCACCAGAACAAGCAAAACTGCCCATTATCTTAGGCTTTGACTAAATGTTTCTGAATGTGTAACAAAAAAAGACTATCAGTATGCATATAATATAAAAGTAAAAACTATATGCATTTTTTGGGGGGTATCTGTGATTGAACTCAGGGGTACTCAACCACTGAGCCACATCCCCAGCCCTATTTCATATTTTATGTAGAGACAGAGTCTCACTGAATTGCTTAGAGCCTCACTGTTGCTGAGGCTGGCTTTGAACTCTCGATCTTTCTGACTCAGTCTCCTGAGCCTCTTGGATTACAGGTGTGCTTAAAAGAAATATGAGCAGATCAACTTAACCTGGAATTAGCAATTCATGGTTTCTCAGCAATTTTTTTGTTACCCGTTACCTGTCTATAGCCAACACTTAGTAGCTAACATCAAAACTTTAAACAAAAAGTGTGGTTATAGATATACATGAGAGGAGAAAGGATAAAAAACTTTTCCATCTTTCCATTCATTTTTTTTCCTTCCAGTTTTGAAATAATCACCATATTCAATATCAGTGGTATAATGGTCTGAACATGACTATGAAAACACCAGTGGTTAGTTCTGTGTGAACACAGTTGAGAACTATCAGAGTCAACAGAAAATCACTGGATTTCATGCGAGTAGCTGACAGAGAAGGAACTGTATATGGTTTAGAGATCCTACATTGGAAAAAAAAAAAAAAAAAAAGGATCCATGTCACCTGAAATTTGGGTTGTAGTTTAATAATTTCTGTGTTATTCTAGTTCTTGAAAAGCCACTCTAGGTACAATTAGTCTTTTAGAAATATTAACCTATTTTTGGATGTGGACCATCCTGTTAGTTTGTGCCAGTCTATTTGTCATTCTAAAGACACAGAAGTAGTTGTACACTTTAAGAAATCAAAGCAGTCGGGTGTAGTGGCACACACCTATAACCCCAGCTACTTGGGAGGCTGCAGCAGGAGTATCACAAGTTCAAAGATAAGCCTGGACAACTTAGAGATACTTTGTCCCAAAATAAAAAATAAAAAAGGCTGGAGGCATAGTTCAGTGGTGCAGTACCCCTAAGTTCAATCCCTAGTACAACACACACACACACACACACACACACACACACAATCAAAGCTGAGGATAATATTTGTTACTTAGGGAGAAACTCCACCAATGTATAATGGGCGCTCTTGATCTTCACTGCTGACCCAAGTATGTTAAGTAAGTATAGGTCTGTCAGAACTTACTCTGTTATGAAGGGGAAGTACGGTAGAACACTTCAGCAGGAAAACACACACACACACACACTCTCTCTCTCTCTCTCTCTCTCTCTCTCTCTCTCTCTCTCTGAGACTGAGACTACAATTTAAGTTCAACTAGACCCCTGGCATAGTTCATAATAGTAATAACCCTTTTGTTCTGCAAGAAAGCTCTCTTTCCACTTCCCAACTTGTCCATTTCAGATCTTCTACTTTGTTCAAGGTCCCCACCCTATTGCCTCCTCCACTATCTTTAGTAGTATATAACCTTTGTTCTAGACTTCCAGGGATCTACAACTATAGAGCATGTGGATGTAGATACAATAAAACATACATTTCATCAATTGTTTCTCTTTTCCCATCTCTTCAATTTTCCCTGACTACTGATTCTCATTAGCATTTAAACTTCTACTTTTTGAGAGCAAAATAAAATAAAACCTCTTTTGAGATACAAATGCCTCTATATGTTAGGGAAACTCTAGAAGAAATTAAGAGTGAAAGGCTGGAACTTAGGTCACGAGGTAAAAGATTTCAGTATATAGCCTTTCATAACATTCAGTTTTTTCAATCTCATACATGTGTTACCCACTCAAATGTTTTTAAATAAAAAATTTTAAGTTATAAATACCTTTATGTCCTATCTTGTCTTTTCACTCCTCTTCTTTAAAGCTAGGATTCTTGGAAGACTGTCTGTACTAACTGACTCTACTTTCTTATTCCTCCAATTTTTTCTTAAATTCTTTTGGCTCTTCTATCCATGCCACAGAAATTAAGGGCATCAATGGCCTTTTGACTACTAACTGCAATGGATCCTTTACAGTTCATCTCTGACCCACTATTCAATACTGTTGTTGACATAATCTCTTCCTCAGGCTTCCATGATTACTTTTCCAGTTTTTTTTTTTTTTTTTTCAAACTACCTTTCTTGCCAGTTTGAGTCTCTTTTTTAATAGTACTCTTCTACTGCTCGGGTTTCATCATTTAGTTCTTGCTCTACTCTTCTTACATTGCATTGCTTGGACTACTGCAATAACCTCTTGCCACCTTTTCCACTCAGAGCACAACAACCAGAGTAATGTTTTCAACACATACATCTCATCAAGCCATTCCCATTTAAAACTACTTAATGGTTCCCTATTTCCCTTAAGATGAAGTCCCAAAATCCTTTTACTGGCTTACAAAGGCACGCTACTTTCTGGTCCTGCCAATCTTCCAGCGTCATCTCACTGCCTTTTGCTATGTTCCACTTACATTTTCTAATCCTTGAAGAAGTCAGGCAGTTTTAGGCATCAAGACCCATCCTCATCTAGCTTTCCATTCTTTGGGACATCAGCTTAAACATCAGTTCCTCAGTGATACCTCTCAGGATAAGTCTCTCCAGGTAAGTTAGATCCTTCTGTTACATTAGCACTTACCTCCACTATAATTAAGTACCTTGAATAAGCACGTAATACTTTGTTCTAAGCATTCTTTATCTCACTAAAAGATAAAATATCATGGGGGACTAGGCCCCCATGTCCTCCACTGCTGAGATTCCTAGTTCCTAGCCCAGGACACAGGAGATGGCCAATAAATATCAGTTGAGTTAATGAATAGCTATTTCCACTCCCAAGAGTTCATTCACTATCTTTCTGCCAATTACTTCAAGATGTATTTCCAATAGATATCATTCTAAATGTGGAACCACATTTCTAACTTTCTACTTAAAGTGTACTCAGTTTTCTTCTCCAAACCCAATCTAGATTCTTCTTCCATATTCTTAGATCCTGGGGAACAGTAGTATTACCTATAGTTTCAGTTTGGGGTTTTAGCTCAGTGGTGGAGTGCTTGCCTTGCATGTGGGTTTGAGCCTCAGCACCACATAAAAATAAAGGTATTGTGTCCGTTTACAACTGAAAAAAAAATTAAAAAAGAAAGAAACCTATATTTGGCTCTCTCACTGCAAGCCCCACCACCCAAACTACAAACCAGGTGTGCAAATTTTACAATCTTACCAAAATAAATAAAAATTCTAAAAAGTAAAATTCACTACCTGTCTTCATTGCCATAGTTAATACTTTAGTTCAAGCAGTATCATTTCTTACCTACAACAGAATTTTAGAACATGTGGTCATGCATGTGTTACTCCCTTCCTGCCAATTCATTCTCTTCACTGTAGTTAAAAAAAAAAAAAAAAAAAAAAAAAGAAGTCTCTGAATTACAAATCTGATGTCACTCATTTTAGAACCTTTCAATTGGGTCCCCATTGCCTTCAGATGGTTGAAATACCTTTCTCATTTCTCATTCTTTCATACTCTTACTTCCTACCACATTATTCTCTAGACAGAGATATATAGAATTACCATACTTAGACATCATTTCTTTTGGGAAGCTTTCTGTGATCTATGTGTACCTCAAGAGATATTGTAAGGATGTTTGCCATAGCCCTTACTGCAATAGATTTACAATCTTTCTTAATATGCTATAAATTCTTTAAAATGAGTAACTGTTTCTTATTAATGTTTATATTCCCAGTGACTAATGTAGTACCAGATACACAGAAGAAACACAAATGTTTCTTCTTTAGTTCAAGCACCATAATTTGTTGAGTCTATGGGGAAAAGAAATAGGAGACATTAGTCTAAAGTGCTATTATAATCTTAAGCATGAAGCTAAAAAGGTCTGGTCTAATAGTGACTATGGGGATTAGAGAAATGACTGGAGCAAGACAATTCAACTCATAATCACTAACTAAGCCACTAAAGTGCTAAAGTGACCTAAGTGGAAGAAGCCACACAGCAAAAGGACAGGGTTATAAGTTCTTTCACCTATCCCGAATATATGAAAGAGAAATAATAAGAAGAAAAAAGTGGAAGTATGTTAAAGTAATACTGGCATATATATTAAAACTATGTGCTAAGTAGAAGACTGTGGAATACTAGTGAGTTGTTGAGAACATAAATGAGCAAATAAGGTTGCTCATTCCAAATAAAGAAACCAGATGGACTAATGAGAAAGAGTTAAGGAGAAACTAAACAGCAAAAAACTATCTGAAACTTCGCTGGAGCACTCAATTCTGTGCAAGAATGAATCTTGGTGGCACCAATGGAAGCACATGTTCCCTAGGTAATCTACTCTTTCTGTGGAAGTATAACAGGAATGAACAGGTAAAGACAGACGTAGAGGTAACACAATCTGATCACTTGTTAGATTTAGAGAGTAAGAGGGAAGGAAGAATTAAATTATGAAATTAAAGTTAAGTACCCAGAAGTATTTAGGATTTGCTTAAAGAAGACAAGGGCCACCAGCACAGGATGAAGATTTGAGGGACGAACTGGGTAGTTTTAAATGTGTTGAACTTTGGTACCTGTAGGGTATGCAATTTGAAATGATGTGTGGAATGGAGTCAAGGCCTCTGAAAGATTCAGGAGTCAAAATCTAAGTTGAAACCACTGGGAAAGAGGTCACCCAGAGAGCAACTACAAGGTGAGAAGAGGGCCAAGGTCAGAACCTTGGAGAGTACCTATATTTCAAAGGATGGATAGAGACTACAAAGAGATTCCTAAAGAACATTGAATAAAAAAAAAAAAAAAAAAAGGGTGGAAAAAAGGAGTGGGAATAGAGACATCAATGACAAACAATGATATAGTATAACTACTAAAAGTAAATGTCGGTCTGTTCTAAGCAATCTACATTAATTCATTCAATGTTAATTATGCCGAGTCAGGTACTATAACTATCCTCATTTCAAAGATGAAGAAAGTGAAGGACAGAAAGGCTCTAACTTGATGAAGACCACACAGTAAATGACAGAACCAGAATTTGAGCCTAAGCAACATTTCTACAGGCAAGAGTCTTAAAGCAAAAAAAGTAGCCAGTGGTGTTAAATGTGGCAAAGTAGTATAGTAAGATTTGAGGTCATCCAAGTTGTTAATTAGAAAGTCAATTGCCAGGGGTACAAATCAGAATAAAAAGGGTTTAAAAAGTAATGGAAAATGAAAAGACAACCCACAGGATGGAAGACAAATTTTGCAACATATATTTGAAAGCAACTTATATCCAGAATATAAAGAAAACTTACAATTCAATAAGACAACTCGCTTTTTTTTTTAAATGAGCAAAGGATATGAATAGTTCTCCACAGAAGATATACAAATGGCCAATAACATCATTAGCTGTGAGAGAAAGGCAAATCAAAGTCACAATGAAATGTGTCTTACATCCACTAAGATAGTACTAATCAAAAAAGTCCAATAATAACAATATTGGTGAGGATGTGGAGAAACTAAAACCCTCACACACTACTGATGGAAAAGTAAAATAATGTAGAGCTTTAGGATTTGTGGGGATTTGAGAGATGCTCAAATGGTTAAACACAGAAATAACATGACTTAGCAATTCCATTCCAAGAGAAATGAAAACTTATACCCACACAAACTTATACATGTTTGTTCATGGCAGCATTATTTATACCAGTCTCCAAGTGGAAACAACCCAACTATCCATCAAGTGATGCATGTATAAATTAAATGTGATACACCCATATAATACTGATACATGCCACAACATGGAGGAACCTAAAAACATTATGGTAAGTGAGAAAAGTCAATCACAAAACCCCTCATATTATGATTCCTTTTTTTAACCAAAGTCCAAATGGGCAAATCTAGAGAGACAGAAAATAGATTTAGCAGTTCCCTAGGGCTAAGGTGAAAAGGTGATTGAGGAGATTTGGGAGATAATTGTTATGGGGGTCTAGGATTTCTCTTCAGAATAATGAAAACTGTTCTAAAATTGTGAGTAAACTAAAAGATCTGAATTTGTACACTTTAAATAGGAAAATTGTATGATGGTATGTGATTTATATTAAATCTGTTAAAAATGAATGGGAAGCGAAGAAGGAAAATACAGAAAATACTTGTATGAGTATGGAGGCAAAGTCAAAGGAAGATTTCTGAAGGTTAGGGAAGATCTGAACACATTTATTGACTGAGAAAAATCAGTGAAGAGAGCTTGATATAGAAAGGACATTGCAGATTAGGCAAAATTTTAGAAATATGGACAGGAAGGAATGATAAACATGATGACACCTCTGAACAAAAGAATGAGTAAAGATACAAATAAATGATAGTGAAGGTAAATTGAGTTCACACTTGAAGGATCTTATTTTTCATTGAGGGTAAGTCTTTTTAGTCACATGAAACAGTAAAGGGTAGAGAAGGAAGTCCAGAAAAGTAATAAAAGTGGGGAAACTGCTGACACAAATAACAAAAGCAAGAGACAAAAGTCTATCAAACAGAATTAAGCAATATGAGAATGTTTTAATGGAGTTAATATGCATGTTTATATGATGTTCTCAGCTAGACTGTTCAGAGCCTGTAAACTGAAATGGCAGATGGTTGGGCTGTTTCAAGGGTTGAAGGATGCTGAGAGTGTAGGTGGAATGTTTGATAAGATTCCATTGAGGGGAGAAGGCAGTAATACCAAAGAAGGTGGACATTTCAAAGGAAGAACTGGATTTAGTGACTGATTCAACATAGATGAAGGAGAAGCAAAAGCAAAGAAATAAAGCAAGATTTCTGATTCATTTTTCTGAAAGAAATCATTAATGACCCGAACAGAGTTCTTTCTCAGAGGTAAGCTATAGAGAAATTATTCAAAATTATAGTTATAAGGTTTAGGGACTGAGTGTAGCTTAGCACAGTACAACACTTGTTTAACATGTGTGCAAGACCCTGGGTTTGACTCCAAGAACTATGCAGGAGCCCTGTTTGGGGAGATGGCTAAGATTGTGGTTGACTATGGGCCATGGAGATGTTTGGGCATTGCCGCCTTCCGTAGTCTCACAGGACTTGGCCCGGGATCTCGTGGGACTTGGCCCGAGATCTCGAGAGACTTGAGCTGAGATTGCTGATCGGGTCTGCGCCTTTTGGTGTGTTGGTTGTTTGGTGGTGTGTGTGGTGCGTGTTAAAGTCGTTGTTAAGAGCCAGAGAGAAAAGTTATCAGAATAAAAAGCCTATTTCCAGTTCGCCTCTGAACTTCTTTCCGCGGCTTCATTGCTCCAAGCGGCCATCGCTTCAGGCGGCAACAGAACTGCAAAAAATTTTTAAGTTTAAATAAAAAAGTGTCTTAGAAGAACTCATTTTTAAGAGGACTAAAAAAGAAGCCCAGAGAAGTCAAATGAGTTTTCTAACATTGTAAGGTACTAAATGAAGACCAAAAATGACTGGAATCCAGGCCATTAGAACTATATAATATCTGGAGTTTGACATGATGGCAGAAAACACAAATGGTGATGCTTCTTGAGGAGATTCAGTAACACTAAAATTGGTTTGGAACTTCATTTCAAGTGACAGTGGGCAAATATAATTCAGGAACAAAAGGATAATGGGTGAAGCCAATCTGAGCAAAACATTTGTTCTGGTAATCCACCAGGAGATAATCAAGAGCTGGATGTAGAATGGTATAAGCACCTTAAAATATTCCAATGCAAGAACACTCTATGTTTCAAAATCCTTTCAATGTTATTTGGCAATATAGATGACAGGACATATAACTTTCATGGTGTTATGTTTTAAACATTAAGAAGATCTTTATTTATTTTAAGGTTCTTTTATGATACAGAAATAGGAAATACTAAAGTGTGATTAAGTCTCTTTTAAGGAGCTAGATATTTGCCTTACCTTTACTACCTTGTAGTCACACAAGTATTCCACCTCATAATTGTTTAGGTTCCTTTTGGTGATTCCAATCGATTTACATGTGAGCTTTTCTTTTCTACATAATTCCTGAAGAGTATCAAGTGAAACTAGGCAAGGCACACACCAAGCTACAATAAGAAAATAGAATTCTTTACCAATGAAACAGCTACTCAATTAAAACAAAAAAGAGAAACTTAAAACATCTACAGTCCCACCCTTCAACTGGCAATTTTATAGCCTAAAAATCCATATGACAAGAAACCATTTATGTATTTTCAAGTAAAGCATTAAATAATTATTTTGGCAAACTGGTTTTCTTAGATTTTCTCGTGGATTTAGATCCTACCATGAGTAACTGACATCAATTTCTGTTAAGCCATGAACAAAATGTTTCATGTCTGTTAACTTTAAGATTACACATAAATACAAAGGTTAACAGGTCATATTTGACTTTTCTGTTCTACATAGAAAATTAATTGCTGTTTTAATAAAACAAAAACTGAAAATAAGTATGTCTAAGACATACCTGTTATTAGAAATGTATCCAATATAGATTTTAAAATACAATTATAATTGGTTAAAAAGTAACTTTTTTCATTTCTTTTAATTGCACAATAACTGAACTCTAACTGCAATCTAATTCTATAATTGCAAATGTATATGTCCTACTTTCCCCACTCTGGAATATTACATGAAATTTTAACTCCACTTATTATTTTGTCCCCTGGTGTGTTATCAAGATGAATAAAACCAAGGATTATAATCTAAAAATGGAAAATGTATTCATTTTTGTGATCCTCATTTTCTGCATTGATTTAAAGTTGAGCATTAGAAAGTACCAAATATTCAATTTGTGTAATCCACATACCCAACTGAGAATCAGACATATGCATCATCAACTTTACAGAAGCCAAAAACTAATTGTGTTACAGTTTTTACCTTCAAATTTCTGTAAACAGTATGCTACAACAAAGAATGTAAAATATCATACAAACTGATATTTAGAAAAAAATTTAGTAAACAGCTTTATAGCTACCATAGTGATAAGCAATAGATGGACCAAGAGTACTCTGACCCTATCCCTTGGTGGGGCAACTAACACATGACTTTGGAGGGTCTCAATCTTTCTGGGTGTCAATGTGAAAAAAATGTGAGAATTGGAGAAAACTGGGGTTACCAAACAAAATTTATCATTAACTCAAGCTTTACTTGGTAGCTCTCCAAGGTAGTAGCATAACCTTTGTGTTTTGAGGTAAATTTCAGGGAAGAGAAAACACAACTGCTCTAACTTTTTTAACATTAAAGACACACCATCCCCAACTCACAGAGGGACTTGTCAGAAATCAGCACAATTTTCACCACTCTGTGCCAAAGATTCACAATTCTAACCCAAAGGAAAAGGCTGGACTCGGTGGTGCACACCTGTAATCCCAGCTACTTGGGAGGTTGAGGCAGGAGAATCCCAAATTCAAGACCAGCGTGGGCAAGTTAGCAAGACCCTGTCTCAAAATAAACCACAAAGAGGGGTGGGGATGTAGTTCAGTGATAAGGCGCCCCTAGGTTCAATCCCCAGCACCCAAAACAAAACCAACAACAACAAAAATCTACCAAAATTTGAGGAAAGACATTAATTGCTTTGGAGTGGTGGCACATAAATCCCTTCCATTTCCATTTAAAACTCTTTAGGATGTTTTGGGTAAGGTTAATCTCATTGTGCTGATGATCACTTACAAAGGAGGTTCCCACCTGTCATGTACCCAAGGTGTTTGTCTCCTGTTTCTAAAATTTATACCTAATTGAGGATTCCAAACAGAAACCTCGATGGCCATGATTAACTTGAGAACTTAAAAAAAAATTAAGTGTAAAAACCTGCAAAGTACTGGTTTATAACGGGGGCAGCCTACAATAATGGAGAAAAGGATTTCGTTGGCCAGATAAATACTGTATTACCAACAACAACAACAAAAATCCTTCCAGGAGTTCACAGTAACCCCCCGCCATTCTTAAAGGAAGTACAGTTCAGGTATAATAAGGTCACAAACTGCTAGGAGCAGCTCTTGAAAACACCTTTAAATTGCAGAACGCATTCAAAGTTCCAGGCTTTCAAAAGGCGCGCGACATACATGCATGCACATGCACGCACGCGCGCGCGCACACACATACACACACACGCACGCGCGCTAATTCCTCCGTGTCCACATAAATAACACGCAAATCCTGGTGGGCAGGAAACTTACAAAAAGCCAGAGGCTACATCCTCAAATGCTTGCTTTCTAGGAGATTGTCCAACTAGTGGAATCCCCCTACGGTGTCCGCACTGTGGGGTGCCTCGGTTACTCCTTTACCACACTTCAGCCCCAATTTCTTCCCACCCCCGCACCCAGGATACGGAGGTCACGATCACACCAACAGCTGTGGTTTCCCGCTTCCCACTTAAAAGCCAGCGTGCACATCGCGCGCCCCGCTCAGACCACCACAAAGGAGCTCAGCGTAGCCGTGCCCACGGCACCTGGAGCCTGGGACCTCGGGGACCGCTGCGGCGGCGCGAGGGGGCCGAGGGCGCGGGGCTCGTGGCGGGAGACGCAGCTCCACAGACCGGTGCGTCCAGGCACGCGCGGCACCCACCGCCAGCGCGGGCAGGCGAGACCCAGAGGACAGAGGGCCGGGCGGGAGGAGGGTCGTGGCCAGCGGGGAAAGTAGGCGCCTGCTGCGTGCATTCTGGGGTCAGGGTGTTGGCGGGCGGTGTCCCGCCACGTCGCCTTGCTGCTGTCCCGCGGGACGGCCCTGCTGCCCGTGCTTCGGGAGCGTGCCTGGGAACCGGGAGGGCGGGGGCCGCGCTCCAGCCTCACCTCCTCGCGCTTCGGCCTCGGCCGCCGCCATCTTGTAGAACATTCATTCAAACTGGCGCGGTCTGACGGAATAGCTCAGCTGGCCCGACGCCCCGCCCCCGCCTGGGACTCGGGGGGCCGGGACCCGGGCGGTGGAACCTGCGAGGCGTCCTGACGTCACACAGGCCGACCCGGGCGGCAGCAGCCAGGGCGCCAGTGTTCCACGGCGCGGGTGGGATGGGGGGGCGCAGAGCGAACCCCACGCCGGTTAGGCGCGGCCAACCTTTACCTCCTGTCCCGATTCCCTCCCGCGATCGGGAACAAATCCGCCAGCTCTTCCCACGCTGCGCTGTTGAGCCTCTTTATATAGGCGTTGGGTGCATGCTACACATCCGAAACGTGCAGCGCGACTTTGTGGTGTAGAGGAAGCTCTCACGTCCTGCTCCTTACACAGCTGAGCCCAATTAAGCGCTGTTCCATTTCCTTCCTTTCCGCAGCAGCACGTGGTCTCAAATTTGGCCGCACGTTAGGATCATTGGGAGAGGTTTTGTTTGCTTGGACCACTCTAAGCAAAGGTTCTGATTAATTAGTATGGCATGTGGCCTGGGCAGTGGGCATCTATTTGAACGTTCCCTAGGTGATTCTAATATGCGGCTCATTTTGAACACCTGATTTGATCAGTGCTGTTCACGTATGAATCATCCGAGGAGGCTGGTTTTAATGCAAATTCGGATTCAGTAGGTCTGGAACAGGACCTGAGCTTTTGCGTTTCTTTTCTTTTTTTTTATTATTCTAATTTGTTATGCATGTTTGCAGAGTACATTTCATTTCATATCACATATAAAGAGCACAATTTTTCAAGTTGCTCGTTTTATATAAAGAATTTTTATGACAATTGTGTCTTCATTCATGTATTTAGGGTAATGATGGATAACTCATTCTGACAAGCTCCCAGGCTCTATCTGATGCTGTTGGGAGAGCCTGGGTGCCACACTTCTGTAGCAAGACTGCAGGATGACTCCAGGAACTCCAAACTGGTCCCCCACCCTGGACCCCTTTCCGACCCTGAGCCTATCCATTCTTCACACTGCATCCATGGTGATTATTGTAAATAAAGCAAAAATCTTAGAAGAGCAAATTGAGAAAAAATCGTTGACAGCCATCTAACAGCTACCAAGGATTTTTAGATTCATGTGAAAAATTAAATTTTCAAAGTGTGATGTTTATAAATTGGAAATGGATGCAGAGCATTAAAGACATGCTTAATTCATTCTATTATGAAATACTGCTTAGCCACCTAACATGTTTATTGTTTTTAATATTGTTTAATGTTTAAATTTTTTTGTTCTAGTTATACATGACAATGCATTTTGATACATCATGCATATGTGAGTATAACTTTTCATTCTTCTAGTTGTACATGAGGTAGAGTTACACAGGTCGTGAAATCATATATGCACATAGGATAATAATGTCCTATTTATTCTACTATTATTCTCACTCCCATACCTCCTCCTCTTCTTTCACTCCCCTGCCTAATCCAAAGTACCTCTATTCCCTAGTCACCATCACCCCTTATTGTGAATTAGCATCCACATATAAACAGATAAAACATTCAGCCTTTGTTTAAATATACTTTCAATTTTGTATCACAAAAGTGTAATGAAAGATAACAAAATATAAAATCCTTGTGGAGTTATTTGGTTTGTAATTGCTCATTTTTACATACTTAACTGTTTTTCTTTTATTTATTTAGTTTTTTTTTTGTACTGGGGATTGAACTCAGGGGCACTCGACCACTGAGCCACATTCCCAGCAGTTATTTTTTATTTTATTTAGAGACAAGGTGTCACTAAGTTGCTTAGCGCCTCCCTGTTGCTGAGGCTGGCTCTGAACTCAGGATCCTCCTGCCTAAATTTCTGGAGCCCCTGGGATTACAGGCAAAAAGCATCATGCCAAATTAATTATCTGTTTTCTATATCATTACCTTGCTAAAAAGGAATAAAAGGTCCTATAAGCCCTATACAAGGACTTTACTAGGATACTTCTATAGTCGCTCTAAGACTTGGATGGAGCCTCCTCTCCTTCCCAAGGCCTTCTTTCCCTCTGCCCTCCCCAGTTGTACTCAGTGCCCCTCCTGGGATCTCATAGCAGTCCATGAGCACCCATCACTACTTGGTCCTCCTCCTTTCCCACAGAATTCTCCACTGTCCTCTTTTCAGCTAGCCTTCCTCTACCCAACCCAAACATTAGGCACTCCCAGGACTTGGCTCTGGGACCATATTTCTCTTAACACTGGCAGAGAAATCTTACACTGGCTGGTTGAAACATCATTTTTGTGCTTCAGATTCCCAACTTTTGGTCTCTAAAGCTGAGCTCTGCCCTCACTTCCAGACTTGAACATCCACAATGCTTAATGGACGTGTCCACTCAAGTGTGACACACATTCCAAATTGAATAATTCCATTTGAAATTATTTTTGCTGCCATAGCTCATTACCTCTACTCCAGGCTCCACAGGCTTTTTCAATTCATTGGCACCACTGTTATTCAGGTATTGTTAGACAATCTAGCTGTTATCTTGATTCACCCCCTCCTCACTCTCCAAATCACAGATATACCTTGACTTATGATCAAATTATGTCAATAAACCCATTGTAAATTGAAAATGTATTAAGTAAAAAATGCATTCAATACACTTAACCTACCAAACACCACGGTTTAGCAACATAGGACACTGTAGAGTTTATTATCCTCAAGATCTTGTGGCTCACTGGGAGTTTGGTCCCGCTGTTGCCAGAATCATGAAAAGTATTATATACCTATCACTGGCTTGGAAAAGATCAAAATTCAAAATATGAAGTAGGATAGGGTTTCTACTGAATAAGTACCACTTTCACACTATTGTAAAGCTGAAAACTTATAAATAGAACCAACATAAGTTAGGGAGTGTCTACAATTCCATTAGCAAGTTGAGTCAATGCTATCTCCATAGTACCTACTAAGTGCCTGAACAGAAGTCCTCTAAAAGCCAAACTGGCTTCAGTTCTACTATGCTCCCCTCCCAATCCACTTTACATCCAGTGAAAGTGATCTGAAACGAAGTAGAACATGCCCTTTCTTACTTTAAAGGCTTCCCAACACAACTAGAATAAAACTCAAACCTTCTGGGGGCCTACGGGGCCTCCTATGATTGGAACTGGTTCTCTAACCTTACTTTGTTCCACTCTCCCCTTTATTTCTCTGGGACACCCCCCTTCACACACACTCACACTCATTCAGAAATCTTTCTTTGTGCATCTCCTGTTCTATGCACCTGCTGGGTTCTGGGAACGTAGCAGTGGACATAAAAGTAAACACTGTCTTTATGGAGCCTGTTTCCTAGTGGGAGGGGCAGATAATAAAAAGTAAGTAAATAATTTAAGTCATCCCAAAATTACTTCCTAGTTTAAGGTATACTTTCCTCCCCTTCTTCACATGGCTATCTTCTTATCACTTGGGTTTCAGACACTTCTCGAGAAGGACCTCCTATGTTCACCCTATTTGACATAACACTTCGTCTCTTCTTTGAATACTTAAAAGCACTTATCAAAATCTGTAATTATCTTGTCTGCATTTTTTTTTGTCTTTATGAATTTTAGTAAAAATTTACAGAGTGAAGGTTGGGGTGTACCCTAGAGGTAGAACAATTACCTAGTATGTGTGAGGCCCTGTGTTCCATCCCCAACACCAAAAAAATAAAAAATAAATAAAAATTGCAAAATGGATATATTATAGTATTTTATAAATCAAGTTTCCTTTGTTTCCCTAGTCTTGAATCTCCTTAATTCCAAGGCAGAGCAGGTATTTTCTCTTTAATATTCACAACTGTGTCTACTATCTAGAAAAACAATTTTAAAAGTATGGTAGGGAGATCCAGGAGGCTCATGAGCTCAAAAGTAGCCACCCACCACATAAGAACAGTTAAAAATCAACCATAGCTACAATGTTGTTCTGTGTGATTTTTTTAAATACATTTTTTTAGTTGTCGATGGACATTTTATTTTGTTTATATGCTATGCTGAGAATCAAACCCAGTGCATCACACATGCTAGGCAAGCGCCCCGCCACTAAGCCACAACCCCAGCTCGCCTGTATGATCATTTAACTTAGTGATACGGTAGCCATCTCAACTTGTGTAAATATTCTATGATGTTCACATAATGATAAAATTGCCAAAGAATTTCTGAGAATGTGCCCTTGTCAGAGTGACACATGACTATTTTCAAAATGATACCAAGATGTTATCTGACTTCTTTATTTTCCTTGTCTCATAAGTATACAGTGGAGTTTTTTAGAGTTTACACAAATTGGATATTGCAACATACTAATGGAAGAAAGTAAATATCAGAATACAGCTATCTTCTATTAAACCAGACATTAAGGAGATTTGAAAAAATAGACTACCACTCTTGCCACTAGTTTTTAGACAGTTATTTTTCATTAAAATGTTATTCATGTTAATAGTTAACCTGGGGGTGGGGGCTACTATGAACTGAACTCAGGGGCCCTTTACTACATATACAACCCCAGGGTCTAAGTTGCTAAGGCAGCCTTGAACTTGAGATCCTTTGGTCTCAGTCTCCTGAGTGGTAGGAACCAAGGTGTGCTGCCATCACCTCTGGCTCTTGGTAACCTTTTTATTGAAATAGTGGGTTTAAATTTCTATATGGTAAATAAGTATATATAGTTATATAACTAATACATATATAGATAGATTTATAAAATCTCTTCATATCTCTCAATATATTACAAATAAAAGCTCAAAAACTCAAGAATCTCAGTAAATTTTCTTTCTTTTCTTTTTTTCTTTGAGATGAGGTCTTTCTATACTGCCCAGGCTGGTTCCAAACTCTGGGTCTCAAGTGGGTCTCCCTCTCAGTCACCCAAGTATCTGGGACTATAGGTGCAAGCCACAATATGCCTGGCCTCAAGAATTTTTAAGTGTAAAGGTTCTGGGACCAAAATGTTTTAGGCTCTTGGTAAGTCCCAGCTATAAATGAATGAAGAAGAAAATGAAAAGCAAATGAGAGTCATATACTGGTGTCTTCAAGAGAAAAGTGCCAAAGTACCCTGCTGTCCCAATTTTTTTCATAAAAACCACTTTAAAACATGATTTCAGGTGATTCATACTTTCAAATTAGTAAATGTTCTCTGAGAGGCAGATTAAAACAGTATAATGAACACTGGATTAAAAATGTGAATTTAAATGAAATAATGCATTTAATATACTTAGAATAATAAATAATAGTCAAGAAAAATTAAGCTTAAAATATCAGTGTCTGAATATTAATTCAAAATTCACCACTTATTTACTATGAGACATTGAATAATTTCTTTAAATTAATTTCACATCTAGAAAACAAATAACATTCCCCATATTACTCTCTACATACTATGAAGCTATGGCAAGATCAAAAATTTTAAATAAGATTATGAATTAAAGCAAGTAAATCATAGTATGTGCAGTGTGTAAATGTTACCATGGTAACTCATTGTCATTTTAGATGTCTGTAGAACTTGTTTTGTTCTCTGATAATTTTTTAGGAATTCTTACATATGTAAAAGCTGCCAGCTCGTAATGGAAGATTTCATGGCCTTCTTTTATGGAATGAACGTTTGTATTCCCTATCTCAAAATCAAATGTTGAAATCCAAACCCCTATGTATTGCCATTAGGAAGCAGGGCCTTTGAGAGGTGTTTTGGTCATGCTGGCTAGAATCCTCATGAATGGAGCTAGCACTCTTATAAAAGAGACCATGGGGAGTTTTCTTGCCTTCTGTCCTTCAGGTTTGAATATGAGATGTCAGCGATTTGCAACCAAAAAAGAAGCCCTCCCCAGAGCCTGAAGATGCCAGCATCCTAACCTCAGACTTCCATACTCCAGAATGTGAGAAATAATTTCCTGATGCTCATAGGCCACCCAGTCTAGGGTTATGCTATGGATTATAGCAGCCCATATCACAACAGCTCCCAATATCTTCACAATGCAGTCAGGCATTTCATTTTTATAGTTGGTTCTGTCCTGCGGACATCAGACATGCAAACAGGCAACATTATAAATTGAGATAAACTTTTGCTGACAAGTGTTCAAGTATTTAAATATACATGACAAAGCAGAGATAAGTGGGAAATTCATAACAAGATTATCAAAAGGCTCACCAAAATTATCTTACTACTTGCAACTCTAGGTAGTGGAATAGAAGATGCTTTTTGTTCTTCTAGTTTTTAGTAATAATTTTGTAATAAATACATATCAATACATTTTTATAAAGAGAAAAGTTAAAGCTATTTTCACCTTGAAATTTTTTTTTTGAAATTTTTTTTAAAACCACTAGAAAATTTAGTTGTCATATCTTTCACAAATTCAGAAGAAAAAGTTATCACTTGAGGTGCAAGGAAATTTGGAAGTTATTTCATAATGTATCAGAATACTTATTGACAATAATTAGGTGACATGTCTGGATGGGAAAATAATCCATGCAAAGCTGACAAGTCAAGTCAGAAGCAGTGGTATTCCTGTCCTTTTATTGAATGCCTAAACCATAAAATAAGCAAAAGATGTTTTTACTGACTTGAAGGATATATTAAGATGAGATGTCAGAGCTGGGGTTGTGGCTCAGTGGTAGAACACTTGCCTAGCATGCATGAGGTACTGGGTTTGATCCCCAGCACCACATTAAAAACAAAAACTAAACAAAATAAAGATATTAAAAAAAAGATGAAATATCAAAAGGGTGATATTAATATTTTAATTTCAGAAGAAAAAGATGTTTGTTGGAGGAAAAAAAAAAAAAAAAAAATCAAATTTAACAAAATTGTAACGAAGAAAGGTAAAAAACCTCCCCATATTTCTCTCGATAAAAGAAGTTACAATATTTGGTCCTTAGCCTTCTAGATTTATTTTCTATGTATACATGTATGTACACATACGCACATGTACATACACACACACTACATACTGATATACAACTGTTGTGTTTACTTTTTTTAAACAAAAGTGATGTCTTGCAAGTCCCTGGATTTGATATTCACCACTGTTAGAAAAACAACAACAACAGCAATAACAAAACAGCCTCAACTTTATTATTTATTTGGTGCTGGAAACTGAACTTAAGATCTCATGAGCTACACCAATGTGTTATGTGCCCAGATTGGCATCTTAACTTTGCATGTGGTTCTTTAATTTTTTTAATTAATATAAATGACTTTTAATTGTTCTTTTAAATTATCTATCAAAAATCAATAAAACCCTTTTAAGTTTGGAAGTTACTGAAGTATACAAATTTTTTAAATATCATGCAAAATTTCCAATAAATTTTCCTTCAACCAACTTAGTTTAATTCTAAAGAGCTTCATGATCAAAAATCCTCTATTTATCACTAATACTGGCTAATCTTACATGAAAAATAAAACAAAAAGATTGCAACATATAGTAGTTTAATAAACATGACTTATACAGTTTATTGAAAAAGTATTTTAATATAAACATTGCTTATACACAAAACCAAATACTATTGATATTCTACTTCTAAAAACGTCTTGGGTTACCTAAAACACTAAGATGCAACCTCAATAGTGATTGCTTCACATTTTCCAGTTTCTTGATCTGTGCATGTCACATGTAAAGATCCATCCCTAAACAAACAAAAAATAAATAACATTTTAAAAGCTCATTTTATAAAAACAGAAAGTCCTCAAGAAGTTACTTGAGGACTTGGAGTAAACAAGACTTAATTTAAATTTTTGAAAGAGGAGTATTAAGAATAAACACAATTTCAGTGTCTTCAGCTAAATTTAATTAGTAATTTCATTCATAGAGCTATATTATAGCAATAATGACAGGTACTTATCCTTTCATAGGGCAAAAAATGTCAAGATAAAAAACTTAGAAAATTACATTGAAAACTGATAAAAAATTACATCTCCAATTACCATAGATATTTAGACTGACTACACTTAAAGAATTCATAAAATATTCATAATGCAAATCAATGTCTTGAGATATGATCTTCTCTGTAAAATACAGTAAGTTTTCAAGGTGAAAAATGTGATTAACTGACAAAATCTTTCTAAGTTTTTAATAAACAATTTGGCCAAAATGACAATTGTTGAAAAATCAATATACTCACAAAAGGGGTAAAGTTTCAAAATGAATTGTCTTCACATAAGAAGGAGTCTAATTTCATACCTTTTCATAGTAAGAACAGCTAATATATCACGTAATCCATTCTCTTTTTTATCTAAATCCTGGAGTACAACCTGTTTATGCATAAATAATAAAAGATAATTCAGTACTTTGACATATTAATGAACTGATGCACCAATTATCAAAAAGGACAAATTTTACTTTTTACTTAAACAAACCTTTTAAAATAGGGCCATTTTCAATTCTCCTAATGTTTTAAACAGATTTCAAAGAATAAGAGTTAAGCTTTATTAACTGTAAATGACTCCTTCAGATGGAGGACACATAAGACAACTAATGTATTTGTCCCTCTTTAGTATCCAGAGTAAAATGACTAGACTAAAATGACTGTTTATAAGAAAGACACAATATCTTTATTTATTTTTTATGTGGTGCTGAGGATGGAACCCAAGGCCTCACACATGCGAGACGAGCGCTCTACCACTAAGCCATAGCCCCAGCACCAAGACTACTATTCTTTATGGTAATTAAATCATTACCTGAAACATGCAAATTATGTTCTGGCAAGCTTTCTATATATACTTTTTTAAAAATTAAATATTGTAAATACACTTGAAGAACTACCTATTTAAATAAGAGTACATGGCAATTTTTTTTTTTTTTTTTTGGCAGAGGGGTACAACTGAGATTATATTTGTAAGTTAAGAGATGTTAACAAACTTACTGTAAAATTCTGTGGTTTCCTAAAGAAAGGTATACCAATAAATCAAATTTGGTGTTGGGCATTGACTTGTCAGACTTTGCCATGATCAAGTATAATGACCAAAGTAAGACTCTACCTTGTTTTACTCAATTTGTAAAATGAAAAGATTAGAACAGATGGAAATACTGAAAGATTCTCTTCCAAGTTCAGTGTTACTGACCAACACTTCTCCATCTGGCATCTTTAAGTTAGATAATGACAGCAGCTGTGAGTTCCAGTTGGTTGTGAAAGAAAAGGTAATGAATGAGAGAGCACCCCTAAGGGTATACTAAGAGTGCCAAAAGAGATTAGAGACCTGGTGCATAGGAAAGTGCTTCTATCTATGCAGCAAAATTATCAGAGGAGCTTTGAAAACTTTTACGAGCAGATGCCAAATTGGTAAGTCTAAGGTGCAGCCCAGGTTTGCTATGCATAATTTTTCCATTATTTATTTATTTATTTATTTATTTGGTACCAGGGAGTGAACCCAAGGAGGCTTACCACTCAGACACATCCCCAACTCTTTTTTTTTTTTTAATTTTAAGACAGGGTCTCACTAAGTTGCCGAGGCTAAGGCTGGCTTTAAACTTGCGATCTTCCTGCCTCAGCCTCCTGAGAGTTGCTGGGATTACAGAAGTGCACCACTCTTGTAATCCCAGCATAGGACACCTAACACTTGTTTATGAATGGATTGCCAGGTGCATTGAGCAAGCAAAAAAGTGTTATTTTCCTCTTCTAGTACCTAATTACCAAGGTGAGCCAAAAGCATGAATAGAGAAGCAGTAAAAATACAAACTGCATTTTGTTTTTATTTTTCCATACTCTTTCAAATTAAAATCACTATTTCTTCCTTCTTCCAAAAATGAGTAAGTAGAAGCAATTCATTCATAAACAAATGTTAGGTGTCCTATGAAATTTTTGTATTAATTGAGATATTAAACTGAATCTAATCCAGAAGGAAAAGCTGAACAGTTGCATGTGACTAAGTCACAATCTAATTTTATGTATTCACCTGGGCAAACTTGGATTCCTCTTTTGCACAGTTCTTCCCCTCAGACTCATAGAGTTCGAGGCATACAGAAGATATATCTCCAGGGGCTTGTAATGTGTGTTGTCTTCGAGCTGGCAAAGGAGTCCCTGATGGAAAGAGTACCGTGAATCTGTTGGCTCCCGACTCATCCACTCCCTGTAAGTAGGAAAATAAGATGCATACTTTATGATATTTATCTTTATGACGAGAAAAACTTCTATTATACGTAATATACATATTCCTTGTTGAAAATGTGGAAACTAGGCAAAGATGAGAGAAATACAGATTAATTCCATCCCACTTTGTTTAAAAATACATTGAAATATTAGAAGCTTATGATTATTTCACTTTCCAAAAAAATCAACCTGCTACATAAATATTAAACTAAAAGAATATAGGAAACTTATTAGAAATAAAATTATAAACCTAAGTTTAAAATCTTTACCAGTATACAAAGTTTTATTGTAAAATCATGGTATATATGAAAACTTATGTTTATTAATTTGTATGAAAATTCACAGAAAAGCTACACATACCTTAACTAAAATATCTTTGGCTGAACACTCTATCATTTGAGAGTCCTCCATTAATACATTTTCTTTCCCAGTAAGAATTCCTGCTTCTATAGCTGCACCAATAGGGATGACCTCATCAGGAGGGATAGAACTGAGAAGGTCAACAGCTGGGAAAAGATCTTTAATCAGTTGCTGTAGCCTTGGGATTCGAGAAGACCCACCACAAAGGACAACCTAGAAAAAGAAAATAATTTTCAGTTCTTTACTTTTAGAAGAATGATTGTTTCTCAAAATCAAATGTAATGGGCTGAGCCATCAGAATCATACATAATTAAAAAACCATACATTTAACATATTGTTATGCTTAATATACACATAGCTATATCTAACATTTCATATATAATTAACATATTCTTTACTCAAAATTTAAAATGAGGAAATCCAAATGCACAAAATACAGTTCAGCAATACATGTGGTTCGTGATTAATACTGTGTACCTGAGGCTTGACCATGAATAGTCATTTGAATGGGATATATTAATATTTTGTAGTGTTCCAACATCTTTAAAAGAAATGTTTAAATAACTCCTACATCATTCTTGTGACAAAATAAATAGTGCCAATCCCTATGTGAAAACTATGCCATGCTATTTGACTTCACCATGGAAAAATATTGTCTTAAGGATAAAAAGAGATGTTTTGTAGTTTTACAAAACTACATTTTAAGCTCTTAGTAATATCTGACTAGATTGCTTATTTCTGAAGAACTTTGTGTAAAACTGCTCCTTATAAATCACCTACATTCCCCACTCATTCATCCATTCAGCATTTATGACCCCATGGGATTCAGAGTACTGAATGAACAAATGAATACCCAGACAAGGAAATCATCAATAACCACTTCTTATTTTATAGTCTTAATGGTCTCAAAGTCCAATATGTGTGGCAGAGAAGAACGACTGATGAAAACTAAGACTCATTAACATGTCATGTGAAATAAGGGATACCACATTAATCTTCAAGTGAGGGATGAGTAACATCAGCTGAAACATTTAAAAAAAAAAAAAGTAGGTTTGCCTTGGCAAGGAGCCACAAAAGGTCTGTTTTGTAGGTAAATAAAAAGTTCTTTCTAAAATTTTAGGACCCCAAGTAAATACCATGAGAATAAAAATATATGGCTTTGCAAATTTCTCAAATTCAATATCCAAACCATTAGCACTATAATAATTTTTTAACCAATAAGTTTTAATTTAAATAAATTATTTAAACATTTAGTCTACTATAGGAGATTTCTTCTGCAAGCTTAAATTTTAATAGAAAACATGAATTTCAAATATGGTTAACTATTCTTATCAAAGGCTTTTCAAATACAATTTCTGCAGGGGCTGGGGTCGTGGCTCAGCGGCAGAGCGCTTGCCTCGCATGTGTGTGGCCTGGGTTCGATCCTCAGCACCACGTAAAAACATAAATGCATTGCACTGTGTACAACTAAAGTAAATAAATAAATATTTTAAAAAATACAATTTCTGCACTATTTCATAAAATAAAACTGACTTTAGAAAAAAAAAATGGGCTTTGTGGCGCATCCCTATACTCTCAGCAGCTCAGAAGACTGAGGCAGGAGGATCACAAGTTCAAAGTCAGTCTCGGCAATTTAGCAAGGCTCTAAGCAATTCAGCAAGACCCTGTCTCAAAATAAAAAATAAGGCCTGGGGTTGCAGCTCAGTGGTACTGTGCTTGCCTAACACACATGTGAGGCACTGGGTTCAATTCTCAGCACCACACAAAAATAAATAAACAAAATAAAGGTGCTGTGTCCATCTACAACAGCAAAAATGAATAAACAAACAAACAAATAAAAGGGCTGGGGGTGTGGCTCAGTGGTTAAGCACCCCTGGGTTCAATCCCCAGTACCAAAAAAAAAAAAAAAAAAAAAAAAATTAAAACTACTTGCATTACTCTGCTTAAGTTGCCTTTAACAATATACAACAGACTGAATAGCTTAAACAACAGACATTTATTTCTCCCAGTTCTGGACCTAGTAGTTCAAGATCAAGGCAAGGTAGATTTCATTCTGAAGATTTCACTTGGCTTGGTGGTGGCCACCATCTTGCTGTGTCCTCACATGACTTCTTTTTTGTTTCCCAGGGGAGAGAGGAGGGAAGAGAAAGAACCAGCTCTCTGGTTGTCCCTTCATATAAAGATAAATAATTCTATTGGAATAGGGCCCTCACCATGACCACATATGACCTTAACTGCTTCTTTAAAGGTACCATCTCCAAAAGGAGCCATGCTGAGGACTAAGGCTTCAACATATGAATTTTGGAGTGGGCATGACTTAACTAATTGGAAATTATAAAACAGGAAGATAAAAAAACAAAGAGGACCCACATAGTAGTGCACACCTACAATTCCAAGAACTTGGGAGGCTAAGGGAGTAGGATCACAAGTTTGCTACCAGCTTTAGCAACTCAGTGAGGTCCTAAGCAACTTAGTGAAACCTGTCTCAAAATAAAAAGAGGTAGGGATATAGTTCAGTGGTAAAACAGCTCTGGGTTAAACCCTAGTACCAAAAAAAAAAAAAAAAAAAAGGAAAAAAAAAAAAAAAAAAAAAACAAGAGAAAAATATCAAGTATCAGAGGTTATTCTGGTTATTCTTAAAATAAAGAAAACGAGCATGTGAGACATAACAAGCTCAAATAGTTTTTATACGCCTCAGGCATGAAAGTGAATTCAGTTTTGGGGTATAGGAAGAAAAGAACTATCAGGAACTATCCAACTCAACTGGGTATAAAAGGGTAAAAATATAATTGCCTGATAATGGAGGTCATGTTTTAAATTTCAAGTTAAAAAATGCAAACTGGGGGGAGGGGGAAGGAAAGCAAAAGTGTGGATGTTTTGGCTTAGAGGTATTGACTAAAAAAAAAAAAAAAAATCACATTTTTGTAATACTCTGTAATACATTGTCATTCTAAGTAAGTTTAAGCACTTGAGTCCAAATGGATTAAACCCCCTATTTCTTTGAGGGTCTCACGACTTTTTTCCAAAGAGAGAGCGAGCAGAAAGGGAGGAAGCATAAGTCTCTGCTTATACTATCATAACCTTAGAAGAGGCTGAACACTGATGCACAGATCATGCCATATGTGTAGAAGAGAGAGGGGGAGAGAAAACATTAGAAAAGGACAAAGCCCAGGTTGCAGTCTCCTTGAGAGTCAGCCATATGCCTCTGACTGTCCGTATGTGGCAGACCTGGGACCAACTGTTAAGTAAATGGATCAAAAAAAGCCACCAACAGCTTGTCATTCAGGGGTGAGGGCATGAACAGGACCTGAGCAGTTCTAGCACCACTTCCTTAGAATAGAGAAATTAAAAATCAGAGCCATCTCCCCTCCCCCGAATCCCCACCACAGGACAACTATTCTTTGAACCATGTTAAAAGGGGCCATTTTGTTCAGACAATATAGATAAGATAGAGACTTCTGAAATGGGTCATCTTTTTGCTAATTTTGCATAAATTTTGTGAAAATTAGAGATTATCACAGAAATTTAAATAACAAAATAATTCCTCATAACCAAGTAACATCTATCCCAGAAATACAACCTTACAAAATCATCAATAATTCATCAGATAGCTTTAAGACATATGTAAAGAAAACCATGTATTATGGTGTCCAAAATACATTTGTAAAAACTCTACACCTATTTCATGTTAAAACTCCTTTAAAAGTAGGAAAAAAGGAAATGTCCTTCCCACTCAGTTCCCCAACCCCCACTGGGAATAGAACTCCAAGGCACTTTACCTCTAAGTACATCCCCGAACTCCTTTATTATTTTGAGACAGGTTCTCACTAAGTTGCTGATGCTGGCCATGAACTTTTGATACTCCTATCTCGGTCTGGCTGGGATTATAGGCATGTGTCACCATGCTCACCAGGAAATTCTATCTTCATTGGATAAAAAAACCTATTTCAAAACAGTTACCAGGAATCATATTTGCTGGTAAAAGATTAATAGCATACCCCTAATAAAAAGAACAAAAGGAGTATGTCCAATATCAACAAAATTACTTAAGTTCTGATCATAGTGATTAAATATAAAACAGAAATAAAGTCAACAAAATGGAGAGAGAAGCATTACCACTTAAAGATATAACCTTTCCTGACACTCCTAGCCTACCACATGTTCCTGCTGCCCTTATAATGGCAGCTTCTCAAGAGAGATGCCTATACTCATTATCTCCACAGGATACCTTCTATTCTATAGTAAACTCACACCAGGAAGGCATTTATCTGCACAGCTCTACTACAACTGCTCTAATAGTCATCCCACACTGCCAAGCCCAATAATCAACCACCAGGTCTCACCTGCCTGCACAGGACAGTTGTTCTTTCCCTCCCTTACTGATATATTTTTAATTGTCTTGCTGGTTCTCTTCCTCCCTAGCAGACTGGTCCTAAATTCCCTGTGCTGATCCTTTTCTGGCTATCAACTAATCCCAGGCCCGGGGCTCTGTCTTGGGGTCTCTCCCCTAATGTGGTTCTGCTTGCTCTGCAGGTGATCTCATTCTGTCTGGTGGCTCTAAGTAGCATGTGCTGACAAACACTTATCTCAAGCCCAGACCTCTTTCCCAAAATGCAGACTACAATGTACTCTTCAAGCTGTCGACCCAGTTCTTCTGGTGGTGTGCTCCCTACTTCCTTGCCAGGTTCAGCAATACCCATTCATCCTGTTCAGTTATTCTCTTCCACCCACACTACCCTCCTGCTGCTCCATAAACACACCAGGCATGCTCCCAACCCGCTCTTCCTCTGCCTGGGACACTGGCAGACATTCACATGGCTTGTTCTGGGAATCTGACCTGAAATAATACACTTTGTCACTAGGCAGGGCCTTATCCTGCTTTATCTTTCTTTGTAATACTTATCAAAACTGGAAGCATTATTTTCTCAGCTGTTTATTTATTAACTTTATATCCTAAGTAGAATATCAGTCCTAAAAGGGCAACGACTTTGTTACATTTACTACTGTATTCCAGGTGTCTAGAACCTGTCTAGCATAAAATAAGTACGCTCAATAATTACTTGTGGGTTAATTAGTAAAAAAAATTTGAATGTATGCCCAGAAAATCCAGAAGGTTCCATTAAAGATCACTAATCCACAGAGTTCACAAAATGACAAAATGGAAGATATAGAAAACAAATAGGTACCCCATTTATCAGCAAAAACAAATTACAAAATAAAATTGTAAAATACTTATTTTATAATACCAATAAATTCCATAGAAGTCTTAACAAAAAATTAATAATAAATATTAAGAAAACACAAAGTTTAAGAAAATATTTTGAAAGATTTGAATAGGGAGGGAAACCAACTTTGTGGTTAGAAAAACTAGATGCTGTATAGTTATTATATTACCCCCAAATTATTTTACAGACTTTTATGCTGTGATAAGAGAACTAAAGGAACTCCATCTTGTCCTTCAGCAGTCATGTTAGGAGTTCCAGAAATAGTTCTGTTTCTCAGAAATAATAGAACACGGAAAGTCCTGCCTATGTACCCATTAATCGTAACCTAGCATAACATACTTGGCAACACAAAAATAGCAATTCTTATACAATGTAAAATTGTTCTCTTTGGTTTCCATTTTTCTTGGGCAATGTACCTTGATTGATTGGCTAGACGTTAGTAACCATCCTCTGACATGTACTCAACTAGGGTTATTTTGACCCCCCCTTCCCTTCTATGTGCTTGTTGCTATGCCAACCTGGAATGTCCCATGGGAAATACCAATGTACCCATTGCATTGTCTCCCTAACTGCCCAAATTCAGCTTCTGAATCGTGGCTTGCTTGCATTGGCTGAACAACCAAACATAAGCCCTTGAAAATAACTGCTGGTGTACCATCTTGTCACACTGTGTGATGTGTGAGGATGGTGGCTGCTGATCAGCTTAATAAAGGCTTTTTTTTGGCACAAGTGTGATGGGGCTTGGAGTTTTAATTGGCATTTCGCTGGGTACCACATTTTTGGTACAACAATGCAACTGTACCAAAATCACAATGAGATTTCACATAAAAAGTTAAAAATGTAATTCTAAAGCACTTTCAAAATAAAGATGTACATATAGAAAATTTTAAAATTAAAATAATAATTAGTAATGAAGGTTCACATCTACTCAAAAAGTAAACTGCTTTTTGGTGAGCTATTTGATAACAAATACTAAAAGTCTTAACATATGGAATTTCACTCTAAATTTTATTCCAAGGAAATAAAGGATGATCACAAAGTCACAAAGACTGCATACTAATATAAAGAATTAGTTTTTAAACTATGGTGCATCAATGCAACAAAATCCTATGGAGCTATTAAAATTGCAGTTGTAGAATCCAGGAGCTTTGTCATAAAATAGGGATTAACCTCGTCCCTTTTTCTATGCACCCTTCCGTAAGCCTACTAATCTGGCAGTAAGAAGGTATAAAAGTAGAAGGGCAAAATAATAAAGAGCTTGAGTTAGAGACTTCAACAAATTTTGGAAGCTGGAAGGGAAGAGGTAATTATTTTAAAGAAGATGAAGTTGATAATAAACTGAGACAAGCAGAGTGGTTTGACTCAACATTCCAGAATGGACTGGTGTGCTCAGGAGTACCCACCAAAATCAAGGTTGAAGCACAGAACCAAAACACAGGGCTGGGATTGTTTTCACATAGTGACTGGACCCTTAAGACCTCTCCTTTGACCCATACAGGTGGCTACAGCACATTCTTCCACAGTTACAGGAACTTGGAAACAAAGGTACAGCAGCTAGCAGGGGAGTCACAAGGTGCTGAAATCATGGGAAAATGCATATTCAAGAGAAGGAACCCTGACGCTCTCTGTTCTCAGGCTGGAAATCAAACCTGTTCTTCTGAAACAAGAGAACGGAGGATTCCTTTTGAAAAACCCAGTGTTCCTAAGACTACATCTATAAATACTAAAACTAGCAGGCAATGGGCACAAGCATCAAGAACACAGCTTCTAGAGGCAGACTGCCTGAATTCCAGTCCCGACATGCCAGCCTTATAGCAGTGAGCTAACTGCTTAGCCTCTAGGAAAACCTTAGTTTCCTCATCTGAAAATGCAGATAACTAGTTCCTACATCCTGGTGCTTTTGTGAAGATTAAATGTTTTAGTGTATGTGAAACCAATCACTCACTACCCCTTTGCTGTAAGAGGATTATCTATCCCTGCCTATTACCTGACTTTGTAGGTAGGGGATACTTCCCTGCCTGGCTGTTGGGCCTGGCCATGACACCCAATATGAACGCACTGTCATACATATCTAAAGAAAAGCTTTAAAAACAGTGTGTGTTCTTAAGTGTCGTCCCTCTTGCCCTTTCCCATGAGAATTTTGTATCCCAGATAGCTCCTATATCGTGGGGCTGAGAATGAGCAGCAAAGGGAACAGTGGCAGCAGACTTCCAGATAGCTGCCACTGCCCAAATTCAACCTAAGTAAGAAAAAAAAAGAAGAAAAAGTTTGCTCTAGAAAACCACAGAGAATTGAGGACTGTTTAGTTATTATAGCAAAGTGAACAAAGTAAAGACAGAATTTCATGTTTTTAAATTCTCAAAAGCCTGTTTTTAGGAATACCCAGAAGTCCTAGGAAGAGAACTGACACTAATTGATCACCTGCAGTATGCCCCATACTGTACTATAAATGATATTGTTTATTCCTTGTAATAATCCTATTTAATAAGTTATACTACTTACTTCTAAAGTATTACTACCCCCTTACAAGAAAAAAAGGCCTCAGGAAATTAAGTGATTTGCCTAGTCCAGAACTATCAGCATCAGAGGCTTCCAGTTTAGGAAGGTGATGCCCAAGACCACTTCTTCTCCAATTCTGTCTTACACTATTATTCTCATGCCTCACTCCTGTCACCCACTCTTAGCCTTTAAGCAACTAGCACAATGGGATATTATAAGTGTCAAAACAGCCCCCAAAACTTATTGAACTGATTTGCAGAAACCAGTTTAAAAATACCTATTTCTGTCATATAGAACATACCAAAAAAGTTTAAAATATAAAAACTTTCAAACTATAGACTAATTAAAATAGTATTATTGCTTATCCCTACAGTGCTGAAGAAATTAGAGTAATAGATCAATAGATTTAAACTTGACAAATGAAACTTCTGTATTTTAAATATTCTCTTCCATAACAGAATCAAAATTAAACAAGAAACATCTCTCAAAAGAAGATTATAGTAAATGATAGTTAAAACTCTGTATAAAATATCCACCCAATTTTTTTAAATTATTGTGATTTAAATTAGATGAAAAATATAAAATGAATATTTACACATAAGGAGATACAAAATCAAATAAACATTTAAAAAATAACCTAGCAATCAGCCAGGCACAGTGGTGTATACCTGTAATCCCAATAGCTCAGGAAACTGAGGTAGGAGGATTGCAAGTTCAAAGCCAGCCTCAGCAAAATGAGGCGCTAAGCAACTCAGGGAGACCCTATCTCTAGGTAAAATACAAAAAAGGGCTGGGGATGTGGCTCAGTGGTCAAGTGCACCTGAGTTCAATCCCTAGTACCCAAAATCATCATCATCATCATTACCATCTAGTAATCAACAAATAGATACCTTTTTTGTTTCAACAGGCAACTGGAAATTTATCTTTAAATGATAAAGCTTAGTGTCAGCAAGGTTACAGTATTGCACTAATAGTTAATTCAATTCTGTTAGAAAGTAACTTGAGGTAAAAATAGTCTTAAACTATTTACACTTTCGACCCATTAATTTTACTGTAAGAATCTACCCGAAGAGATAATATCAAATATGGTAAAGGCCTGTGTCCAAAGGCATCAAAAGTCACAACCTAGGTGTCCACAATAGAACAGTAAGACAATTCATGATGCCTTTCCTTTCTTAGGATATTAATAACCTATTTCAAAATGTGTTTATGAGAATTATACAGTCATATGGAGAAATAAACTGATTATATTATAGAAAAAAAACTGACATTCAAAAATTATACATACAAAATTTGAACCATTATTCAAAAAAAAAAAACCCACAAAACCATGGCTAGCAAACAAACCTATGCATGCAAATTCAAAATATTTTGTAATATAACATGGGTTGGATTTTGGTATTTTCTGAATTTTCGTATGTGAATAATTGTTACTTTAATAATGAAAATTTAAAAAACATTTTAAATTTATAAAAAAATTATCAATGGATAGAAATAATTTGGGGGAAAAAATGAAAACTAAACAATCTGAACATTTTTGAAAATATCAAAATTCTTTCCTAAGCAAATAAAGAGATGTGGTATGGTGTACAATTTAAGGCAGGCTCAGAAATGATAAATCTTGGCTCTACTACTTACTAACTGCATCAGCATGTCACTCAATTTCTGTACCTCAGTGCTTCTACTTATAAAAATGGGGACATAAAACAGTGCCTACCTCACAGAGTTGTTGGTAAATAGTCAACAAGTTAATGTATGTAAAGTTATAAAAAACAGTGCCAGGCATATAGCATGCTTTCAAAAAAAAAAACTATACTAGAAAGGAATTATTCTCTTCTGGGAAACTGGGGGGGGGGGGGAGGGAAATATATATATATATATACACACACTAGAGTCATTAATCAAAATTCAACAAAGTTTCTTTATTCATTAACAAAAACTCTGAAAGTACAAGCATAAAAATATTTTTCTGTACCAAGAGCTATTTTCTAAATTTCAAATCTGAAACTATTCCTAATATAATAAAAAAAAATATAAATGCATTACCTTGTTGATATCATCTGCTGTAAATCCACTTTGATCTAAGAGTTCTCGGATTGCTTCTATACATTTATTAAAGAGAGGAGAACAAAGAAGCTCAAATCTTGCTCTGTACATAAATACACATGTGAACACACACATAGAGAAGAAAAAGACAAAAAGACTTAGTACAATCAAACTTTCTGTCTTGTGAAGAATAATGCCAAAATTTAATTTGATAGTTTTGGAATGATAGGTTTACAATCAGAGCAGGGTATTTATTCAACTGTGCAATGTCATGGATGTGTGTGTATTTAAGTTATTCATCTAGACGTTTACAAAAATATTTAATATCAAATCCAGATGGAATTTATAAATAGGCTCTCATGCCTATGGTCTATTTATAAGCTTTCAAAAAAAAAAAAAGACTAAGAATATATACCCCCCAAATTGAAGCATTCCCAACAATAAGCCTATTGACCCTAATCAAACCATCATTTGGAAATTTTTGCTATTTTAATATGTTAAAGCATTAAAATTATTTATAATTATTTTTTATTATACTCTCAGTTGTACCTCGGTCCTTTTGCACTGAGAAGCTTGAATGCTAGCATATAATAAAATTTAAGAAAGATTCATGTTCATGAAAAATATACCCCATAATCTCATACTGAACTTCCTAATTGTAGATGATTTTAAAACTCATGTTATCTACAGATATTAAACATATTCAAAAGCATAATTTCCTTAATGAAAAGTTATAAATAAATTCCCTCTTCTTAATTAATTGCTGATATTAATAAGAAAACCCATACTGAGTACTTTAGGGCATCCTGAAAATAGATAATCCACCCACAAAGAAGTATCTACTCAATTTAATACCTTCTCTGTATTTTGGGACGTGGCTTAAAATTCTGTTTTCAGCCTAGCGCAGTGCTGCCCAACAGAATATTTGGCTAATCACTAGTCGCATAGCACTACTAAGAACTTGAACTAGAACTAGTGGTACAGAAGAACTGCATTTTTAAATATTATTCTTTTCCTGATTAAATTAAATAGCCATATGTGGTTAGTAGCTATTGTATTAGGCAGCACTAAAACTCAATTAGGAAAAACAGATGGAAAAAGAAGGTAAACAAACACAGTGAGTAGAATCTTAAAAATTATACAATGCAGCAACACTTCAGGGTTTTACTATGTTTGAAAGTCACCTGCCAAATTCTTGGGAGGTTTCAATAGGCTAACTAAAGATAGCTATTATTACTATTAATAAACACTCACTATGAAAGATTGGGGCAGTGTCCAAAGTACAATGTCCTTCCTTTGTACTTTCTGGGTAATAGTGCAATCACTTGTATATGATGTCTTAGATTATGTAAAAGATATGGCTATTAAAAACTGTTTTATGTAAACTAAACCTATACTCACTAAATGTTATAAAAACTATTAAAATGTAAAATACTAGGGCTGGGGGTGTAGTTTAGTGGTAGAGTTTTTGCCTAGCATGTGTGAGGCCCTGGGTTCAATCACCAGTACAGGGTGAAAAATAAAACATATAAAATACTAATGATGATGAACAGGGTAACCAAAAACAAGAGTCAATCTTCACTACTGTGTTAACAAGTGAAGAGCATAAATTTTAGAATCAAAGTGCCTGGATTGAATCCCAGGCCCATCACTTCCTAAATGTATCACCTTGGGCAAGTAATGAAACCTCTGTTTCTGCTTCCCCATGTATAAAATGAGGAAGATAATAGTACCTACCTCATAGGGCTGATATGAGGATTCAACTAGTTAATCCAAATATTTAAAATACAGTTTGCTATACAATGCTAACTATTAAGTAACATTGAAACAGGAGGAGCTCCACATAGGGATGAACTCAGTGGTCAAGTGCCCCTGAGTTCAATCCCCAGAATGGGAAAAAAAAAATTCAAATTTCCAATTTCATGTCACCCTTCTTTAAAAGGTGTAGGATGCATTTTCTACACGGTGCTAATTGTAACTTAAAATACCTGCAGGCAAGCAATCAAAACTGATGTAATTACTTTGGGAACAGCTATTTAGTCTGACAAAAATTAGACCCCAAAAGTAAGGACAGTAAAGTTTCCCTCTCATAGATGGCTAATAAGCCTCAACAAACAAAAAATTTAAGGTGAGAAAATCATATTCACATAAGATGTTCTTGGAATGATTTAAAGTTTTTTGAACTTCAGTTCTACCTGGACACATTGCAATCAAAATCTTGACCTTCATATAATGAGTCAAGGAAACAATTGGCACTTCCAAGGTTGACAAAGAATGTTTTGCAACTTCAGCGCTGTTCATCAGTTTCATCATGGCTCGGGCATTTCCCCTCACATCATGTTTGAAGGACCTAAATTAAAAACATAGCCTTTGAAATTTAAAATTACTGGGTCATTTAGAATTTAATGAAATTAAAACCTAATAATTGCTCTAAGAGCAATAATAAATTCATGAATCAATATTACACACCAGATGTTAGTATTTGGTTTCTAATCCCTCTAAACTTTCCTAAGGATATTTTTTGCAATTAAGAGAAGGGTCCATTTGAGAAAAATGAATAACCAATTTACTTAATACTTTGAATTAGTGTGTTATGTAACCATAATAATAGACAGTAATTTGAAGAATGTAGACTAGATATCCTTTTGCAGGTCAGACAGATAGAGGTTGAAGATTTATGTAACTGGGTCTGCCTCCTATCTCACCCATTACAATCACAACATAACCACTGTTTAATTGCATAAAACTATCTTTTGAGCATTTAAAGAATCTCAAAACTTAAATGTACTTCTTGAAAGAAATTTGGCCCATACAAAATATGTAAAATTAAAGTTCCCTTATCTCCAAAGTGCATTAATTTTTAAAACTGTTTGATCAATTGCTTTGTTTAAAATAACAAAACAGTATAGATCTTCACTGAACAAGTGAGAAATTACCACACTTTTTCAACCTATGAGTTTGGTGAACTAGTGAAAATGCTACTTCAGCTACATGTTTTGTTTTTTCCCTAGAGTGACAATGTCTAATACAACATAATAAACACATAATATATAAACATATAATAAATGTGTAATATATTTGACTTTTGATATGTCCAAACAAGACCAACACTTTAAATGGAGCAATTACATACAGTAGTAAGACTCAAAATATTCCTTGTGGTACATTCATTAAAATAAATACTCTATAAGATATTAACTCACTGGGATATGATAACAACACAATAAAGCCATCACTAGACCCAAACATTTCAGTGGCTATTGGTTCCTTTGCACTGAGTGAGAAATTCAAGCTTCCTACACTACGCAGCTTGGCCTCTGCATCCCAGGACATTGTAACTTTTCACCAGCAAAAGAATGGGAATTTTGGAGCTGGGGTTGTAGCTCAGTGGTAGAGCGCCTGCCTGGCATGTGTGAGGCACTGGGTTCGATCCTTAGCACCACATAAAAATAAATAAAATAAAGGTATTATGTCCATCTACAATTAAAAAAAAAAAAAAAGAATGGGAATATTCTTGAATCTTCAGGCTGGATCCTCCCTGCCCACCACTATCTCCTGCCAAGTCAAATGTACATAAATTAGTACCGATCATTTCTAAACACTCTTAATAATTGGAAGTTCCCATGCAATGAAAAAACCCATCTTTGTTTGCAGCATAGTAATTCAAAGAAAATTAGGGGAAAAATTTTTTACACTTGAAGAGAAGCTTCAATCAAAATGTATTATCTAGGCCATTAAAACTCACCTCTGGAACTCAGAAGCTAGATACTGTGCTAAGGTTTCTGTGAAATGTGCACCACCGATGTTATCATCAGTGTTTGTTGAAAGAACCCGATACATTCCACTGTTAACTTCCATGACACTGAGAGATAAGGATGTTCCTCCAAGCTTAAATACCAAAATATTGCTTCAAGAGAAAGATAAAGTGAGTAGGCTGTCAGAGAATCACAACATTCTAAAGCCAAGTGGGATGGTAGAAGTCACTTAACTTAATTCCTCTAAATTGGAAATGAAGAAACTGAAAATTTCAGAGGAATAAGTTGTCTACAGTCACTTAGATATAATCCAACTTTAACCCAGTACTTCTGAATTCAAGCCAATGTTCATTTTTACATAATCATGCTAGTAAAACTGTATTTTTCTGAGTAACCAGAGTCCAAAACAACTACTTTCCAAAAGAAATCAAGAATTATAATAAATTTTAAGATAACTGAATATGGAAATTCTATGTATTATGCAAGTTACAACAGTCTATATAGATTAAAAACATAAACAAAACTAGAAGCTAATTTCTTATGTATCAAAATTCATACTTTTTGATATTCCTATCTTCATCTAGTTTACCTAAAAACAATTTCCTAGTGATTTATACATATTAGTTTCTTCAACATGAGAAACTGAATGAAGTGAAACCATTAAAGAAAGTTAACACAATATATATGAATTATTTTCTCTAAAGTTTTATGATCATCACACCCATTAAGGCAAGTGTTGGCTACCCTTTCAGTTAAACAGATACTGTATACAGCACAAAAAATCTTGGGTAATTCTAGTATACAAAGAAGTACACCTTTATTTAAATTTCCCTTATAGCAAATCTAATTGCTATGTGGTGCCCTATATGTCATAGTATTTATTCTCTATAATATCTGCTGAAGTGCAGCTAGCTTCTAGATATAAGTTATATTGAATTTAGTTATAGATATTGCATTCATTATTATAATATGCTACCATAAATAGTAGCAACAATTATAATATTTTGTTAAAATAAATGTGAGAAAATACTGTTTCATGAAAGATGATTTCCAAACTGTCTTTTCTGTACCTTTATGTGAAGAAATTAATTATATACCATTGCCAGGTGAAGTTTGTAATAACTGATCTCTCTGATGAGATGTGGACATTTTTGTTTCTTGTTTTTTTTTTCAGGGATGAAATAAAATATATTATTTGTACTTAAAAAATAAAATCCCTATTTATATTATTGCCATAATCTGAAAAATTTTCAACACTGAGAAAACTTAATACTAAAAATATGGTTTTTACCTTTTGCCAGTAGGGGAGTCTTGTCCAATTCCATAAGCAAGAAGAGCTGCAGAGGGCTCATGTATTAAACGCAAAACATTAAATCCAGCAGCTCCAGCTGCTTCTCTGTGAACAATTTGGTTTCAATGAGCTTAATATCACAATGTCTAATGCTACACCTTTAGAAAAGCTCTGATAAAAAAGTATGCAATAGCAAGCAAGATTTCATAAGTAGACATGAAGTAGACATGAAATATAAGAAAAGTAGAACATCTGAAATGGAAAGGACTCTTTCAAGAGTTCACTTTCTGTTTAAAGATACAATGTTCACAGCCCATTTTCTTGACAAAGAAAATACTATGAGTTTATACCAAGTAAGAAAAATAAAGGACTCAAAAATGTCCATGCTGGGCTGGGGTTGTAACTCAGTGATAGAGCGCTTGCCTAGCACGTGTGAGGCACTGGATTTGATCCTCAGCAACAAATAAAAATAAATAAATTAATTAATTAAATAAAGGTATTAAAAAACCCATCAGAGTAGGAAAATTAGAAAAAAAATATCCATGCTAAGAAGAAAAAAGTTCACTTTTCCTGCAAATTCTTTTTGGGCTCTCAATGTCTAGAAGAGATGCCCTCCTACATGTTATTCAGAATTTTCACAATTCAAAACACTGATCACACTCTTCCCTAATTGTCCTGCTAATTCTGTAAGGTCAGATCCATGTCATATTTATCTCCGTGTACTCAAACCTGAATACAATGGGCTTAAATAGTAAACAATAAATACTGGGGAAAAAAATCCAAGCTTAAATTTTTTTTTTTATATTTTAGTTATACATATACACAATATCTTTTTTTTATTTATTTATTTTTATTTGGTGCTGAGGATCGGACCCAGTGCCTCACATGTGGGAGGCAAGTGCTCTGCCACCGAGCCACAACCCCAAGCCCAAGCTGAAAAATTTTAGAAAGACATTTAAGATAAATTCATAAAACAGTTGGAATTTTCCAATTTTTTTAATTTAGGGTCATGGTTTTTAAAAGTAAATATTGCAATTCTCTCTCTTAGAAGCAACTTCCATGCTTGCCGAAGCCCCTGATGAAACTTCTGATGAAAAAGCAAAGGCATGCTCCTCAGTTATTCTCATGATCACCTATAAACACTAAATGTTAACTTTTTTGTTTAGATGTTATGATTTAAAATGAATAAATAATCAGAAATATTTTTCACAACAGCACAGTCTATGTAATTCCCACATAAACCTTAATTACATGAAATAGGCAAAGTGATCCATAAATATCAGTTTAACTTAGTAGTTAAAAACATTTCTAATCAAACAGCAAATAGGGTACTACACATCTAACTTTTTGTTCTCTTGACACTTTGCAAAAAAAAAAAAAAAAAATATATATATATATATATATATATATATATATATATATATATTATTGCCATACTATAGTATTTATAAACACGATTTATTGGGTAAGTTCTTTTTTAATTTTTTTTTTTTAGTTGCAGGTGGACATAATGCCTTTATTTTCATGTGGTGTTGAGTATTGAACTCAGTGCCTCACCCGCACTAGGCAAGCATTCTACCACTGACCCACAACCCCAGCCCCAGGTGAGTTATTTTGAAACACAATTTTACCTTTTACTCTATAGTGATACCAAGAAATTTGTATTTTCTTAATTAAGCAAATAAGATAAACTCTATAGTATACTTACCCAAGAGCATGTTTTTGTTTTTTTTTCTCCAAAGTCAAAGGGAACAGTAATAACTACATCATTTGCATCTGAGCCCAAGACAGAATGAGCTGTTTCTGTGCATTTAAAAATAGAAAAATAAAATTGGATGAGAGAAAAAAAATATTAAGTAATACTTTCTGAGGTTTTATAATTTATGCCAAAGATCATCTCACTAAACAAATGTTCCAATTCACTGGACTGCCCTACCCTGTCAATTTTCTTCTCTTTCATTCATAAGTCATATAGTACTTATTGTGATTTTGGTGATAGCTTGTGGACACAGAACTAGGTACCTTTCAAAGAGCCTAACTCCCCTCCAAGTTCCAACCATCTTCCAAATTACATTGGTTCCAAAAAAAATGAGCTGCTAATGAGTCAATGTGAAGATATAGCATCATGATAATTCAATACATAAGGGCTACCTTCCACCTCACAGATTCATAACAAAATCCAGAGCTGAAATGACCCTTTTAAATAATATACTCCAGAATTTCCTAGCTTGTTCATACCTATTTGATCTGCCTACACTCCTGTTCAAAGTGTGCTGTTAATCTTAAGAGATACAATATTCATCATTCACGTTTATTTGGCTGCCGACTATTAGGAAGTTCTAAAAATGCTCATCTAACCTAAACCATTTACATTACAGTATAGATAGCTTACTCTGAAAATCTGAAATCCGAAATTCTCCAAGTCAATGCTCAAAACGTTTTGGATTTTGGAACATTTCAGATTTCAGATGTTTAGATTGGGAGTGTTCAATTGTAAGACCTATGCACATATCCTCAAATCTGAGAAATTCTGAAATCTGAAGTACTCCTGGTTCTAACCATTTCACATAAAAGATACTCAATGTGAACTTAACAAGGAATAAAGTCATGGAAGATAAGTCATTTAATCAAGGTTACAAAGCCAACTAGTGGCCAAACCAGTTCTATAATATAGATTTCCTTCTACAATCAGCTCTATACTCAGCTTCTCCCAGAGCCAAAATTATGTCATCTTTTTTTAAAATTTTTTTTAGATGTTGATGAACCTTTATTTCATTCATTTATTTATATGCGGTGCTGAGAATAGAACACAGGGCCTCACACATGCTAGGCAAGTGCTCTGCCACTGAACCACAACCCCAGCCCTGTCATTTTTTTTAAGGTCAATTTTTAAAGATAATTTAAAATTAATTGATATCTCTTTTGTGCAATACCTTTCATTTTACTAAATATCAGTCTGGCAACATCTTCTGGGTTAACAAATTTTGTTTCTTCTCCAGTATCTATTTCATATCGTAATTTCCCATTTTTCTCAATAACCTGGAAAAGAAATTATAATTGTGCTAAGCAATAATTTTTTTAATGCAGTTTCAAATCAACATTACATGATCTTTGGCAATTACTTTGTGTGACAGGAAAGCAATAAGAGAACCATACTCACTAAACATTTACTTTCCGTGATGTATTTCTGAGCTTGTGGGTCATCAGAGCTGTCCATAAAGAGAAATATAAAGATAGCTAAGTATTAAAATTAATGTTGTAGATATATAAAATTTAAAGATGATTATTTTTCAATATCACTGAACAAACAAAATTATTAAACTGCTTAATAATAAAATTTTTCAATTACAGAAAATAGAATTAAATGGAGTATTTACAATGATTATAGTAATTCCACTGAAGTACTAAGCTCAGCATTTGAAAGTAAATAACTCTTATTCTGATCTTGCCAATACATTTTGAGGCAGTTTTTCATAATGCCAATGATTTTATATCTTACAGTTTCACACCCATGGTCCTGAAGACTCAACCACTGAGATGAAAAGGACAAAGGAGATAACATTGTAAACTAAGGGCAAAGATCTAACACCATCTTTGTTGCTGTATTTCTAAACAAAAAAATCAATACCCCAAATCAAAAGACCAAGCAAAAGTATGAATGTTGTGCATGGAAAGACAGTACTGCTATATCCAATATAGACAATTCTACAATAATATCCCATACAAGGTATTAAATAAACATATATGGCAAAGAAAACATGAAAGCAAGGTGTGTTTTGTTGCTCAAGATAATATCGTTTTTACAGACTATTTTCACATTTATTACCTATTTGACCCACAAGAATTCATTTGATGGATACTTTATTTTAGAGATAAACAGGTTCAGAGAGGGGCATTGACTCATAATTCAATAAGGTACAAAGCCCCCAGGCCTTTCACTTAAGCCAACTACCTTCCACTAATATTGTAAATGACCACTGTACTTCTACCCCTTGAAGAGGGATGAGAATCTCTGATCCTTAGCTAAGTTCATCTAAAAATTAAGATGAATTAGCATCTCTACTAGTAGTCATCCAAGTAGATGTGGCTATTCTATACAGAAACAGCCTAAAATGTTTAATAAGAGCTAAAAATTAATATTGACTCACTGTGGGTTAGAGAACATATGAAGACCTTTAACACGGTAAATAAGAGGACTACAAAAGGGTTTAAGATGGACTGATTTGGCTCATAATTCTAGTATACTTGCAGATTCCCTAAAAAAAATCAATTAATAGGAGGAGAAACAAATAAGTAGCCAGCCCAAAGTGACACTGTTAAGTAATGGCATCACTGGCTGGCATCCAGATATTCAATACAAAGTTTAGTATTCAATAAATCCTCTGCTCCTCCTTTTTTCTAAACCCAAAATTACACTACATTCCAAATATTTTTTAGGAAAAAAAAAAAAACGATAAAGTGTGCCCATAGTGGGATTTTGCACCAATACTACAATTTCAGCATGACACTTTGTCACTTACTGGCTATTTTCTTTGGGACAGAATTAAATCAACCAGGATAATTTATTCAACTATTTGTAGGTTATCTATCACTTGGGATAATTTTCAAGGAAAGATACTTTTATTCAATTCATAGAGCTCTTAGAAAATTATTTCTTAATTGCAATGCAAAGAGGGCCTCTTTCATATGCAAACAGAAATCACATGTTGCTCTTAAGGCCACATACAGGCAAGACACTGGAGACTCAAAAGCAGAGATATGGAAAACAGAGAATGGAGGTGACACAGGAGCACAGATATCTTCAGAAAGTAGCGGACTGACCCACAACTACACACAAGTAAAAACTTTATTTGTCCACACTAAGATTAAATTACTTAACAGGTAAACAATGGTGGTGGGAGCTGGTCTACATAGCACCTCATTCATATCATGGTCTTTAGGAGGCAGCATTAATCCTACCATTGCATCACAAACTTTACCAGCAATACCACTTTTTCCTCTTCCTCAAGTAACTCTTACAGTCAACAGGCCCCCAGGAATGGCACACACCAGCACTCAAGTGCTACGGGGTCTCCATCCCCACTCCTGTTACATTTTAGTACCTACACATCTAACAGTGCTTTTACATTCATCTGTTCATTGGATCCTCACAACACCCCTGTGAGGTAGGTAAAACAATTGTTAGTTTCTCACTTTAGAAGAGGAACCTGAGTTACAGAGTGGTAAAAGTGTTGTCTTAGGATGTCCAGGTAGTAATGGTTGGGCCTGGGGCTTAGGTAGGATTCTCAGCTTGCTTTCTTACACATGGTCTCCCTTAATTACAAGTTCTCTCCCCTTAATATTCTTAGCATATTTTTCTATTACTTCTTAAGGACATTTCCCTTGACTTTTATTCCCACATTATGGTTATTTCACCCATTAGATATTCACAATCTATCACCAAACTTTAATTCCACTTTTGTTCTTCAGCACTTTATTATCTCAAGTAAATCCCTGCCTATGTACTTTGTTACCATTAGTAGTTTTATATGGGACAGGTCCAACTCTCCTTCAAGTACTTCCCTGTTTTTCCAGAAAATCTACTTATCTACATTAGTGTTATCCAGTTATAATTGATATATCCTTCCATATAATGACCTAAAACAATTGAGAAAATGGATATATGTATATCCATTTCAATGCCTTAATACATGCTTCTTGAAAGTAAGGAATCTGTAGGTATGATGCAGTGCTTAGAAGTTCATGGGTACATTAATAAACATTAATACCATATGATGCTCCCTTAAAATACAATTGTTGCCAGTCTTTCAAACATACATTAATATGCTATTGTGACTGAAAATGATACAATTAAGGTTTCATTTTCATTTTTCTTTTATTATGCTTTTTTTTTTTTTTTTTTTTTTTTTTTTTAGAACTGAAAGGTACTAGGAAGAAAATCATCTAGCACAAATCTCTCAATTAAGAGATAAATAGTGGCACAAAAAGGGCAAGTGATTTGCCCAATGAAGTGAACCATGACAGGGATAGTCTAGGAGTTCTAACTAGATTCCAGTGCATTCTACCACACCAGCTGCTTCACATATCCACTAGTCATTTATCAGAGAAGCTTGCTTATTAGCTGGCTGTTCATGATTTCAGGTAGATCCTAGTTTTGTTCTTACCATTTCTTTATCTATTTGCACTTCTGGGATTTAGATATGAATCCAGGTCTGCAGTATACAAAACAAAACTTCTCCCTACATACTTCTAACCCCCGCTCCCCAGCTTCTTTACTGCAAGAAAGCCTTTTAAAATCCAAGACTCCTATTTGAATTTCCTGAAAGTGCTAAGTAAACCACTGACAGTTTTAAGTAATGATTTCCTTCTAGAGTAAACTGGAAGCATTGCTTGTCACACTAGAGAATGTGTGTGTATGGGTGATGGGAGTGTGTTTAATAAGGGTTGTGCTTAAAAGGAGTTACCTATTATAGGCAGATCCTGTCCACACCACCCTCTAATGTTCTCAGAGCTAATAGGAAACAAATCTGTTCTCTTCCACCAGATGCCACTAACTAGAACTTTTATCTATACCACTTGAGAAAAAGTGATCTACCTTGGAAAGTTCCCTGGAAGGAAAGTTTTCTAGGACTTGCCCTTTATAACATGCTAGACAAAAAATAAATAAAATAAAAATAAACCAAAACCAAAGACAAAAGATAATAAAAAAGAACAAAATTAGCTAACAGTAAGTTGGAAATTGATGTAATTCACATTGTTTCCCAAATGTTCAAATGGCAAACAAAATTTAAAGTTATAACCTGTGCACACAAAGGGATCCAAATTATATGAAATGCAAAAAATTTACTTACACTTACTATTTTATAAAACAGCCAATATTTCATCATATTGAAGATTATCAAAATGAACCATAATGCACTATTTTGATTCCCAGTCAGTTCTTAATTATATCCTTTTCTTGATAGGAGACTAAGAACTAGTAAAATGAAGGAGGGGAAAACTGGTTTGACTATTAAAATAGTGCACCTACTAGTAGATATGTCAGAGACACAGCAGTGAAATTATAGAAGACAAATACATGTTGTGCCTATACTAGTCTAATGAGCCACAGAGGGATTTAAAAAATTAAGATCTCATACTCCATGAAGCAAATTAAACAAGTAAAGATTCAAGCAATGAGGTCATAGTACATGGCCATATTTGTAAACTAATGTGTTCACCCTGGCCTTGCCTAAGCCAAGGTTATATGCAGTAATAACTTACATTTGTATAGTGCTTTTAAACATTTAACCTTTCACATCTATTAGCCATCTGATCCTCACAACAACCCTGTGAGGTAGGCAGGGCAAGAGTTATTATCTACCCACCATTTTACAGATGAGGAAACTGTTGCAGAGAGGTAAAGTAAATTGCCTCACATCTGTGACAAAGCCAGGACAAGTTAGCTCACTTGAACTTGGCTCCATCTGTTTTCTACTAGGCCACCCCTCACACTTCTGAAAGGTCTTTCAATTAGTGAAGAATCTCAGGAAAAGGAACTCATAAGTTTACTCCATACTACTATGCATATTAATAATTCATCTACTCTTTTTTTCTGAGGATATAGAAAAGGAGCCAGAGTACCAGAAGGCAGGCATTGGAAGTAGATTTCTACTGGTTAGGAAATATATCCTTTTGTAACCAGTTCCTAGCTTTTGGTATTTGAAATCAACCTTTGAAGCAATTTTTCAAGCCCTAGCTGAAAAGCACCAGTTGCCTCTTCCACTGCTGTCGCCAGGCGTCTGACTGCGATGACAGCATCCCTGCGTAGCTCATTGGCAGCGTCTTGCTGGGCACTGGCCTCCTCACCAATAGCAATCAACCTGTCCAGTTTTTCTTCCTCACGCTTTGAAAGTTCTCGTGCCAATCTCCTGTTTTCTGCCAACTCGGCTGCAATAGTTCTGGCCACTGACCGCCTTCTTCTCCTTGCCCACTTTGGAGGGAGCTCACTGGTCAAAGGCCTGTCCTCGCCAGAGACAAAACCAACTCTGGAAGAGGAGACTGGAGGCCGCGGTGTAGAGGCTACACAAGGAGTGTTTCGGCTGGTGCTGGTGCAGGGACTGGGTTCACCCGACATACCCCGTCTGGTCATAGGGCTGCTCTGACAGAGAGCAGCTGCACCTCTGAAAAGGTTGTGGGAGCTGCTGTAGCTGGGGGTCCCTTGAGAGCACCCTGAAAAACAAAGCAACAATGTTGCAAAGAGGACACTCCTGGAAGGGAATGCTTGGAGCCAGCAGCAGAGTTACAGCAGAGTTCTGAGACAGTTAAAAAACTATGATGGTTCTTGGAAAGGCCTCTTTCTACAAGGGAATGGAAATCATTCTTCAGTCTGGACATTTTGGCCTGTTGTTGTCTCACCTCCAAAACTTCCCCTATGCCTTGCCTTGCAAACCCCTTTCCACTAGCTATCCAACCCATTCGATTCCCACAAATTCCTAACTCCCCATAAGAAATAATGGGAAAATGCTTTTTGGTTCTAAAAAGCATGTCTTCCAGGTTTAAGGAGTTCTAATTTCTTACATACCTAGGGTCATGGCTTTATCTTATTATGAAGTTTGAAAAAAAGGGTAGGGTCAGGGCAGGAATGAGGCCTATGCTAAAGAGGGCACTATACAACCATTCATTGCTGTTTAGAACCAAGTGACTCCAAAACCCCAATTCTTCACATGCTTGGGAGTTACCTGCACCTGAGGATTCAGCCCAGGAGTCCTCGAGGTCACTGGCTTCTTGCATCCGGTCACTGATTCTCAGCTGACAATCCTCATCTGATTCCTTAACTGTTTTCAAGATAGTCTGATGATCAGCTGTCTGATTCCTTTTTGCTTTCAGAATGCTGGTTCCCTCTTCCCCTGGGATGTCAGAGGCCATTAAGTTCTGATCACAGTGCTTGGCCCAAGCAGCAGCCTCCATTAAGTTGTCTGGGTCAGTCACTATCTGATTTCGGAGAAGCTGATCCAATGTATCATAAAATGGACAGTGAGGTGGATCACCCATACTTGTGGCATGGGCAACATAGGCCTTTAAATATAATGCCTTCAGAACTTTAAACTTGGAGCGGCACTGACGTTCGGTGCGGCGGAAGCCTTCCTGCTGCATTCGCTTAGACACAGCCTGATAGACATCTGCATTATGATGCACAGTCTGGAGGCGTTGAATATACTCTGCCTCGCCTAGTATGGAGAGAAGAGTTCGTGTCTCCTGTCTGGACCACCGGATGCCCGCACTGCTATTGGAAGTGGCCATAGTGGGTTGGGAAGGAAGGAAGGAAGGCTACTGAAGCAAGCTCCTGGCAGCAAGGTGCAAATTTGAAGGTGTGGGGAAGTTCTGTTTACTCTCAGTATATTTCCAGGAGCCAGCCGATTCTTCCCTCTTGGGGCTAATTGTTGAGATGCCAGGTCCAAGGACCGCATTTCTGGCTGGAAAGCCACAGGGGAATGAGAGTTACAGGAAGGGTGTAAGGATCATTTTGGCAGCAAATTAAGTAATGCTACCTGAGTAGATCATAAATAGGCATGAGGCCAAGTCTGAGAAAGCCCAACTTTGGGATTTTGCTCAGGGTAAGTACCGGACCAGGGGCTTCACAAAAGAACTGGCTTCCCCACAAAAAGAGCCAAAGTTAACACCTAGTACAATTTTAAATCTATTAAAAATCCTCTAGTAAGTAGACAGGCTGAAGAGGAAAATAACCTGGACCAGAGTTAACTAACTCTAAAGAAATACAGGCAGGACCATGGTGTAAGCAGTATATCTGAAGGATACTTGTCCTTTACTAACCTTAACCAAACTAGCATGTTGTGGCTATTTGTTACCCATCTGACTGCCACTATTGCACTCCTTTGCTAAAAGGTTACTTTTAGGGCTAGAAAAGTGAGTTTAAATTGTTCTGCTAATACAACACTTTCCACATAATATGGCAGAAGACAGCTATTTCATTACTCTAACCATCCACCCCCAAATAGCAGCATAAACAAAACAAAATACATACATATATATACATATATATATATATTTATATATATTTATATATATATATATATATATATATATATATATATAAAATTGGCTACCAGGCAACAGATCTATGCAAATGTTCTATAGCTTGGCTATATATTAGTACCTATATCCTGACTGTGATATTGTCCTACAATTATGCAAGAAGTTTTACTATTGGTGGAAATGGTAAATTCAATAATATATTGGATGCCTCGGTTTATTTCTTATAACAGCATGTAAATCACAATTATCTCAAAAAAAATCAAATTGTTGGCTGCTCAGTGATTCTGTCTTTAAGACCTATTATAGTCACTTTTTTCCAGTTTATGATTTGAAAATATTTGACACTAGCCAATTTGTTTCTAACATGCTTTGAACTAAGTTTTACCAACAGGTAAAAGAATATGGGAATAAATTTTTCATCACAAATATTTGAATTCTTGCCAGGCGCAGTGGCGCACGCCTGTAATCCCAGCACTTGGGAGGCTGAGGCAGGAGGATCACGAGTTCAAAGCCAGCCTCAGCAATGGTGAGGCACTTAGCAACTCAGTGAGACCCTGTCTCTAATAAAATACAAAATAACGGCTGGGGATGTGGCCCAGTAGTTGAGTGCCCCTGAGTTCAATCCCTAGTACCAAAAAAAAAAAAAAAAAAAAAAAAAAATTGAATTCTTTCCAAAATGCTATACTTTTTGGCTTAGTCTCTGGACATCCTAAGGTAAAAATATTAACATCAAGTTGTATTTAATTAAACACAGGCAAGAGATAATTTTATATAAAACCCTGCACATGTAAGAAATAAACATCAATCTGTAATCTCTAAATCTTAAAATCAACACAAGGATATGTCCACTTAAATTTTCATTAGATAAAACAGAAAGACAGGGGCTGAGGTTGTGGCTCAGAGGTAGAGCGCTCGCCTAGCACGGGTGAGGCTGGGGTTCCATCCTCAGCACCACATAATAAAGGCATGTGTACAACTAAAACAAATAAATAAATACTAAAAAAAAAAAAAAAAAAAAAAAAAAAAAAAAAAAAAAAAAAAACCAGCAAGACTAGGGCTGGGGGTGTAGCTCAGTGGTAGAACAGCTTGTGCATGTAGCTGTGCTCAATACCTGGTACTAGTGGGGAGGCAGAGGGAAGGACAAAACCTGGGGCTGAGGGTTAGGAGACCTAAACTGCAATCTTATCTACTTCACCCTTCTAATTAATTTAGATATGCCACCACTTCCTCGTACCATGATTTGCTCATCTAAAAATGGGGAAGGACAGTACCTGCCCTACCAATTTCTATAGAGATGTTCAGAGGATGAAATAAAATAATAGATGTGAAAGCACTTTGAAAATTTAAAAACACTCTATCGAGCACTATTACTCTAGTGAAAATGAAAACCATTAATTATTATGATAATCTATAATTTGAGGAGACAGAAGTCTGAGGAAGCAAGCCTCTTTAATCTTCTAATTAAAGTTAGAACAGATGATTAACCTGATTCTTACATAAGACATTAATTAAGCTGTTTCTCTAATGATTAAATTTGAAAGCCAACTGGAAAAGTCAGTTCCCAGAAAGTGTCACAAAGGGCCTTGAGGAAGAAAATCAATAGCATCTACGTAAATTATGACCAATTATAATAGATCTTGAAAAATTCAAACACCATGCAAAGAAATCTTCAAATTCCCACAAAATCTTTCAAGTTCCCTCAGTTAAAAAAAATAATAATGATATAAAAATGTGAGAAGTCTAAATTACCACCTCTGGCACTTAATACCAACAGACCTATCAGCAAGAAAGCAAATATCTGAGTGAATTCCATCCTTGATAAGAACCAACAATAATACTCAGCAACAAAATAACAAACTGTGATGTTTCTAGTTTCATTTAACTTCATATTAAGCCTAGAATTTATAAACATATTTTTGTTACCATATTTTAAAGTATCGTTTTGTTCCATACCTTCTGCCAAGGATCTGCTTTACTTTCATTACTGTATTTGAAATATTTCTTATTCTACTCTGTTTTGCTGCCAATCCCACCACCTGAAAAAGAGCAACATATTATAATGCATGTAATTTTTCATTATTTCTAAATACAAAAATGAGAATAGTACCTCTTCATTTTCTGAGTAAGCAACAACAGCTGGAGTGACTCTATCGCCAGCATCATTTGCAACCACACCAGCACGGCCATCCTAGAGAAAAACACAACAGTATTAGTTCTTTTAAAATGAATGTGGGCCATTATTACTTTGCCATCGAGATGAAAAGAAAAGTTACTATTATCATTTTTAAATCATAGATTTAATTACCACTATTAATTTCCTAGGTTTTATGGAAGGATAACATTCCATGAACTGCCTCAGTTTTTCAGTCTGCTCTGCATAGTCAATTATTGGATCAAACATAATAACAACCTTTCTATAAAAGATAATAACAAGCATCTATTACATCAGGCTGTCTATCTCTCCCACAAATATATCTTTCCTCCCTTTTCCACAATGAAGTAGCACTAACCCCTGTGGACTTTCCTTAACAAATCATTTGACATTTAAATGCGGGGCTAGGAACAGGGGAGTTCGTTATTATTGTTCCTCTGCCTTGTTATTGATGAGAGAAAGGCCACAACTCCTTGTTGAATTCTCAGAAAGACCAAGACCATACAGCACTTCCGATCTACTTGCTTCACAGCCAGGCGCGTTTAACTCAGCTTCCAGATCTTCGCACGCTGCCCCTCCGGATGCCAGACATACGAGGCCAAACTCTGCATGTCCTGTGGCCCTGACGTCGAAGAGACTGCCCACCTCTAGGAATCCAGAGACTGTGACGTCACCGAGACCCCTCTGAGCACCAGCAGCCCTGATATCACTAAGACCCCTCCGGAATCCTGTGACCAGGAACTCACGGGGATCTCTTCGGGCATCTTGCGGTCCTGACATCCCGGGACCCCTCCAGACATCTTTGCTGCCAAAACGTACCCGCTACCCCGGGGATTCCTCTGGGTATTCTAAGGCACTGAGGTCTCCTGAAACTAGGCATCCTCTGATCACATCCCCGAGATCTCTCCAAGCAATCCCTACAGCTACAAATTCTCCAGGACTCCTCCGGGCACCCTGTGCCCTGACATGCTTGGAACCCCTCTGGGCATCCTTCGGCCCTGCAAGTACCCGGAACTCTCAGGGCATCCCGTAGCTCCGACGTCACCAGGATCCCTTTGGGCATCCAGCCGGGGCACATCCCCTGAACCCTAAGCTTCGGAGTAGCTAGAAGCCTCAATCAGGGCGCAGCGGATTTGCCAAATAAGCCGTAGGGGACGAAGCCGGGCCTGCTCGGCCCTTCGCCTCCACGCGACGTTTGTAGACCGACAACACGGCGTCTTTCACCTGCATATAACTCGGTGCCGAGAACCGGGTGGCCGACATGATAATGTACAGCCCAGCTTCCTCAGCCCCTCACCTTATAGACGGCCACACAGGCTGATGTGCAGCCCAGGTGGACTCCGATGGCCGCCATGAGGCGGCAAGGACAGCGGCAACAGTAACGAAGGGACCCCCAGCTACGACAGATACCCGCCACCGAACTGCCCCATCAGGCACCGCGGAGACTTCACGTTCCCGCCCGCCCACTGCGTCCGGTCTGTCGAGCCGGCCTCCCGCGTTGCTACCAATCAGCGTGAAGGTCCCGCCTTCCTTTCCGAAAAGTCAGCAATGGCTTTAATGCGTCTCTCCGCGCTCCCCTGGAGCCACACAGCGCGTGCTATAGTGCGCACGCGTCAGCTGGTGAGGGACAGGAAGAGCGTCCTTAGCCCCGCCCCCTACCTTGCTCCTTTCACAAGAGCCAATAGAAACTCTCTGTCGAGTTGCGTCATTTGTCCTAGCAACTCTGGGCAGATTCTTTCCAATCTCTTCTGGAGGTCCTGTAGAAGTCTCCAGTTACAGCAGCGCGAGTGGTGGAGGCAATTGGAGCTGCAGGTTCAGCATGCGGTGCGCTAGTCCCGCTGCCGTGATGGCATTTTGCGCTGGGCTTTGGGTCTCCAACCCGGTGCCGGCCCAAGGCCAGGAGGCTTGGGGGCAGCTGGAGACTGACTGTGAAGGTGAGCGGTGTGTGACCTGCTTGCATGGCGGCGGCACCGCGCTGCAGCTCAACTGTTGTCGGCTTTGGCTTCCTCAGGCCCTGGCTCTAAATAACATTTCACCCAGTAAATACAGGCCCTGTTCCTAATTTCAGAACTCCTTAGCCAAAGTGTAGGCAAAAGCTTGAGCCAAGCCCATTGACACCTTAAGGCCACGTTCTGGTTTTGCTGAGAATATTAAATTGCCGCAGTAAAAACTGGTGGGTTGGGATTTAGATTAGATTTTGTGCAAACGCAGCTAGATTCTGATGACCCTGGCGCCAAACGGATTCTGTTGTTTCTAACCAGAGAGACACATGCTTCTCCTTGCAATGGAAAACGTCTTTCAAGATCAAACTAGTTTTTGACTCCCAATTGAAAAATAAAACATGATATGAGTGGGAGTGGCGCAAATCAGAGGAAATAGGTAACATTATCTAGAAATTTATATAAGTAAACGTTGCTTTACAAAGGAGTTTATTAACTCCTTGAGAAAAAGAAGATACACAGCATCAGCGAGGCGCTAAGCAACTCAGTGAGACCCTGTCTCTAAATAAAAGAGAAAATAGAGCTGGGGATGTGGCTCAGTGGTTGAGTGCCCCTGAGTTCAATTCAACTCCCCCCAAAAAAGAAAAAAGAGAAGATATAAAAGAATGAGTGCTTTTTTTGTTCAGTTTCTCAGTTATGGACTTGCAGCCAAAACACCTGGATCTCTGTCCCACCAAGCTCTGTGACTTTGAGGCTGTCATACCTGGTTTTTGCAAAATCAGCATACTCCACATTAGAGGGAGTTAATAAGAACAAAGACAATTAGCTATGCTACCCCCTTCCTCATGGTTAACTGTAGCACTTACCTCCAGGATTTATTGAGATCACTAGTTTAAATGTATGTCTTCTAAGCTTGAGACTATTCACTGAACAGGAAATTGTAGGTTCACAATATATGTAGCATACGTGGATGAGTATAGTCTATATTATAAGTAAATAAAGTCTTAATATCTTAATAATGATTCCAGCTTTCTACCAGCAATAATGAAACTTTTCTTCAAAAATTCACATATCTACATGATGTTATCTTAAAAACTTGTTATAAAGATATTCTTTTCACTAAGTTATAATTTTGCTTAGAGAGAATTTAAAGCAGCATTTGTGGGGCATGCACAATTTATTTGATAAATCAATAATTTTCTGAAGCCTGTACCTAAAAACATTTCAAAAGAGACAGAGCACTTGAATTAATTAAAGGTAAAGTTTAGGCGTCATTCCTAAATTTATCATAGCTTGTGGTGATTATTAACTTGTATCTTTAGCTAGCCAATGTGTATATTTCATTTCTTAGATAAAGAGGTTATATAATTACAGAGGAAAGAAATATTTTGGAACAAGATCTAGATCCTAGATCTGACTCTATTTTTGCTTATAAGCCTCTTATTAGCCACTTAATTTCCCTTCAGTGTATAAGATTAAAATGCTATATCATAGTGTGTTTAATAGAGCAAAGATAAAACCATCTTGGACTTATTGATGGATTTCTTTTAAGTTCACAAAGAATCCTGTAAAAAAAAAAAAACTTAAAGTAATTGGCAACATTTTTTAAAATTGGGAGATTTTATATAAAATAATTTCAGGTTTCCAACTTTTCTTGAAAAACCAGATGACCTAGCTGGGCATGGTGGCACACACTTGTGATCCCAGCTGCTCGGGAGGCTGAGGCAGGAGGAGTTCAAAGCCAGCCTCAGCAAAAGTGAGGCGTTAAGCAACTCAGTGAGACCTTGTCTCTACATAAAATACGAAATAGGGCTGGGGATGTGGCTCAGTGGTCAAGTGCCCCTGAGTTCAATCCCTGGTACTCCCTGCAAAAAAAAAAAAAAAAAACAGATGACCTGGCAATATTGTCCCAAATGGCAATGTATTGAGAATTGACTCTAGCTGGTCTTTTTAGGAAGGACATGTGTTCTAAAGTTTTTTTTCCCTAAATTCATTCTTTTTCTCTCTCATTTTTCTTACCTGGTTGCTGTAGATATTTAAGTTTGTGAGCCTACATTTAGGTAATATGAGGCTTACTAGAAAACATAAATGTTTCCAGATATCTTTTAAAAGATCATTATTATAGGGCTGTTTTAAAAAACTTATTTTGAAATAATTATAGATTCACTTATAGGATTACTTCTAATAAACAAATAAAAGAATGTGGTTGGTTGAGGCTATATTAAGTTACTGACCTACTAGGTGATCATGGTGAGGATAGTCTACTGAAGCCCAAGGAATGAACTTGGACTTCTCTGTGGCATGTAACACCATTGACTTCTTTCCCTTTCAGAAACTCTTTATGGTCTAGATTCTGCTTTTCTCTCATCTGTACTTTTTGTCTCTGTGCCTACTTGTTCAAAGTGTCTTTCTGGGCTCTTAATCCTCTAGCTATGGTTTAAACATTAAAATTGTCTAGCATTCTGCTCTCTGCCCTTTCTCTCTTCTCAGACTACACAGTCTTCAGTATAATCAAAATCACAAAGAAAAGAAATATTTCATAACAAGATCTAGATTCAAGATCTAGTTCTGGCTCTATTATTACTTATGAGTCTTTTTTATTAGCCACTAAATTTATCTCCAGTATATATGTTTAAAATGCAAAAGCACATGTTTGTGAATCACCTTGGACTTAAAGTTCACAGTTGTTGTTGTTGTTGTTTTTTATTTGATTGGCTACATTTTAAGATTGGGAGATTTTTATATTTAAAATATTCGATTTCTGGCTTTCCTTGAGAAACCAGATGACCTGGCAAGACTAACCTTTCAGTCTAATAAATTGCAAATCTCCATATCCAAACCACATTTTTTCCTAGAGTTCCAAATCTTACTCTCACTGGACTACTGAAAAACTGCATACCTCAAAGACAACACAGTCAAAAGCTAAGGTGGTCATCTTGCCACCTTCTCACTCCCCCATCCCTGTTATGCTTACAGTGTCAGCATGGATCACATACCTGACTGAGTAGTCTGAATTCTAGACTTCTCTTTTTCCCTCATCCCTTTCAGCCCACCAGTCATTTTGTCCATGGGCTTGATCTTCTGATGGACTGCTCCATTCTCCTCCCTGGGTTCCAAAACAATCCCATCTTCTTTCCACCACCTTTCTTCCTCCTGTCTAGTTCCTTGGCAGTGTCATCATGTTCCTACTTGTTTAATGTCTTTTATTGTTTTCCCAGTTTCCACCAGATATCTTCTTCTTCTTGGTTTTCCCATAGTATCTAGTACCCTGCTCATGTGGTTCACTAATTGGATTTCCTCCAAGCAACTGTGTGTCTTGAAAAGTCAATACTTGCCTCTCACCAGGTTATTTCCATCAGCTACTGTGGTGCATGGCATAGGGCCCACACTCAATTTGTTAAACAAATGTACATATATGTACTGGGACAAACTTTGGTGTATCTTTTGGCTTGTTAAATGTTTGTCTTTAAAAGCACATGTTAGAATTCCCAACTCTCGCCACCTAGTTGGGCAGAGAAACTGTTGAGGTACAGACATCATATGAAGATATATTGTAAGGAATAATCTAAGAGCTATGAGGCACTGGAATACTGGATTCCTTTTCAGAAAGATGAGAATGAGAGTCACTGGGAAACTGATGAGTTTCTACAGCATTGATCATTACAACAGATATCTTTGCATACTTAACAGTGTTTGCTAATTAAAATTCAGCAAAATACATGTTAAGGGCTGGGGCTGTAGCTCAGTGGTAGAGCACTTGTGAGGCACTGGGTTCCATCTGTAGCACCTCATAAAAACAAAAAAGTAAAGATTAATTTCTTTTTTAAAAAATACATCTTATGAGTCACTTTCTATCACTAGCATTTAACACAGCCTATCAGAATTTTAATGCTTTATAGATTTGTTTTTGGGGATATGTTGCCGCCTGAAGCACTTGGAGGAACGGAGCCGCGGGAAAAACTTCAGAAGCAAACTGGAGACAAACAGCTTTTTATTCTGATAACTTTTCTCTCTGGTTCTAACAACGACTCACACACGCCAAAACACACCCTAAAATGGCGCTGACCCGATCAGCAATTTCGGCCAAGTCACTCGAGATCCCGCAACAATCCCGTGAGACTACGGGTGGCGACAAAGGCCAAATCTCCATGGCTCATAGTCAACTGCAATTCAAGCCAATCCCCAAACAGGGCTCCTGCATTTCCCCCTTTTTGTTTTAAAAGAGGTAATGCTCTAGGACGTCTATGTGCAACCAACATTCTTACCCGTCATCGGATAATCAAGGCCGTGCCCTTGACTCCTGTCTTAGGTTGATATGTCGGCCACATGAGACTGTCCTGTGCGACTGTGCCTGTCTTAGGTTGTCCCCCTCTGGGGATCTTACCCGTCATTGGCTAACCAGCCATCCAATGGAGCCCTTTAGGATCGACTATATATGATGACTAACAGCCGTCGAATTGTGAGGAGATGTTGCGGCTTTAAGGCGACAAGCCTTTTGGTGATGAGCCAAATTGCATAGCATATCAAATTGTTTAAACAAATCAGCTGCCCTAAGTTCCATCAAGTAACACACTGAATTCTCTAGACAAATACCCGCAAGGCATTGTCCCGTAAAGTCCCAAACAATGAAAGATCAAAATGTCCATTTGTTGTAACATGTTGATGTAGGAGGCCCCATGCATGTAGAGCAGAGGCCACACTGTTGGTGAGGTTGTTTGATGTTTGAGCAGCAGGGATGCTTGCGGCGGCTGCGATCCCTGCAGCTGTAGCAGCAGACGTCTTTTTTATGTTTAGACAATGCCACCGGCAAATCTTCAGGGCCCGCTACCTAGAAACTCAAGCATCAATTATTAAAGGAAAGGCAGTGCTATTGCAGCACTGAGTCAAGAGGCGAGTTGTCAAACTACAAAATAGAATAATTAGATTAGAAAATTAAAGTTAATTTTTGTTCACACACATCGCTGGTAGAGCTTCTACAAACATAAGTTGGAAAAATATCATATTTAGAACAAAACAAAGAAAGACTGAGGGTAATTACTGCATTAAAGATAGATTAAAGAAAAGGTAAAGGCACTTTAGAGAAATAATTTGTTAGCTGGAACCCTTGAGTCTCTGTATACAGAGCAATCTTTTACCTGTTGAGATAATTGAAATTAGTGAGCTATTAAACAAATGAAGTTAATAACAAATAAACAATCTTATGTCAAAACACCAAAATATCAGGTTATATAGCACTAGTCATATTGTTTGCTAAAGAGAAGTCCCAGGGACACCTATAAATCAAAATTGAAAGTACCTTCATTTATAAAATTATTTACCTAAATTGAATACTCTTAACCTAAAATGAATTAAAGTTATTTGGATCCATATATATATATATATATTTTCTTTTTCATAAGCACTTTGTTCTTTGTGACGTCACACTGGACAGACGAACAAGCATACAAACATATATTTGTGACGTCACATTAACATGAAATGTAGACAAATGTACAGACATAAAGACATGTATAAAAAGAAAAAAAAAATACAATTGTGTGCACACTAAAGAGAGATCTCCTTGTCCCGGCCGGGAGAAATGACACTTAAGTTGTGAAATATTTTGAAGGACTCTTTTGAGGGAATCATTCTGTACCTTCATCTTGGTCCTCTTGATTTTGTACCTTTTTTATTAATCTTGATTCTTCAATAACTTCATCTTGATCATTTTGATGTGGTACCTGTTTTATTAATCTAGATGGTATCCATATTGGAGAGGATTCGTCTTTTGGAAAAACACAAACAGATCCTCTTCCCCAAATTAATACTGGATCTGGACCCTTCCATGTACCTGAAAGAACATCCTTCCAGTAAACCAAAGGTTTATGTTGTTGGTGTGGATTCCAATGTCTGTCTCCAGCAGAATAACCATTAGAGTCTAAAGTTAAAAAATTTAAGGTAAACAGGGCAACTGCCAATCTGTCCTTAGGACTTTTCCAATTTCCTTCTTTTTGTTTTAATAACATAATTTTCAGTGTTCGGTTTGCTCTTTCAATAATGCCCTGACCCTGAGGATTGTATGGGATGCCTGTTTTATGGGATATATTGAATTTTGCGCAAAACTGTTTGAAAGATGAGGACGTATATGCGGGGCCATTATCTGTTTTAAGCATTTTGGGGATGCCCAATGCAGCAAAAGCTTGCAAACAATGAGATGTAACATCTTTAACTTTTTCTCCAGAATGTAAGGAAGCAAAAATCATGCCTGAGCATGTATCTATGGTCACATGAATAAATCGCAATTTTCCAAAACTTGGCTCATGAGTAACATCCATCTGCCACAAATGATTGGGCATTAATCCTCTAGGGTTAACTCCGAAATGAGGATTGGGCAAATGTGTCATACAAGATTTACAATCTTTTACAATTGTTCTGGCTTGCTCCTTTGTGATTTTAAACCTACGTTGCAAGGTGGTGCTGTTGACATGAAACTGGGAATGAAATAAAGTAGCTTGTTGTAGCGCTGAAAGTATAAATACTGTTTTTGTAAGTTCATCAGCCTTTTGATTACCTTCATGGAGGGGACCAGGCAAATTAGTATGTGCTCTAATATGGCCTACGAATAGAGGTTCTTTTCTTGCCCACAAAAGTTTTTGTATTTGATAAAACAATTTAAAGACTGGAGTATGAGGTGCTATTGGTCCTGCTAACTCTAATTTTGGGACGGCTTGTACAATATAGTGGCTATCTGAAAAAATGTTTACGGGCCGGTCCCTAAAATTTTCCAGAGCTCTTACCACAGCTTCCAGTTCCACTAGTTGAGCTGATTTGTGTGCAGTTATGTAAGTCATATTTTCTTTTTTAGTGACTACTGTAGCAGTACCATTTGAGGACCCATCTGTAAATACATTAAATGCTTTAGGAATAGGTTGATTTTTTATTACCTGTGGAAATATAATAGGATGATTAATACAAAAAGATAATATAGGGGACTTAGGAAGATGATTATCAAAATTTGCAGAAGTAGAGCATTTAGCTATAGCCCAATCATTATCATTGAAGCACAAGTATTCAATCTGTGATGATGAATAGGGAGTAATAATAGTAGCAGGGTGAATGCCAAAATATTTTAGTAGAAGTCTTAAGTCCTTGAAGAATAAGTTTAGCCACCATGGAGGTATAAGATTCAATTATACTTTTAGGAGAGACGGGCAAATGTATCCATAATAAAGGCCCTTGTTGCCAAAATACTCCTGTGGGTGTATATTGTGAAGAAATAATAATCAACATCAGCGGTTGAGTTAAATCAAATCTATCACAATGAGCTCCTTCGATGGCTTTTTCTACTAACTTTAAAGCTTTCCTAGCATCAGGAGTCAATGTTCGTGGTGAAGATGGATCAGGATCTCCACGAAGGATGTCAAATAAAGGTTTTAGTTGGCCAGTAGTGAGATTTAGTGTAGGGCGAAGCCAATTAATGTCTCCCAGTAGTTTTTGGAAATCATTGAGGGTGGTCAAATGTTCTTTATTTATTAAAATTTTTTGGGGTCTAACAAAAGTATCCATGATTTTAAATCCTAAATATAATATGGGAGATCTGGTTTGAACTTTTTCTTCTGCTATATATAATCCATATTTTTTTAAATTTTCTACCACATCACTGAATATATTAAATAAGATTTTTTGATTAGGGTGGGCCAATAAAATATCATCCATGTAATGTAGACACATGAGGTTTGGATATTTATTTTTAATGGGTTGGATAGCCTTGTCCACATATATTTGGCATATGGTGGGGCTATTAGCCATTCCCTGTGGTAAAACCTTCCATTGATATCTCTGATCAGGGCCATTATTGTTCATAGAAGGAACGGAAAAAGCAAACCTGGGGGCATCCAGAGGATATAGGGGAATAGAAAAGAAGCAATCCTTTATATCAAGAGTAATAAGATGGAAATTTTTTGGAATAGCTACGGGACTAGGAAGTCCAGGTTGAGTAGGCCCCATAACTTGCATGGTTTTATTGATTTGTCTAAGATCATGTAACAATCGCCATTTTCCTGACTTTTTCTTGATCACAAATATGGGGGAATTCCAGGGAGAGGTGGAAGGTTCTATATGACCTGCTTCTAATTGTTCCTGAACTAATTGGTGGGCCGCTTGTAATTTCTCTTTAGATAGGGGCCACTGAGGGACCCACACTGGCTTATCAGAAAGCCATGGTATTTTCAAAATTATTTTCTCAGTGGCCCCGAAAAAAATATATCTTTTTCCTTTATGACAATGATTACTTTCAGGGTTAAGATTACTCTGTACTTTTTGATAATGAGTTCTTTTATGGTTAAGATTACCCTGTAGGTTTTCACATTTAACATCTGCAGGCTTGGTTGCAAGGTGTACTCCCATTTGTTGCAAAATATCTCTTCCCCATAAAGTAACCGGTAGATTAGGTAAAACATAAGGCTGAAATGTTCCTTTATGGCCTTCATCATCCTCCCATTTTAAAATTACTGCACTTTTATCTGGGAGGTTATTATATCCCAAGCCTCTTAAACTGGTTGAAGCTTTTTGCAGAGGCCAGTGCTTGGGCCATTGGCGTAAATTAATAATGGAAGAGTCAGCTCCAGTATCTATTAATCCCTCCATTTCTATTCCTTGGATTTTTATTTTACACATAGGTCTCCTTGAACAGTCTCGAACCCAGCAAGCCATGGGACTTGAGTCAGTGGAACAAAATCCTCTATTGTTCCCTTCTTGAGGCATACCCATTTTAAATGAATTATGTAAATTGGGAAGGAGAAGCAACTGAGCAATTCTATCTCCTTGATTAACAGAAGTTATACTTTGGGGTGAGCTAAGCATTATTTTTATTTCCCCTTTGTAGTCTGAGTTTATTACACCTGGGGTCACTTGCAAACCTAATATGCTTTTAGGACTACGCCCGATAATAAGTCCTACAGTCCCTGAGGGAAGAGGTCCCCTGACTCCTGTGGGAATCAGTTGAACCCCCATTTCAGGTGTTAACACTATTCGGGCGGTGGAACAGAGGTCTAATCCTGCATTTCCTCTTGTTCCTCTGGCGAGGGAGTGGATGGGTAGTAGGGATTGTGTCGGGGAAGCATCTGAGTGGATGTTTGAGGATACTCCTTCTGCAATGCCCCGTACATTTGTGGGCCCCGGGGTATTGGGCCCCGTGCCCCGTTTTTTGAATTCCTGAACAAAGGATTTCCATGGATGTCAAATTTTGAATAGCATTTATTGGCCCAATGATTTCCCTTTTTACACCTGGGGCAGCGGCCTGGGGCACAGTATGAGCTTGATCTTATTTCTCTTTTGGGATTTTGCCTAGAATTGCCTGATTGATTATGATAATTTAGCCTGGAATATCCTGATTGATTATAATATCTACGTTTAGCCTTTGTGAAATTTCGAGAGGAAGCACCTCTCATTGAGGCTGCAATCACATTTCCTGTGACAAAGGCGCCATTTATATCTTTACATAGTTGTATATATACAGAAAGATCCTTTTTAGTTCTCCATGGCCTGATGGCTGCTTGGCACCATTTATTTGCATTTTCATAAGCTAATTGAACAACTAATGGCATAGCTTGGTCAACATCTGCAAACACACTACCTGCAGTTCTCAAAAGTCGATCAGCAAAGTCGGCATACGGCTCATTAGGTCCTTGAATCACTTTTGACAAGCTACCTTGTAGATCCCCAGGTCCTTGTACAGTTTTCCATGCCTCTAAAGCAGCTGCATTTATCTGAGCATATATATCTGGGTCATAATCTGTTTGAGCCTGTAAGTCTGCGAATTGCCCTTCTCCTGTGAGCATGTCTATATTATAGTTTTCAAACCCTGCAGCCGCGTTTCTTTTAGCCGTTTCTATACAAAGTTCTTGGAATTGCGATCGCCAAACCAAGAATTGCCCCCCGCTTAATGTTGCTTTACATAGACTTTTCCAGTCTGAGGGGGTTAAGCTAAAGGTGTTAAGGGACTCCAGCATACTCAACGTGAAAGGAGCTTGGGGCCCATAAGTCATTACTGCCTCTTTGAGATTTTTTATTGTTTTGAAATCTACTGACTGATGGACACTCTGTCCATTTTTGTTTTCAAATGCTGGCGGTTCCCAATGTATCTGTGAGTTGTCCTCGAGAGCGCATAAGCGATCAGAAAGACTTTTTATTTCTGTTTCTAGGGTATGCAAATGCCTAGTAATACCCTTCATATTTTCTGTAATGGATTCCACCCATGGGGGAGTAGAGGACACAAGTGACTCCTCTGCCGGACGGACCTTTTTCTCGGTCTTTTTTAATTTCTTTTTCCTCATTTTCTCAGGATCACTTTTACTAGATTCCTCACCACTGCTAATTTCACTGACAGCAATATCCTGAGGCCCAGGTTCCAGTGAGAGCAAGTATCCTTCAGCTTTCGCCAATAACTCCCGAATAGCTTTAATAGCTTGGATTTTTGTCAGTTTTGGGTCTCTTCTAATACTCTCTTTACTGGTCTCAGTTGGCCCAGTGGAATCTACACTTTTTTGATCACTTTCACTTTTGTCTATATACTCCTCACTGAGAACAGAGTCAGGTATATCAAGGAGTCTTTGCATAGCCTCTATCACTTGGGATTCAGTTATATTCGAACCCATCTTTAGAGACCTTTCAGTTCTTACCTGTCCGCTCCGAAGTTCCCCGTACGGGCCGCCACCTGTTGCCGCCTGAAGCACTTGGAGGAACGGAGCCGCGGGAAAAACTTCAGAAGCAAACTGGAGACAAACAGCTTTTTATTCTGATAACTTTTCTCTCTGGTTCTAACAACGACTCACACACGCCAAAACACACCCTAAAATGGCGCTGACCCGATCAGCAATTTCGGCCAAGTCACTCGAGATCCCGCAACAATCCCGTGAGACTACGGGTGGCGACAAAGGCCAAATCTCCACGGCTCATAGTCAACTGCAATTCAAGCCAATCCCCAAACAGGGCTCCTGCAGGGATAACCCTGACCCTTTGTGTTTTCATCCTGACTCATTACCGAGTCCTTTCAGTCTTTCTGGTTCTTTCCCATCTTCTCAATTTCTCTTTTTTCTTTCTTTCTTTCTTTCTTTTTTTTTTTTTTTTTTTTTTTTTTTTGGTTGTTGTTGTTATTAGGAATTGAACCCAGGGGCACTTTACCATGAGCTAAATCCCCAGTTCTTTTTATTTTTTATTTTGAGATAGGGTCTCACAAAGTTGCTGAAGCTGGCCTCATACTTGTAATCCTCCTGCCTCAGCTTCCCAAGTTGTATCCTATCTTCTAAACATTGGAGTTTCATAAGAATGAGACCTGGGACTATGTCTCTTGTCCATTTCCCCTTACCCTCTGGTATCAAGAATATTGTTTGAATGTTGGTAACATAAATTTATGTATCATCCTAAACTTTAACCCTGATCTTCAGATGTATAGTCATGTGCCACATCAGAATGTTTCAGTCAGTGACAAACTGCATATATGAGGATGGTTCCATAAAATTATAATGGAACTGGAAAATTCCTAGGTCCAGTGACAACACAGTACCTGGCATTACAAGTCTGTGGTGATTCTGGGGGTAAACAAATTACTGCACTGCCAGTCATATAAAAGTATAGCACATACAATTATGTACAGTTCATAATACTTGATGATAATAAATGACTATGTTGCTGGTTTATGTGTTTACTATATTGTACTTTTTATCATTATTTTAAAGAACACCTTTCTACTTATGAAACAGCCTCAGGCATGTCCTTATGAAGAGATTCCAGAATTCATTGTTATCAAAGGAGATGGTAGCTCCATGTGTGCATGAAAACCTTCTTGTAGGAAAAGAAGTAAAAGTAGAAGACAAAGATATTGATGATCCTGACCCTGTGTAGACCTAGGCTGATGTGTGTGTTTGTATCTTAGTTTTTGACAAAACAAATTTAAAATGTAAAAAGAAAATTAACCAAATTAAAGCTTGTAGAAATAGGGATTTAAAGAAATTATTTTTGTACAGCTGTACAATATGTGTTTTACGTTTAAGTGTTATTACAAAGAGTCAAATTTTATAAAAAATTATAGTGAGCCAAGGTTATTTTATTACTGAAGAAAGGAAAATATTATTTTAGTAAATTTTATATAGCCTAAGTATATGGTGTTTACAAAGCCTACAGTAGGATACAGTGATGTTCCAGGATGTCATTCACTCACCATTTACTCACTGACTCAGAGCAGCTTCCAGTCCTGCAAACTCCTATGCAGGTGAACCATTTTTTTCCAAATCTTTCTTTATTTAAATAAATAAATAAATACACACATATATATACATATATTTTAGTTATAATTGAACACAATACCTTTATTTTATTTATTTATTTTTATGTGGTGCTGAGGTTCAAACTCAGTACCTCACACATGCTAGGCGAACACTCTACCACTGAGCCACAACCCCAGTCCCAAATGTTTTGTTTTTTTTTTCAAATACGTTTTAGTTGTAGATGGACACATATCTTTATTTATTTATTTATTTTTATGTGATGCTGAGGATTGAACTCAGTGCCTCCTCTCTGCGAGGCAAGCACTCTACCACTGAGCTACAGCCCCAGCCTGAAAATCTTTAATAACATAGTTTTACTATACTAATGTATTTATATATATATATGCATATATATATATATATAACATTAGTTGTAGTTGGACACAATACCTTTATTTATTTATTTTTTTATGTGGTGATGAGGATCGAACCCAGGGCCTCGCACATGCAAAGTGAACACTCTACCACTGAGCCACAATCCCAGCCTCTTACTATACCTTTTCTTTCTTTCTTTTTTTTTTTTTTTTTTTTTTTTTTTTTTTTTTTTTTTTGTGGTACCGGGGATTGAACTCAGGGGCACTCGTCCACTGGGTCACATCCCCAGCCCTTTTTTTGTATTTTTATTTAGAGACAGGGTCTCACTGAGTTGCTAAGTGCCTCACCATTGCTGAGCTGGCTTGAACTTGCGATCCTCCTGCCTCAGCCTCCCAAGTACTGGGATTACAGGCGTGCACCACTATACCTTTTCTATGCTTAAATATGTTTACACAAATACTCACATTTGTGTTGGGTTTTCCCATAGTATTTAGTACCATAACAGACTCTACTGGCTTGCAGCCTAGGCTACAACCAAATTGCTAGAGCAAATTCCAGTCCTGCAAACTATCTGGGTTTGGGTAAACATCCTCTGTGGTGTTCCCACAACAATGAAATCACTAAAGAACTAATTTCTTAGAATGTATCTCTATCATTAGGTGATGCATGACTGTATATCCAGTTGCTTTCTCACTGTTTGCAGTTGGATGTTGGATTAGGGTTCTCCAGAGAAACAGGACCAATATGTATATGTGGGTAAAACACTCCTCAACTTACAATGGGGTAACAACCCAATAAACCCATTATGAATTTGAAACTGTCATGAACTGAAAAATGCATTTAATATACCTTACCCACCAAACATAGTTTAGCATCACAGCACACTGTGAATTAGTAGGGGCTTACCTTCATTATCCTGCTGCCCACTGGAGCTGTGATTGACTTTTCCCAGCATTAGTCTCTTACTGAAATCTCAGACCTATAGGGAAGAAGGGCAGCACAAGTAACAGCCAGCTGAGAGAAGACACGGAAGCAGCATACCTGAGAGGTTTTCAGATATTGGAATTATCAGGTATGGAATATAAGAAAAGATTTTTATGTAAAGAGATTGAAATATGAATAAAGGGCAGGAGGCTACTAAAAACATTCAATAATTTTGGAAAAGAACCAAATAGACCTCTATAAATAAAATTGATGTGATTTAACAGCAGATTCATTACAGGTGAGAGAATTAGTGAATTAAGAGATCTAAATAAATTATGAAAACTGAATCACTGAGAGGTGAAAAGAAAAAAATAGGAAATAGGGATAAAATTACAATAAAATAAAGAGAAAGTTTCTAACATGTTAACTGGACTTTTAGAAGACATGAGAGAGGATATGGAAGCTGGATATATTCAAAGAGTATAAATAAAATAATTCCACATCTAATCACATCAAAAGGAAATTGTGCAACACAAGAGAAAACAGAAATCTTTAAAACAGCTAGGGGAAAGACTGATTATCTTCCAAGTGGTCCAACCTCTAAGTGAGTGGGACTCACTCTGTCCAGAAAGGTTCTTCACTTAAGCTGCTAAAACCAATTTTGGAATGCATTGAAAGCAAATCACAGCAAAAAATTTTTAGACAGCAAAGAAAAAAATACACATACCCCAAAGCAGGGTGTGGATTCCCCTTACCTCTCAGAGAAGAAAAGACAAGCAATGTACCCAGGATTGAACTCTATGACTATTCATAGGATTTTCCTGGGAAGAAAAAATGTAGATTTCTAGGAAAGCTTTCATGACAATCAAATATTTGATATTTGGTGTTCAAAATGTTTTTTCTTTGTTAAGTATTCTATCCATAAATCAGATATGGGTATACTGTGTAGGGCTCTGAATCTGGTGACATTTAAATATGCTTTTGTTCTAGTTGATCTGATACAAGCATACATTGAAGGTTTTATTCATCTAACTAATAAGACAAGCATGTCTGATCATGCTTATAGATCCAGGTCTTCACCTAGTAAGGGTCTCTTTTCTCTCCTTGAGAGCCAACCTATCTCAAAACAGATTGCTAGTAGACTGACACATGGAGTTTTTGTAATTTTCTCTCTCTCTTTCTCTCTCTCTCTATTTTTTTTTTCTTTTTGTTTTTGGGGAGCATCAAGAGCCTTGCACATATTAGGAAAAACACTCTACCACTGAGCTACATCCAATAACGAAAGGTCCAGAGTCACAGAGTTATAAAGTAGTAGAGCTAGGTTTTGAAGTTCAGGTACTGAATCATTAACATATTGCATTCTGAGTGTAGTATCAGGCTCATTTATTTAGGAAAGCATTACAAATAAAATTGGAACAAAGAAGCACTGTCCAAATCATTCAAGTTCTGAATGTTCTTGAAAACGTTAACTCATTATAATGTGTATCCTATTTTTAGGTTGCAATGCCCCCCTAGTCCTGGTACCACCAAAACTAATCTGGTAATTTGTCCTCCTCCAAATCAAGCTGGAGCAGATAATGGAGGAACAGCTTTAGTTCTAGAAGTTATGGATGGAACTGTTGAAAATAATGTGTAGTCCACTGATAGTTTTAATGATTCTATGAAGCTGGTTTTAAGCATTTTTATCATAACTTTTAGACAAAATTGTAGTTCTTTTCCTGCAGGTGGCATTATTATATTTTTCAAATACTGCTTTCTCTTTTTGGGCTCTAACAATTGCCTAATTGAACTGTGATTTCACTTTAAAGCTTTCAATTCAATTTTTATTATATTGCCAAATATTTTTTGAACATGTTGGGGATTTTTGCAGTAATCAAAGTTATGGTGAGTTTTTTAAAATAAACTGGCAATTATTTCAAACACACTGAAAATTTTTACACAATTACACCTAGCATCTAGATTAAATTTTAATATTTTGCTTCCATTCTTTCTCTGAATTAATAAAAAATTTTAAAAAGTAAACTATTAGTTGCAACTAACTCCAACCTTTATTTCCCCTTAACTTTCCTATCTTTCCCACTCATTTTTTTAGGACTTTTACTACAAATGTGTATCCATACATAATGGGCTCTGACTGCTTTTTGGTTCATTTGATCAGGTGAGGCTGCTCAACCATCCACCATGGCTGTGATACCTCCGATTTGTTCTTACAATTCTGCCAGCATTTTCCACATTGTCAAACCATGCTATTGTCTATGCACTACTTCAAAAATTCTGTCTTCCTGACAAATACTTTATTTTAGGATTAGTAGTAACTTTTATTGTGCCTAATAAAGCTTTATATAGTTTGGGGTTAGTATTTGTCTGGTATAACCTTTTATTTTTAAAGCTCTTTTCTTTTTTTTTTTTTTAAGAAAGACTCCATATTTATTTATTTATTTATTTATTTGTTTGTTTGTTTGTTTGTTTGTTGTTAGTGGGAATTGAACCCAGGGGTTTTTAACCACTGAGCCATATCCCCAGCCCTTTTTATATTTTATTGAGAGACAGGGTCTCGCTGAGTTGCTTAGGGCCTTGCTAAGTTGTCAAGTTTGGCTTTGAACTTGTGATCCTCTTGCCTCGAGCTTCCTAGCCACTGGGATTACAAGCATGTACCACTGTGCCCAGCTCTTCACTTATTTTAGTTGTGTTGTTGTTTTGACACTTTTTGTAGCCTTATACTTAAAAAAAAAAAAAAAAGTTGTTTTTACTGTGTTGAAATATAAAATTTACTGCCTTATTTTTTAAATTTATGGTTTAGTGGTATTAAGTACTTTCATACAGTTGGGCAAACATCATTACCATCCAGCTCCAGAACACTTTTCATTTGTAAAAATTGAAATTCTACATCCCCATCCCCACCCCTGGCAGCCACCATTCTACTTCCTGTCTCCATTAATTTGACTTCTCTAGGTGTCTAAGATAAGTGGAATCATAAGAATTTTGTCCTTCTGTGACTGGCTCATTTATATAGCATTTAGTTGAATTTTAAAAGTTTCAATCTGAAAAACCCTATTCTATAACTGCAAGTTTAGCACATTTACACATATTGTAATTAATGATACATTTGAATTTATTTCTTTAATTTTGTGAGTTTTTTTTTTTAATGTATTGTGCTTTTTCTTTGCTTCTGTTTTGCTCTTTCCTGTCTCTAATGGACTGACAATGTTTAAAAAATTTTTTTAAATCCTTTCTTCTAATTCTATTGCATTAGAAGTAATCTATATTTTTTTGTTATTACCCTCACACTTTTGTCATACTTGGTTGGCTAAAAATCAATATGACTTGGCAATATTTCTCTACCCTCCTAGATAATAAAACTCCTTAGGAAGTTTAAATTCAGTTCTCCTTCATTTCTCATCTTATGTTTTATGATTATACTGTATTTGGGTTTTGCTTTTTGTTTTCACTATTATAGGTTCATTATTTTTGTTTTATATAGTTAATCCTTATTTACAACTTCACACATTTGCCATTTTCTTTTCTCATCATTACTACACTACAACTTGATATTCCTTGTTGAATTCTATCTCCTTCTTCCTGAAGTTCATCCTTTACTAGCTCTCCCACAGCACTTGAACACATAGAAAGTACTCAATAATGTCTAAGTGAATAAATGAATTTAATCAAACAGGCATAGGTTAAACTACTTGAGTGTCTAATGTGTGATTTTTAGAGTGATAGATTTGCCTTGTTTACTAGGTAGATACCGGTCTTAGTCCAGCGATTTAAGAAGAATAAATAAAATACAAAATAGGGCTAGGGATGTGGCTTAGTGGATGAGTGCCCCTGAGTTCAATCCCTGGTACCCCCCCCATTTGCCCCCCAAAAATAGAACTAAAGCCCTCCATTTTTCCTTACTTTGTCCCCCTATAGCTGTCTTTCTAATATCAGGACCACCATTTACCAGGATGAGCTCTGGCTTCTGTTTCATTCCTGGCTTGTGTGGCCCAGATGTCTGTTCACTTGGGAAAGCAACTTCCTCCCACAATGGGGTAACCTGATGAGTAAGCATGTGTGCCCTGAGTCAGACCTCCTGGGATCTAATGCCCTCTCTTCCACTTACTGGGCAAGTTAGGTAACCTCTCTTGGACTCAGTTTCTTTATCTGTAAAAACAGGATAATAACATATCTACATCATAACTTTGTTGTGACGCTTGAATGAGTTAAAATACAATGCTTAGAACTGGGCCAGCACCTGCTAGCACCTGCCAGCACCTGCCAGCACCTGCCAGATGTTAACTGTGTTGGTTGTTAATGTCAGCTCCCCTCCCAAACTCCATCTCTTCCACTGGCTCTGGACAACTGAGACTGAATATGACTGTTCACTTGGGTTTTGACTTTAGCCCCATGATGGTGGAATATACAGATTTATGCAGACTACCAAGGGGCATTCAGTAGCCCTTAGAGATTTTTCTTTGCACTTTAAACTAAACTATTGAAAGATCATATTCTATGGAAAGCTCTTTTCTTTTAGGGTTAGTCAAAGTTTATAAAAAATGTTCTCATTTTATGTGGAACTTGATTCCAAAGATTGATTGATAAATTAATTCACTAAGATCATGTTAAGTTAACAGGCCCCAAATCATTCTTAGAACTTGAACCCACAGTCACAAGGCAGTGAACCATACCTATTTTTTATTTGGTGAGTGGGTCAGGTACATATTGGGAGTGGTTGTGGTTAGTCATGCATAGAAACATATTTCTTCATTCCTTCTAGTGTGTAAAGAATTCTTGAACCGATTCTATAACTCCTTAATAGCCAGAGGAGTTCATTTTTCGGTGGACACTATAGAAAAGGAATTGATCAGCTTTTGCTTGGATACCAAAGGAAAAGAAAACCGCCTGGTACGTTAAATTTTCACCTTTCATTTTTCCCATGGGCTTAAAGAAACCTGCAACTAGTTTCATGTCTCACCTGGACTTGATGTTCTATGTGAAGCACATTCATTGTGGACAGCAAAAGGAAATCAGTCTTCTAAAGGAATGATCTATGTATTTTCATCCAGAACATATCATTTCATTTTGCTTTCTAAGTAAACAATGGGCAAACAAATGTGTATTTTCTTAAATGAAATTATAAAAATGAATTTCTAATAAGAACTTACTGTCCTGAGTTAAGAGTGGGTAGATTTTCCATTTCTTACCAAGACAACTAGTCAAACCTATCAAAACATTTTATACTATCATTAATACATAATTAATGAAGTGTTTATATTTTCTTGTTATGGCATTTAGATGGTGTTTCCTAGGCTTACACATTATAGCTTGTTTCAATATGGTGTTTTACATAACTAAGGACAATTTTATGCAAGTTCATTCTTACCTAAAATGTTCATGTTGAATTTGTCAGTTTAATCTGCATTATTGACTGCTTAACCACCAATACATCATAAAATTCTTGCCACTTATTTGTGCCAGTAAGTTTTATATTTTTACATGTAAAATTTTCTTTTTTCTTTTTTTTTTTTCTATGCAGTACTGGGGATTGAACCCAGGGCCTTATGTATGCTAGGCCTCTGAGCTACATTCTTAGCTCAACACATAAAATTCTTAAGTCAGATAGCTTGAAAGGAAGTATTGCATGATGAAAAAGTCATGGGCTTGACAATCAAGTTGCTGGATTTTATAATTCTGACTCTTCTGCTTGCTGGCTGTGCAGCCTTAGGTTTTTTGGGTACGATGTGGTGATAATAATAGTTCTTTCTTCACAGGATTGCTATGAAAAGTAAATAAGTTAATGCAGCCCTTGCACAGAGAAAACACTTAGTAAGGTGAGCTCTTCTCACTAGTCTATCAACATCGAGCATGTTGTAGGGTGCTTCTAAGTAGGATGATCATGAGAGTAGAGTCACTTGTTTTCTTAGCAAGGGTTAAAATTTAATAGCTGGACCATGAAAACTAGGTTAACCTCTTTCTCCCCTCTATACTGGATTACTTGCTTTTTTCATTGCCTGGGATGCTAAATTCTTTTCATTCTCCTTCAGTGCTATTATCTAGGAGCCACAAAAGATGCTGCCACCAAAATCCTAAGTGAAGTCACACGCCCCATGAGTGTACATATGCCTGTAATGAAGATATGTCAGAAGCTGAAGAAAATGGACAGCCAGATCTGTGAGCTGAAATATGGTATAAAAAGACAAGTGTTTTTCCAATGTATGTCTGATACATTGCCAAACCTCAAAACACAGGGCCATGTTTTCTAAAAAGTCAGAATTAGAAGTAAAGGAATTCTCCACTCACTGATAGGATTCTGGGCTGATAAATGGTACCTTGTACCCTCTGAGCTTCTTTGAGGGAAGAGAAATAAATAGTCCTTGCACAATTAGTCTTAGGGTGAAACTGCCAATCCAAAGAGCAAAGTTTAAATTCCTAATTTACCAAGGCAATTTCAGCCATGTCTGTCAAGGAAAATTTCAAAATACAAGGAGAGTAGCTCCTAATGGTGATTTAGCTCATGGTAACCTATTAAGACAAAGTTTGAATCTAGAGTTGGGGTATGGCTCAGTGGTACAGCACTTGCCTAGCATGTACAAGACCCTGCGTTTGATCTCCAGTACTGCAAAATCAATAAATAAAACAAAACTTGCACCTATTCAAAGATGATAACAGGACTTTGAAGTTGTCGATATGACTATCTTTCCTACACTTGTCTGCCATTCTACTAGCTTTAAATTTTAGGAAATAGGTTATTCACATCAAATCAGGTTTGGCATGATGAAATAGCTTATCAGAGGTCCCAAAAATAAACAGCAAGGAAAAGAAAAAGATGTCCTATTTTAGACATTATCCTTGGCTTTATAAATTTCACATAGTTCCATCTATTTGTACACCCGGGATTTGAATCTGGGACAGCCTTTTGGGTAAATTGAGTAGGTATAATAAAAGGCTGGGGAATTCGTCCCTTGACTGTCCTTAACACCTAAAATTCCACCAGTCAAGACTCACTTTTTCTGCTTAAGTCATTGTTTTACGTTACTTATGCAGTGTAGAACTATAGACTACTTAAGTAATTAGCATCCAACTCTGAATTATTTGTCTTATTTCCCAGTACAGCTGTGTACTATGCCTATGCACCAGAGACACATAGCAAACTTGAAATAGGTTTAAGGCTGAAAAATGCCACAGATAACTATTTCTCAATTTGCCAAACATAGGCCATAACTTCCAGGGTAGTTATTATGGGTAGGCATTCCTCTTTATTAGCTTCAAAGTAGTGAAGCAGAGGCAGGAGGCACGGAGTCCACATAAACAATATTCACAAAAGGGACAACCCTGTGCTGATTCTTTAATTCTACTTTTTCCCCCAAAAATACTCTTATTTGCATGGGATCTTACAGGCTTCTTAGAAAATAGAATAAGTAGATATTATTGAGACAAAATGAATATTTGCTAATATTTTGGCCACTAGAGGTCCTTCAGGAGCCATGAACTATTTTTAATTTCGGTATTGACTTTTTCTTTGTAGTTTTAGAGTGTCACATAGATGTTTCCCCTTTTAAAAATTAATGCAAGATGACAAATTCTGGAGGAAAAAAAATCAAAGAAGCTACTGACACTTGTAGGAAAGTTTTTTCTCCTTTAGCCATTTCTTTTGAATTAGTCAATAGTACCAAATTATTCTTCTTGGCAGGAAAGAAGAGACTGAGCAGGTAACTTTGTGCTGTGGAATATTAATAAGTTGGGTTATTTATGACAGTTTCTACTTCAAAGGTATTCTGTCAAAGCAGCCACAAATTAACAACCAGATGAGTGTGGAGTTGGATGTTTTCGAGGAAAGTGTCATTTTGTTTTTGAACTAAAAGAATGTTTGCCTTTGCATATTTTGTTTTTTAAAAGCACAAGGATCACTCTAAAGAATTCAAGGGTTCTCTGAAGCACAGAGTGTAGCTGACAATCCAAAAAAATTTTTTAAATCATTAAAGTCCAATTTTTAAGCTAGAATACTCTTACTGGACATTTTGGACAAACTGCTGAAAGACTATTGGGTTTTTGATGTTTTAAAATGTGACATTCCAGGGCTGGGGTTGTAGCTCAGTGGCAGAGCATTTGCCTCTCAAATGTGAGGCCCTGGGTTTGATCCTCAGCACCACATAAAAATAAATAAGTAAATAAAATAAAGATATTGTGTACATCTACAACTAAAAATATTTTTAAAAAATGTGATATTCCATTATGCAGGCAGAAAAAGAAAAAAAGAAGTCAGACTGAAAAAGTCCTGGGCTGGGACTAATTGCTTAATAAGTAAATGTGAATGTTGTGTCCCTGTTCAGGGCAAACAGTGGGGGAGAGGCAGAGGAGACTTCCTTTTGAAAGAGGAAAATTACCCATTTCTGATAGGGAAATTATAATCATGAGTTTATTATAGATGAGCTTAAATTTTTGTTATTTTTGGACATGGCAATAGAGAGCTGGATTTTTTTTTAAATGTTTATTTATTTGTTTTAGTTGTACATAATATCTTTGTTTTTACGTGGTACTGAGGATCGAACCGGGGTGCCACGCAAGTGCTTGGTGAGTGCTCCACCGCTGAGCCCCAGCCCCAGCCCCTGAGAGCTGAATTCTTAATGTTCTCTTCAGACAGTCTTTTTAAACAGGGAGATAGCAGTCTTGGTAGAGGAGTTAGATGTTGGTGACAATAGTATTGGCAAGAATTTTAGGAGCCAGGTTGACTGGTACCAAACCACTAGCGTTGGAGAAGTAGGTATACCACAAAGGACCACAAATGAATGCCGGGATAATTTACTAATCCTATTAGGGGCATTAGGTAAGTTTAAGTAGAGATGCAAAATAATTAAGGATTAGTGAAAATGTTCCTAATTTTGTCCCTGGGTTTGGGTTTCTTTTTTAGTTTGTGTATGAACTTAATGCCTTGATTTGTTTTGATGTGGTGCTAGGATAGAACCCAGTGCCTCACACTTGAGGGGCAAGTGCTCTACCACTGAGCCACAACTCCAGCTCCCGGGTTTGGGTTTCTTTACATTTTTATTGAAAACCCTATCATGCTCATCTCTTACTGAAGTCATGTATGAAAGGTGAACCATGTGCTGGGGCTGTAGCTCAGTGGCAGAGAGCTCAGCTCGCTTAACACTGTGAGGCACTGGGTTCAATCCTTAGCACCACATAAAGAAATAAAGTCATGCTGTCCATTTATAACTACAATTTTTTAAAAAAGAAAAGTGAACCAGCTGGGCACCAGGGCACATACCTGTAATCCCAGCACTTGGGAGGCTGAGGGCAGGAGGATCACGAGTTCAAAGCCAGCCACGGCAATGGAGAGGCACTTAGCAACTCAGTGAGACCCTGTCGCTAATAAAATACATAAAAGGGCTGGGGATGTGGCCCAGTGGTCGAGTTCCCCTGAGTTCAATCCCTGGTACCAAAAAAAAAAGAGAAAAGTGAACCATAACTGGCTGCTTAGCTGCTTTCAGTTGGCTACAACCAAGGCCACCCAAAAGACACTGTCTTTATGGATTTCATCTTTTTAACTTTAGGAGCAGCAATTAGGATTTAGTGCTATTTGTTTTAGGAATGCTGATCTTGAGAACCCCAAAGAACTACATAGGCTTATGTTTTGAGTTAGTATAATCCTGAGAGAAAAATAAAATTAGATAAAGCAGAAATTATCCCAATAGCTTTGTACAGTTTTTCCTTGGTATACTCAGGGATTGGTCCTAGGAACCCCTGTAGATACCAAAATCCTCAGATGTTTATTTCTCTTTTATAAAATGGTGTAGTGTTTGCATAGAACCTATCTACATCCTCCTGTTTACCTACTTTCTTACTTTATTTTGCTATTTATTATGGTGCTGGGGATCAAACCCAGGCCACGTGTACGCTAGGAAAGTATTCTGCTACTGTATACATCCCCTCCTGTATACTTTAAGTCATCTAGATTGTATTAATTACATTAGTTTAATCTAGAGATGATTTAAAGTATAGCAGATCATACAGTGTAAATGTGATGTTGTTATACTGTATTGTTGAGGGAATAATGATAGGGAAAAGGTTGTGTTTAGTACACAGAAGCATTTCTCCACCTCCCCTGCACCACCAAATATTTTTGGGTGAATCCAAGGATGCAGAACCTCTAGACACAGAGGGCCTCCTATATGTACTACATTTTCCTTAGGTGTGGCTTGGTTTTTATGGAAAGCAGAACTGTTACCATGTTGGATCACAGGGGACTCAGCACCATGTGCCTTTGTGTTTCATAGGGCTTTGGGGGGCTCTGTATTTTAACTGTGCTTTTCCTTTTTGGCATTTAGAAAAGAACTTGGACTTGGCATCCGTGGACCTGCAGAAAATGAGAGTGGCAGAACTGAAACAGATACTGCACAGCTGGGGTGAGGAGTGTAGGGCCTGTGCAGAGAAAACCGACTATGTGAATCTGATCGAAGAACTAGCACCCAAGTACACAGTAGTGCACCCCAAGCCTGAACTCTGACGGATACCAATACACCATGAATTGTAATTAGACAGAAAATGACTCTTGAGGATAGGACATGTTGGTTAAAGATGACTAGGGATTGCATTGCATTGTGTCTCAGGCCTTTTGATCCTAATATTATACATCAGAATTTTGTTACTTAGGCTTATAACTAAAATTACTAATATCAATGGCATCTTACAAATGTACCAGAACCTAAAAGTGCCTTTTGCATAATTTTCTTTGAAGGACTGTGTAAGTTTTTATTGCCTACCTCTAAAATTGGGGGAAATGAACTACTGAAAATTGATGTAGTACACTGATCATAGGGTGAAAGAAGTGCTCACAGATTTCTCTTTGTACAAGATTTTTAAATTAAATACATTGTATTAGAACAAAAGAAACAACAGATAGTTTATCCTACACACAACTTCAACCCCAAATAATTACTGAACATAATCAAAAAGGGTGTGTGTGTGTGTGTGTGTGTGTGTGTGTGTGTGTATAAAGTATACTTTCTATTTTCAACTGCAAATCACATAAACATTCTGGCTCTTTGATATCAGAATGGTAGTTCAGGTCTGCTGGAAGTTAGTGTTTCCCATCAGAGGAAAACATACTTAAACCTACTTAAAAATATAGATCAAGACTCCACATAAGGATAGCCAATGTTTTGGCAAGTTGTAATTGTGCTTGAATTGCAAAGTGAACCAAGCTCAAAGTCTTATTCATTGTTTATTATTGTGCATTACACAAACTTTTGATAGAGGATTAAAGCATATTAAGAGCACCTGAAGACAGCATGGAACTTTATGGTTCTTAATGCTGTTTTATCAGCTTTAAATTGTAAAATCATGCTCAGTTCTATTTTCCCACCACAGAAGGAAAAGAAACCCATGGTAGAAATGATTGCCTTTGTATGGTGGATGGAGGTGGGGGAAGACTTAAGAGCAGGGTTCCCTTGAAACTTTCTGTGGTGTTGGGAATGTCCTACATCTAGATTGGGTGGTCATGAATGTGATCGTCACACTCATCCAGTAGTGCAATTAAGATCCGGAAATTTTGTGTTTGTAAAAAACTGCCTTAACCCTGTGGCTCAGGAGGCTGAGGCAGGAGGATCGAGAGTTCAAAACCAGCCTCAGCAACGGGGAGGCGCTAAGCAACTCAGTGAGCCCCTGTCTCTAATAAAATACAAAAAAGGGCTGGGGATGCAGCTCAGTGGTTGAGTGCCTCTGAGTTCAATCCCTGGTACTCCCCCCCCACCCCCTCAAAAAAAAAATCTGCCATAAGTCAGGTACTGTGTAGCACACCTAAAATCCCAGCAACTTGGGAAGCTGAGACAGAAGACTACAAGCTACAAGTTCAAGACGAGCCTCAACAACTTAGCCAGACCTTAAGCAATTTAGCAAGATCCTGTCTCAATATAAAAAATTAAAAGGGCTGGGGATGTAGCTCAGTGGTAAAGTGCCTCTGGGTTCAATCCCCAGTACCAAAATATTAAAAATTAAAATAAAAGCTCTAAAATTATTTGAAAATTGCCTAAAATTAATCAGTTCAAAACACCTTGTTTACTTAAAATTGCATTTACTAACTGGGAGTCATTTTGGGGAGTGGAAGAGAAATTTTCCAGACTGAAAAGCATACATTGAAATTATAATGTTCACCTTTTAAATGCTACAGAGGTAAATGACTTTTCAGCTGAGTGTTTAGGATATAACCAAACTTGTCACAGAATTAGTGGTTCCCAAGGAGACACATTTATTATGTAACTGAAAAATGAAAATAAAAAAGCTTTGGTATAATGACAGGCCCCAAGTAATTATTGTTTCTGGATTTCATCAGCTATCTTATCATCATCATGTGTAAAGAACCTACTTTATTTTGAATTATGTCTTTAAAAAGCCCAAAGTTAGGGCTGGGATTATGGCTCAGTGGTAGAGCACTTGCCTAGCACGTGTCAGCACCATATTAAATAAGTAATCAAAGTAAAGGTATTACATCCACTGACAACTAAAAATATATTTTAAAGAAGCCCAATGTTGTTTTTAAAAACTTTTTATAGACATTTTATTTGTTCTTTGTTTGTTTGACTTTTGCATTTTGAGCTTATCACGAAACTTGTCTTGAAAATAGTATGTTTACTCTCTGACTTCAAAATCGGGTCATATTTCTGTGTCATTTTTTCAGGATACAAATAAATCTAGGTAATAAGAACACCACTCAGCAGGTCATTCCAATCAACGATGGTTAGTCTAGTTTCCGAAGAGAACTTATATCAGTGCTTCTCAAACTGTACAAGAATTTCTTCTTTCATGTTAAAGAGCTAGCTAGTCTAGAGTAAATCTGGCAGTTCCCCAAACAAAGTTAGCAGGGACTCAGTTCCAGTCATTTTGCTTCACATCCTAGCGGCAGGTGTCATTTTTAACCCATGGTCCAGTCTGGCAGCTGGAATTCCTTTTTCCAAAAGGGAGAAGACAGGAAAGGACTGGCCTCTCACCTGAGCCCCTGGCCCACCCAGGTCCTCATCCCATTTGACTCTGTTCCCACACCTTTAACCAGAATGTAAGCACATGTCAGTTTGGCTGCAAGGGAGTTTGGGATTATTGCTGCCCATATAAAACCTGGATTTTTTCTTTTTTTAACTGAGGAACAGGGGGAAATAGTTTGTGACCACAAACCATCTCTGCCACATAGTGTCAATTTCTCCTTGCCATGAATCTAAGGCTATAATTCCTGATTATAATACCTTAAATAACTCTTCCTCCTCCTTGTTATTTGCATCTTTCATACATCTAGGCTATGACATGTCTTTCTTTCTTTTTGTTTTTTTAGCTCTATAAGAACTAGCTATTGTTGTTTTTGTTCATTTCATTTAAATCCCTTCTTCTGTCATTGTTGTGTATTTTATGCCTTTTTTTCCATGTGTTTTTACCCAAAATTGAAAGTACAGAAGATTTAGAAATGAGACATTTTGACAAAAGTGAGAAAACTCTAGGCTAAACAGGATAATGTGAACAGTTGTATTCTAGGAAGGCATGATGCTTGATCTAGTCTAGATTTCAAAATTTTCAAGCAGGAGACCCTTTAATTTGGTCCTTAAATGAACATGGGCATTCGGATATAACATTTAGAGTACAACTTAAAATTTCTAGTTCTTCATTTGAGCGTGGATAATCTGTAATCTACATTCCACCAAAAAAAAAAAAAAAAAAAGGTTTAAACTTAGACCAAATTAGCTTGGCCTATAGGACAAGAAAATATTTAATTAGTAGACCTGAAAAGCACAGTAGAGCACTTTGTGATCCAAAGGCCCTGTCTGTGGGTTTGAACAGCTCTTGATACGAGTCTTTTGTAAGTAGGTAGCTGTGAGCTTTCAGCCTGTGGATTTCATCCCAAAGAAGTGATTGTCAGGTGCCCATTCTTTCACAACATGCTTGTTATAAAACAATCCCACCCAAAGAGAAATCTTCTTAGGCACGCTAATGTACTGAATTTAGAAATTTTTTAGTTTTTCCCCCTTTTGTTTTAGTATGGGGAATCTTACATTTGAAATATAAATAAAGGATTAAAGCTAGGAATTTAATTGCATCAAGTGATTATTTCTCTAATAATTTTTTTTTCTGGTAACACAAAACAAGGGTCAATATAAAAAGGAATGGATAGCCAGGTGTGGTGGTGTACACCCATAATACTAGTGACTCAGGTGGGCTTGAGGTAGCATCCTGGAATACCCTCCCATAAATGTGGTCAGGTTTTGTCATTAGAATAATTCAGGTCAGGCCAGGTCAAGTTTTGCATTTAGATGAGTTACAATAAAAGAATTTAGGATCATCAGAGATTTATGGATTTAGAGATCTTAGATGAGAGATTGTAGAAGAGAGATTGTAATTTTGTGAGGACTCATTAATTAATCCTATCTTCCACAGGATTTCGAAGTTGAGAAGCATCTGGGGCCTCTGTAAACCAGGATGTAGGGTGTCTAGCTTTGTTCTTTTGGCTCCTTACTTTCCCAGGGCATGGAGCAGGGTGAACAGTAAATGCCCATAGAGGAAATGCACCCACTGAGTTGCCTTCCTTCCTCAAACAGGTGCATCAGCTGTGGTTTTTGTTCAGGTCACCAGAGCCAAGAAACCCAAAGGAGCAACTCTTCCTCCTTCCCACCTCCCCCACCTTCAAGATGTTACTCTCATTAGATGACAGTCCACCCTGCTTAGCGTTTGTGACACAGTGTCAAACAGCCTCTCTGCAATGTTTACAATGGGCTGCAGAAGACATTGTTTACAGGGCTCTTGTCCTTTTTCCTTTTGAATTTTTTAAAACCTATTTTGGAAAGAACAGATCAAATGTTGGCTTCTTAGCGACAGAGCAGCTATAAATACATTCTGAGGGATCTTGGGCTTTGCAGTTTCTAGCAGGCAGTAAAACTTGCTCACCTGCTAGATATTATCTAGGAATAGGTGTACATCCCAGGAATTTGGGCAGCCCCCTCACTTCTAAAAGTCCTTCCATGTCTGCTACATATTTACTTATATATCTCTAGTCTTCTTTAACTGTGAATTAGCAAGTTCCTTGTTTCTTTCATAAAGAAATCAAGTTTTCTCCTTTCCAGATTGTATTTGTATATATTTTGCCTCCCCAGAGTATCACAGCACCTTGACCTTGAGTGGTAAGTACTCAAACACCTGGTTTAGATCCTGACTTTGAAAATGATCTTTGTAGTCTTCCTTCCTCTGCTGCAGTTTGTTGGCAATTCCCCAAAGTTTCATTCTATCAGAGGATCTTCCTATTATAATGTCCTACTGAATATACAAAGATAGAAGTGAAAATAATAAATTGGAGAGAGCGCTGGATGGAATTTGAATCCTAGGTTTGTTTATAGTCAGTTTTGTCACCTGAGAGACAATCAATTTTTCTGGTCCTTGGTGTTTCATCTTAAGAATATAGCTGATAATTGTCTCCTTAATAGGGTTATTGTGAGGATTAAATGAAAAAATATGAGTAAAACATAATAGAGTGCCTAGCCTAGAGCAGATACCTCAGTAGATATTAGTTGAATCTGAAAGATACTTTGTACTTCTTGATACTTTTCTTTTTCCTTTTTCCCCCTTTTTTTGGGGGGTGTGGGTAATATGTATGTGGTATCGAGAATTGAATAAAGGCTCAGTCTACCACTAAGTTATATACCCAGCCTTGTGGGGTTTTTTGTTTGTTTTTGTTGTTGTTTGTTTTTTGAGACAGTGTCTTGTAAATTGCTAAATTTGACCTCAAACTTCTAATCCTCCTGCCTTAGCCTCCTGAGTAGCTGGGATAACAGGTATATGCCACTGTACCCAGCTTGAATGATACTTTTCTTCTAAAGATTTTATGATTCTCATAGCAATACACATGAAGGCATGATGAGTACTGGCCCATTTTTTTTTATACATGAGGAAGTAGGGCAGAGGTGACATTTAGCAATTTGCTCACAGAGGCCATGAAATCTATTCAGGTCAACTGACTTCTGGGTTGCATGGAATTTTTTTTTTTTTTTTTTTTTACATACCTCAACATCGTAAAGGCCATCTATGCTAAGCCCCGGGTCAACATCATCCTAAATGGAGAAAAATTGAAAACATTCCCTCTAAAAACTGGAACAAGATAGGGATGCCCTCTTTTACCACTCCTATTTAACATAGTTCTTGAAGCCCTAGCTAGAGCAATTAGACAGACGAAAGAAATTAAAGGGATGCAGATAAGAAAAGAAGAACTCAAATTGTCACTATTTGCAGATGATATGATTCTATACATAGAAGATTCAAAAAAATGCCACCAGAAATCTCCTAGATCTAATAAGCAAATTCAGCAAAGTAGCTGGATATAAAATCAATACCCATAAATCAAAGGCATTTCTGTACATTAGCGACAAATCCTCAGAAAGAGAAACTAGGAAATCCATCCCATTTACTATAGCCTCAAAAAAAAAAAAATTGGGGAATCAACTTAATAAAAGAAGTGAAAGACCTCTACAATGAAAACTACAGCACACAAAAGAAAGAAATTAATGAAGATCTTAGAAGATGGAAAGATCTACCTTGCATGGAATTTTTAGACTAAGAAATTCATGGCTCACTGTTCGGTGATTTGGAAACTAGCACTTTGAGAAACAGGCACAGTCACACTTCATGCCTGTGAGTTCTTAAGGGGATTGCAAGAAATAAAATAAAAATGATGTAAGGTGATTGAAATTCAATAAATAGTGAATATAATGTAGCTGTAAATGGGCTATCTCTTTTATTTTGGGTGACTCAATGTTTCAGGAGTATCCTTTAATTCTTCACACCTCTGTGATGCTCTTGCATCAGATAGGATGCAAAAGAATTTAGGTCAACTGTTTGTTCAACAACATAAAGAGTGATGAATACGTTCATGACCATTTTTATTGCAGTCACATAGACCAGTCTTCTGGAAACACCTGGTAAATGTACTCATTAGCACATGTCTCTTGAATGCCTATTAAAGCTCTTAAAACTCAGTAATCTAAAATAGTTTGTGAATTGTGCTTTATTGAAAGTAGTTTGGCCATTAGTAATTTTTCCATCTTTTCCTTTGAGGCAAAGATATACTAGAATGTGATACTCTAATGAGTAATATTTCACTTGTTTAAATTATTAGAAAGTATAAGGGTTGATCCCCCCATCCCAAACACACATGCACATTTTCATGGTAATATCAATGGCTTTCATCTAACCTCTACCTGCTGTTGTATGCCATAAATTATCTCTTTCTTCTGTAGGGAGGGAAAATGTGCAGTAGAGTGCGTGGGAAACCAGTGAGTGTGCTTTAGTTAAGAGCCTTCTTAACATCTTAACTTTAAGATTGGGCATTCACGAACAAATACAGTATCAGAAAAATAAAAGGACACTGAATTGCTTTTACTAATCACTGTAGTTAATTCACATGGACTTTTCTTCCAAGCTGTAATAATGATGATGAATTGATGATTTCATATTTTTAGCATGACCATGGAGTATGACGTAAGTGGAAAAGTGGACCTGGCATTTATAAACTTTTCATTCCAAACATCTTGACTGTTTGATGACCTTGACCTCCTTGGAAATAAAAACATTCAGGACTCTAGGACACCTTCCTGCTTAGCGTCTGGCCCCATCATACAAAATCAAAAGCCTCGTAAAAAGTAACCACACACAAGCTTACTTTCTGTTTGTACCTGTAAATTATACCTTGTACTTCCAGTGATTCTTGAGTACAAGAAACATGGGGAACAGTTTTGCAAGAGAAATGACCCAGGCTTTGCAGGATTGCCCTAGCTGAGCTTCTGCTTCCTCTATAGTTCAGATCTGCCCCAGACTTGGCAGGGTGATGCACCACCCACACTTCGACCTAGTTCCATTTTGGTTTGGAATGCTTAAATTATTCCAGGGATGGCCTTTCCCACTCCCAGCTTCTAATTCAGAACAATGGCTTATAGGGAGAAATTTTGCTATTCCAAAAATGTCTTACACATTTAAATATCACATTCTGTAGAGATGTCAAAGGAGAATTGTTCTTTAGCAATAAGCACAAGAGACAAAGTTATTTCCTTGATTCTATTTTTGCTGATTATGCATATGTCTGAGTAATTTTACATGTGCTTGCCTCCAATAAAATACCCAGCAGCCTGGGATGAAGGGAAGTTTCCATACACATTCCTTAGTAGGCTAACAGAGACTTCCTGGATAAAAGCCAGAGTCTTAAAAAGAGAGCAGATTGGTAGAAAGAAATAAGAAGTAAGGTGTCACCTTGAAATTTGCCAGTTGCAGTTATGTGGATATATGGGAAATTTTAGGCCCCACTAAAGGGTCTTTATGATTTTGTTCATTGGCACAAAGCTTACCTTGAATTTATCATTGCTTTTGAATATTTGGGTAATCTAAGTCTGAGGGTTTTTTCCTCCTAAGACATGCAGTCACATGCTGATTTTAAGTACATAATTTATCTACTAGTAAAAATTTTAAAGGAAATGTTTTAAAGGGTATTAAGTAACAACTTAAATATCTTTTTTTTTTTTTACTCAGGGGCACTCGACCACTGGGCCACATCCCCAGTCCTTTTTGTATTTTATTAGAGACAGGGTCTTACTGAGTCACTAAGTGCTTCGCCATTGCTGAGGCTGGCTTTGAACTTGCTATCCTCCTGCCTCAGCCTCCCAAGTGCTGGGATTACAGGTGTGCACCACCATGCCCAGCTATACAACTTAAATATCTTTTGATGGGGAATTGATTTTAAAATGTTAGACTATTAATCTAAGACAATTCTATGCAGCAATTAAAAAATCAAGGTAGACTTTTCTATATGTGCAAAAAGATCTCTATGATGTATTTTTAAGTGAAAAAAGTAAGTTACAAAACAGTTTGTATACAGCTTGATCCCATCTTTTAAAAATAGCAACAAAATGCCATTATATGTTAATAAGAGTAGAAAAATGTCTCAAATGCCTCTCTCTTTTCCTATATTGTTATATTTGCTAAAACTTAGTGTTGACTTTAATATATACATTTTAAGTTATTTTTAAAAATAACTTTAAACATTTAACTTTTAAATAATTTAACATTAAACTTGCTAAGAATTTGCAATTTCAAGAATAGTACACAGAAGTTCTGTATGCCCTTCCCCAGATTTGCCAGATGTTAACAGCCTTCCATACATTCCTATTTATTTATTTATTTTTAATTCAAAGTTGTTGTATTTGTAATAGTAGAATGCATTACAATTCATAATACACATATAGAGCCTCTTTTTACGTAATCCTGTTTGTATACAAAGTATATTCATACTATTCAAGTCTTCATGCATTTAGGATAGTGATATCTTTACATTTTTTTCCTCATAACCATTTGGAGAAAAGTTATGAAAGGCACAATGTTCCATTTTCTCTAATTTCCTTAGTGTGGACACAAGGACATTCCCCTCCTAGTTACCATATACCCATCAAAACCAGGACATTAACATTCATGTGGTATTGTCTGATAATCCACAGATCCCACCCAAATTTCGCGGATGATCTAAACAGTGATGCTGTGATCTGGATTGTGGAAGTCCTCCACAGGTCCATGTGTTGAAGGTTTTGTCCCCAGGGTGGTGCTATAAATAGGGTGGTGGAAGCTTTACCACTTGGGGCCTAGTGTGTGGGGGTCCTTAGGTCATTGGGGCTGTGCCCAAGGGAGGTGGGACTTGGCCCATTCAGTCACTCTCTTGTTTCCTGACATGAATTGAGTATTTTCCACCACTGAGTGCTCTCTGCCGTTGTCATCCACCACCCCCATCAGAGGCTCAAAGAAATGGGTCCACATCATCTTGGACTGGAAACTCCAAACCAAACCTTGAGCAAAAATAAACCTTTTCTGTTTATAAATTAATTATCTCAGGCATTTTGTGATAGTAACACAACACTGACCAATATAATGGTCTTCATAGGTTTAGGATCCAGTCTCTAATCATGTATTTCATATAGTTAGCATGTCTCTTTAGTCATCTTCAATCTGGTACAGTTATTTAGTCTTTCTTATTTTTCATATTCTTGATGTTTTTTAAATACAGACCAATTCCTTTGAGGAATGTCTCCCAAGTTGAGGTTGTCTGAGGTTTTTTCATGTTTAGATTCAAGTGTATTACAGGAATTTCATAGAAATGAGGGTGTGTTCTTCTTAGCGCATATTATCAAAAGGCACCTGAAGTTAATTTAATCCATTACTGGTGATGTTAACTTTTATTATTTGGTGAAAATATTTCTCCACAGAAAAGTTCACTAATAAATACTTTATGAAGGGATTTTAATAAGTATTGGTAAATGCTGATAACTATCCATTAAGATGTTAATAGGTATTTTGCAGGGAGGATGTTTAAAATTTTATTAATATTTGTTTCCTCATTAAATCTTCATCCATTAATTTTGACAAACCAGATGCTTCATACCTGAACCAATTATTAAGATTATTGATAAATAATTATATAATGCTACCATTCCTTCTACAATTATGAGTTAGCATTCTACTACAAGATAGAGCTTTCCCTTCTTAATTTATTTAAATCAGTTTGGATTCATAGGTTCCCATGTTATTGAATGAGTTATAATCTATTATGAGAATTATTTGCTTTGATGCTCAATCTGGCCTAGATTTGGCCAGTGACAGCTTGTTGAGGCTGACTTCTGTGACTCTTGAAAGTCTCCATCATTTTTGGAGAAATTCTTAATTTCCTGCTATAAGAAATTCCAGGGTCATTTTGTGCTTTTCCTGTTCCAGGCCTAGAATCAGCTATTTCAGCAGGGAGTTTCTAGTAGCTTTTAGTTGAAAATGGCATTTAGAAAACAAAATTTAGTCAGCACTGTATGCTCTGATGATGTCATTGATTCAAGGCTCTCTCAGTGGCCAGAGCTGTATACCTACATATACACATACATATTTTAGAAACCCTGCATTTATACCGATGCCCCCAATTACAACCCAACACTGCAGAAGTAATTCTAGTCTTCCTTTTTTCTAATTGTACCTTCCTTCTTTAAAAGTGAGAAGGCTGGCTTCCATCATCCTCCATGGATTTGATTTTTGGGATGTAGCTGATCTTGCATCCACTGTAGCTGTCTCCTTAGCTCCAGGGCCTCTGACTCATAATGCCAATGCCAGTGTCAGTCAGGGGCCAAGAGGCTCCCCCAGTTCTGGTGGCATGTCAGCTGAGAGTTCCATATCCATATTGCTTTGAATGAATATTAACTATTTTACTGAAATGGGGTTAAGTGTAACCCCATCAGAATGTCATATTTATGTAATAGTTATGCCTCTTGCTAGCTGTGCAATCTTAGGCAAATTAGTTGACCTCCTCTAATACCTAAAATTCCTCACTTCAAAGAGAGGTCATGCCAGAGAGAAAGTAGGTCATCTTGCTGCTTTTTGCTGACTCGGGTGTAGATCCTGGACTCAGAATAAAGGATTCTGCCTTCTCCAGTCATATAGCCATTGATCGAACAATGAGCAGCAACTTTTCAGCAAGAGACCATGAGGGGACTTCAGGGAAGAAGTACCAGCCAGGTGGGAGGAAAGCATCCAATACCTGTAACATCAGTTCACTTGAGATAACTACAGCCCACTGTAAAATAATGTAAATTTGGGGCCTTGGTTTCTTTACTCACAAACTGAGGATGTTGATGTGGGCTTCCCTACCTTAGAGATTTGTCTGAAGATGAAATGGGCTAATATCTCCCAGTGCAAGATGGGAGATTTAAAGATTTAAAGAACATTTCCACTCTCTACTCCCACCCCTTTTCAAAAGAAATATATGTTCAATGTAGAAACTATAGAAAACTAGATAAGCAAAATACAAATAATAGCCAGCACTGCTGGTCTCATCAGGTAAAGATAACAACTGTTTAATTTTGGAACGGATCCCTCCAGTCTATTTCTATGCACAGTAGTTAGAAGGCATTCATATAATAGAGTCTCCACTCTTTTCTGTGCAGGGAGAGGACCAGATTCCCTGTGGGTCCCACTCCCTGATGCTCCTGAGCCCTTTGGCTGGCTGAATCCAGTAGTATAATATCCCCACAAAGCAGCTGGCAAGCAGGCCAGGCCTATGTGTCTTACCACGTGGGTGGCGCTCCTCCTGATGGGCTTTTCTGTCTGTGATGCCTCCTTCCCATGAGGTCCTTCTTCCTTTACAGGTTGATAAGGCCAAGGAACAGGTTTCCTCACTCTTTGGTAAAAATGTGTTGTCTCCTGTGGAAGCTGGCTGAAGTCCAGATCCCAGAGGAAACAGCAGTACAAACTTGTATTCAATGAGAATCTTTTCATGGAAGCTTCTCTGGCAACCATAGCTCTGGAATAGATTCAGAGGATGTTGGGGGATATATGTGTGAACTCTGGGTGAAAGATCGCAGCTCTAGAAGATGTACACAAATTGACTTATGACTTCCTATCCCTTCTGCCTTTCCTTTCTTTCCTTTGACAAAGGACCAGTTTGTTAGGTGGTGCCAGGGGAGAAGATTATGTCAGTTAGCTACTTTGTCTTAGAATTTTCACTGCACAACCAATGAAAGGATACTGGTCCAAGTTCAAGTTTACTTTGCATTTCTTTGAATATTTCCTCTGAGGACCTGTGAATGTTCCTATCACATATGTCCCTCAAAACTCCTTAGGGGGTGCTGCTTACTAGCACTTTTGTCTTTTTCATTTCTTAAAAAAACATATTAACATGTGCTAGGTATTCTGCCCAAAGTTTGTTATTACTGTCTGATAATAGTTTGAAATTTTACCCTTAGAGATTTGAGACCTTTGTGTCTGGAAGGTTTTATTCATCAAAAAGAAAATGTCTGATTAAAACACAAATACCCTTGAGCATTCGTTTTTTGTTTGTTTGTTTGTTTGTTTGTTTGTTTGTTGTGGATACCAGGGATTGAATCCAGGGATGCTCGGATGCTTAAATGCTAAGCCATGTCCCCAGCCCTATTTATTTATTTATTTTGGGACAGGGTCTCACTAAGTTGCTTAGGGCCTCGCTAAATTGCTGAGGCTGGCTTTGAACTTGCAATCTTCCTGCCTCAACCTCTCCCCAAGTAGCTGGAATTATAGGCATGCACCATTGTACCTGACTGAGCACTATCTTTGAATGCATTGCCTTGTATTAGTTAATAGTAGTTCAATGTTACTGCCCAGATGGCAGGGAGGACACCAAGGGAGATGTCCAAAGTGACACAGGGGGAACTAAAACCATCACCCTATCATCTTTGTGAAGTTTGTTGACTTTATCATTCATCAAGAATTTGTATGCAGATAATTATCTTATTTAAATGCACTCTCCCCCAATCATGTCTTCACTCCTTTTCACTATTATAGGGATTTTATAATCATTGCTTTGTCTATATACTCAGCTTCTTTGACTCCTGGAAAACTCTGATGGAATCTCTGCCCTGCCCTGTACCTAAACAGCTGAATGTGGCTGGAGAAAAGCTCACTGCCATGAGGATCGTCCCACATCAGCTGCATGACTGTCAACCTCATAGAGCTCCCAGCATCCTTGGCAGTTCTACCTCATTTCCCTAGTCAATTAACTCTATGCTCAAAGAAGAACACTGTACATCTTTTCCTGAAACTCCAGCACCTCCTCTTTGGTCCTCCCCATCAATTGATGACTGTAACGCCAATGGAGAATATACAAGTATTGGAAGAGAATGTCCTTGACTTTCCTCCTAAATCTACCAACCTTCTTGCCTTTGGACTCATATGCCTTACTTTATTATAAGTGGTGTTCAGTTCATGCTCATTTCTTCTCACCTTTTCTAGACTTCTTTCCTGCATCCATCTTCCTCCTGCATCCTGTGTTTCCTTACTTCTTTTGGATTCTTCCTATTGACACTCAAGTATTTTTTTTCTCACTTATATACAATCAAAAATCCAATCCCAAAACTCTTCAAATCACCAATTATTGCCCCATATCTCTCTTCCCCTTTACAGCAAAATATATTAAGCTAGTTCTTTCTTTACCTCCAATGTCCTACACTGTGAGGTAATGCTATCTTATTTAAATACATATAATGTATATATATATGCATAATGTAATATGTATCATATAATATGATTATAAAATTAATGATTATAATAATTATTGTTTACATAATAATAACAATTGTACTATTATAATAGTAAATATTTTCTTTTTGTTTTAGTTGAGGCAGGACTGAGGCTTTTATTTAAAAAGAGTAGAGGGAAGGAGAACACATAGGTGTTTATGGGGTGGGGTATACAGTTCAACATTCTTTGGTGATAAGTGAGCCTTACAGAAACAAATTAGGGTGGTTACATGCAAGTCCATTGAAATATCCATACCAGAGATAGTCTATTCATTCTGGAGTCTCCAAAGGCCCACTAACTATTGACAAAGTTCGGAAATTTTTTTTTCATTTTTCAGTTTTTGGTTCAGTCTCTGTGTAGTACCTCATCCCTGTGGGTAAGTCTGTCTGTAAGGCTCTTAAAGTGATATTTGCTTTCTCTTTGATCATTCTACAACCACTTGAACTTATATCAGTGCAAATACATTTTTAAAATGTATTTCTTCTTTTTAGATATACATGACACTAGCATGCATTTTGACATATACACATGGAGTGTAACTTATTCTAATTAGGATTCCATTCTTGTGGTTGAACATGATATGGAATTTCACTGGTCATATGTGAACAGAGGAAGGTTATGTCTGATGCATTCTACTGTCTTTCCTATTCCGATCTCCCGTTCCTCCCCTTCATTCCTTTTGTCTAATCCAATGAACTTCTAGTCTTCCCTCCCCACCCCATTGTGCGTTAATATCCACATATCAGAGAAGCTTTTATTTTCTGTTCATGCTCAACAATATTTATCTTCTATTTTTTTATATCAGTCATCCTAACAGGTATGAGGTGATGTGTCCTTGTGGTTTTATTTTCCATTTCCCTGATGATTAGTGAGGTTGAGCATCTTTTCATATACTGATTGGCCATTTAGCCATTTAAACATTTTTTTCTTTTTCTTATTTTTTTTTTATGGGGGGGAGGGGGCAGGAGGGAGGATTGCTGGGGAAGGAACACAAGGGCTTGCACATTCTAGGCAAGCCATCTACCTCTACCATTACTATTAAGTTATAAGTGTTCCTTATATATTTTGAATATCAGCCCCTTATTGGGTACATGGTTTGAAAATTTCTTTTCCCATTCCATGGGTTACGTTTTCATTTTGTTGTTTCTGTTAGTGTGCAGCAGCTTTTTAGTTTGATATAATTCCTCTTATCTATTTTACTGTGTTATCTGTGCTTTTGGTTGTCGTAACTTCCATTCCCCCAAATATGCCAAAATCAAAAGTCAAGCATCTTTTCTCTTATTAATTTCTTCTAGAAACTTTAGTCTTATTTTTTTGAGTTAATTTTTATGCATTGAGTCAGATAAAGGTCCAGCTTCTTTCTTTTCCTTGTGTATATCCAGTTTCCCTTACATCACTTTTTTTTTTTTTTTTTTTTTTTTGTACCAGGGATTAAATACAGGGGCACTTAACCACTGAGCCACATCCCAAACCCTTTTTTGTATTTTATTTAGAGACAGGGCCTCACTGTGTTGCTTAGAGCCTTGCTAAATTGCTGAGGCTGGCTTTGAATTTGCAATCCTCCTACCTCAGCCTCCCTAGCTGCCACGATAACAGGTGTTCACCACTGCACCCGGTCCCAACACCATTTTTGAAGACTGTCCTTTCCCATTATGTATTCTTGGCACCCTGTCAAAGATCAGGTAACCATAAATATGTGGGCTTATTCCTGGACTCTCTATTCTGCTCATTGGTCTATTCATCTATCTTTATGCTAGTGTTATTCTGTTTAATTACTGTAGCTTTGTACTACACTTTGTAACCAGGAAATTTGACACCTCCAGTGTTTTCCTTCTTTTCCCAAGAGTGCTTTGGGCTCTTTTGTGATTCCATATGAACTTTAGAATATTTTTTCTATTTCTGTGAAAAAATGCCACCAGAATTTTGATAGGAATAGCTTTGAAACTGTTGATTTCTTTGTGCCATATGGACATTTTTAACAATATTATCTTCCAATCTACAAAAATGTAGAGTTTGAATCACATCTTCAGAGCAGCATTATTGGCTAACAGGATCTTGTGTTGAATCTTTCTGCTTAGTGTTTCTTTCTTATGCTATGAGTCCGGTGACTACTGTTAACAAGAAATATAATTTACTCTTCTGGGAAAAGATTTGTCAATCTAAAGAACTTTGAAAATATTTTTATTCTTTGTGCTAATGTATTGATGAGATACTCTAAAATGTAGGCACAGGACTGTATTCATGAAGCCTTCTCCCCATAAAGGGAAAAGGCTGTATTCATGACCATTCTCTCCTTTCTTCTAGTGGAAGAAGAAAGTAGCTATAAAACATATGCTGGGCAGTCACTGAACACAAAGCTGCCAAAATTATCCACCTGGTCAACCCTGAACTGTTCACCTTCCCTGTCTTGCCTTTCCTAATAAGGCTGTGGCCTAATCCTTCCCCTCACTCCTGTCTTCTGCCTTCTGACCACCCTCAAGTCTTCCCCATGTGGCTGCATAGCATGGAGCCTCTTGTCTCTGGGACCTGTAAGTGAGTATAATGAGCTTTGTTTTCCTGAGCCTCCTGTGTCGCCTTGGCCACATTGTAAAAGAATTGCAAGATCAATTCCAATCAAAATCTCAAAAGCATTTTGGTAAAAATGAATGAGCTGACTGTAAATTTATATGCAATTGTGAAGGATCTACAAAGGAAACAATTTGGGAAATAACAAAGTTGGAGAACTCATGCTACCTGATTTGGGGGGTGGGAGTACTAGAGATTGAACTCAGGGGCACTCGACCACTGAGCTACATCCCCAGCCCTATTTTGTATTTTATTTAGAGACAGGGTCTCACCGAGTTGCTTAGTGCCTCACTTTTGCTGAGGCTGGCTTTGAACTCCCGATTCTCCTGCCTCAGCCTTCCACACTGCCTGGGATTACAGGTGCACACCATGATGCCTGGCATCATGCTGCCTGATTTAAAAATTTTTTTTTTCTTTAGTTGTAAATGGACACAATACCTTTATTATTTTATTATTTTTATGTGGTGCTGAGGATCAAACCCAGGGCCTCACATGTGCTAGGCAGGTACTCTACCACTGAGCCACAACCCCAATCTGTGCTACATGCTTTTAAGACACGATGAAGCTACAGTCATCAAGACAGAGTGCTGTTGGCATGGTTTAGACGTACAAGAGTAGAATTGAGTCTAGGGATATACTCAAATGTGTAGGGTCAATTGACTTTCTACAAAGACATTATGATTATTTGGTGAGAAAGGATAGTCTTTCCTACAAACCCTGCTGGAACAATTAGATATTCGTGTGGGGAAAAGAAACACCTGAAAAACCATGACCTGATGAAAGAATAAATAAATTGTGGTATATGCAAACAATGGAATCCTGCTTGCCATTAAAAAGAAATAGACTACTGATATACTTAACAACATGAATAAATTTCCATAGCTAAGTGAAAGAAACCAGGCACAAAAGAGTACGTATATATTTCATTTAAATGAAATTCTCCAAAAGGCAAGGGAGTGGAGACAGAAAGATCAGTGGCTGTCAGTCAGACTACAGGGACCAGATGAAAAACTTAGCAGACAAGGGGCATAAGGGTGGTTTTAGGGGTAAATGGTAATGTTCTATAGCTTGAGCCTGGTGATGGTTATAAAACTGTCACCATTTATCACAACTCAACCAAATGTACATTTTTATATAATAGAAAACATTATCATATGTGAATTCTAGTTCAATATAGTTAATTTAAAAAACTGTCATAACTTGGATGATACACTACATGGTTACCCATCAATTCTTTTTCTTTTTTTGTGACATTAAACTCAAATGATTCATTCCTACTTGTTGCCTAGGGACTCTTGTTTGACACAGATTGAAACCTTTTAAAAAATACTATCATTCCATTTGTAGCATGTTGTTTGTTTATTTGTTTGCAGTGCTAGGGAATTGAACCCAGGGCCTTGCCTGTGGTAGGCAAACACTCTATTACTGAGCTACACTTCCAGCCCTTTTACAATTTTTATATTATTTTTTGAGAGAGTCTTGCTAAGTTGCTCAGGCCAGTCTCAAACTTGTGATCCTCTTGCCTCAGTCTCTGGAGTAGCTGAGCTTACAGGCATACGTCACCATGCCCAGCAACTGTATCAATTTAAAAACTTTCTATTTTTTGCAGTCTGGAATGTGGTGAATCTTATATGGGTGATTAACTGGAAAGTGCCTGGAGAAAGCAGTTCCTCAGGACTAGGTGCTCAGATATCTACCTAACTATAACTGAGTGTCCATCAGGACCAGATGACAGGGGTGGCCATTCTTCACTTCGCATAGCACTAGGCTTGGATTCCACAGTACATTCTGTTTTTGAGGTTGTCTTACTCATATGATGCTTCCTGAGAACCCTCGGGATAAAGCTCATATTTTCAGAAGGCCCACTGTCACCAACCTGTGAGCATTATTTCTAACTTCTTTGAGCATTATTTCCCATCCTTTAGCCACATGAAGGTCTGGTTTTGTCCTGAGGGAACTCTGCTTTCTCTTGCTTCCAGACCTCATCATATGCTTCCACATCTACCTGGAACATTCTTTTTCACTCTCCCAATGTCCCTTTTTTCCTATAATATTCTACCTACTCATCTTTCAGGATTCAATATATATGTCACCTGCCCCAGGAGACTTGACCCTTTAGGTTGAATTATATGTTTCTTTTGGGAGTTTCAGTGACACTGCAAATGCTCCTAAATTCTGGAAACACCCTGAACCCCATGTGTAATCTTGCCCAAAGCCAGTTTTTTTTTTTTTTAATTTGTAATAGTAGTATATATTACAATTTATAATGCACATATATAGCATCTTTTTACATACAACTGTTTGTATACAAAGTATATAAGTACCATTCTGATCTAAAGCCAGTTTTATACTTGCTATGGGTTGGATACAAAATGTCTCCTAAAGACTCATGTGTTGAAGCTTTGTCCTCAACACTGCCATGTTTAGAGGTGGAGCTTTTAGGAAATGATTGAATCATGAGGACTCTGCCTCATCAATGGATGAGTCCAATGATGGATTCATAGTTGGACGAACTATGGAAAGGTTGTGGAAACTGTAGAAGGTGTGACCTAATTGGAGCAAATGGGTCATTAGAGGCGTGCCCTAGGAGGGTTTATCCTGTCCCTGGCCCCTTCCTTGCTCTCTCTCTTTGCTTCCCAACTGTTGGGGGCTGTGAAGTTATCCTCTGCTATACCCTTTCACCATGATGCTCTGTCTCACCTCATGTCCAAAGCAATGGAACCAGCCCACCATGACTGTAACCTCTGGAACTGTGAGCCAAAATAAATCTTTCCTCTTACATTGTTCATATCAGGTATTTTGGGTCACATTAATGAAAAGATGACTGATACAATATTCCTTTACGTGAACCAACAAATTTCTTGTTTTGTTAATTTTCATTTTCTCTTGTCTTTCTCTTGCTACCATAACCAACACAAATGATGGTTATGAAATGGGTACAATAAACTTCCCAATGTGCAGGAGGGATATACTTTTAGGAAAGCAGTAAAGAAGGGGACTTTGGAAGACAGTAATGGAAACCAGAGAAAATCTAATAGATGCTGGTTGTGTCAGCCTTTCTCTGTTCACCTCAGGATTCTTGAGTCTTGTAGGTCCCCGAGTATGTTGCTGGTTAGTACAATCAATTCAGGTGGAAAAGGAAGAGCCAAGGCTACTGAGATTTAAAAATAAACAAAAACCAAGATGGCTTCTGTTATTGAATTCTGAGCTCAACTTTTGAAGGTGGGATGAACATGACATTAGAAAAGCTGACTGAGCAGCTGGCAGCCTTTTCCTAGGGAATGGAAGCTTCTGAAAACTAAGAACTGTCCTTGACAAGGCATCCTTCAGTGATCCTACACAGACCATGGTCTGTTGGTCAGTCTAAATCATTCATTAAGCATCTGAGGATGAACACACATTGGAATTCCCAAAATTTCTCATGTATTTTAACAATTGAGGGGTGTGTGTTTACAGATCAAATATTAGGGTATCGGGCTGGGGTTGTGGCTCAGCGGTAGAGCGCTCACCTAGCACGTGTGTGGCCCGGGTTCAATTCTCAGCACCACATAAGAATAAAGGCATTGTATACAACTAAAACAAATAAATGTATATTAAAAATATATTAGGGTATCATTTTCTTAAATTAAAGTTATTTAATAATATACTATAACTCGCTAATATCTGATGGAGAAACTCTCCTAAATGGTTCCATAACAGAAGTAGCTGTAGACTTTTATTATCCATCTGAAGAACAGAAGTCAAGAGAATAGTCTGATTTGATCAGTATCACACAGCAATTCAGTGATAGAGTTATGACTAGGACATGAGACCTCCAACTAGTGGGCCACTACACTTTTGAATGCATCAACATGGCCCCAAACACATATGTTTCATACAGACACAGATGTGATCTTCCAACCAGCAGATGGCAATCTGTTGAGAAATTTCAAAAGCATATTTTGTACACTATTGAGGATATATATGTAAAAGCCTAGGAGATGATATGGTTGTAAGTCCTTAGAGGTTTTTTTTTAATGCTGCCATCCCAAAAGTGGGGGGAAAAATCAGGTCAATTACAAGTTTCATTAGATCAATTTTGTTTCCTACATGACAGAAATTAAAATTTGTGATTTTTTTTTTCTGACTCAGGTAAGCATATCTCCATTTGACCCCTGCATCATTCTCAGTGCTTCTTATCCTGCTATGCATCCCAGGAGGCTGACCTTTATGGACTGTACCAGCTAGACTCCCTTTTCTGGCTTGTTGTTGGGTTTGACCAATGGCATCAACAGCTCAGAGGGCAGGGGAGAGACGCCAGGTATCTATTTTTCCTATTCCTTGCTTACATGGACGCAGTTTTGGCATACTCTGTCAGCTTCTATCAGGCAACCCTGCTTCTAGCTCTCCAGCTCTCTCTGGTGCAAGATGCCTTCTTGATATTTTAGACTCATGGAAGGGAATGGTTTGCTTACCATTGTTGGCTCCTTTAATTCTTCCCACATCTCTGTACATTATCCTTTATTAAGCTCTCTTTAACATAACATTTTTGAGTGTACCATCTATTGCTATGTAGACCCTGGCTAACACAATTATCAAAATATATAGTCTTGGGAAAATACGGGTGTCATAATGGACAATCCTTTCCTCATGGCAATTATGATCCTTTATTCCATAGTAATTCTCCTCAGTCTATGTGTTGTTCTAATATTAATCATGTATTTCTCTGATTTCTATCTTTATTAATGTGTATTCTTCTACAAGGAGGGGTTATCTTTCTTTCCTATGTGCTTATTAATCACCTATTAATATCAGTATGGCCTTGTGGATATTGATTTTATTCTTTGGGTTATAATCCAATATTATTTTACTATTATTTGTTTTACTACTTTCTTCCAGCTTTGGCTCTTGTGAGCCCTTTAAGGTTGACTTTTAACATGCTACCACATTTTTTTTTCTTTTTCTTCTCCAGTACTTCCTTACTTTCTGGCACCATAAGATATGTCTGGATTCATGTTGTATTTTCTCTTTGTCCCAACCACTTCTTCAAAGAATCCTTTTCCTTTTTATTGGTGAATGGTATTTAGAAACCAAGATGCATAGAACAAGGTAGGCTCATTGCTACCAGGGTGTTACTGCTTTTAGGATCTCTCAATAGTAGAACTAAGAAATATGTGGATATGCACACACATATGCCCATACATATATTCACATATATGTACACATTTATTTCTGTACCTACTCATGTATGTATGCGTGTGTATCTCTATACACATATAAATTATATACATGTGAGTAAGTATATATAAGAGTAGCTAAAGATATCATACTTTTAACTTGGAAAGCAATTTTAATATCCAAATAATATTAAAGGCAAGAGGAACAAAGAAGAGTGTTATTTATTGTTAAACTGAGCAAGAAGATAGAATCTCAAAAACATATACTAACCTTATAACACTCCCTCAGAGTATAAAAAGCAATTGATAGTATGGGGGATAAATATATGTCAACAAGTATAATTAGAGGTTTTAATACATTTACCTCAGAAATTGACAAAACAAACAAGTTTTTTAAGTTGAGAGGAAGGAAAATTAGAGATCAGAATCACACAACTAAGAAACCCAAGTTACTAGATGCTGTATTAGTTTCCTGTTGTTGCCATCATAAATTACCACGAGTCCTGTGGTTTAAAACAGCCTACCTTTATTCTCTCATAGACTGGAGACAGAATCCGAAATGTGTTTTATGGGTTTGAAGCCAGGATATGGGGATTTTAACACTGCTCCTTCTGGAAGCTCCAGGGGGAACTGACTCATGGCCTCCTTCAGCTTCCAGAAGCTGCTGGCTTTCCTTGGCCAGCCGCAACATTACTCTAGTCTCAGCTTCCTTGATCATACAACCTTCTCCTTTTCAGTACTCAAATCTCTTTGGTCTCCCTCCTATAAGGACATTTGTGATTGCATTGAGGCTTACCCTAATAATCCAGGATAACCTCCCCACTTTAAGGTTTTAGCATAATCACATCTGCCAGGTCCTTTTGGTCATGTATAAAATATTTCTGGTCCTGGGAATTAGAGCAGAGATATCTTTGGGGACCATCACTCAGCCAAAGTGGATATACGATAGAACTTGACAGCACACGTTTTCAAACATAAAAAGAGAATATATACAAGAACTGAATACACACTGTGCCAGAAGAGAAATCTCAACTGATTCCAAAGAACAAATGTCATATAAATCTTGTGCTCTGACCATTATGAACAATGGTTAAGAATTAGTAACATGGAAAACCAACAAATCTCCTGTATATATAATATGGCAAACAGGAAACATAAGGGACGTGATAAAATACATATTTCAAGAGAATTTTAAGGACCCATTTAAAGTAGTAGCTAGAAGAGTGCACTATCTTAAAAAACTTTCTGCAATCTTAGCAATATTGTGTATCTGCTCTGTTCCATACAGTAGCCACCAGCCTCGAGTTCACTCTTAGGCACTTGAAATGTGATCAGTGTGACAAAGGAACTGGACTTTAAATTTTGATTTAATTTTAGCTAATTTAAATTTAAAGTTAAGCCACCACATGTGGCTAGTGGCTACCTTATTGTACAGTGCAAAGTCAGGGAAATTTGTGCCTGTAGATATGTTCATAACTTCAAAAATGTTGGAATAAGTGACCTTATGTACAATTGGAAAAAAACCAATAGTGCAAAACCCTAATCTGGCAGAGATAAAAGCAGAAATTAATGACCTAGAGAACAAAAACAAGAAAGATGAACAAAATCAAAAGTGAATTATTTGACTAGATTAATAAGATGGAGAGAATGCTGCTAAGACTAAGAAGAAAAGAGGAGGCGAATAAACAATATAGAGAAAGATAGCAATAAATAGCCACAGAGTAGCAATGGCAGGGGAGGTCAGTGTTGAGGGGACCCCCTGTTCATGGTGAGATCTGGAACACCCTTACTTGGATAACTGTGGCAGGGCCTCAATGGGAGGTTGATGACATTTTAATGTAATTTCTAGCTGCATAGGCTCAAAATCTGATTTTCTGGCTTTCTTAGAGATTCCATGAGCAGTCACATCTTTTTTAATTCATATTTTTGAAGGTATACTTTATATAAATTAGAATCCACACTTTGAAAATATATGATTATGTAAGTTTGAGCAAGTGGAAAAAAAATAATATTTCCTTGTGCTTTTCTGCAAACTTCTTTGGTCCTCCTCATCTCTTCATAAGTTCTTGACAACCTCTGATATTGAATTCTGTCACTCTTTAGGTCCTATGGACTAACAAGTACAAAATTTTTAATAAAATCATATTGCTATGGTAAAGCCAATGCTAAATGTTTTCCATCCATTTTATCTTCCTAGGCACACAGGAAGATAACACTTTTTTGGCTTCCTTTGCAATTATTTCTGAGGATGTGTACTAACGTTCTAGATTATTTAAGGTGAGTAGAGATGATGTAAGGCCTTCACTTGACCCTTACTGAATGCTGTTTAAACCTGCAGCCTTCTCTTCCCCTTTGACTGCCATCTAGGACATCACATATTCTAGTCAGTGTGGTTACAAGATGGAAGCAAACTTGTGTCTTGATAATACCACCAGTTATCAGTGACGAGTTCTGCTTCCTCACATGTTGAAGTATGAATATTAGAGAAGCATGCCAAGGCAAGCATATAAAGCAGGATTTATTTTAAAAAGTAGTAACACAGACTTTTCCCAGGAGGGAGAAGGGGGCCAGAGCTGGTACCCTGGTATCCCAAGAAGTGAGGATGTCCTGCCCCTTTTATACATCTTAGACTTTCTTTGTTTTCCTGTCTTCTTCCCCCTTATCTCTCTTCTTCCTGCATATGTGACTAGGCCCCAGGGATGGCCCAGGTGGGACAGCCAAAAGGTGAGAAGCAGATGGCAAAGGGGAAGGGCCAAATGGAGTGATCCAGGCAGGAACCAGTCCAGGAGGCATTAATTAACAACTTTTATAACTCCCTGTAGGGAGGAACAATTCCTGGGACAGGTTATCTTAGCAACAGGTTGGAGCAGGGGCAGGTGGAGGAAGGGCTTTGAAGACTTTAACATTTCAATCTCCCAGAGGCAGTCTCTAACTTCCTGGACCCAAACTGGCCTCCATTTTCTTGATCCGCCCAATTACTGATTTACACTGACTTCCTGTCTTTATTCTTGTTTCAATGAGTCTCTACTTGTGGCATACCTATCCAGAAAAGCTACATTGGACTATGACATGAAAGAGTAATAAATCTTTTTTGGGTTTAAGCTATTGAGATTTTGGAGTTTATATGTTCCTGAAGCACAGCTTAGCCTAACCTGATTAATTCATTGTTTTTCTTCATCTTAAAGTCTTTGCGTGAACTTTTATATCTCTCAGCCCTAGTTTGTCACTCATTTCTATCTCTTGGGCCTTTTCTTTCTCTTGGAATATCTTTCCCATATCTTGCATGCAAATATGACTTTTTTTTTGCACCAGGGATTGAACTCAGGGGTGCTTAACTACTGCCACATCCCCAGACCTTTTTTATTTTTTATTTTGAAATAGGGTCTGCTAAGTTGCTTAAGGCCTCTCTAAGTTGTTGAGATTGGCTTTGAACTTGCAATCCTCCTGACTCAGACTTGCAAATATGAATTTCTAATTTCTGTTTTTATTCTTTATTTTTAATTGACACACAATAATTGTACATGTTCATGGGAATTTTGATACATGAATATATTGTGTAATGATCAAATCAGGGTATTTAGCAAATCTATCACCTCCAACATTTTTTATCTGAGATCATATTTGATGAGACCTTTCAACATCTTGTCTCCTTATTTTTTTGAAATATAAATATAATATTGTTAACTAGCATCACTCTGCTGTGCATTAGAAGACCAGAACTGGCTTGCTAATTTATTACAAAGCCATGCTGGAGGCAAGGTGATGTAAATGTTTAGAAATACCTTTCAAGGAACTGAACAGGCACTTATAGAAGAAGAAATATGATAGGTCAACAAATATATGAAAAAAGTGTTTAATATTTCCAGCAATTAGAGAAATGTAAATTAAAACTACAGTAAGATTTCATCTCACTCCAGTCAGAATGGCAATTATCAAGAATACAAGTAAGAGGGCTAGGGTTGTGGCTCAGAGGAAGAGTGCTCACCTAGCATGTGTGAGGCACTGGGTTTGATCCTCAGCACCACACAAAAATAAAATGAATGTATTGTGTCTACCTACAACTAAAAAATAAACATTAAAAAAGGAATACAAGTAACAATAAATGTTGGCGAAGATGTGGGGGAAAAGGTATACTCATACATTGCTGGTAGGACTGCAAATTGGTGCAACCACTCTGGAAAGCAGTATGGAGATTCCTCAGAAAACTTGCAATGGAACCACCATTTGACCCAGTTATTCCATTCCTTGGCATATACCCAAAGGACTTAAAATCAGCATACTATAGTGACATAGCCACATCAATGTTTATAGCAGCTCAATTCACAGTAACTAAGCTATAGAACCAACATAGGTGCTCTTCAACAGATGAATGTGATAAAGAAAATTTGTATATATACACAATGGAATATTACTCTGCCATTAAGAAGAATAAAATTAGGGCATTTGTCAGTAGATGGATGGAACTGGAGATGATAAGTGATATAAGTCAACCCCCAAAAACCAAAGGTCAGATGTTCTTTTTGATATTTGGTTGCTAATCCACAATAAGGGCAGGTGACTAGAAGTTCATTGAATTAGACAAAGGGTAATGAAAGGATATGGAGATGGGAATAGAAAATAGTATAGAATGAATCAGACACAACTTTCCTATGTTTATATATGAATATATGACCTGTATAATTCCACATCATGTACAATCACAAGAATGAGAAGTTAAACTCTATGTATATATGTCAAAATACATTCTACTGTCATGTATATTTAAAAACAAATAAAAATTTAAAAAATGAAATGCCTTTCAAATTAAGCTTGCCAGTACTTAAGTTTTCCCTATACCACTGAATCTTCTGAAAGTTACTATTTTGATTTGTACTCTGTTTGGAAATATGTCAATTATAATAAGAAAAATCAAAATTTAATTTCATTTTTATAGGAAAAAATAACCATAAGTGAAGTGTTCAACATCATGGGATATTCACTGATAGGGGACTTTCAAGCCTTGATAACTACTAAATGGTTCTAGCATCAGTTATACTGCTTTCCTCTATTGCTTTTGAATTCATTACAAAAGCACTTGGTTTCAACAACATTGTTGAATTCATTACATTGTCCAAGTTTATAGGGAGAAAAGCAGAAGGGTTTGCTTTTTGAAGACCAGAGATCTAAAAGATGATGGTCTAAGCTGAAGTTCAGCATAAGGCAACCTTTTATGGTGTTCATAGAGCATTAGGACTAAATATAGATATTGGTGTATCAAGAGTGTGTCAGAACAGAACAAGAAATGTTGGGAGTGAAATGTGACCTTCTATAGAATCAAGAGATGATTTCTTATCATGTAGCCACATTTAAACTTTGAGCTTCAGAGGAAGGACTTTATGCTTCCTCTTTTCTCTCAAGTGTTAGTCTCAGAGTTTTTGTTCAAGGTCGTGGCAATAACAAGTCATATATAATTTTGTTTTCCTGAGCTATATCAGCCTGTGAGTAACAATGTATGGATTTGGGGGAGCACAAACATTATGACCATAGCAGTGTCTAACTACTCTTTTATCAAGTTTTCAAATAATTCTACACCCTTCTTGACCTCTGATTTCGAAGTCTTCTGTGGGGAGTGAGGTGGAAGGGCCTGTGGGATTCAATGATAAGCTTCTCACCTATATTTTTTATAGATGTTGCAGTTTCAATCAATAGAATCTACTTCCTTTTCCAGTTTCTGTTTATACATATTGCTTGTCTACTACTGTCTCTTCTATCTTTTTTGTCCTTATGGACTTAAATGCTATAAATTATTTCACTGTTATTTTAGTGAAATTCTTTTACTATCATCTTTACTCTTCTTTAGATCTTCATTTAGTTCTTTAAAATGTACTAGAAATCTATTTCACTTTTATTTAACATTTGGCTTTTCTTTTTTAAATATTTACTTTTTAGTTTTAGGTGGATACAATCTATCTATCTATCTATCTATTTATTTATGTATGTGGTGCTGAGGATCAAACCCAGTGCCTCATGCATGCTATGCAAACAGTCTACCATTGAGCCACAACCCCAGCCCCCATGGTTTTTCTTCATTAAACAAGTAAGATCATGGATGATACTTTATGATCAGTTTCAAAAAATTAATGATATGAACATGCAAATGAACTAACCAGACATTTCTCAAAAGAAGAAATGCAAATATCCAAGAAATATTTGAAAAATGTTCAATATCATTAACAATCAGGACAATGCAAATTGAAACTACACTGAGATTTTTATCTCACCCCAGTTAGAATGACAACCATCAAGACTATAAATAATAAAAAATTCTGGTGAGGATGTGGGGATAAAGAAATACTTATACATTGTTGATGGGACTGCAATTTAGTACAACCACTATAGGAATCAGTATGGAGATTGCTCAAAAGACTAGGAATATAACTACCATATGACCCAGCCATCCTATTCCTTGGTATTTATCTAAAAGAACTGAAATCAGCACAATATAGTGATACATGTATTACAATATTTATAGAAGCACAATACACAATATCCAAGTTATGGAACCAGCCCAGGTGTCCATCAACAGATGGATGTGTATAAAGAAAATGTGGAGTTATACTCATCCGTAAAGAAGAGTGAAATCGCTTCATTTGCGGGTAAGTGGATGAAAGTGGAGAACACCATGGTAAGTGGAATAAGCCAGAATCAGAAAGCAAAGGGTCAAATACTTTCTCTCATATGTAGAAGCTAGAAAGAAAAAAAGTATAAAAAGAGGTGGGGGAATATCATGAAAATAGAAGGGAATCCATAGAGGTAGGGGAATAGGAGGAGGGAGGGGGAATGAAAAGGAGAGCTTCTGGGGAAAGAGACTGACCAAATAATGTTATGTGCATATGTGACATGTCACAATGAACTCCACTATTATGTATAACTATAATGCACTGATAGAACATAAAAAGAAAACATATTGCAAATGGTCCAATTTTCTTTTTCTTTTCCTTTCCTTCTTTTTTTTTTTTTTTTTTTTTTTTTTTTTTGTTTGTGGGGGGTAGTACTGGGGATTGAACTGAGGGGCACTTGACCACTGAGCAATATCCACAGCCCTATTTTGTATTTTATTTAGAGACAGGGTCTCACTGAGTTGCTTAGTGCCTCACTTTTGCTGAGGTTGGTTTTGAACTCTAGATCCTCATGCCTCAGCCTCCCAAGCTGCTGGAATAATAGGTGTGTGCCACCAAGGCCAGCTAAATGGTCCAAATTAAAAAAAACACATTAATACATTATGAACACTTTTAATGTGGGACCAACTTGCCATGGGTTTCCTTATTCCTTTATCATCACTTTCCCTGAGTATGTCACCCAGGAAAATGAGCATGGGTGGCACAACTTCCCCTGTGGAAGGTGGAGATTTCAGGGGTTGTAGGTCTGAAGGAAAAGGGGATGCAAGTGTGGGACAAACCACTGCCCAGGTGCAGCTATTGGAAATGAGACAAGACATGTGGTTTAGGGCAGCTCTGAAACTACTAGGGCCCCAAATCATAACACAGATAACCTACGTGCTAAGATAAGGTGTCACAATGATTGTGCCGGGAAGCAGACTAACCACATTCACAAGGATATAATTCTCTCTCTTGTATTAACTCACCTGCATGGCCTGTCCACATCCACTCCAGGGAGCTGGACACAAGCCTGAATGACAGGCTGTGGGCCGGGGAGAATGGTGAAAAGAGGTGGGGAATTGAGACATCCAAAAGTCAAGGGTCATGGGAGGACCCTAATACAGAATCTGGTCATAAGGAGTCTGGTAGAGCAGTATGTACTCAGACATATCAGTAGAAGCTATGAGGATGTAAATATAATCCTGAAGCTTGGGGCTTTGCTGAACATCAAACAGGAAAGGTCTGTTTTTTCAGCCCACCTGACTCACGAGCTTTGACTAAAAAGTTAAAAACATTTTGCTTTTTTTTTTTTTTTGGCCCCCAGAGGAGAGAACCCTGTGATCTACTAGGATTTTAGTGTGAGAATTAAAAAGAAAAATTTCAGCTTGTGAAGGTAGGACAGTTTTCCTTCCAGGCAAATCCTATGCTCATCAAATCTAGTTTTGAAACAAATTAGGGCATTTTCAATGATCTCAGAAGTGTTTGAGAAGTTCTTACCAAAAAATTTTTTAAAAGGAAGCATAACCCCATTTTTAATTCATTTTGATTTTAAAATAAATATGGGGAGAGGGAGGGAATGTGAAATTAATCAAACAATGACATCATTACTGGCCTCACCTAGATCAATGGCATGTTTCTTGAGTCCCCTGCTTGCTGCCACTATCCTTCCTGTCTGGGTTGGGTGACCTCCTACCACAGTCAAAAGGAAATGACCCTTCCTGCCACTTTCAGGGACTGATGTTGGATTCCTGAATACTGGTGCGCACACTGTCTGGCTGGGACAAGGGCTAAGGTGGGGACCAAGGGAGGTGTTCCCTGGGGCAGAGGACATTCTCTGCAGCATTCATCCTCTTGGGGAGGAAATGACTAGAAAGGAAGGATAGAACACTCAGGGCTTTAATCTCTTGATTCTCTACTCTAATGAGTCTAGAAGGGCTTGAGAGGGTAACATGGTCAATTCCTCTTGGAGACTGGATAGGAAGAAGGAGGGAGGGAAGCCTGAGGACCCTAAAAAGATAACTGGGGACTTTGGGCATTGACAGTGATGTTATACAGCAACCAGTAAAAAAAAAGAACACTTTTTTTTTAAAAAGAGGTATAATTCCCTTTTGGAATCAGCAAGTCTGCTCAAATACCACAGACCATTACTAGCTGAGTTGTGGTGGAGAAGGGACAGGTGTATCTTCTCCTGGGATGAATTTGTGAAGGGCAGTAGATCTCAGGGCGAGGCTGTGGGCTATGAAATTAGCCTGCCTCCCTGACTCCAGGTGTTATTTCATTTTCGGGAGATGGTGGCCTTTCCTCACCATACTTACACACTTCTCATTTGCTCCTCTGGCCTTTAAGTTCCAAGAGGGCATGATCCTGTCTTGTGACTCATCTCTCCACAGCAGCACCTAAGGCAGAAACTGCCCTAGAGTGGATTCTCAACAAATACTGCTTGAAGATATGGGTCTGAGTGTTTCACCTCTGAGTTCTCAGGAAAGATGACTAATATCCTTAAGACATTCTGATTATGGTACAGAATGATTTCACCCATCTCATGTGACCCAGGTCATCACTGTAGTCTCCTTTTGGGAGACATCATTTGAGCCAAATACTTGACTTTCATCTGAGACTCTGCCTAGAATTGATTACTTGGGTGCCATGTCACCTTGGGATGTTTCTGTGTTGGTTTTTTTAAATTGAAAAATAAATATTTACATATGTTTTTTTTTTTTTAAAAAGTCAAACAGAACACAAGGCATACCATGAAGAGTGTCATCTTCTAGACTAGATTTTTAATGTCCCCCCTCCAGAGGTAGATATTGATGTCTCAGACATTCTTCCACAAATTTCCACATAAATGTAAGCACATACATGTATATATTCACATGGGTATATTTATAAATATATGCAGATGCTAAATACAATTGGGAATATGCTTTATGCTTTGTTTTTAATTTGCTTTTGTCCTGCCAAATACTTCTTTGCAGGAGCCCTGTTTGGGGATTGGCTTGAATTGCGGTTGACTATGAGCCGAGGAGATTTGGGCATTGTCGCCTCCTGTAGTCTCACGGGACTTGTTGCGGGATCTCGAGTGACTTGGCCGAAATTGCTGATCGGGTCAGGGCCATTTTTTTTGGTGTGTGTGGCGTGTGTTAGTCGTTGTTAGAACCAGAGAGAAAAGTTCTCAGAATAAAAAGCTGTTTGTCTCCAGTTTGCCTCTGAAGTTCTTCCCGCGGCTCCGTTGCTCCAAGCGCTTCAGGCGGCAACACTCCTTGAGGATTTTCCATATTGTCCAGTATCAGTTGACTTCACTACTGTATTTTTTTAAAGGTATTAAAGTAATCTTTGCACATGGCCTAAATACAAAACATTCATAAGAATCCATGGAAGGGACCTCACTTCCAGCCTCACTCCTTGAAGGCAATCTCTTTTTATCTGTTTATCTTTAGTTTCTCGAATTAGCACCATATTATTGAGAATGTGTTTATGACTCTTTCTTAATTTATTTATCTATTGGTATTCTGCCCTGATAGGTGAGGATCTACCCAACCAACACACTTTTTCACCTATCAGTATTAGACATTCATTATTCATTTTTTAATAAGGTAGGTGAACACCTAGCTGCTTATTCTGCCCTATCTCCCTCAAACAGTGCACCATTTCTATTTACAGTTTCTTTCCTGTCACCTCTTTAACCTCAAACACCAAACATAAAACTCTACTTCGTTTTGAATCAACCATAGGGAGCATCTCTTGACTTTCAAACCTAAAAACCTTAGCAAATCCAACTGTTTCTCTTCTTATATCACTCCTTCCATAACAAAGTTTCCATCTTTCAAAATTTTTCAGCTCTCCCTTAATTTTGCTATTGTCAAGGCAGGCAACATTTTTGTTCTATTCTGTAACCATAATGAAGTCTTTGATGATTTTCTGGCACTGTGTGGATCATATGTTATTAGGACTCAGTAGCAAGCCACAGAAAACTCACATCAAAGCACATGAAACAGGAGAAAAAAATTTTACTTACTTACATAACACATAGCAAAGGCCAGTCTCAGTAAAAGTTTTATCCAGAAGTGTTATCCAGACCTAGTTTCTCTCTCCAGCTCTTAAAAATTCGCTTTGTGTTGGTTTGACTGAGTGAGTCTTTCCCTCAAGAAGGCAAGAAGGCAAGATGTTGGCAGCTACTTCACCCTTTTATTTTCTCAGGTTGAAATCCAGTAAATTTGGTGGAAAGAAGAGAAAGGCTTTTTCCAAGTAGTCAAATTTTGGGATTCATTGTGATTGGAACAACATGTTCTCATGCCCATGCTGAACCAGGGATTAGGACCCTGTGAGCAGGGACTATGGGCATGGTGGGTATCCCACCCTGTGTCCTAGTTTCCACTCTGTAATCAGTGCAAGAGCCTCACCCAAAGCACAAAGAGTTTCCCAGAGGAAATCAGGGTACTGTTACCTAGAGAAAGGGGAAAGGACATGAGGCACCAAGAATAACAAATACCCACCAGAGGCAATAGACACTCATGCCTTTGGCTTCTATTTATGTACATTTGTGAGTCAAACCAGTGAACAACAGAGTGATGGTTACTGTAGGTGAACAGCTGTGCAGAAATGTTTTCAAAATGTCATTAGCAAAAAAAAAAAAAAAAAAAAAAAAAAAAAAAACCATCCAGAGGCCTAATTTTTCTTGAGAGTCACCAATATGCAACTATTGGTTTGTACCTTAGTTATGAAAGTTGAAAAAATGCAAATACTATTTATATTATTTTAGCTATGCAAACAGTTTTTAAAGCAGAGTGCATTGCTGTTTTGCAGTTCTCTAGGATCCCTGTCCTTGGCACTCAACAAGAATATTTCCTCCTGGTATCAAGTTGCCAAGGTTCTTCCCCTTGCTCCCTACCTTGCTCAGAATCAAGCTGCGCTGGAGTTTATTTGCTCATTCTCCCACCACCCTTTGAATGACAGACACGGCTGATTACTCACCTGCCATTCTCATTCTTCCTCCCTAGGATGTTTTCTTTGATTGTCATGTATGTCTTATGGGAAATTGTTGCATATTCTTGTTTGCTAAGACCTTCCTAAAATCTTCAGTGTTGTGCACTTATGCATTTAAGAGAATTCCATTACTATTTACCTTAATAGCTTCTTTGAAAGGGGAGTTTATACATATATGTGCTTAATTAGTACAGTGTACCACACCTGAAGTCTCTACATTGTTCTAATTGCTGCATAATATTAAATCATATGGATGTTTTCTAATAGGTTAACCAGGTATTTTTTAATATATTAACTTTTCTTCTACTGATTAACAATTTTGTGGTTATAAACACAAGTGCTTATGAACATTCCTCTATGCACATGTATATCTTTAGAATAAATTCTTAAGGGTAGAGTGTTAGATTGAAGGTCATTGGGAAGTTACTCTTTGGAGTGTGTGAGTGTGTGTGTGTGTGTGTGTGTGTGTGTGTGTGTTTGGAAAGTGGCTTTGCATACCAATTAAGAGCATGAACTCTGTGGGTAGGCTGCTCTGGCTCATCCTCTTGGCTTTCTCCCTTAGCAGTGTGGTGACCTTGGGCAAGTTACTTAAGTTTCTGTATCTTATTTTTCTAAAGGATAAAAATAGGGAAAATAATATCACCTTTCCCCTAGGGTTGTGAGGATTAAATGAGTTAATTGGATGAGATACATGTCTGATACTAAACACTCAACAACCATTTTCTGTTAGTGTCTGTTAGTGTTATTCTAAATCAGACTTAGCTACCATATCAGTAAAAAAAAAAAAAAAAAAAAAAAAAAAAAAGAAAGAAGGAAAAAAGATTATTGTTAATAGTGGGGCTGGTGTTACGATTTTGGTTACTTTGGACATTCTCCTAAGCATGCCCCTTAGGGGTGTAAGGTGTTCCCTGTAGCCAGGCTCAGGCTTAGGGCCTCCCCTGAGGGAGAGCTCTGGGCTTTCTTACACCATGGTCTACTGATGGTAGCCACTGAAAGTTGCGGTGTTCACCACCCTCTCTGCAGTTCTACTCAGTGCTTAACACACAGTGGAATGAATAACAAAGTGAGTAAAGGAAACCAGGTTTAAGAATTGTTTACTTGTTGTCCCTAATTCCTAGCCTTCAAAAAGTCTTAACCATCACATTCTGGCTTACCAGTGAGGAGGTAGGAAGGTGAGGACAGAGGAGGGACTCCATGCCCATGACTGTAGTAACTAGGGCAGCTTAGAGACAAAACACAGTCCCTATGCTCCCCAGGAGAACTTAGTGAAGGAGCCTGTAAAAGTCTGGACTTCCTGTTCTCTCCAAAAGTGGGTTTGGATGGCTTGCACCTGTGTTCTTAAAGGAGGATGAACTGTCAACGCTGGGAAATCTGGCACAGGGCCTACCAGATTACATGGTAATCTCTAATGACCGCTATTTATAATCTAAATTATGGAACATGCTAAAATAAAGTCTGCATTTCATGCTGTATCCATTTTCTAAAGCCGTATCTGCCTTCACGCATTATGGATATGACTGCCCATTTAGAACAATATGGCCAACGTGGCTGTTAAATGGATAAGATGATTGCCAGAATGAGTGATGCTCAGAGAGACCAGATAGAAGAGCAAAAATCTTGGGTTTTCAACCAGACCCTCTCAGTGGCATAATCTTACCCTAGTCAGTTGAAATTTCCGAGAACTGGTTTCTGCCTCTGTAAAATGGGGATTAGTGCCATAATAACTACCACCTGTCTGGCTTTAAGAACACATCTTGGCATTAAATTAAAAGAGAGAGAGTGAGAGTGAGCAAACAAATAGATTACAATGGGCAATATGCCCTGAAACCTTGACCCCAAAATCACCACTAATGGTAAAACCATTACAGTATTATATTTCTATAACATTCTTAGCAGTTGCGTGGCTGAGGAAAAGTCCTGAGTTTGAATTGTCTTAGAATATGGTCGTAATTTAGTATTTCTTTTACCATTCACATGTGTTAAAATAGAAAATCTATGTTCAACAGGGGTTTACTTTCTAAAATTTGATAATGCATAAATAGAAATCTCCTTCAGATAAATACTACCTGCACACATAACAACATAGTACACGTTGCTAATTGTTAATGTTGACTTTTTTTTTTTTGGGGGGGGGGGTGGGCATTGTTTAAAACTAATAAAGAACTTAGACCGGGTGGTAAAAACATTAACAAAGGCTCATTTGTTATGGATCCTGAAGCCAGGAAGCTTGTTTGGGTGATAGATTCTGGAAAGATCCAGAAAAGTCTTTGTGACATCAGACCTAAACATAGATCTCTCCACGTGAAAGATTCAAGTCTACCTCTTATTTTAATAATGAAACAGCTGCTAAGGTCGTGGCCCCTCTTGCGGGGCAAGGGGGTCTTCATTTGCCATAGATAACTGGGTCGTTTATGTTTTGTTTGGGGAAATAAATATTTGAAGGGGGTAACTAAAGACGGTTTCCCGGCTGTTATGATGTTATTGATACACAGGCTGACGCTATTATGGCCTACGCTATCAGACTACATTATCTTTATGCTTGCAAGGTAACCTGAAGCAGCCCTCTATTGACTGGGCACTACCTTACACTGAAGCGTCTGCCCTGCCTGGGGACTGTAACCTGAGCCAAGTGCATGCCATACAGACAGCTTTGTTTAGCCACTGAGAGCATCAAGGAAGGAAGAGCGCGAAATCGCCTAGGATGGATGGTTCGAAAGAGGGGCTGGTGGCTGAGTAACTCTCAGGGAGAGTGGCCTTGCCATTTCCTCAACTTCTCTTTAGGAGAAATCACTAGTGAGTTCTTCTTTTCACTCACAGAAATAGCTACTATAAGGAAGCCTCTGAAAAATTTCCTTTTCCCCTTTGAACTTTGCAACGTTTCACTGCAGGTTATGACCACGTGGAGGGCCAGGCTCACCAAAGGACTGAAATCTCCATCGGGAAGGATGCACCCGTTTCCATGCTCAGCTCTGCTGGCTTGTTTTGGGAATACAAGGGAGAATGCTGCCTTTGATCAGTCCAGTGCGGCAGATACCCATTCCACCATCTATGTCCAGCCCATGGCCAAAGCGGGCAGACACTCAAGCCACCCAAGAGAGGAAGAAAGAGCTCCAGAAAAAAGGAGAGATTCGGGTACCCACATGGAGCGCAATGGCAATGCAACTCGGAATTCAAGCAAACCCACCACTGTCGGGCCTGCTGCGACCCCTGAGGGTTTGTCGGGTTCCCCGGATGACGAACCAGACTGCAAAGCAGGTACTTTGCAGGCTTGCATCCCCAGGCCATCAATTATTGACACGCCAAAGGTGAGTGTTTCCAATTATGTTACAGATGGGATGGCGTCTGGGGAGATTTCTGAGCGTTTAGGGAATGCTGCAGCAAACTGTTTAAAGTCATTGCTGAGTAAGATGCAGAGCCCAACTCTTAACTAGTGGGTGCAAGTGTGTAAAGCCTTTTAAATTCTCAGAAGACTTGGAAAGAGGCAATGACAAAAGTGCTGGAGCCTTAGCAATGGCCAAAGTTGACCTTTAATTAACTAGCTATAGAGCCTTAGTGCCTTAGAGCCAACAGTGTCTTGACAAAAGATCAGGAATGAAACAGCCTGGGAAAGCGTTTTTGTGGGTTTTTTTTTTTTTTTTTTTTTTTTTTGTGTGTGTGTGTGTGTGTGTGTGTGTGTGTGTGTGTGTGTTTTAAAAACTGGTCTGTAAATCTATTCATGTGGAAATCCACAATATGAAAAAATTTCCTGTAGGATTTAAGAAATTGCCTCTAGTGCTCAAAATGAATCACATGACACCCAAGAATTTGGGGAAAATTTGGAAATGGTACTCACTGTGTGCAGAGTGGTACAGAAAGAAATTGCCTGATAAAATTATTCACAATGTGGATATTTCTATGATCATTTTTTGAGACTTAAAGACAAGAGGACGAAGTTATTTGAAAAAATGGTGTTGTTGCTCTTAAGAAGTAGCATCTTGATTTATTTACTTATCAATTTTATTTCAAAGTTCTTGGTAAGTCAAGGTGTCTTGGAGAGAAGGGTTTCCTAAAAGGTGTTTTCCAAAGGTCTCTCTTGAGGGTAGTTTTTCTTTTTCTTTTTTTTTTCATTTCCTGGTCAAGTAACTTAGAACCAGACTTTAAAAACTGAAAAGTCTTTGGGGGCTCATTACTAAGATATTCTGTTTTAAAAAATAATTTTTCCAATCTATTTAACAAATCTTTTTTCTTGTGTGACTACTGACTTGAATCTAAAGAACTTCTTTAGCAATGAAAACTGCCTGACAGCAGAGGCTGTGGGGGGGGGGGGTGTTCAAACATAATTCAAAAATTATTTTCATTTGGCACTCTTCGAGTTTATATTAAATGATTGTCTGCATCCTTCTAGTCTGAAATCAGAGAGTTTTTTTTATTTTTACAAATCTTGTGTTAGAGCAATAACTATGATTTATTTTTAGCTCTACTAAATCAAAACCCAAAACCAACCAATGACAACCAAAACACCTGTTCAATTTCCAATGCATAACCACATCCAGATTAAGGTATTTTTGGTGGTAGTTAGTGGAGTACACATCATGACCAAGTCTATTTGTTCATTTCAAGGAACTAGTGATGCACTATTTTAATGAACTAGAAGAATTTCTGCTGGGTAGAACATCCAGCAACCCAGCACCCACCTTATATTGCTGAGTATAGCAGCAAGAACAAAGGTTGATTTGATTTTTTTTTTTTTTTTTTTTTTTTTTTGGTACCAGGGATTGAACTCAGGGCACTCGACCACTGGGCCACATCCCCAGCCCTTTTTTTTTTTTTTTTTTCTATTAGAGACAGGGTTTCACTGAGTTGCTAAGTGCCTCACCATTGCTGAGGCTTGATTTGAACTCGTGATCCTCCTGCCTCAGCCTCCCAAGTGCTGGGATTACAGGCGTGCACCACCGCACCCGGCGGTTGATTTGATTTTATCTTTCTGTTTTAGTGGTTTATATAACAAACAGAATGCTAAAACACAGTAGGGCATGCCACCCTAGGGATGCAAAGACCCCAAGCATACTATTTATCAATCCCAAAGAGAGAACTTGGATGACTCAACGGAGAGGTTTTGGACATTTTATTTCTTATTCGCTCCTCGTTGGCATGCCTACAAGCAGGGGGAATGTATAGGATAGAATGCATGCCCACTGTGCAGTTGGATTTCCTCAGATGTTTTATGAGTACATTCCTTTACTTTACAACCAGAGTCACTCTGTATAGATCCTCTCCCAAGGACTGGAGATAAGGATAGTGGCCAGCTCCCCCTCCCCATTTCCCACATTCTTTTAGAGACCTTTCCCGTTATCATAGTCTTTTAGAGACCTTACCTCAGTGCAAGGTTGATAAGCATTTAACCCAATAGCAGGGTCGGGGGTGTAACATGAATATTTATTGTTCAGTTGGTAGGAGCAAAATCATGGGTAGACTACAGATGTCAGGCAGGCCTTGCAATGGAACCAGAGCATTCAAAGGAGGACTGGGGGCTCAGTAAAGTTATTCTGGAAGGGAGATTGGTCTAGAAGGAGGCATAGGATTTTTTCAGGGCAGAGATGAAAAGAAGAACATTGCAGTGAAAGAAATCATGTCACCAAGACTATGGATGAAGAGGAAATGTAGCATAGGAATAGGGATGTCCAATAGGTTAAAGATGAAGCTACACATTGGAGAGATACCTGGAAAGTAGATTAGGGTTGAGCAATAGTGGGATGCCTTGAATGCTGTGATGAGAAATTAAGTTAGTGGCAGTAGGAAGCTTTAAGCATTTTAAACAAAAGAATTTAATGCATGGGATTTCATTCTGGGGAGACAAATAGTTAGGACCATGTAGGATAGATTCTAATTAGGAAGTCTGGAGCTGAGAGGCCATTGCAAAAATCCATATCTGGATTTACATATATTTATATACTATATGTATATTTATATATATTTATAATCATAAAAGGACTAGTAGAAACAACAGGTACTCAAGAGGATGGGTAGAAAATATAGTGGGCAACTGTGTGGAGGGAAGTGAGACCAGGTTGGGAACAATAAAAAGACAACACTATAAAATTAAGTGCCAGAATGTGTAATAAGAGGACATTCCATGGGTAAGGCAAGTGGACATCTATTCTAGTTCTGATGTTGAGCACTTGCCAGTTTGCCAGCCATCTGCTGAGTGCTCTGCATGGTATCTCTCATCTACCCCTACTTCCACTGAGGTGCATAGTCTTCTGATTCCCATTGTGCAGAGGAGGACACTGCCACTTTCTCAAGGCCACAGAGGGAGGAAGTGACTGAGACAGGGTTGGAGTCCAGTTCTATTTGATTCCAAAGTCCATATTTTGAATATAATGTGTTTCCACTACTGATTAACTATGTGGTGTTTGAGGATTTATAATCAAATATTCATACATGGTCTCACTTTATATGCAAGCAGATTTAATTCCATATAGATGTGTATGCATATATATGTGTTGTATGTATGTAAGTATTTGTTTCTTATTAATGTGCTCAACCTTTTTTTCTATCAGTTTTGTGGTGACCAATACCATGGAAAGGGATAACTTTACATTTGTACTCTGCTAGTGTAAAAAACTTTCTTGATGACAGTGTGGGGATTGCTTTGAGATCTTCTGATATAAAGTAGCACAGGACTTCCCAGACTTTTCTTTACCTACTAATTTTTGGGTGGCGTGTTTTTCTTCAGAAAATGATGGATGGGCTGCTTTTACTACAATCTTTTCTGGTGTCAAAAATATTTTCCCTTTGGATGCTCTGAACCTCTTCACTTAAACTACCTTGGTAGAGACCACAAGCAGTACTTTTTCTGTTTTTAAAAAATGCACAGCCTCAGAACATAACTATACTTAAGAAACAGTGACAAGTTCTCCAGTCTGTCTTTAGTTACCTGGTGTTCATTAAATCTGAAACAATATCTGGTTTGAGAGGAAAAGCTAAAAGTAATAAAGCCAAGTGAACTAACTAAAAATAAAAGGTTTATGTTTTGTGTAAATATAAATAGGTGTATGTGTCTATATTTGAAGTGTTATAAACTAGCCTTCTACCTCTCTATGGTCATCTTTTCCCTGTTCCGGGTCTGAAATCAAGATGATAACAAGTCTAGAATTGGAATCTGTCTTATAATTACTGATACCTTTGAATCATCATTTTTTCCCTTCTTGGTGATCTTACAATTGAAGCATCTCATAATTGGTAGAATTAATTGTAGGGTCAATTAAATACACCAGTAATGCTGTTTATTTTTTAGTCAGTAGTTACTGTATTCTTCCTCTGTGTGAGGACAGCACAAGCCCTGCGGAAGTACAGATGACTGGTTCGTGGTCCCTGAGGTTGTTTACATCCTAGCAGGAGAGTTGGATGTGCAAATAGGCAATACCAATACAGGACAAGAAAGCTTATGGGTCAGCTCTTCACAAGCACAGGAAGGAGCTCTTAAGTCAGACTCTGGAAGACAGGGGAGACTAGACTATTTGGAGGAGAAGCTTTGGAACCTTATTCTCTTAAAATTAGCCATCAGACCCAACACCGTACCTTTCCTAGTTGGATGGTGAGAAAGGTACAGTTCACATACTGAGCAGCTAATGGCTTCAGAGCGGTTTGGTAGTTTGAGAAAGTCTGTAACAGTTGTGAGTTTTTTTAAAAAAATTATTGGTACATCATAATTATACACAGTACTGGGATTCATTGGACCATATTCATAGTTCTAAGTTTTTATTTAGTTCTTATTCCAACTGAGAGTAGCCAGCCTGATATAGGAAGAGGGAATAATTATAGCAAGGAAAATCATTCCTAGGTGTATTTTGACAAAAAATGCATTGCAGCAGGGCATGGTGGCTCATGCCTGTAATCCTGGAGGTTTAGGAGGCTGAGGCAGGAGGATTTTGATTTCAAGGCCAGCCTCAGCAATTTAGTGAGACTTTCAGCAACTTAACAAGACCCTGTCTCAAAATAAAAAATAGAAAAGGGCCGGGGATATAGCTCAATGGTAAAGCAGCCCAGGGTTCAATTCCCAGTACTTAAATAGTCAATTGGATAAAACCATATAAAAATGAAGGGAAATCCAGATGTGGTGTCATATGCCTGTAATCCTGGCAAATTGGGAGGCTGAGGCAGGAGGATCGTGAGTTCAAAGCCAGCCTCAGCAACTTAGTTAGGCCCTAAGCAACTCAGTGAGACCCTGTCTCTAAATAAAATATAAAAGAGGGCTGGGAATGTGGCTCAGTGGTTAAGTGCCCCTGGCTTCAATCCCTAGTACAAAAAAAAAGAAAAAAAAAATAGGGCCCATCTTGGAGTTGACAAATGTATTGCATTCTGGAATAAGTAGGTTTTATAATGAAACAGAGAACAGGTAACCAGGCCATCCCTGGCACTCATAGCAGGCTGGATGAAGATTCATGATCTCAGGTCATCTTCCAGGTTCTGAGTCTCAGTATTGGTGTCTAGCAAAGAGTCATCTGTCAGTCACCTTTCTCTCAGAGATAGTCTCTTGATAGCCAAGCTTACAAGAGTCTGGTGTGTAAATCAGAATGCCCATTTAGTTGTAAGCTTTAAGAAGTAACTGGCAAATTTAGGTCCACTGGGCCGTGTATTCTCCCCACTAGAAAATTACACGTAAAGAGAAATGTTAAAGACAGTAGAATAAATCTAACATAGTTTTCCCATGTACACATGAAATCACTTAAGTGAACCCCACCATCATGCCCACCCACAAGAATGGGGTCCTATTTAGAATAAGCTATACTTTCTGTCCCTATGAATTTAACTATTGTAGACCTCATACAAGCGTGGCAATGCTGTATTTTTCCTTTTTTTGTCTGTCTTATTTTGCTTTGCATAATGTCCTTGTTCATCTTTGTAGCCTGGGTCATTTCTACCTTTCTGCTGTTGGGGATAATGCTGCTATAAACATGGATGTACAAATTCTTTTCAAGACCCTGCTGTCACTTCTTTTGGGTTTATACCTAGAAGTGGGATTATGGGATCATTTGTTAATCCTATGTTTGATTTTTTTGAGGAGTTGACATAAGTTCCTAGAGTGGCTAAACCACTTTCCATTTCCCCCAGTGATGGCTCCAATTCCTCCACATCCACGCCTGCATTTGTTGTTTTCTGGGGTTTGCTTGTTTTTTGATAATAGCCATCCTAATGGGTATGAAGTGCTGTCTCACTGTGGTTTTAATTTGCATTTCCCTCATGACTGGTGATATTGAATATCCTTTTTAATTATTATTATTATTATTATTATTTTTTGTACTGGAAATCCAACTCAGGGCTTCATGCATGCTAGGCAAGTACCTTAGCATTGAATTACATCCCAGCCCAATGTGGAACACTTTTTTTTTTTTTTTTTTTTTTACATTGTGCTCTGTGTGTGTGTGTGTGTGTACCTTTATTTTATTTATTTATTTTTATGGGGTGCTGAGGTTCAAACCTCATGCCTCACACGTTAAGCAAGTGTTCTACCACTGAACCCTGTTGAACACCTTTTCATGTGCTTATTGGTCATTTGTGTATCTTCTTGGGAGAATTATCTGTTTAAGGCCTCCCCCTCCCCCACTCGTTTTTTTGAACTGGAGATTTAGCTCAGTGGCACTTAACCACTGAACTGTGTCCCCAGCCCTTTTTATGTTTTATTATTTTGAGATGCTGTCTCATTAAGTTGTTTAGGGCCTCACTAAGTTGCTGAGGCTGGCCTTGGCTTGTGATCCTCCTGCCTCAGCCTCCCAAGTTGCTGGGATTACAGGTGTATAGCACCATACCAAGCTTCCTTTTTCCATTTTTTGAATCAAATTGCTTTCTCTTGTTGAGTTGTAATTCTTTATGTATTCTGGATTTTAATCCTTTATCCAATATCTGATTTACAAATACTTTCTCTCTGTTAATAGTGTCCTTTGATGAAATTTTTTTTTTTTAGTTTGGTTGTCATCCAATTTCTATTTTTTCTTCTGTTACTTTTGATTTTGTTGTTATGTCTAAGGAATAATTGTTAAGCAGTGCAGATTTTGTCTTATGTTGATTCACTTTAGCTCTTACATTTGGCTTTTTGATCCATTTTGAGTTAATTTGTTTGTATACAGTATAAGTTAAGGGACCAACTGTACTCTTTTTGTGTGTAGATATTCAATTTTCCAGCACCATTTGTTGAAAACCTCTCTTTTTCCCCTTCAATGATTTTGGCACCATTGTTGAAAATCATCTGACTGAGTATGTGAGGTTTTGATTAGCTTTATAGTAAGTTTTGAAATATGGAAGATTGAGACCTTTAATTTTGTTGTTCTGTCTCATGATTACTTTGATTATTTGGGGTCCCTTGAGATTCTGTATGAATTTGAGGATGGATTTTTTTGATTTTTTTTTTTTTTTTTTTTTTGCTTTTTAGTATGCAGCATGCACCACTGGGATTTTGATAGGGATTGCATTGAGTATTTAGGTAGCTTTGGATAATATTGGCATCTTAACAATATTAAATCTTCTAATCTATGAGCATGGGATATCTTTCCATTTATTTGTGCCTTTAATTTCTTTTAGCAATGCTTTGTAATTTTCAGTGTATGTATCTTTTGTTTCCTAGGTTAAGCTTATTTCCAAGTATTTTATTCTCTTTGATGTTATTGAAAATAAAATTGTTTTCTTAATTTACTTTTTGAATTGTTTATTGTTATTGTATAGAAATAAAATTGATTTTTGTTCATGGATTCTATCCCAAATTTTGTTATCATTTACTCTATTTTGTGTGTTTTTGATGCATATATAATCTTTAGAGTTTTGTATATAAGATTGTGCCATCTATAAACAGAGCTAATTTTGTATCTTTCTTTCCAATTTGAATGTTCTTTATTTTATTTTTTGCCTAATTGCTGTGGCTGAAATTCTCACATCATGTTGAATAGAAGTAGTATAAGTGAGCATCCTTGTCTTGTTCAAAATCTTAGAGTGAAATCTTCTAAGTCTTCCATGCTGAATATGATGCTAGCAGGAGGTTTATCATATGTGGACTTCATTATGAAGTAACTTATATTCTTAATCTGTTGAATATTTTTATAACAAAAATGTGTTGAATTTTGTTAAATGTTTTTTTCTACATTAATTAAGATGATAATGCCTGTTTTCTTTCTTTGTTCTGTGGTATGTTACTTTTTTTTCTGTTTTTTTTTTTTTCTGTGTTGAACCATCCTTGGATTCCAAAAACAAATACCACTTGATCATGTTATGATCTTTTTTAATATGTTGTAGAATTCTATTTTCTAGTATTTTACAGAGGAATTTTATAGTCATAAAGAATATTGGTCTGTAGTTTTATTTTCTTATAGTGACTTTGACTTTGATATCAGGGTAATGTTGGTCTCAGAGAATAAATGAGGAAGTGTTTCCTACTCTTCAATTCCTTGGAACAGTTTGAAATGAATTGGTGGTAATTCTTTACATGTTTGGTAGAATTCCCCAGCAAAGCCAAGAGTTTTCTTTTTTGGGATGTGGTTACTGATCCAACCTTCTGACTATTTATAGGACCATTCAAATTTTGTATATCTTCCTGATTCATCCTTGGGTAAGATGGATATCATTATCCTAAATGCATGATTGAAGATTTTAATGGTACGAATATACTTTGTATACAAACAGTGTTATATAAAAAGATGCTCTCTATGTGTATTATGAATTGTAATGCATACTACTATTATAAATACAACAACTTTGAATAAATAAAAAGAAAAGCTACTTCAGTGAACCATGATAATTGCACCTGTAATTACCATTTATTTAGCACCAATAATAAACAAAGTATAGTGTTAAGTGCTTCACCTGGATTAGTTCATTCCATCCTCCTAATTCTCTTATAATTTTAGTTTCTGATAATATCCTCTTCTGCTCAAAAATCTCCAGTGACATCCCATTCCCCTCAGTGGAAAAGCCAGATTCTCACAGTGGCTTCTGGGTCTTTATAAGAGTCTCCCTTTACCTGAATGAACTCACCTCCTACTCTTCTTCCTGATGGGAAAACTAGACTAAATGAGGTTAAGTGTCTGATCCATTTCCACTCTTAATAACAACCCTTCCAGCAGCCTGAGAACCTCAAGTCAACAACTAAGAACATGATTTCCTTGGGTGATACAAAAGCTACAAATAACTCCTCATTCTTCTCTCCTTGTCTAGGCTCCAAGCCCATTCTTTTTCTTCTCTTGGCACTGTCTTTGCCAACACCTGGGATCATTTAGTTATTCAAGTTTCAGCTTTCTTGGTTAGAATCAGATTCTAGCCATGGTCTCCTGAGCCTGCATTAAGACCATGTTAATTGGAATCTGGTGATTAAAAGTCTCCTGGGGTACCTATTAACTGAACAACTCTTGGAGACAGTCACCTCTATAGGTAATTGATCTCATTCAACATAATGATCTTTATTTTTAGTGTCTTAAAGCTGCATGAAATCAAGACTTGGGGGTGCCATCTGTAGAAGGTAGAAGCATGTTTCAAACTCATGTGTGATCATCTGTAGCTCCTGATTCCACCGGCACTCTGCATCCTCTTATATATAAGGGCACTTTTGAGGGGAACTCTGCAGGGCTGCATGTCCATTTTCTGGTACAAATCAATCCCTTTGCATTTTTAAAGGAAGAAATCACTCCTTCCTCTTCCTATGGCTCTGAGAAGAAGTGAACCTGTCTGTTGAACAGATGATTTGATAGAAACTCTTCAAAAATAGAAAGCAACTGATAAATCCATGCAATCGAGTGTTAGTTCTCTATCTAGTTCCTTTCTATGCTCGGGAGTGAAACCAATATTTTCCCCTTCCTCCCCAAACAAGGAGGATATTTAAATGAACTGGTGAGAATCCCATCCCATTCCATTTAAGCCTTGCTCATTGCTCATTTCAGGTTTTCACTTTCAAAAATGTTAAAACATAGTGTCATGATAGTGCCTGGTATACCTCTATACTCAGTTGGGAATTTTCCAATCTGGATATTCAATTGCATCCTAACTGGATAAAGGAGAGATGGCTTCTTGGCTCTCCTGGGAATGAAATGAAATGAATGGCTCTTGTAAAACCATGAACACTTATGTTATACAGCTTTGGCTATTGGAAACTATCCATAAAAGACTGCAGAGGAGGGCAAAATGCAAAAATTTCAGACAATTTAGAACCAAAGGGCACGTATGTTCCAAACTGAGCAAAAATAGATGAGTAAAGAATTTAATTAAAATTTGAAGCACTGTTTTCAAGTGAGGTTACCACCATATTTATAATTCAAATATAAAAATGGTAAATTCTCTGTAAGCAAATGTTGGAGAGAGAGAGGTAAAACAGGAAGAAGTTGGCCTGTTTTTGAGCAGCACACCTATTTACAACTCAACAGAGAGAACTAGCAACCTGTCTGTGACCTATTTGTACCTTTGCCCTCAATTTTTGCAAATAATGAGTAAAAGAATATGGTTTACTTTGTTCACAGGCAATGGCCTTGAGTATTTAACCAAGGATGTGCCAACAAGACCCATTTCCCCCCAATACCTGCATCTTTCTGTTTAATTGGAATTTATGTTTTCTTGAGTATCTAAACTGCATTCATGCTTCAGTTTTTAAAAAGATGATTTCTCTATTCTTCTTGCTGGGTACGCTGGAAATGTTAAAATTTCTTATGCTTCAGGAACCACAGGGGCTAGTTGAATGAATGTGCTATATCAATCATGGGAAATTAGAGAGTTTTTTCCCAGGCAAAGACATGGCTAATCTGATCTGTACTGCTATTAGTTTTCCACTCATTGTTCCTCCTTTCCAAAGAAAATATAACTCATGGAGTTAACACTTTTTCCAACATGAAGTTGACACAGTTGATTTTGTAATTCTGCACCAGAGGAGGCAAGGTTTTGGAAATTTGTGGCAATTAGAGGAAGGGGAAGCCTCCACCAGGGGCATTGCGCCTGCTAGAAGAGGAATTTATAGTCTTGTTCTGAAAATTGGTTTGTCAGTATACTACATCAGGTAACTGGAAAATGACAACTCCGGCAACTGTGAGAACTAAACACATGGGCATGATTTGATTTCCCTTGTAAAGGAATAATGTCCTCCCAAATGAGCCACCTGCCTGCAAAGAGTCAGGCTATGGCCATTAAAGCATCAAATCTCAAAAACAAAGGGCAGTAAGATGTATCTCATGTAATTTATTATTGTAATGAGTACACTGAAATTCACAAATCATAAACTAACTTTATATGTAAAGGTTTTAATTTTGATAGGAAACAATGCATGGTCAAATATTTTATATGTACACCTGTAATTAGAGTTGATTCAAGGTTATGCCTTTTGTTAAATTACTCATACTGATCTGCTCTCTGGTATACTAACTCAAGGGGGAAAGAAGGGAGGCAACAGATCTGGGGAGCTGCTGGCCACCAGTTGTTGGCCATGCTCTTGACATCAATAGCGGGCTTGAGAAAACCATGTACAGTCATCCCTTGCTCATGGGTGATGGCTCCCAGGACCCCCCTCATGGAACCAAAGCCCACGAAGCTCAACTCCTTTATATAATGTGGGGTGATATTTGCATATAACCTATGCAATCCTCCTGTATTCTTTCAATCATCTCTATATTATTTATAACACCTAATATAATGAATAAGCTATATAAATAATTGTTGACTGTACTGTTTAGGGAATAAGGACAAGAAAAAAATCTTTACATGTTCAGAACAATTTTTTTCCTGAATATTTTTGATCCACAGTTGGTTGATTCACAAATGTGGAACCTATGGACATGGGGGACCAATTGTATCCTGAGGCTAAATAATGAGTGGGAGTCTAAGGAAATTTTGAATAGGAACTAGAAACAAGTCCTCTTTTATCTGGGAATTATTTTCCTTTTTGACTGAACTGGCTTCTGGGAGGACACATTAAGCAGCAATTGAGCAAGAAGACTAACTTCAACTTGGTACATCATTAGGTGACATGTCTCACAGGTGGCTTTCATTCCCCGGTCTTTTTAAAGGACTCAGGAAGGCCATATATACATATGGTGTAGGTGGACACAATACCTTTATTTAATTAATTTTTAAATTAATTAAATTTAAGTATTAAACCCAGTGCCTCATACATGCTAGGCAAGCACTCTACCACTGAGCTATAATTCCAGCCCCAAGAAGGGCTTTCTTGAAGGATAGTCCTTTTGACTGAATTTTTGCAAGAGTACATCTGCCCTGTGTGCATCATACTTGTGTCTCTGTAGGGAGAAGTAACTTGGTTTACTGGGGTTGCAAATTGACATGAGTTATTTTGACCATTCAAAACTGTACTGTAAATGTTGTGAGCCTCCAACAACTATAGACATATGGGGGCTACATGTTTGCCCACTCTCATTCCCTGGTGATATGTTGTAATAAAGAAAGTATCACATGAATTCTGCCTCAAATGCAAACATCTGTTGGCAGACAGGCACAACAAGTGTCATATTCCCTAGTTCTGCATGCCAGAAGAAATTTCCAACTATGTCCTTTTAAATAGTTGTACCTCAAATGAATAAAATAACACACAGGAATACAATAACATTTTAATGGCAAAGTCCAGCAAGGCTTCTGGTTAAATAGGGCAAAGAAGCCTTCTCTTACATGTGGGTCCAGAACCAAATGGGATGCAAATCCAGGATAATCTTGCAGTATTTCTGTACTTCATTTTGCAAAGGCAAAGATGCTGGTCAGTCATGTCCTTTAAATACCATTCCTTTCTCAAATGAAATATTATTTCCAAAATCTCCTGCTAATTCATGAACCACCTGGTTCAGATTTAGCTGGTTTTATTTGAAGCACTTTCTATGGCCACCCTGACAAAGGTCCTTCAATGACTGCCTAACCATTTGAGGATAGACTTCACAACTTGCTTTTGAGAGGGAATCCAAGAAAAATGACACTCAAATTTGGGTTTTTGTAAGAGCCCTAATAAGGAGATAGCTAAGATGGTGGCTAGTTGAGAGCCATAAGAGGTGTTTCAGTATTTTCACCTGATATTCATGCATTTATCTAAGAATCTTTCTATGCCCGTGAAAACTATGTGACGCACCTGTAAGTTTGAGCTGTTGACACGTGTATACTTGTTAAGGCAAAAAGTATTTAACTGGGTGAGGTTGGCTAGAGAGGGTGGTTGGAGTTGGAGAGGTTGTTGGAGCCGGAGAGAGAAGTTAGAAGAAGCAAGAATAAAGAGCCTATTCATTTTCCAGTCTGCTTCCTAATTCTTTCCCGCGGTATCGTTGCTGCAAGCGGCGATAGCTGCAGGCGGCAACAAGTGGTGGCCGGTAGGTGGAATTCGGAATCGGCAGGTAAGAAATGAGAAGTCTCTAAAGATGGGTGCGAAAATAACTAAAACCCGAGTGATAAAGGCTATGGAAGAATTATTTGATATAGCTGATAGTGAGGAGGAAAGTGATCATGAAAGCATAGCCTCCGCTGAGTCAGATAGGAACAGTAAGGATAGTATTGGTGTAAATTAAAAAATGACGAAGATCCGAGTTGCTAAAGCTATCCGAGATTTATTAGAGATAGCCGAGGAATACGTGCTCTCAATTGAACCTGGAACTCAGGATGTTACTACTAATGAAAGTAATAGTAGTGAGGAGGAGTCAAATAACCATGAAAGCACAGCCTCCTCTGCTGAGTCAGTTAAGACCAGAAAGGACCGTCAAGAGGAGGAATCCTTTGTGCCCTCATGGGTTGAATCAATTACAGAAACTATGAACGGTCTTTCTAGGCACTTGTGTGCCCTTGAAACAGAGATTAACGGCCTATCTGAGCGCTTACGTGCCCTCGAACGTCAAACCTGCAGGGGCATTGGGATCTGCCAGTATTTGAAAATGAAAATGGGCAGAGGTACCACCAATCCCTAGACTTCAAAACAATAAAATATTTCAAAGAAGCAATAATGACCTATGGGCCCCAAGCTCCTTTCACGTTGAGTATGTTGGAGTCCCTTAACACTTTAACTTTAACTCCCTCAGACTGGAAAGGCTTATGTAAGGCAGTATTGAGCGGGGGACAATAATTGATTTGGAGGTCACAATTCCAGGAATTTTGTATAGAAACAGCTAAAATAAATGCGACTGCAGGATTTCAAGACTGTAACATAGATATGTTAACTGGAGAAGGGCAGTTTGCTGATTTACAGCTTCAAATTCAGTACGATCCTGGAGTTTATGCGCAAATATACACTGCAGCTGTTAGGGCATGGAAAACTTTACAAGGAACTGGTGATTTACAGGGTAGCTTGTCTAAAGTAATTCAGGGACCTAATGAGCCATATGCTGACTTTGCTGATAGACTTTTGAGAACTGCAGGTAGAGTGTTTGGAGACGTTGATCAAGCCATACCATTAGTTGTTCAGCTGGCATATAAAAATGCCAACAAATATTGTCAAGATGCTATCAGACCTTGGAAAAACAAAAGGGACCTTTTGGTATATATAAGATTATACAAAGATATAAATGACATCTTTGTCACAGGAAATGTGATTGTAGCAGCAATGAGAGGTGCTTCCCCTCAAAATTTCACAAAAAGGGCTCAACCTAAAAATTATTATAATCAATCAAGTTATTCTAGACAATATCCCCAAAGAGAAATAAGACCAAGCTCATATCATGCCCCAGGCCGCTGCCCCAGGTGTAAAAAAGGAAACCATTGGGATAATAAGTGCAGATCTAAATTCGATATTTATGGAAACATTTTGTCTAGGAATTCAAAAAGTGGGGCACGGGGCCCAATGCCCCGGGGGCCCACAAATGTACGAGGCATTAGAGGAAGAGTATCCACAAACATCCATCCAGATGATTCCTCTTCACAATCCCTCTTACTCATTGACTCCCTCGTTAGAGGAACAAGAGGAAGTGCAGGACTAGACCTCTGTTCCACCGCCCGGATAGTGCTAACACCTGAAATGGGGGTTCAGCTGATTCCCACGGGAGTCAGGGGACCTCTTCCCTCAGGAACTATAGAACTTATCCTCGGGTGAAGCTCTAAAAGCTTATCAGGTTTTCAAGTGACTCCAGGTGTAATAGACTCAGACTACCAAGGAGAAATGAAGATTATGCTTAGTTCACCTTGAGGCATTTGCTCTGTTAACCAAGGAGATAGAATTTCTCAGCTGCTTCTCCTTCCCAGTTTACATGACTCATTTAAGAGTATGCCTCAAAATAGGAAAAATAGAGGATTTGGTTCCACTGGCTCGGGACCTATGGCTTGCTGGGTTCAGGATTGTTCACGCAGGCCTATGTGCAAAATAAAAATTCAAGGTATAGAGATGGAGGGATTGATTGACACTGGGGCTGACTCTTCCATTATCTACGTACGACAATGGCCCAAACACTGGCCTCTGCAGAAGGCTTCAAATAGTTTGAGAGGCTTGGGATATTCTAATACCCCAGAACAAAGTGCAACAGTTTTAAAATGGGAGGATGATGAAGGGCATCAAGGAACATTTCAGCCTTATGTTTTGTCCAGCTTGCCAGTTACCTTATGGGAAAGAGATGTTTTACAACAAATGGGAGTACATCTCACAACCAAGCCCGCAGGTGTTAAAAAGGAAATCATCACTGAAAAGGTAAAGGATATGTTTTTTAGGGCCACTGAGAAAACAATTTTCAAAATACCATGGCTTTCTGATAAGCCAGTTTGGGTCCCTCAGTGGCCCCGATCTAGAGAAAAATTACAAGCGGCCCACCTACTGCTGTTCAAGAACAACTAGAAGCAGGACATATAGAACCTTCCACCTCTCCCTGGAATTCCCCCATATTCATGATCAGGAAAAAATCAGGAAAATGGCGATTGTTACATGATCTTAGAGAAATCAATAAAACCATGCAAATTATGGGCCCTACCCAACCTGGACTTCCTAATCCTGTAGCTATTCCCAAAAATTTCCATCTTATAACTCTTGATATAAAGGATCATTTCTTTTCTATTCCTCTACATCCTCTGGATGCCCCCAGGTTTGCTTTTTCAGTTCCTTCTATTAATAATAATGGCCCTGATCCAAGATATCAATGGAAAGTTTTACCCTAGGGAATGGCTAATAGCCCCACTATATGTCAAATCTATGTAGATAAAGTTATTCAGCCTATCGAGAACAAATACCCAAAACTTATATGCCTCCATTATATGGATGATGTTTTGCTTGCTCATCCTAATCAAGAAGTCTTATTCACCATATTTAGCGATATATAAGAAAACTTGAAATAATATGGACTAAAAATTGCTGAAGAAAAGGTTCAAACTAGATCTCCAATATTATAGCTAGGATTCCAAATTATGGATACTTTTATTAGGCCTCAAAAAATTTTAATAAATAAGGAACATTTGGCCACTCTTAACAATTTCCAAAAATTGCTGGGAGACATTAATTGGCTTTGCCCTACACTAAGCCTCACCACTGGCCAATTAAAACCCTTATTTGATATCCTTCTTGGGAACCCTGATCCATCTTCACCGCGAACATTGACTCCTGATGCTAGGGAAGCTTTAAAGTTGGTAGAAAAGGCCATTGAAGGATCCCATTGTGATAGAATTGATTTTGCTCGACCACTGATATTGATCATTATTTCTTCACAATATACACCCACAGGAGTATTTTGGCAACAGGGGCCTTTATTATGGATACATTTGCCTGTCTCTCCTAAAAGTACAATTGAGTCTTATACCTCCATGGTGGCTAAACCTATTCTTCAAGGACTTAAGACTTCTACTAAAATATTTGGCATTCACCCCACTACTATTATTACTCACTATTCATCCTCACAGGTTGAATATGTGTGCTTCAATGATAATGATTGGGCTATAGCTAGATGCTCTACTTCTGCAAATTTTGATAACCATCTTCCTAAGTCTCCTATACTATCTTTTTGTATCAATCATCCCATTATATTTCCACAGGTAATAAAAAATCAACCTATTCCTAAGGCATTAAATGTATTTACAGATGGGTCCTCTAACGGTACTGCTGCAATAGTCACTCAAAAAGAAAATATGATTCATATTACTTCCCATAAATCAGCTCAATTAGTTGAACTTGAAGCTATTATTATAGCTCTTGAAAGTTTTAAAGAACAGCCCATAAATATTTTTTCAGACAGCCACTATATTGTACATGCTGTCCCTAAATTGGAGTTAGCAGGTCCAATAGCACCTCATACTCCAGCCTTTAAATTGTTTTTTTCAAATTCAAAACCTTCTATGGGAACGTAAAGAACCTTTGTTTATTGGACATATCAGAGCTCATACTAATTTGCCTGGTCCTCTCCATGAAGGTAATCAAAAGGCCGATGCCCTCACTCAAACAATCTTTATATTTTCAGCAGTCCAACAAGCTACCTCGTTTCATTCTCAATTTCATGTTAATAGTACTACTTTACAACAAAGTTTCAAAATAACTAAAGATCAAGCTCAAACAATTGTGAAGGCTTGTCAATCTTGTGTGACACATTTGCCCAATCCACATTATGGGGTTAACCCAAGAGGATTAATGCCCAATCATTTGTGGCAGATGGATGTCACTCATGAGCCAAGTTTTGGAAAATTGCGATTTATTCATGTGACCATAGATACATGCTCAGGCATGATTTTTGCTTCCTTATATGCTGAAGAAAAAGTTAAAGATGGTACATCTCATTGTCTACAAGCTTTTGCTGCATTGGGAATTCCCAAAATGCTTAAAACAGACAATGGCCCTGCATATACATCCTCATCTTTCAAACAGTTTTGCACAAAATTCAGTATACTCCATAAGACAGGTATTCCGTATAATCCTCAAGGCCAAGGTATAATTGAACGAGCTAATTGCACACTCAAAATTATGCTTTTGAAACAAAAAGAAGGAAATTGGACAAATCCTAGGGACAGATTGGACGTTGCCCTTTTTACTTTAAATTTTTAAACTTTGGATTCTAAAGGATATTCAGCTGGAGACAGACACTGGAATCCACACCAACAACATAAACCTTTAGTTTACTAGAAGGATGTTCTTTCAGGCACATGGAAGGGCCCAGATCCAGTATTAATTTGGGGGAGAGGATCTGTTTGTGTTTTTCCACAGCACGAATCCTCCCCAGTATGGATACCATCAAAATTAATAAAACAGGTACCAAATCAAAAGGACCAAGATGAAGTTGTTGCAGAATCAAGATTAATAAAACAAATACAAAATCAAAAGGGCCAAAATGAAGTTGTTGTGGAATGATTCCCTTAAAAGAGTCCTTCAATAAATTCACAACTTAAGTCTCATTCCTCCTGGCCGGGACGAGAAGATCTCTCTTTAGTGTGCACACAATTGTATTTTTTATTTTTATATATGTCTTCATGTCTGTGTGCTTGTCTAGATTTCATGTAAATGTGACGTCACAAATATATGTCTTTATGTTTGTGTGTCTGTCCAATATGACGTCACAAATAACAAAAACCGAGCGCTCTTGAAAATTAATAATATAAATATATATATATATATATGGATCCAAATAACTTTAATTCATTTAAGTTAAGAGTATTCAAATTGGGTAAACAATTAAAAAGTGAAGGTAACTTCAATCTTAATTTATAAGTATCTCTAGGACTTCTCTTCAGCACAGAATATGACTAATACTATATAACCTGATATTTTGGTATTTGATATGGGATTGTTTATTTGTAATTAACTTTATTTGTTAAATAGCTGATTAATTTAAATTGTTTCAACAGGTATATTCATGGAAGGTTGCTGTGTATGCAGAGGCTCAGGGATTCCAGCTAACAAATTATTTTTCTAAAATGCTCTTTGCTTTTCTTTAATTTATCTTAAATATAATATTTTGTCAGCTAAATACCCTCAGTCTTTCTTTATTCCGTTCCGAATGTGATATTTTGCCAGCTTATGTTTGTGGGAGCTCAAGCAGCAATGTGTGTGAGCAGAGATCAACTTCAATTACCTGATCTAATAATTCTATTTTTTAGTTTGACAACTCGCTTCTTGACTCAGTGCTGGAATGGCACTGCCTTTCCTCTAATGATTGATGCTTGAGTTTCTAGGTAGCAGGCCCTGAAGATTTGCCGATGGCATTGTCTAGACATAAAAAAGACAGCTGCTGCTACAGCTATAGGGATCGCAATAGCTACAAGCATATCTGCTGCTCAAGCATCAAACAACTTCACCAGCAGTGTGGCTTCTGCTCTGCATGCACGAGGCCTCCTAGATCAACGTGTTAGCAAATGGACATTTTGATAAATCTTTCTATGTTTGGGACATTGCATGGGACAATGCCTTGTGGGTATTTGTCTAGAGAACTCAGTGCGTTACTTAATGGAACTTAGGGCAGCTGATTTATTTAAAAAACAAAAAAACAAAAAACTTGATACGCTATGGAACTTGGTTCATCAGCGCAAAGCTTGCCACCTTAGAACCAAAGCATCTCCTCATGTTTGGTTGGCTCGATTGGACAGCTGGTAGTCAATGACGGGTAAGATCCCCAGAGGGGGACAACCTACGACAGGCACAGTCGATCCGAATGTGGTGAGGGTCATCACCCATCCACGGGAAAGTCTCATGTGGCCGACATATCAACCTAAGACAGGAGTCAAGGGCACAGCCTTGATTATCCGATGACGGGTAAGAATGTTGGTTGCACATGTAGACGCCATAGAGCTATCCCTTTTTTAAAATGAAAGGGGGGAAATGTAAGAGCCCTAATAAGAAGATAGCCAATAATGGTGGCTAGCTGAGAACCATAAGAGGTGTTTCAGTATTTTCACCTGATATTCATGCATTTATCTGAGAATCTTTCTATGCCCGTGAAAACTATGTGATGCACCTGTAAGTTTGAGCTGTTGACACACGTATACTTGTTAAGGCAAAAAGTATTTAATTGGGTGAGGTTGGCTAGAGAGGGTGGTTGGAGTTGGAGAGGTTGTTAGAGCCGGAGAGAGAAGTTAGAAGAAGCAAGAATAAAGAGCCTATTCATTTTCCAGTCTGCTTCCGAATTCTTTCCCGTGGTATCGTTGCTGCAGGCGGCAACAGGTTTTGGTCTTTACAGGGTGAGAATGGAATGATTGGTCCTGAATAGCCATCCTGTGAGCCCGAGGGAGCACAAGCCACACAGCAGAGGGTGACAAGAAACCTGGGTCTTTTTGATGGTGCCATGGAGTCATGTTCAGTCCAGCGATGTTCACACTAAAGAATTTAAACATAACTAAAAAACCGTTTTAACAAATTTGATCCAAACCCACCTATCCCTGGCTCCAGGTGGTCTCACAGCTGCACCTCCTTGTTGTATCCTTCGGCTTGCTTTAGCCACAAGAAACAGAAAAGCTTACTCCAGCTTAACATGCAGACACATTCTTTCACCAAGCAAACTCCTAACACAAATAAATGATAAATGTTTAAGAAGGTGGAGATGCTAATTACCCTGATACACTGCATACACATATTGAAATAATACACTGCTCCCCATAAATATGTACAATTATTATCAAAAAAAAAAAAAAAAAAAAAAAAAAAAAGCCCTTTACAGTTGATGGATTCAGTAGTCCAAGGAGGCCATGGAGCATCTGGGCTCTTCCAGTCTCTGCTTTGTCATGGCGACACTGGCTTCAGGCTGCATGTGGTGTCCTTTGTGATTGTAAGATAGCTACTAGTGACAGTGAGGGTGGGAATCATCTTCTCTTCACCTCTGCTTGTACTATTTCTGCTCATATTTTTCTGCTCTGTCCCCTCCTCTGTCACCTTTTTCTGACACCATCCCCAACACTCAATTCTAGTTTGGTGCCCTCTCCTGGACTTGACTGGCATTGGGCCTTTATTTCAATTAAAGCACTGATTATATATTACTCAGCTTTAAAGAAGAATGAAATCATGGCATTTGCCAGTAAATGGATGGAGCTGGAGAATATCATGCTAAGCAAAAGAAGCCAATCCCCAAAACCAAAGGCTGAATGTTTTCTCTAATATGTGGATGCTAATTCACAATACGGGGGGGGGGGGGGCACTAGGGGAAAATAGTGTTACCTTAGATTAGGTAGAAGTGAGGGAGGAGAGGGGAGGGGATATGGGGATAGGAAGGATAGTAGAACTAAACAGAAATTATTACTTTATGTATATATGTGACTGCATGACCAATGTGATTCTACAACATGTACACTCAGAAAAATAAGAAACTATATTCTATCTATGTATGATATATAAAAATGATGCCGCCTGTGGCTGCCGCTTACAGCAACGACGCCATGGGAGAAAATTCGGAGGCAGGATGGAAATGAAAAAGTTCTTTTATTCTTCTCTCTCCGGCTCCAACAACCTCTCCAACTCCAACTCCAACCACCAACTAACTAACCCTCACCCGGTTAAATACTTTTTGCCTTAACAAGGACACATGCTAACAGCTCGAGCTTACAGGTATGTCACACAGTGTTCACGGGCATAAAAAGATTCAGGTGAAAATACTTGAACACCTTAATAGCTCTCAGCTAGCCTCCATCTTAGCTATCTCCTCAATTAGGGGTCTTACACATAAATGCATTCTACTGTCACGTATAACTAATTAAAACAAATAATAAAATTAAATTTAAAAAATCGCAGTGTATTTGTTTATGTATCCTACTCTCCCACTGGACTGTGAAGAGCTTGAGGACAGTGACTGGGTGTTTTCTTCTTTTTTATCTCTTACAATTAACAACTAGAGCAATGCCTGGCACATAGAAGTTACTTAATGATATTTTAAAATAAGTTAAAGGATGAATTCATAAAGTCAAAATTGGGGAGAAGTTTGTGGTGTAGAGTCTTCATAGATTTTTATTATTTAATCTTTGCTTAGTAATGCAAATATCTTTGTGATCTATTCATTTTTCTAGAAATTGATGGAAATGCTTTACGATCACATGGAGGGGGTAGGAGCCAAGATGACCTCTTGCCTTGAAGAATTATCTATGTATTACTCAGAACTGATACAAAAGACCCAGGAAACTTTGTGTCAAGTGAACCCAGCCAAAGCAAATAGTTTCCTTTTGACTGTACTGGTAGCCCATTTCCTGGTCCCTCACTGAAACTTCTTGCATGGCAAAGAAATACTCTTGATGCTTCAGTTTTTCTATTTGCAAAATGAGGATAATAGCATTTAGAATTCTAGTACTATATTGAAAGAATGATTAATTATACAGTTCTTTAAAGATAAGAGGAGAAAATACAGAATATTAGTTACACAAATAAAGATACCTTTAAAAGAGGAACAGAAGGACAGAAGGATGCCAGCAGCTTATTATTCTCTGACTTTGATAGCAGGTGGAGAAGCATATACATGATACTGATCACATTAATGACAGACTAAGCTGTCTTAAGGACAGTACCAAGAATGATTTTACTTTTTTTTGTTGTTGTTGTTGTTTTGCAATTTGGGTTTTACAGTCTTTTGGGTTGATGTTTTTTCCTCATTGGCAGAGAACTTGATATTTAAAAGATGTTTTTAGTTAATCTGATTTAAGTATGAAATATATGATCTTTCACTTAATAGGTTATTTCTAAATTTGAGGACAAAGTCAAAGGCTTATATGTTATCATATCTTCCACAAATTTTGCATCCATGATTCAACCAATGATCTTTGCTATGGAGTTAGATCCATGATGATTGCATCTGCATTATTTACACAGCATTTTCATTGTATTAGATATCATAAGTAATGAGAAGATTTAAAGTATACAGGGGGATTGCATAGGTTAATATGCAAATACTATATATTTTATATAACAGAGCCCAGCATTACTGGATTTTGGTGTCTGTGGGGTCCAGTTCCCCATGGATAGTGAAGGATGACTGTAATGAGAAAAAAGTAATTTGATTTAATGAGAAATAGTTACAAATAAAGCATTCAGCTCATTATTTCTTTTGTGCTTTCAGTAATTACTGTGAAATCTAACTTTGAAGTTTTAAAATCTGCATTCATTTCTTAGATCAATGGATTCTGGTGGGGGCCTAATATGTGCTTTGTTAGGTGCTAAGATGCTAAAGAGAACAGGTTCTGGTTTTGCCTTTGAGTTGCTTGCTGTTAGGCAGCAGCCAGGCAAATAAACAGCTGCAATAAAAGGTAATAAATACTGAAATGGCACTTAGCATTTATCTCATCTCTTGTGGTTAAAAGCATTTATACAATTATACACACTTTTTATCTTTCTCACTCTGTGAAATTTCCATAAACTCTCACTTGACCAGAGATCAGGATCATATAATCATAATCTTAAAATTGCCCCATTTTCCTGTCTCATAACTCCCCATTTTCATGCTGACTTTTATTATTCTTGTCTCCTTTTCTCCTGACTCAGACTGAAGCATTAGCATTTCTGCTGTCACAGAGAATCTGTCTCCAAGGATAATCTTTCCTGCTTTCTCTCATTCATTTATTTGTTCATCTTTCCATTGTTGGGCTATAGGCCCTGCTAGTCCTGAAAAAACAAACAAATAAAACATATGTCCATCTCGGCAGGAGCTTGCCTCACAGAGACAGGACTATCCATTGGAGGGTGGGTATCATGCTGGAAGTGTGGGACCTTGTGAAGCTGGGTAGTGAATCAGGGACTGGCAAGAGATGGATCTCAATGCTGAGCAGGTTTTCAGCAGGCAAGATAGCCAGAGAAACCTGTTCCAACAGCAAGTGGCAGAGAACCTGACTCTAACTGGCAGGGTCTGCAGGGACCTTATCTCACATAGCTAGAAGTCCAGGGGTCAGTCAGAAGTCCAGAGGTCAGTCAGCTAGAACTCCAGAGGTCAACCACCTTCTGGGTGGTTGAAAGTTGCCAAGGGATAGGATAGTGAAAAGATGTTGTACTTTGGTGGCTCTTGCAGGCTCAGGAACACCCTGTCCCTGCCACAAGCTCATCTTGCTCCCCAAAGTAAGTGATTTTTTTTCTATGAAATTTTTATTGAGAGGTGAAGGGAAATGAAATCAATACAAAGGGTGTTAAAAGTGTGCATGAACAGTGGCTTACAAATAGAATTTGCTGGCACTGTTCTGTTTTTTTGTCAACCTGAGAACACACATCCCCAACCCTGCAGCCCACCCCAAGACTGTTAACTTCAGATAAGTTTTGCATTCCTCAGTTCTTTGGGGACTGACCTGCTAGTACCTGATCCAGATGGGGACCCAAACTAGGCATCTGAGGCAGCCTGTGCCACACTCTATTCCCACCTGGCAGGTCTTGCAGTCAATGAAAAAGGCACTTCCTAGCTGACCTTCAGGATTATTTTCATAGGCTTCCAGCCTGTCTCTTAAATATCTCCTTGGTTTCAAGCCTGTGAAAGAACATACTTTTGTCCTGGCTCGTTTTAAGTCAACGTTTGTTTGAGGTATTCACTAACCAGCTGCTATGGCCAGTTCTTCACTCTAGAAAGAGTTTATGTACCTGTGTTAATCCATTTTCTGTTGTTATAATTGAAAACATAAGACTGGATAAAGAAAATAGATTTATATCGGGAACTCCGGCCGTAGCTTACTGGCAGAGCACTTGCCTACCATGTGTGAGGTACTGGGTTTGATCCTCAGCACCACATTACAAAAATAAACAAACAAAATAAAGGCATTCTGTCCATCTACAACTACAAAAAAAAAATTTAAAAAAAGATTTATATCTTAACAGTTCTGGAAGCTAGAAGCCCAAGGTCAAGGGACCACATCTGGTGAGAGCCTTCTTAGAGCATCACATGGTGAGGCTGGTTCATACAAGAGACAAGAACCAAATTAGCTTTTTTTTTTTTTTTTTTTTTTTTTTTTTTTTGTACCAGGGTTTGAACTCAGGGGCACTTGACTACTGGGCCACATCCCCAGCCCTTTTTTGTATTTTATTAGAGTCAGGGTCTCACTGAGTTGCTAAGTGCCTCACCATTGCTGAGGCTGGCTTTGAACTCACAATCCTCCTGTCTCAGCCTCCCAAGTGCTGGGATTACAGGTGTGCACCAATGCACCCGGCTGCAAATTAGCTTTTATAACAGACCCACTCTCAAGATAACCCACTAACACAATAATCCACGAATGGATTAATCCGTTCATAAGGGCAGAGCCTTCATGACCTAATCACTTTTTAAAGGTCCCACCTGATCCCATGTGGTCCCATCTTTTAATACTTTATAATTGGTATTAAATGTCAACATGAGTTTGGTGGGGACATTCAAACCATAGCAGTACCTCTCACGCTTTGTCTCTGTGGTCTTGATGGTGACACCATCTTTCCTTTTTGCCCATGTTAGTTATATTATTTCCTCCAAGTAAAACCCCCTCTTCATGAGTTTAAAGTCTCTTTGTTGAATGATCCACTAGGTTGTTTATTTCTGCCTGAGGGAGATTCCAACTCTTGACTCACTTGCAGGATAACATGATTGTCAAATCCCAGCCCAGTCTGGCCACCTCTCTACAGCATGCTGTAGCACTGACTCCATCTGTGATGGTCCTCAGGGATGACAGAGGTCCCTTTTTAAGTGTTACCTTTCAGAAATTAATTGCTAAATTTCGCAGTAACAGAACTATATTACTTGAACAGTACCCAAACCAGACATGATCCCATCCCATCCATTCATTGGATGAAGGCATCCAACACATATTTGTTGAGAATATACAACATGACCAGATACTGGTCTAGTTGCTCCTTATCCATCTACTTATGAGAAAAACAGCCCCCATGGAGCTTCCAGCCTACTGAGGGAAGCAGGCAATGAATAAGTTAGTGATATAGTACATTCTGGATGGTAATAGATGTAGGATAAAAATCTGAAACAAGAAAAGATGTGAGACGTGGGATGGGTGGGTGCAGAAGTTTTGAGAAGGTGGTCAGAGACCAGCACTCTCTTGCTTTGGGTTGAAGCCCACTTTGTGGTTGTTGCTATTCCTATTATGTATGCTGTTGTTTAATTGATGACCGACCAACAGTTTTAATGGAAAAAAAAAGTTACCATTCTCTATCCCAGTTGTTATCAACTTTGCATTTGAGTCACTTGTGAAGTTTTTTAAAGAAATACTAATAAATATTAATGTCTTAGAAATTTGTACTTAATTGATCATCAGTGGAACTATCATACCAGTATTTTTAAAAAGCTCTTTTCATTAATTCTAATGTGTAATCAAGGTCAATGATTCTGCTTTGCCACACAGAGATGGGAGAATATGTGAAAACCAGACTCCAAGAACTGGTTGCTAGCATTTCTGTGTAACAGGCAATGAAGAATCCTAGTCAACATCATGTGACAGCTTCCTTATTGTTCTTTAACCCTCAAAATTCTTTCTCTCTCTCTGGCAAACTAGGGACCTGCACATTATGGGCAAGTGCTTTGCTACTGAGCTTCACCCCCAGCCTTATCCTCAAAGATCCTTAAGGAAAACAATTCCCATCACCAGGTGTGACAGATCTCTTGTCATTACTCTGTCAAGTGAATGGCATAAAAAAATAAGAAGGGGAAAGGAAGTTTCCATGACCTATGCATTAAGTGGGCAGAGCAAAATAAGATGGGAAAGGAGTTTCCATGACATATGTATTAAGTATTTTTAAATGACTTTATCACAATCTGTAAGTCATGCCTTTTCAAGTCTCCTTAAAACAAAAATTGTCCTGCCTATCAGCACTTTATATAGCCCATTTCCCCTCCTATCTTGCGAATAGAAACAATGACATCCATCAAATATTAGTCTCAAAAGTATAGCTAATGTACTTGGCAATTGATGGGGGAATCTTTCAAAACTCATCTTCACATTCCAAGATTTGTTTCTCCAAGGAAAGAGAACCCGGATGGTTTCATGAAGGGAGTAAGGAAGAGAATAGCACAAGAGCTTAGCCTTCCTTCTCTGGTTCCAGCCACATGATTTCAGCTGAGGATCTTATTTTTCCCTTACCACGGACATCATCAAAAGATGCCTGCTTCAGGGAATTCTCAGTTGTGTTATCTTCTCTTTGTTGTTGGAAATGTTTTCCTCTTGGTCATCACTACATGACAGTGCAGTTTTGAGGTCTTATTCACATTTCCCCATCTCCTTGCAGAAGTCATTAGGCAGTGTTTTTTTTTTTTAAAACAAAACAAAACAAACAACACACACACACACACCCTAGTAATTGCCCTCTCACTCTCTCAACTTCTCAACTTCAGGGAAATTTTAACCTTGTCTTATTAATTCCTTGAATAGTTTATCAGTCACTGTTCTCCATGAAATAGTGTCGCTGCCTGAAGCGGAAGTCGCTTGGAGCAGCGAACGCCACAGGAAAATTCGGAGGCAGGATGAAAATGAAAAAAGGTCTTTTATTCTTCTCCTCTCTCCAGCTCCAGCAATCACTCCAAATGCTCTAACTCCAACCACCACCTTCTTCTTCCCCACACACACTAACGAACCTCACCCAGTTATATACATATAGCTTTAACAAGGACACGTGCTTACAGCTCGAGCTTACAGGTGCGTCACGCAGTGTTCACGGGCATACAAAGATTTTTTGAATAATGTATTAATATCAGGTGGAAACTAGAACATCTTTTATGGCTCTCAGCTAACCGCAATCTTTAGCTATCTCCTTGATTATAGGCTCCTTCATTTCCCCCTTTTAGTTTTAAAAGAGGGGATGTTCTAGGACGTCCATGTGCAACCGACATTCTTACCCGTCATGGGAGTCTAGGCTGTCCTGACTCCTGGCTTAGGTTGACATGCCGGCCACATTAGACTGTCCCGTGCGACTGTGCCGTGTCTTAGGTTGTCCCCTTCTGGGGATCTTACCCGTCATAGGCTAACCAGCCATCCAATAGAGCCCTTCAGGATCGACTGTGTGTTGACTAACAGCCGTCCAATTTTTAGGAGATGCTGCGGCTTTAAGGCGGCAAGCCTACTGCTGACGAGCCAAGTTTCCATAGCATATCAAGTTCTTTAAGCGAATCAGCTGCCCTTAGTTTCATCAAGTAACGCACTGAGTTCTCTTAGACAAATACCCGCAAGGCATTGTCCCGTAATGTCCCAAAATAATGGAAAATCAAAATGTCCATAAGTTATAACACATAGATTCAGGAGGCCCCATGCATGCAGAGCAGAGGCCACACTGCTGGTGAGGTTGTTGATGCTTGAGCAGCAGGGATGCTTGCAGCGACCGCGGTCCCTGCAGTTGTAGCAGCAGCCGTCTTTTTTATGTCTAGACATTTCTACCGGCAAATCTTCAGGGCCCGCTACCTAAAAATTCAAGCATCCATTATTAAGGGAAAGGCAGTGCTATTCCAGCACTGAGATCAAAAGGTGAGCTGTCAAACTAAAAAAAGAATTATTAGAGTAGAAAATAAAAGTTGATCTCTGCTCACACACATTGCTGCTTAAGCTCCCACAAACATAAGCTGGCAAAATATCACATTCAGAAATAATCAAAGAGAAACTGAGGGTGTTTACTGCATTAAAGATAAAGAAAAGCTAAAGGCATTTTGGAAAAATAATTTGTTAGCTGGAATCCTCGAGTCTCTATATACACAGCAATCCTATACCTGTTGAAATAATTCAAATTAATCAGCTACTAAACAAATGAAGTCAATAACAAATAAATGATCCTCTGTCGGAACACCAAAATATCAGGTTATACAACATTAAACATATTCACAGCTGAAGAGAAGTCCCGGAGACAACTATAAATCAAAATTGATTATCATTATAATTGATTATCTAATTAAAATATTCTGAACTTATATAAATATCTATTTATCTATCTATCTATTGATTATCAAATTAGAATATTCTAAGCTTAAATGAATTAATGTTATTTGTTATTTGGATCTATATCTATCTACCTTTTTTTTTTTTTTTTTTAAACGCTTAATTATTTGTGACGTCACACTAGACAGACGCACATATAAACATATTTGTGACATCACATTAACATGAAATTTAGACAAATGCACAGACATAAAGACATATATAAGAGAAAAAAAAAATTACAATTGTGTATACACTGAAGAGAGATCTTCTTGTCCCGGCCGGGAAGAATGAAATTTAAGTTGTAAATTTAATGGAGAACTCTTTTAAGGGAATCACTCCATACCTTCATTTTGGTCCTCTTGATTTTGTACTTGTTTATTCAATCTAGACTCCTCAATAACTTCTTCTTGATCCTTTTGACTTTGTACCTGCTTTATCAATCTAGATGGTATCCATATTGGAGAGGATTCGTGCTTTGGAAAAACACAAACAGATCCTCTCCCCCAAATTAATACTGGGTCTGGACCCTTCCATGTACCTGAGAGAACATCCTTCCAGTAAACCAAAGGTTTATGTTGTTGGTGTGGGTTCCAGTGTCTATCTCCAGCCGAATGTCCATTAGAATCTAAAGTTAAGAAATTTAGGGTAAACAGGGCAACTGCCAATCTGTCCTTAGGATTTTTCCAGTTTCCATCTTTTTGCTTTAGTAACATATTTTTAAGTGTCCGATTTGCTCTTTCAATTATTCCTTGTCCCTGAGGATTATAAGCGATACCTGTTTTGTGGATAATATTGAACTTTGTACAAAATTGTTTGAAGGATGTGGATGTATATGCAGGGCCATTATCTGTTTTAAGCATTTTGGGGATGCCCAATGCAGCAAAAGCTTGCAGACAATGAGATATAGTATCTTTAACTTTTTCTCCGGAATGTAAAGAAGCAAAAATCATGCCTGAGCATGTATCTATGGTGACATGAATAAATCGTAATTTTCCAAAACTTGGCTCATGTGTGACATCCATCTGCCACAAATGATTGGGCATCAAACCTCGTGGGTTAACCCCATAATGTGGATTGGGCAAAAGTGTTACACAAGATGGACATTCTTTTACAATTCTACGAGCTTGTTCTTTTGTGATTTTAAATTTTTTGTCTTAAGGTAGTGCTGTTAACGTGGAACTGGGAATGAAATAAAGTAGCTTGTTGTACTGTAGTAAATATAAATATTGTTTTAGTGAGGGCGTCAGCTTTTTGATTACCTTCATGGAGAGGACCAGGCAGATTAGTGTGAGCTCTTATGTGACCTATAAATAAAGGTTCTTTTCGTTGCCATAGGAGATTTTGGATTTGAGAAAACAATTTAAAAGCTGGAGTATGTGGTGCTATTGGACCTGCTAGCTCCAATTTTGGGACAGCATGTACAATATAATGGCTGTCTGAAAAAATATTCATAGGCTGTTCTTTAAAATTTTCCAGAGCTATTATTATAGCTTCAAGTTCTACTAATTGAGCTGATTTTTGATTAGTGATATGAATCATTTTTTCATTTTGAGTGACTACTGCAGCAGTACCGTTAGAGGATCCATCTGTAAATACATTAAATGCTTTAGGAATGGGTTGATTTTTTATTACCTGTGGGAATATGATAGGATGATTGATACAAAAGGACAGTATAGGAGATTTAGGAATATGATTGTCAAAATTTGCAGAAGTAGAGCATCTAGCTACAGCCCAATCATTATCATTGAAGCACAAATATTCAACCTGTGACGATGAATAAGGAGTAATAATAGTAGCGGGATGAATTCCAAATATTTTAGTAGAGGTTTTAAGTCCTTGAAGAATAAGTTTAGCCACCATGGAGGTATAAGACTCAATTGTACTTTTAGGAGAGACAGGCAAATGTATCCATAATATAGGTCCCTGTTGCCAAAATACTCCTGTTGGAGTATATTGTGAAGGAATAATAATCAATATTAGTGGTTGTGCAAAATCAAATCTATCGCAATGGGATCTTTCAATGGCCTGTTCTACTAATTTTAGAGCTCTCCTGGCCTCAGGAGTTAATGTTCGAGGTGAGGATGGGTCAGGGTTCCCACGAAGGATGTCAAATAAGGGTTTTAATTGTCCAGTAGTGAGGCTTAGTGTAGGGCGAAGCCAATTAATGTCACCCAGTAATTTTTGGAAATCATTGAGGGTGGTCAAATGTTCTTTACTTATTAGAATTTTTGGGGGTTTAACAAAAGTATCCATGATTTTAAAGCCTAAATATAGTATAGGTGATCGGCTTTGAACTTTTTCTTCTGCTATATATAATCCATATTTTTTTAGATTTTTTGTTATTTCACTAAATATATTAAATAAGATTTGTTGATTAGGGTGAGCTAATAAAACATCGTCCATGTAGTGTAGACACATAAGGTCTTGATATTTGTTTTTAATGGGCTGTATAGCTCTGTCCACATATAGTTGGCACAGTGTAGGGCTATTTGCCATTCCCTGCGGCAATACTTTCCAATGATATCTTTTATCAGGGCCATTATTATTAATAGAAGGAATTGAAAAAGCAAACCTGGGGGCATCCAGAGGATGTAGGGGAATGGAAAAGAAACAGTCCTTTATATCAAGGGTTATAAGGTAATAGTTTTTTGGAATAGCTACAGGATTAGGAAGTCCAGGTTGAGTAGGGCCCATAATTTGCATTGTTTTGTTAATTTGTCTTAGATCTTGTAATAGTCTCCATTTTCCTGATTTTTTCTTAATTACAAATATGGGAGAATTCCAGGGAGAGGTGGAAGGCTCTATGTGTCCTGCTTCTAATTGTTCTTTAATTAATTGATGGGCCGCTTGCAATTTTTCTTTGGATAGGGGCCACTGAGGGACCCAAACTGGCTTATTAGAGAGCCATGGTATTTTTAAAATTGTTTTCTCAGTGGCCCCTAGAAAAAATGTCCTTTGCCTTTTTTATTATGAGTAGGATTTTTATTCTTAACACCTGCAGGCTTGGTCGCTAGGTGTAGCCCCATTTGATGTAAGATATCTCTTCCCCATAGGGTAACTGGCAAGCTGTTTAAAACATAGGGTTTGAATGTTCCTGTATGGCCTTCATTGTCTTGCCAATTTAAGATTACAGCACTTTGAGCTGGGGTATTACTGTATCCCAAGCCTCTTAAACTGGTTGAGGCTTTCTGTAGAGGCCAGTGCTTAGGCCATTGTTGTAGATTTATGATGGAAGAGTCAGCTCCTGTATCAATCAGCCCCTCCATCTCTATACCTTGAATTTTTAATTTGCACATAGGCCTCCGTGAACAGTCCTGGACCCAGAAAGCCATAGGTCCTGAACCAGTGGAACCGAATGCTCTGCTATTTCTATTTTGTGGCATGCTTTTAAAAGAATTATGGAGACTGGGAATGAGGAGCAGCTGTGCGATTCTGTCTCCTTGATTTACGGAGATGATGCCCCTGTGTGTACTTAGCATTATTTTAATCTCTCCATTATAATCTGAATCAATAACCCCTGGTATAACATTAAAGCCTAATAAACTTTTGGAACTACGCCCAAGGATTAGTCCCACAGTTCCTGAAGGGAGAGGTCCCCTGATTCCCGTAGGAATCAGCTGAACCCCCATTTCAGGTGTCAGGACCATCCGGGCAGTAGAACAGAGATCTAATCCTGCACTTCCTCTTGTCCCTCTGATAAGGGAGTTAATGGGTAGGAGGGACTGTGACGAGGAATCATTTGAATCTGAGGGCCTTCCTCCTCTAGTGCCTCGTACATTTGTGGGCCCCGGGGCATTGGGCCCCGTGCCCCGTTTTTTGAAATCCTTGATAAATCATTTCCATATATATCATATCTAGAATGGCATTGATTGGCCCAATGTATACCTTTTTTGCATCTGGGGCATCGGCCTGGAGCACGGTATGAATTTGATTTTATTACCCTTGGGGGATATTGCTTAGCATATCTTGGTTGATTATAATAATTTTGTCTGGAATATCCTGTTCTAGGTTGAATCCTTTGGGAATTTTGAGGGGAGGAATTTTTCATCACTGCAGCAATTACGTTGCCTGTGATAACAGCCTCATTAATGTCTTTGCACAGTCTGATATAAATTGATAAGTCTTTTTTACTTCTCCATGGCCTTATTGCATCCTGGCAATATTTATTAGCGTTCTCGTATGCTAATTGGATAACTAGGGGCATAGCTTGCTCGACTTCTCCAAAAACTCTAGATGTTGTTTTTAAGAGCCTATCTACAAAATCAGCGTAAGGTTCGTTAGGCCCTTGTATAACTTTTGATAGGCTGCCTTGCAGATCCCCTGTGCCTGAGATTGTCTTCCAGGCTTTCACAGCTGCAGTGTGTATCTGGGCATACACACCTGGATCGTATTGTAGCTGATTTTGTAGTTCGGCGAACTCACCCTCCCCTGTGAGCATATCTATATTGCGTTGAGGGAAACCTGCTGCAGCATTTCTCTTTGCTATTTCTGAACAAAGTTCCTGGAATTGAGTTTTCCAGATTAGGTATTGTCCCCCACTTAGTACCGCTCTGCATAGACTTTTCCAATCTGAGGGGGCTAAGGTTAGGGTGTTAAGTGACTCTATCATACTTAATGTGAACGGAGCTTGAGGCCCATAGGTCATTACCGCCTCTTTAAAATTCTTTATTGTTTTAAAGTCTAGGAACTCGTGATATCTTTGTCCCTGTTCATTTTGAAATACTGGCAGTTCTAGGTGCTCCTGCGGTCTATGTTGTTCGAGAGCGTATAAGCGCTCTGAAAGGCCGCCAATTTCTACCTCAAGGGCACGTACACTCTGATCAATACTCTTTATTGTTTCTGTTAGGGATTCTATCCATGAAGGAGCAGAGGGCGCTAGTGGTTCCTCTATTTGATGGTCTTTTCTCTTTTTTAATTTCTTTTTGTTCTTTTTATTGGCGACTGTGCTCTCCGAATCGCTTTTTGATTCCTCTTCACTACTAGCTTCATAATTCCTAACCGGCTCAGTAGAGGAGACTGTACTTTCATGGTTTGGCTCCTTGTTACTATTATTACTTTCACTAGTATCCTGAGTTTCAGTTTCTAAGGAGAGTACATACTCCTCAGCTAATTTTATTAAGCTTCTGATGGCTTTTGCAGATCTTACTTTTGAATTTACATTTCTACTCTCCTTGCTGGTCTCCACTGAGTCAGAGGATATGCTTTCTTGTTCACTTTTCTCACTATCCTCTGAGTTCTCAATATCAAAAATTTCATTCATGGCTTTTATAAACCGACTTTTTGTTATATTTGCTCCCATCTTTTTAAATTTTCTTTTTTCTTACCTTGCCGCCGAATTCCCCGTACGGGCCGCCACCTGTCGCTGCCTGAAGCGGAAGTCGCTTGGAGCAGCGAACGCCACAGGAAAATTCGGAGGCAGGATGAAAATGAAAAAAGGTCTTTTATTCTTCTCCTCTCTCCAGCTCCAGCAATCACTCCAAATGCTCTAACTCCAACCACCACCTTCTTCTTCCCCACACACACTAACGAACCTCACCCAGTTATATACATATAGCTTTAACAAGGACACGTGCTTACAGCTCGAGCTTACAGGTGCGTCACGCAGTGTTCACGGGCATACAAAGATTCTTTGAATAATGTATTAATATCAGGTGGAAACTAGAACATCTTTTATGGCTCTCAGCTAACCGCAATCTTTAGCTATCTCCTTGATTATAGGCTCCTTCAAAATAGAACCAATAGAATGTGTATAGGTGCAAGTGTGTGTGTGTGTGTGTGTGTGAGAGAGAGAGAGAGAGAGAGAGAGAGAGAGAAGAGAAGAGAGAGAAAATATGTAAGAAATCAGTTCACACAATTATGGAGCTGATAAGCACCAAATCAACAGCCTGAACTCTCAGGCAGACTGTATACAAGGTGCTTTCATCTTTGGAAAACCGTAATCTTTGCTCTTAAAGCCTGTAATTGATTGGCTGAGTCCTATATTATTAAGGGTTTTCTCCTTTACTTAGAGTCAACTGATTGTACATGTCAACCACCTCTACAAAATACCTTCACAGTTGACATCCAAGACTATCAAGAGAGAAAAGAATCTTGAATTTTGGAGCTAGAAAATCTGGGCTCTAGTTTCTCATTAACTTGCTAAACACATATTGAGCCCATTTCTTAAATAATCAGAGCCCACTTTTACTCTTCTGAAAATTTGGGGATGGGGCAATAGAGAAGTTTCAAAGGCAGTAACGTCTGATTTGGCTCTAAAATTCTGAGTCTTTTGAAATAATTCAGTATCCTGAATATTTTTCCCCATCTTAAAAATTTACATGCTCTGTGTTAAAGATTTTCTGTTGGGGAGTCTCAGTGAGTGGTAGGTGTCCTCTGAGGAATAATGGATGAAAAGGGAATTTATGGAGTGGATTCCAGAAAGAACAGTTTTAAGGGGATTGATCAGAAGGATTTAAATTGAGGATAATGCTGTAGAATTGTGATTATAGATCCTTTGCTTGGGAGATCTCTGAGTTACTTTTGATTCCATTGCTAGTAGCTCTACCCTCCTAGACCTAACCCTGAACTGTTGCTAGTTTGTTCTTGCTCAAAAGAGATTTCTCTAGTAACACTTAATGATTGTAAGTTTAAGTTAGACCATGGCTTGTATTGAATATAACTTAGAAGTCAAGTCACAAAATCTATACGTTTGCTGATTTGCTTCAGATGGTTGGGTTCCAAGTCTCTATTTCTCTAAAATATGTTTTCCTTTGACAGTGAAAATGTTAGGTAAATTAAACTGCCACTGAAACAGTTCTGAATTCACGCCTTGACCTGGAAAGAAAAAATGACCTTAGATCTATAGTTAGGAATCAAATCCAAGCTTTCATGTACAGAAGTGTTTTTCGTTTTCCCCAGATCTCTATTTTATCTTTGACTGAATAATTTTAAAGGGGAGGAAATGGTGAATTTTCAATGGGTTGACATAAGAAAAAAATAAAACCATCCACATGGCTGCACACATACACAGCAGATGGATGGATCTGACAAGGGACACTTGTGTCCTAATGTCAGAGACTCCAACTCAAACAACTAAGTATAATTGTTTACTGAATTACAAACAAATAAGTATGAAATTATAGTGTTCCTTACTGAAAAGTCCAGAGTGGGGGCTGGTTTTATAAAGCAGTGTGATTCAGTGGCTCAAAGATGACACCAAAGACCAGCTCTTCCACGTAGCCTCTGCTTTCCCAGCATCAGCTCCTTTTAGATGGTGGCTCCATCATGGTGTATGTGGGTAACTGTGCTTGTGCATATGTATGTGTGTGTGTGTGCACGTGTGTGTACGTGTGTGCATAGGTGTGTGTGTGTGTCTGTGTGTGTGTGTGCACATTGGCATATGTCATCACTCTTTGTACCACATTTTTTATACTGTCATGAAGAGCTGTGATCAAGCCTCTCTTTCATTCCTTTTATTCTTTCTAAAAGACCTGAGCCATTGGGGAAATATCACTGGTCCTGTTGATAGCCCTTGACTTTCTCTAGGGGTGGAGTGGGGTGTAGGACGGGCCTGGAATTTTAGTCCAGGCCTTCTTCAGAGAGTCTGGCCCTTCCTGGTTGTCTTGTTCCTGCAGTTCTCAGAGCCATAGGCCAGCTTTTGAAGTAAATACTTTAATAGGGTCAGCTTTGTAGCTTGGGGGCACTTACACTCTATTGAAATTATGCTTGGGTTGATAAAAATCACCCATTCATAATATTTCTGTTATATAATGCACTATTTGAATGGATAAGTTTTCATGAGCCACCTCATCTTATGCTCATCAACAGATTCTGTCGCACAGAGATGTCCCTTCGACTACACAACAGTACTACACAAATGGCATAACTTCACTTCCTTTGGCATTTGCTGTTTATGTCCCACACTCAGATTCTTCTTATTCACAACCAAGGTGTACTAAAAGCTATATGTCTTTGTACCTGGATCAGGCCTGAGAGAAGAGGCAACACTCTGGTCTGCACTTTCTGCCAGTGCAATGGGAAAGGGAAGGCTATGAAGATAAAGGATGAAGAAGCAGCAAGGCTGGGTCCCTTCCAGGTTCTCTTTCCTTCCCCCTGGCAGGGTGGACCTGAGGGCCCCCTCTGAAGGAATGAGTGAGGAGCACAAGGGACAAACTCTGAAGCTATGGAGATCAGATGGGCAGTAGGTTGTGTCGCTTTGCCAGGTTTTGCTTTCCAGGTTGCAGCATAACAGGAAGGAAGGATGATAGCTGGCCTCAGACCAGAGTGAATGCATGGGTCAGCCTTCCTGCAGAAGCCCAGTGCTCAACAAATGTGATGCTGAAAAAACTGTGGGCTGGGGATGACATCAGTCCTAAATGGAAAAACCCTCTCTGACCCAGTAAGTCTCACAGTAGGAAACCAGTGGGTAGGCAGAGCCAGAGAGATGCCTCTTTTTCATCAAGCCTCTTTTTCATTCCTTTTATTCTTTCTAAAAGACCTGAGCCATTGGGGCAAGCTCACTGGTCCTGTTGACAGCCCTTGACTTTCTCTAGGGGTAGAGGAGGGGTATAGGATGGGCCTGGAATTCAGTCCAGGCCTTCTTTAGAGAGTCTGGCTCTTCCTGGTTGTCTTGTTCCTGCAGTTCTCAGAGCCATAGGCCAGCTTTTGAAGTAAATACTTTAATAGGGTCAGCTTTGTAGCTTGGGGGCACTTACACTCTATTGAAATTATGCTTGGGTTGATAAAAATCACCCATTCATAATATTTCTGTTATATAATGCACTATTTGAATGGATAAGTTTTCATGAGCCACCTCATCTTATGCTCATCAACAGATTCTGTCGCACAGAGATGTCCCTTCGACTACACAACAGTACTACACAAATGGCATAACTTCACTTCCTTTGGCATTTGCTGTTTATGTCCCACACTCAGATTCTTCTTATTCACAACCAAGGTGTACTAAAAGCTATATGTCTTTGTACCTGGATCAGGCCTGAGAGAAGAGGCAACACTCTGGTCTGCACTTTCTGCCAGTGCAATGGGAAAGGGAAGGCTATGAAGATAAAGGATGAAGAAGCAGCAAGGCTGGGTCCCTTCCAGGTTCTCTTTCCTTCCCCCTGGCAGGGTGGACCTGAGGGCCCCCTCTGAAGGAATGAGTGAGGAGCACAAGGGACAAACTCTGAAGCTATGGAGATCAGATGGGCAGTAGGTTGTGTCCCTTTGCCAGGTTTTGCTTTCCAGGTTGCAGCATAACAGGAAGGAAGGATGATAGCTGGCCTCAGACCAGAGTGAATGCATGGGTCAGCCTTCCTGCAGAAGCCCAGTGCTCAACAAATGTGATGCTGAAAAAACTGTGGGCTGGGGATGACATCAGTCCTAAATGGAAAAACCCTCTCTGACCCAGTAAGTCTCACAGTAGGAAACCAGTGGGTAGGCAGAGCCAGAGAGATGCCTCTTTTTCATCAAGCCTCTTTTTCATTCCTTTTATTCTTTCTAAAAGACCTGAGCCATTGGGGCAAGCTCACTGGTCCTGTTGACAGCCCTTGACTTTCTCTAGGGGTAGAGGAGGGGTATAGGATGGGCCTGGAATTCAGTCCAGGCCTTCTTTAGAGAGTCTGGCTCTTCCTGGTTGTCTTGTTCCTGCAGTTCTCAGAGCCATAGGCCAGGGCAGAGGAACACCCAGGATTGACTCTGGGGGTCAGCCTGGCAAGAACTAGAGAATTGTGAACATCCTAGAGCTTCTTACAGTTTTTCAAAGGATTATCATATAAAATCACTCTGCTTAGCCTGTGCCCTAGAACTCTGCCTAGTGCTTGGCATCCCAGAATTTTTCAAACTCTCCTTGTCCATGGCATTTCCCAGCCTAACTGGTCAGTTCAAACAGGGATGCAGAAGACAAGATGTGTTGTCAAAGTATATTCATTTCTATGCAGGACTAGAGCCAAGCATGGGAGTTAAAAAAAAAAAAAAAAATTGAATAGTTCCCCAAAATATCCTCTAGGTTTTTTTAAATTGTTTTTTTTTTTTTTAGTTGTTGATGGACACAATAGCATTATTTTACTTATTAATTTTTATGTGATGCTGAGAATCAAACCCAGTGCCTCACACATGCTAGTCAAGTGCTCTACCACTGAGCCACAACCCCAGTCCTGTCCTCTAGTTTTAATAGTAAAGATACTTCCTTTAGAAATTCACATTTGTGGCTTTGTTTGGGAATATCCTCTTGTTTGGGAAGGCTGGATTGGGATCTTTGTGTTTGGATTCAACCTCTCCCCAGGGATCCTAATACGGAAGGAAGAGATCAGATGTGCAGTCCCATCTGCACAGCTGGGACCAGTCCTCTTCCTCTCATTACCTAGCAGATGCCAACAGCGTATGGGGCCAGTCCCTTCACAGATGTGCTGACAGAGAAACAACGCCTGAGGCAGACCTACTCCTAATATTTGCAGGAGTGAAGTGAGAGTGAAAAGCTGAGTCCAGGCTCTCTGCCTGTGCCGTCCCTGATTACACGTTGCACCTCTAGGGGCTTCTGGCACATAATCAAGCATCCTTTAGCCTGCAGTTCCCACTTCTGTCTCTCTCTCTCCAAACAGCCACACTTTGAAGGCTGTTCCTGACCAGAGGTGTGCACACATGCTATGTGGTCCTTTAGGAGTACAATCTGGAGGGAGAAGGCCCCACCTAGGATAGATTGATCAGGAAATTTCAGGTCCCAAGTACCAAGGACATGGTCTAGAAGGGACAGAGGTGCTGGGTGGGCATATCCCCAGCCCCGAGGACTCCTGGTGTGGGTTCTCTCCAGCAAAGTGCTCTGGGTAGAGGTCCTGGCAACCTGAGTCTAGGGGCCAGATTCAGGGTCCTACAATTCCAGATGTGCCTGGTATGGTATCAGTAAAATCAGCATTCTACTATTTTGTATGTTAACGCTTTGCATAGACTTGAATGTTCTTATCTTTAATAGTTTTGCAGTGCCTTAAAAATGGGTTTCCAGGGAATTCTATTTTCATGCCTCTCCATTATGATGCAGCTCCCTTGGTGTCCACAGATGTCCTGTGTCCCAAGATTTGGCTCAGGCCACAGAATCACCCAAGGAGGATACACTTGGAAGAGTTTTGTGAATGAGAGCAACTCTAATTCCATATGAAAGGCCTTGGGATACTATGAATTGGTTTTCACCCTAGCTTTGCTTGCAGTTTGTTTTTCTGGCCCTTGGTGGCTTCTACGTGTTCTCCTTGTTTGAGTGGTTCACTCCCATCTTTCCATGTCCCCAGGTGAATGTTTTAGCCCTCATGCCCTGGTTCTTCAGGATGACCACACAGATGCCTCACCTGTGACTGGTCTCCTGGTGTTCCAGCTGGGATTTGGCCTTTCTTTTCTTCCCTCTTCCCCTTCTGAGATTTCATTCCCTTAAGGTCTGCCATCTGTGGATCTGTTAGTGGCTGTGCATATCTGCATTGTCATAGGTGGCTTTGGAATAATGCTTTATTGCAAAAAGCTGAATGCTAATAATTTTAGGAACTGCAGCAGGACAGCAGGGAGAATGTCATTGGGAAGGGTGGGCTCTTGGTGCCTTTCCCAGGATGGGGAGACCAGTGGTGAGACATTGTCTAGACAGAGTGACATGACCTAGAGCAACTTCTGTCCTCTGATTTACACATCCCTGGGAGGACCTCACAAGGAATGAAGGATGGACGCTATGCCTTGGTTCTCATAAGGCTGCTCTGTTACTCCTTTGACCAGGGAGTAAGGGGGCTGGAACCAGGGGAATCTATTACATGATAAAGTGTGTGTGTTACCAAACAGATGAACTCACAGACTTGCTTTGTTCAGCAGAGTAGGTTTTAACCAGGGAGAAGGGATAGGCCTTAGTAGATCAGATGCCAGGTTGATATAGAGGGCAAGGAGGGGATGTCAGGGAAGTGCCAGAATGTGAGGATCTCACTGGGGGTGCTGAACAAACAGCATATTGGAGCACGTGAGCAGGGAGAGACCTTCTCCCCACCTGCCACCCTTCAGAGTGTCACTCAGCTACCATGTCCTCAAACAAGCTGGCTCTTAAGTGGCTGAAAGATCACACAGTCTGGTCTTTTGTTTCTTCTTAATGGCATTTTTCCCTGGCTTACAAATACAACCATTCCACCTCAGTGATTCGTCCTTCCCAGAGCGCCTGCAGGACGCTGGTGCCAGGTCCTTGCAGCCCGGTAATACATCTCATCTGGCGCTAAACTCTGAGCACACCAGAGGACATGCAGGTGTGGACTGTGTGACAGGCATTTGGGATTCTCTTCTTGCTTTAAAGAAAAGTTATTCTAGATCCCAGAGGCATAACCAGATCTATTCTTACACCCTGGTTAGAGGAAGGACAGGGGTAAAATCCAGGCCAGCTGGCACTTGAGCAAGCAGGCCACATGTCCTCCCGGGACTGCTCAGGCTTTGTGGGCCCTGGAATTTTACCTGGTTTTCTTTGTGCTACATTTTAGTTAAATGTACATTGAAACCTTTGGGTATTGGCCAAGGTTTGTAATTGCAAGCAACAGAAATGGAGTCACCAGGGTGCTGGAGAATTAGGCTCTGTTCTAACATTGTGAAACAACACCCCAAGCTATCCTGTGAGTGCAGATACTGCAGCTGGATCCTCTGATTCTGCTGACTGGGGATATTAGTACTACTGCTGTTGCTGGCCCAGAAACACAAAATTGCTTCATGGCAACTGTTTCCAGTTCCATCTACCTTGAACTGCTAGTTTCCCATTCAGTGTCAGGGGAGGGGGTGCATCTTATTGTAGAAGTCAGGTTACAGCCAACAGATTAGATATAGGAAAGACTGGGATAATGAAATACTGATATCTTCAACAGCTGTAGTGGGAGGAAGGCTCTGCTCCTCCTGAAACTATAGGGAGGGATTCCTTAGAGATGGGAGGAAAGTTCAGGTACTGGGTGGTCAATAAGAATGATAGGTGCTGGGGTTGTGGCTCAGTGGTAGAGCACTTGCCTAGCACATGTGAGGCACTGGTTCGATCCCTAGCACCACATTAAAAAAAAATAAATAAACAAAATAAAGTTATTGTGTCCATCCACAACTAAAACTATTTGTATTAAAAAAAAAAAAAAGAATGATGGATGCCCTCTACCCTCTATTAGATCTAACCTTGACCCCTTGTATTGGTTCCCAGCTTGAGGACATTCATCTTCCAATGGACATTTATTGAGTAGTTATAAGAGCCAGACACTGTGATTACTTCTGAGAATGGTTCACTTCTCAGGAAGTCCATATTCCCCTTAGGAAGATGCTTGGGAAATTATGTGGAGAGTGATGTCAGATTTAGGAGAGAGAGGATATATTTGATTTGGGAAACACTGAGTTTGAGGTGCTTATGAGGTACCAGTGTAGAGAGAGCTGATAGGCAGAGGGAGATGTTGCCCCAATTTCAGGAAAGTAGATCAAGCTACAGAGAGAGGTTGGAAACCACCAATATCTGGTCATCTATGAAGTTGTAGAAGTGGTTGATATCACAAAGGGAGACTCTGTGGGGTGAGCAGAGGGGCCAAATGGGAAGGGTACCAAGTAGGCATGGGCCATTATCATCTATCAAACCATAGAGGGAGCCTGAGAGGGAACTGAGAAGGGTCAACTTCACGAAAGCAGGAAGAAAACCAGAGAGTGCAAAAAACTGAGGAACAGTTTTAGGAAAGAAGAAGTATAAATGTTAAGAAATGCAAGCCCTAAAAAGTGTGCGTTTTATTTTGGTAGAATGGTCATCGGTGACCTTTATGGAAATTGTTAAAATGAAGAGATGAGCAGGAAGTTTGCAGTTCATCAAGGAGAGAAGGCTTAGACAGTGGAGACAAAGGGAACACTTCTCAGGAAGTTTGATTATGAAGGAGGAGAAATTAAGCAGGGCAGAAGCTAAGGGGTGATTTAGAATCCAGCGAGGAATTGCTTAAATCTGACCATGATTTCCTTTCCAGACTTCTATTACCAGGATTAATTGCAGTATTTTGTGGGGATTTACATCACTATGTCTCTTAGTGGCTCTAGGATTAAAATGCCTACAACTCTTAAGTCCAGCATAAGGAAAACATCTCTTTCCTAGATGTTCTAGCAAAAGTGCTAGAACTTGAGTCATGTATCCAGACCTAAAACAATCCTTGTGGTCAGGAGTGAATGAAATAATTTTTATTCATTCATTAATTCATTCATAGTGAACACCTACTATGTGCTAGGTACTAAGTACTGAGGATGATTGGTCAGGCACACATCATATATTCTAGGGGTAAAATCTATTCTCTACCCAAACTCCATGGACTGAGATCTGACAAAGCGCCCCCAACATGCTATTACCAGAAGAAAACTGGATGGATCATAGGTGCTAGGCCAGCAAAACTACCTTGTCTTCTCCTATTAAATCTGTCCACAGAGCTTGCCCTTCCCTGTGGATTGGTACAGTTCCATGTCCTGGATCATTCCAGTTTCTCCAAACCCACCATTTACTTGGGCCTTTCTGACCAGGTCTGGAGGTAGGAAACCATGGCAGATTGGCACTCCTGCCATTGAGAAATGGGGACTCTTCCCCCTCCCTTTGAATCTGGGCCACTCTGTGATTGTGTTGAATAATAAGATATGATGGAAATAACACTCACTATTTTACTTCTGGGCCTAGCCTCTAGGCAGCTTTTAGGGGCCACCCACACCATGTCAAACGCATGAAAACCTGACACCACCATCCTGGGAAAGTTCTAGTTTGCAGGGAGGCATATGGGTGTGAGGATGAAGAAGCTATCCTAGAAGGAGATTCTTCAATCCCAGTCACCCCAGTTAACTTGATCAGAGTTAAAGAGTCCAGATGAGTGCTTTCCAAATTTCTGCCCTGCAAAACTGTGAGCAAGATAGTTGCCATTGGTCACTAAGTTGGGGGTTGCTTGTTATGCTGCAATAATAACCAGAACAGAGAGCAACTAGTACTATGATCAACTTGAACTTTTCACACTGGCCCAGTGGGCTCCATGCATTTGCTAGTTTTAACATCTGGACATCTGGCATTCACTAGTCCTACAGGTGGTCCTGCAGGTGCTACTGACCTCATTCTATATTTACCCGTCTAACCTCCTTTTTCAGATGGAGTGTGATGTGCTTCAGGTTACCCAGAAATAGGCAACTGCTGAGAATCCTCAGGGAATCTTTTGGAACAGAAAGGTCCCTGAGAGACCATATCATTTTTGTTGAGAAGATTCAGAGAGATGTAAGGAGGTCAGGGGACTTGGCTGTGGTCTGGAGGAAAAGCCTGGTCTGCCACTCAAATTGACCATCACCTACCTTACTTTCCAGTTAATAGCTGATCCTCTATGAATGGCTAGACTCTGTAGAGGCATGGAAAGTTTTTTGTTTTCTTTTCTAAAATACACCTTATCTGAGCTCTCACCCACAACAAATTTGTTATTCTGATTGCTTTATCTTATTTAATTTAAGACCATTTGAAGATACCCTGGGCTCTACAGTGAGCTGTGTATTCAGGTCTCTATTTAGCCACTTATTATTTTACCTTTGTGCCCTTGTGCAAGTTACTCAAATTTGCTGAATTTAAGTTTCCTTAGCTGTAGAATGGGAAACGTTCCTCCCTGGTTGCTGCACATTTGTATATGTAAATATTGTTACATTCCAAAGATATGGTGCCTCACAGTGCCAGTGCCTGGTGAATGTTCCACAGTGATGGCCATAGCTACCTCTGAGTGTCAGGGGAATGAAATGCACAGGGACAGAGTTTTTGTTCACAAATAGGTTTTATTAAAAGATATCCAACACACTTTATAACATCAACACCAGTTGGGGTGGGGGTGTGAATCTGCATTTTCAGATGGAGGGAAAAATAAACTGAATCACAGAGTTGGTGCCTTGTCAATGTTTAGCCAGTGAACTATTTAGGGAGCACAGCCCATGGGTAAGGGCAGGCCTGTGGAGAGTGCTTTCAGAGGGGCCTCTTGGTTGGGGAAGTTGCATTCACTGTAGAGCATTTCTCTGTGGAAAGAAAATGCTTTTTTTTTTGTTGACAGGAAATGCTTTTTTTCATTCTTCACCCTTCTCCTCTCTCTCTCTTCTACTTCCCTTTTCTCCCCACAGCATCTGACTCCAATTCTGTGATATATGAATAAAAGAGAAAACATATGAGCCAAACAAAAGGCCTCACTGTGAAGCAGACATGAATGGAGTCTCTTTGCTTTTTCTCAGAGCCTTGACAAGATCTCTGGCTTCATCATGCTCCAAGAATTTCTCTTGCCTCACTTGCTTTTTTACCTCCTTCATTTCTCCTTTATTTCCTTCTGTGTATTCACAAACTTTCCCCCTCCCTCATACCAGTGAGATCTGGTATGTGGTCTCTTCCCAGACTGCCAACAAGGCCACCTGGTATTGACTTCCTCTTTGAGTTAAGATGGTATTGTCAAGGCTCTGGTGGGTTCCTTGGCAGCTCCAAGGCACAACATTAACCTTGTGTCCTCTTGGCAGTATTTCACATTGCAGTCATTTAGACTCTATTTTTAGATGACCCTTTAAAAATTCTAGCAGTGACTCTCCTGAAATAATAATATATGTTTGTGAGTGGAAATAAATCCTAGTAATACTTACCTCTGGCTGGAGTTAAAATAAATTTTTGGAAATGACTAGTTAATGATTTATGATGTTTGTACTTAGTAAAGATTTTTGTGTATCTTGGACTTAGAAAATAGCATTGATTTATAGAGCCAGTGGAGGAGAATTGAGTGATAATGTGCTTCTTTAATAACAGACTTACTATGTTTTTATAAAGTATTATTTACTTTAGTGCAATAGGAAGTTGAAGAATATACAAATGAACAGAGTCTTATTATTCTATAAGAAAACTATTTCAAATAGTTAGGTTGGGGTACATTATTTATATCATCAGAGATCTGCTGAAAATAGGTTGACAATTGCTATCAAGATAGTGTTTAACTTTCATAACCAACACAGTAAAGCAATATTGAGCAAAAAGAAATGCTGGAGGCATCATAATACCTAATTTCAAATTATACTACAAGGCTACAGTGACAAAAATGGCGTGACACTGGCAAGAAACAGCTATGGACCAATGGAATAGAATAGAAAGCATGGAGACAAACCCACACAGTACAGTCACCTGATTTGTATCTGTTGGAGAAAAGACAGCCTTTTTTAAAAAATAGTGCTGAGAAAACTGGATGTCTATATGTGGAAGAATGAAACTGAATCCCTGTCTCTCACCCTACACTAAAGTCAACTCAAAGTGGAGCAAAGACCTACAAATTAGACCAGGAACTTTGCAACTGCTAGAAGAAAATACATGGGAAACACTCCAACATATAGATTCAGGCAACAACTTCCCAAAGAGGACTTCTAAAGCTCAGGAAATAATACCAAGAATTAATAAATGGGATGTCATCAAATTAAAAAGCTTCTGCACAAGAAAGGAAATAATTAATAGTGTGAAGAAAGAGCCTACAGAATGAAAGAAAATCTTTGCCAGCTACTCTTCTGAGAGAGTATTAACATCCAAAATATTTAAAGAACTCAAAAAACTCAACACCAAAATAAAACAACCCAATCAACAAATGGGTGAATGAACTAAACACTTCTCAAAAGAAATACAAATGGTAAACGGTTATATGAAAAAATGTTCAAAATCCCCTAGCAAATCAAAACTACACTGAGATTCTATCTCACTCCAATCAAAATGGCATTCATCAAGAATACAAATAGTAAGTGCTGGCAAAGATGTGAAGACAAAATAAATAATTATATACTGTTGGTGGAAATGTAAATTAGTATAGCCACTATGGAAATCAGTATGGAGGTTCCTTAAAAGACTAGAAATGGAACCACCATATACCTAGCTATACCATTTCTTGGTATTTGTCCAAGAACTAAAATAAGCATACTATAGGGATATGCACATGCCGATGTTTATAGCACATAATTCATAATAGCTAAGTTATGGAACCAGCCTAGGTGTCTGTCAACCAATGGATAAAGAAAATGGGGTTTATATACACAATGGAATTTTATTCAGCCATAAAGAACAAAATTATGTAATTTGCAGGAAAATGGATGGAACTGGAGAGCATCATGTTTAGTGAAACAAGACAGACTCAGAAAGATATTTGGAAGCTATACAGCAAAAAGGAAAAAAAGGGATCTCATGGAAATGGAAGGGAGACATACCAGGAAAGGGATCCAAGGGCAGGAGGAAGGGAGGGCAAGGTAAGGTACTAGTGGGGGTGAAACTGATCAAATTACATTATGTGCCTATACAAATATGCCACAATGGAACCCACTGTTCTGTATAATTAGCATCAATAAAATGTAATTCAGAGATTCAAAAATACAATAGAGCATGAATTTCAGTTTCTACATGTATTTTTCTTCAACTCTGTCTTGCTCTTGAAATGTGAACTTGATCCAATCACTTTCTTTCTGTGAGCTTGTTTCTTTACCCAAAACTAGAGAATGAACTTGTTGATCTCTCAGATCCCTTTGAGAGTGTCTGTTTAAAGGCTGACTGTCACAATATATTCTAGAGGTCTACATTGTTCTAGAGGCTTTGTCAAACAGAGAAATTTTTTCTTTGAGGATGGTCATCTTTGCTATATTCTCCTTCCCTTTCCCCCAGTCACCATAAATGAAACCTCCTGTGGAATTCATCGTATCTAAAATGCAATCAACTCCTGCTTTCCTCATAAGTTTCCTATAATAATAAGATAATAAATATGGTATGTGCTATATTTTATAATGTAAATATGATGATACATAATATGACATACATATTTATATATAAATTATCACTTTGAATCATACTCAAGTATTAGCTCTTGACCTTACTACATTTCCTAGAGAGGAACAAGAAATCCACTTAGTAAAGCAGGACAATCACAGATCTGTAGAAATGAACCATGAAAGGTGCTCTTGTTCAGAGAAGCTTTGCAGAACCTCAGCCCCTCCTTTTGTTTAAATTTTTTGGAAAGGAGTCTTCCCCCAATCCCTTATGAATGCATTCCAATACTTTATCCTCTTGCAATCTGGGAATTCTTCCTAGAACCTTCTGAAGCATACTGTCTTTTTCCCCAAATTTTCTTGCTAATCTTTTAATGATGTATTTCTGCAAAATGGATCTGGAATTTAAGTCCCTTTCTCCTTTACTGGGAGGACAGTGAAGTACTGAAGGACAGCTCTTCAGGAGTTGTCTTGCAGGCCATCAACCTGTTTTCAGTCAAGGATACTCTGAAATAGCTTCACCAGATAGATGAGTATCTGGCCTATCACAAAAGGCCATCAATTCTTGGAGAATCAATTCTACTTATTTTTCCCATCTGGATGCACAGGATGTCAGAGTGACTGAATTCTGAAATATAATCCAATTCTGCAATGGAAGCCTACCTCAAGACAGCAGGTGGGTGACATCTTGCTGGACACCAGCATGTGTGGCAGCCGTCACTGGCTGGCTCCAGACTTTGCTGACTTGGCAGGTTATTCTAGAACAGATGGGTTTCCTTGTGCTGCCAGAGGAGATCGTGTATATTAATTTCTTTCTTCAAATGATTTGTAAAATTGTACCTACTGCCTTTTACTACCAAGGCAACTGACAAATGAACTATTCAAAATCACAAAGCTGTAAGGAAATACCAAGGGCAATGTTTGGTTTATGGACTGGAATTGTCACTTGGCGTGGGGACAAGTCCTAAGCTTTGGTGCACAGGTCCTGCTAATTCTTACTCATCACTTTATGATCATTTAGTAGATGCTTCTCAATCTCGTTAGGTCAGGATGGGCCAATATCCAAGAAGTGTTCTTGGGTTCTAGCTTGTATGGGACAGCCTTGGTGTCAGTAAGCACACTGTTCATTACCACATAGGCTCTGCAGCCTTCCCTTTGGCCCATTACACCCACCATTGCTTATCAAATGATGACACAGTGGATCTTTGGCTCTCATATGGCAGGGCATTTATTTTCCTTGTTGTCTTAACATTTTCATCTCATTACAAATCCATTAGGGTTGTTTTCACTGGAGGAACCTTTACTGAAGGAAGTCCAAGTGTATGTGCTTAATCATATCTAGTCCTAAACTGATGTGGTCAAGGCAAGCAGTCCACTTATTCATTTCAGTGGCTCACATGATGACAACATTGGTTTGGCACTGGTTGTCCTCTCAAATTCTTCTCTAAATACTAGGTGACCAGAAACTCCTTTCAAGGGATGTTCACGGAAATTACATCCAAAGGATTTATGCAGGAAATATGGCCAAATTAGAAATCTGTTGAAGAAAATGTTGACAAGCTGTGTGCTTCTCTGGCAAGAATTTGAATTCTGGAGACAGACTTGAAGGTGAACATTGCCTCTGCTACTTACTCTCTTTTGATCTTGGGCAAGTCATATAGCCTCTGTGAGCCACAGATATCTTGTTGTTAAAAGGAAATCATAAAACTTGCCTCTTTGGGTTTTCAGGTAAATAAGTTAGATAATAGGAGCATATTATTATTTTTATGCACAGTAATTTATCTCATGATTAATATGGATGTTTCTCCAGTGCTGTGTGTATCTATTCAAACCTTTTCAGAGATCAACAATACACATATATCATTTGCCAGTGTAGCTTTCTAGTTGTGACAGACTATTGTCACTCTACCATGCATTTATAAACTAGTTTGTTGTCATAGGTAAGGCAATACCATCCTGCTAGATATCATTTCCACTTAACATAACTTCAGTCAGGTTTATCTGAAACTTGATGACTTTTTGTTAACAAATACAGCATGATCTTTGCTTATGATTCTAACAAAACTGAAATAAAATGTGATGTCTGTTGACATAACCAATTCAGAAACATTATATTAACTCTGGGGCTATTTGATTTTGAAAGGTTGGGAGAGGTTGGTTAATATACCATAGCTTATGTTATTTTCTGTGATGGAAGTTATAGTGATGGCTGAGAAGAGTTCAAATGCTGTATATGATTTGAAAATTTTACTCTGTTTCTAAATATCTAATATTTATTACATATAAAATGTCATTATATATACTATATTATAGAATAATATTATTAATTGTTATATTTTAATATTATTGAATAATATTAATTATAACATAATATTATTGCACATACTTCCTATAAATTTGGACCTTACACACAGACTTTGTATATTTCCATCAGCAAGAGTCACATTTTGGATTGTGTCAATTATAATGTAGAATACCCAGTGTATTCTATTTTCATATTTGGAATATCATATTTGTATAGCACTTTACGGTTTAAAAAAAACTTTCACATACATTTGCTTCTCAAAACAATCCTCTAAAATAATCTAAGCAGATATTGTTATTCCTTTTTTGAAGATAAGCTACTTATTGGGGCTCTGGAAAATGAAATGACATCTAGTAAATGGCAAAGCCACCACTGAAAATAGCTCTTTGGACTGCTGGTCCAATCAATATTTTTCCACTACCCAGCACTGCCTCCCTGACAAGTTGATTAATTGTCAATCTCTGGGAGAGACTGGTTTATAGAGTGGAGAAATAGCTTCACTTCATTTCCTTGTTCCTGCTCATGGGATGTTTAGAGTATGGTCACTGCCTGTTGGACAATGTCTGTGAGGGATAGCTGTTGTAAGAAAATGAACCCGGAAAATCAATAGTGTGATTGAGGTGCAGAGAGAGAATTTATACTTAGGTCATTACATACTTTACCATAGAAACTGGGACACTCTAAGAACTAAAGGTGTTGTTGCTCACAGTTAAAATGAGATAGCAGGTGAAAAGTGGTGCTGTCCCAGGGAAAACGGATGTTTGGTCCTCCTATATATAGTAGTATTACAGGAGAGCAAATGGTAAAAAACAGACGCATATGCCCTGGGAAATTAAAAATAAATCCAGGGAGAATTACTGGCTCAATTCCTCTCCCCCTCTGGACTGGGAGCCCCATAAGCACAAATATCCTCTCCATTTTCAGTGCCTGGCACCTGGCAGGTGCTCAATAAATGAATCAGTGAATTTACTGATATTTAGATACCATTACCCCCATTTTGGATTTTTGCTTACATACCTGAAAATGATCAGGTTCAAGCAAAATTTGTAATGCCTGCCTGTAGCTACTGAACTTTCTTCCTGGCACCAGTGTCCCAAACATGTTGATAGTACCCATCCATCAGTCACTCAGGCCAGAAACTAGGGAGTCAGCTTTGGTCTCCTTCCTCTTCTCCCTCATTTTCCAAGTCAGGTGTCTCTTACATCTCTAAAATCTGTCCACTTTGCTCCATTCATGCTGCTATTGTTGTGGTCTAGAAAGGGTCATTATCTGTCCAGGTTTCCCTGGGATTGAGGGGTTAACCAGAACTTTCAGCACTATAGACAAAGTAGAGAGTTTGGTCACCCTAGGTCCAGGTCACGTGATCTTTTGTCAGGTCCACTGCAGTACCATCTTCAAAAGTAGTTTTATCCCCTACAATTCATTCCCATACTGTTTCCAGAAAAAAAAAAAAATCTTTGTGAATATTAATGAGATTATGTCATTGGTGAAAATTCTTCAATGAGTGTACCAACCTGCAGCATACCATCATGTTGCTCTGGCTCCCACCCACCCCTCAAACTTATCTTTTTGTTCCTTAAACACACCATCTTCTCTGCTCTGCAAGCCATCAGACATGAGGTTTCCCCTGGGTGCCTTGCATTGAATTCCTATTTTGGCATTCATTTTTCTTGTTATTGTACTGTTAGGGATTAAACCCAGAGCCTCATGCATGCTGGGCCTCAATCCACTATTTTAGCTTTTACAATCCAGCCCAAGAATAATATCTGTTGTGAGAGTCCCTGGGTTGTGATTGCTTCATCATAGAACAATGGTTTTCAGTCTTGGTTTCATGTTGGAACCACCTGCAGGATCTTTAAAATATCCTGAGGCATATACCGTATCGCAAATCAATTTAGTTCCTATCTCTGGATATGGAACCAGGCATCATAGTTTTTTAAATCTTCTCAGATGATTACTGTGCAGCCAAGACTGAGAACCATGAGTCTGTGGAAAATCTTCCCTGGTCCTATGACTCATTCTACTCCCCAAATCCCTGCTTTAATCCCTCCTGCCATATGCCTTATATATCTATCCCTTAGATGCTTATTCACACTACTTTTTGAGGGCAGGGACCCAGGCTAATCCATGATGCCTGGCACATAGCAAGGGTTTAATAAAAGTTAGTTGCAAATAACAATGACCTTGAACAATGTACGTTTCTTTTCTGGATCTCATTTTTGTTTTCTACAAAATGGGGATAAAAATATCTAATGTGAAGGGTTGAAGATTGAGCAGTTTATGTCATGTGCTCAGACTGTGCTTCACTTGCTGTTAGTTTGGTAGCAGTGAACAGTGGGCAGCGTTCCTTCCATTTCCATATTGTATTAGTCAGATTTTCATTATAATCAAATGCCTGAAGTAGATTACTTTATAGAGAAAGAAAGGTTCATTTTGGTTCATGGTTCTGGAGGTACAAGGTCCAAACAGAATGGTGCAGTTTCTTACAAGGGACCCTTGGGCTGTATCACATCGCGGTGGGAGCATGTACCTATCTCTGTCCATGTGGTCTCTCTTCCTCTCTTTATAAAGCTACCAGAATTTAATCATGGGGGCTTCATCCTAATGACCACATTTTATCACTTCCCAACTTCCCCACTCCACCCCAACACTATAGTCACATTAAATTTTAACCTTTTTAATACCATTAAGATAAGAGTTTTGTGTTTAAACTCCAGCATGAGTTTGGGGAGACAGATTATATCCAAACCACAACACTATCATGCCTGATTCTAAGTTTACACTCATCAAAAATAAGAGACAAAATTTACCTAGTATCAATGCCCACATGCTTTTCACACATGAGCAGAGAGGCTGAATTTAAATAGTGTTATAATGATAACTGGATATTTGGAGCATGTGTGTCTTCCCCAGCTGATGGCTTTGCAGGCCTGTTTGTGACTAAGACTTTTGTAAATTAATCAGTGTGCAGTAAGAGGGGAACAACACGACCTCCCAACCCACCATTCTGGTCTACAAGGAGACACTGGGGTGGAAAAGCAGTTGAAAAAGAGAAGGACAATATTTCTTAAGGCCGTTGGTGACAACAACCCATACATACTGGATTTCTGAGCCACTTGGAATCAATACCCTGGGGGCAGTTCTCCTTTCCATTTAATGTGTTCTATCTTATTTTTTTTTTCTCATTGATTTTTACCTTAAAATAGTAACCCATCTACTTCTGGCAATTAAAAAGACCACACACACACACACACACACACACACACACACACACCCACCACCACCATCACCATGCTGCTAAAGAAATTAATAACCAAAACAGGAAGAAGATAATTGTGGACTCTTTGTCAAGAAAGTTGATGGGCGGAAGTGAGTTTTTATCAATGGAAAAACTTTGACTAAATAAAATAATACAAATATATCCTTCAAATTGAAATAATCACTCAAGGCATGGCCTTGGCCGAGATCTCAGACCACCCACTAGCTCACAAACATTGTGTTGGCCAGACATTCCATTTTAGTTTTCAGGTTATTCAGTTGGTTTCCTTGCTCCACAAATATGAACAAGAGAAAGAGAAAACAAAAGAATGTGCTGATAGGGATTGCTGATGATTTGCATACGTAGCCAGGTCTTGGTTCCTTTGTTAGGATTTAAGAGTTTGTGTCTAGGGTGTTATTTCATTACTTTTGCACCTGCTTAGAACTTTTTTATTTACCCCAAACTTCCTGAAATCCCCCTTTTACTGCTTCTTACCTAAAATTAGGAAGTGAGGTGGGCTAGTAAAGCACAGAAATTTAGGTTAACCTTTTGATGTCTGTTGTGGGTTTTCTCAGAAGGAGAGGGGGAAGTGACTCAAGGAAAAGTGGCTGTTATTAAGTCATTTATACAGTGGACAACTGGTGCTTCATACCATGGGGAAACTATGGGAAGCACGTCAAATACATGCCTCAGAATTATCCTGCTGAAGAGTGAAGGAGTTGAGGTATGTATACACCAACTCCCAAGGGTCATCAGTTTAGTGCTGCTTCTTGGAGGTGTTAATTGCCTGGCATTTCCATCTGGTTGCCATCTTCCTCAACTCTAGAAGAAACCCAATGGCACAGACACATAACTGCAGATAGTTGAAAGTCCATTTTAGATCACACTGATAACAGTTAAGGTACTAGAGACACATGTTGGGGAATGTTACCAAAGTATGTACAGCACTGTGGTACTATTTCTAGAGCAATGCATATCTCTTAGAATATCAGAGAAGGGTGACAGTTCAAAGGATCCTGTATGAAGGAAGGCTCAAGAGAACAGCTCATAATTTGGGAAAAATGAGTCATTTAATCTGCACTGGTCTGTTTGGGTAGTGAGTACTTCTTGTGTAGGGTCAACCTGTTTGCAGGGTATTGGATCTGTAGGTGTCTAGCTGCCATGTGGCTAGACAGAGTTTCTAGGGGGAAACATGGCACTATTGTTCTTCATTTTGGAATATTGTCCCCCCAAAATTAGCCCTAGAGATCTGACAAACACCTGCCTGTCTTTTGGATTTGATTTTGTGTTGCCCTGTGCTGCAACTTCAGTCCTTCTTTCATCAAGCCTGGGACAGACCTCTTAACCAGTTGCATGTGTCTTGCACACAAACCAAACCTTTGATCCTGGTTGTAACAGGAAAAGCCTCCCACTTAGCATTATCATGTCTTCACTTCTCCCCACGTTTGAATGTTTTTATTCCCCCAATATGATGGTATAGGAGGTGGGCCTTTTGAAGGTATTAGGTTTATATGAGGTCATGTGGTAGAAACCCCATGATGGGATTAGGGTCTTTACAAGAAGAGACACTAGAAAGCTCAAACCCCCTTATCCCTTACCCCCTTGCAACATGAGGACCCATGAGAAGACAGCTAACTGCAAAGCAGAGAAGTGTTTTTCACCACATACTGGATCTGCTGGTACATGGATCTTGGACTTCCTAGCCTCTACAACTCTAATAAATGTTTATTGTTTAAGTCACCCAGTCTATGGTATATGTAGTCTAAACTGACTAAGATAGGAGCTTTGATTGAGTATAAAATCCAGAGTTCATAAACCTTGTATTCCCCATCTTGTCAATCCTTGTCAATCTCTCCATCCCCCTTTTGTTTTTCTCCTCCTCCTCCTCCTCCTCTTCCTACTCCTTCTACCCTTCTTCTTCTCCTCCTTCTTTGTCCTCTTCCTCTTCTTCTCTCTCTTTTCTTCTAGTATCTCTAATTACAAGTAGAGATTCTAGCCTCTAGAAAACTCAGCTAAGCTGCATGACCAGTCCCTGAGCCTGGCTCTGTAGGGAGGGGTAGATTGATGAGGGGGTGGAAGTCTCTCAAGTCTTCCTGCAGGCTCTTGGGTTTGCAAACTGAAAGCCCCACCCAAAGCCATCTGGTCCTCAGGTGCTGTTCTTCCCCTCTTCCCCATGCTGTTGGGTTTATTTTTGTGAAAATCTAAATCACATGTTTCTGTTTTAATTTACACCAAATTCAAAGCCATGTTGCTTCCTTGCAGCCTTTTGAAGTTATGGGAGCCGCATGGGTTGATTCCACAAATGTTTACTTTTGAGCCTTCATTCTCGTGAGCTTTAGTAATGTCCCTGTTTCATTTTCTTACAGTCAGTGACCCTGGAAGGGAAGAGACTGGAGTCTGGGACTCTAGGACCCATGTGTTTGGGGCCTGGGGACTTTTCCACTCTTAGGATGGGGATGGGCTTCTCTGTCTTCTCCTCCTCTGTCTTCTTCCAGGCCTCACTGTAACTTGGCTCCTGGCTATTTGTGTGAAGCTTGTTTGGGGCTAATTTTGATCCTTCTGGGAGGGTTCTGGTCTAAGCTTCTTGTGCTAGAGAATGTTTCTTTGCTAAAAATGAAATGGTGAGCACGTGCTCCAGATGACTGTTAGCACTGATCCATAGGATTCATAGCTGGGTTTGGTGTCACGCTAGTGGATAAGTCATTTGACTACATGGAAAATCTGCAAAATCAGGCTACCAGCTCTATGTGAACCCCAGGAGGCTAAGGATCACATATCATTTACCTTTATGTTCCACTGTGTCCAGACGGTACCTGCATACAGTACATACTTGATTGATGTATATTTAACCATTGGATGGGTGGCTATTTGGTAGGCAAGGGAAATCTACATAAACACATACGACTGTAAATATATTCATGCACATATTCATTCATGAAAACAGTAAGAGCGTTAATCTCTCAAAATAACATGTCCCTGTAAGCACAGGTTCTAAAGTGAGTGAAAGTATTTTTTTGTTTTGTGTTTAGACTTTCTCCCCCTGCTCCCCACACCAGAGTAAAGTGACTCTTGATTGTGTAAGTATTTAATGTTTGTCAATGTAAGAAAAGCTGAATTAAGGTAATGCTAGATCCTAAAACAAATATGCACAGAACTGTCAGAAATTTGACGCAAGAGAAATTTTTTTCTCACTCACATAATTGTCCTGGTGGGTGAAGAGATCAGTAGGGGACTAGTCTCCAGGATGATGGATTTTGCCATCTTCAATATGGGGCTTCCCAAATCTCACTGGAGGTTACATGTTTTCCAGACAAAATTTAAAAAGAGCATGGAGTAGCACCATGGAGTTTTATGAGCAACTTAAAGGGTGACATCACTTCCAAGGACATTCGGTTAGTTGAACTTGGTCACATGGAAGAACCCAGCTGCATGGAATATGGTCGTTTCCCAGCGACAATCCCGCCCATGGGAGGGAAGCATGAATTTTGGAGGACATCTGTTGGTCTCTCCCAAAAGTGCTAAAAAGGTTCATCTCAAATCCCAAAAGGGATGGCCAGGTGGGTCTCCACATCCAGCATTCAGAAGGCATAAAGGACAAAGGCTTCTGGGTGGACTGTCCCAGGCAGGGGCCACTCTTCCTTGGCCCAGCACCCCAACCTTATAAACACTGTCCAGCAGCACGGAACACAGTAATCCATATTTGGGGGCTGGGGGAGAAGTGTATATGTGTGGGACAGGAAAATGTCTTGTATTCTATATGTAATGCCCAGAGAACGGACCCCCCAAAGACCATCAAGGAATCCAGAGTATGTGCAAAAACAAAGAGCCTTTATTTGGGCTTCAGCTTGAACTCTCAGACCTCACCAACACAGTGGATCCATACCGAGAGTCCGGAACCTAGGAGGGGCAAGTCTTTTATTGGAGTAGAAGCAAGGAGATGGAGGGGGTTTACATGATTGGCCATCTTTACAGTTAGGGTGTCTTGTCACATTGCAGTTGGCCAGGGGAGCCCGCGCACGTCAAGCACATTTTAAATTGATTGGGGAATAACTAAGGGGGTTCTCATTGGTGGAGGCTGTCCTCAGAGCAATGGAACGCGCCGACTGTTACTCAAGCTCACTGCAGGGTCCTGCTTTTACCTTATAAGGTCTTATTGTGCATGGGCTGACTTAACATGCTGGGCTTGTTCTCTCCTTGTCCCCTGTGACCGGAGACTTGTAACAGCTTGAGGCTGATAAAATGGAGGCAGCTGATTACGAAATGGAGTCACAGCAGTTTGACTCCTATTATCTTTAAGCCAAGCATTTTACAGAAGCAAAAAGAAGAGGTTAAACTAAAAAGAGGCATGGGGCTAAAAAGGGGGGTTCCATACTATATTCCTTTTAATAGAACTGAGAAGTATTGTATATAATGCATTACTTATAAAATTTTATTTCTAGGAAAAATGTAAGGTAGGGAAGATGTCAAGGATAAAGTCAAAATGCCGTGAGCCTAAATTTTGAAAATGATTCTCTTTATGTCTAAATTGATCTGTAACCGTGCAGATTTGGGTCTAGCTGAGCGTGTGATAGAAAGCATAACTGGCCAGGTGGCTGTTGTAGTGGTAGACCTTCCTCTCAGCTTTCTGAATGACTTATTCTTGTTCACACAGGTGCCAACCTCCAAAACATAAAACAGAGACACAAAGCTCACATGTGGCTAAGCCTCCTTGTAATAATGATTCTAATAAGGATGGGACCTCACTCTTATTGTGCTCTTTACCAAGTGCCAGGCACTAACTTAAGTGATTTACATGGATGAACTATTTGTATTTTCATAAGTTAGGTACTCAGACTCATTGTACAGAGGTGGAACTTTGAGGAACAGAGTGAGGAAGTAACTTGTGCTAGATCACAAAGCTAGGAAAATATGATGTCCCTCTCCATCCCCTTCCCATAAGTGACCAGGAAAGCACAACTATTGTCAGTTGCTGTGGGATACCAGGAAGAAGAGGCTCAAGCAGCAGCACTCACATGGCATTAATAAAACATAGACCTTCTTTCACCACATTTCATTTCTCTCTCCGTTCTTTTTCAGTTCTGGTACCACTTATGCTTCATACATGACAGAACATCCTAAATACCTTTCTAAGCAACTTTGCTACTTTATTCATTCTGAGGGAATGTGCTACTTATTGGGAAGAGATAAAATGCGGTTTGTTGTCATTCCATGGAAATAAAAGAAGAGATTAATTTAGAATAATAGGGGCAGGGACTGAACAATCTGTGGGTTAGGGCAGAGTGCAAAAGTGAATTCCTTTAATAACAAAATGCTGAACAACCTAGGAATAAAAGGAAACTTTTTATCAACAATGATAAAGAACATCTTTGAACTCCCATCTGACATCATGCTTAAGGATGAATGACTGAAAGTTTTCTCCCTAAGACAAGTAACAATATAAAAATGTCTAACCTTGCTAATTCTATTAGCATTGTACTGGGGCTCTAGACAGGACAATTTGGCAAAATAAATAAATAAATATCACCCATATTGAAAGGAGGAAGTAAAAGCATTCCCACTTGCAGATGACATGATCTTGTATATGAAAAATCTAAGGAACTCACTAAAAATTATTTGAAGTAATAAATGAGTTTAGTAAGGCTGCAAGTTTTAAGATCAACATATGAAAATCAATTGTATTTCTATACAACAACAAATTACAGTTGGTCCTCAGCATCTGTGAATTCTTGCTTTTTCTTTACAAATGTTCACAGCAGCTTTATTTGTGAAAACCAAAAGAGTTGAGACAACTCACTTATAAATAATGGAATAAATTTCACTATATCTATACAACAGAATCACCACTAAAAGTCACCAAGCAAAGGAAGACATGAATGATACGTATAACAAGGGAGGTGAATTTGAAACCATTATGTTATAAAGAAGCCAGACATTAAGCAGCCACCTGTATGATTCTGCTTATGTAAGAGTCTGGAAATGGCAAAACTAGAATGGTAGCAAGCCAGCCAGTGGTTGACAAAAGCAGAGGGTTGGGAGAGGGGAAGGACTTCAGAGGGAAATGAGGAACCATTTTGGGGTGATGGAAGTGTTCTGTATCCTGACTCTGTGTTTTGCATACAACTGCAGACACTTGTTAAAACTTGTTGAATGGCAGAATTTAATTATGTTCAGTTTATTGTACTTTAATTACACCCATTTAAGTCATGAGGATGGACTTGCTCTGTTCTGGTGCCCAAATCCTGATAGATAGTTTCCTGATTGAAGGAACACATGTAGAAGAGGCCACATGGTGAGACAGGAAGCAAGCCTGAACTACCTTTATAACAACCCATTAATTACTCACTTTTGCCAGTAAGCTCCTCCTTACTTTGCACTAGGCTCTACCTCTTAAAGTTTCCACCACCTCAACACTGCCACACTGGGTCCAAACTTCTAGCATGTGAAACACTGAGGGGTACACTCAAACCATATCCAAATTCATTCCAAAAGATCTGAGCTCCCACTACATGCCAGGTACTATCCAGCCCCTGGGTCATATTTCCAGAGACATGAGCTGGATTTTTTTGTGTGTGTGTTTTTTTAAACAAAGATGTTTTAGTCCTGAGCCATATTACTGGGAGTGGGTTTGTTGAGAATCGGACTTTCCTAGGAACATTCTTTTTTCTTTAACTTTTAAAAATGTGTTCTTCTTAGATATACATGACAGTAGAGTGTATTTTGATATGTTATACATACAAGGAGTATAACTTATTTGAATTAGGATTCCATTCTTGTGGTTGAACATGATGTGGAGTTGCATTTGTGGAGTATTCGTATATGAACATGGGAAAGTTATGTCCAATTCATTCTACTGTCTTTCCTATTCCCATCAGTATCTGTGGGTTCTACCTCCATGGATTCAACCAATGAAAGATAAAAAGTATAGATAGGCCTACAATAGTTGAGTCTGTACCAAACACATAAAGATGGTTTTTCTTGTCATTATTCTCTAAACAATACAGTACAGCCATGGTTTACATAGCATGCACATTGTATTATATATTATAAATAATCTACAGATGATTAGACTATATAGGAGGATGTTCTATGTGAATACTGCATCATTTAGTATCAGGGACTTGAGCACCTGAGAATTTTAGTATCCATAGGGGTTCCTGGAACCAATCCTCCCTGTGCACCAAGGACAGCTGTACTAGCATTTCTGTCTAGCATTTCTCTCCACAAAATATTTATGTTAGTTGAAATAATGTGAATGATTTGTTTTTAGATTCCCAATGAGGAGGGGAGAAGGAAACATTGAAAGCAGAATATTATTATATTATATTAAGACACTTATAAAAGCATTTCAATTTAATTAAAAATATGTCTTCCCAGAGGACAGTCCAATGAAGAAGGTTAGGATTCTTATTTTAGAGTTATCAAAATAAGATCAGTAGAGAATGTGTGCCTAACTGAAATTCCAAGGCCTGAACCCAGGCCTGTGTGTATGTTCCTAGTCCAGGGAAACCCAAATCAGTGGGCCACAGATCTTGTCCTGACCCCCTCATCTGACAGACAATGTACTGTCTGACTATGAAGGTACATCCTCTCTTACCACTAAGTGCATTTGATGGACAGGTAACGGGGGCAGTCCTGGATCCTGGGAAAGCCTGAACTCTGGTGTTAGTTTGCACCAACAGATATGACGTCAGGACTATTACTTCCTATTTTGAAGCTCTGTTTCTTCATCCATAGAAATAGGAATAAAATTTTTGACTCTTCTCACTTCTCAAAGTTATTGAGGATCAAAACTGGCAATGGCTGTAGAAATTGAGGCAGCCTGTACAAACCTAAGTTAGTAATATTAACAGTATCCTTCACTGACTGTAATAATCAGGGCCAGCATCTCCATAACATACTGTATGTTGTGCTGTTTTCTGACATCTTACATAACTATTTCACAAAAGATTATAGATATGCACCTTTTATATGAAAGGGTGAATGGAAAACCAGTTAAGCACCTGTTTACCACCAGATGCCAGTCATATTAGGGGCATTTCAATGTCAGGATGGGTGGTACCTTATTCTTAACTATCACTAATTCATGCTGCTATTGACTCTGCTGTGAAGTGGGTGATTGAAATGTATTTTTACTCTGCATTTTGGCAAAGACTTCCCAAGAACTAAACACTAAAACATGACTTTTCATTAGCTCTTCATTTCCTGTAAATCCATAAACCCATATTTCAGAAGTTTACTCAGGGCTGTAAGCAGAATCATGATCATCATTTGGAAATGTTGGAGCAGGGCATTCCAGTTGGTTAGCTATCTATTTCTGAGACTGTTCAGAGGGGTTTTGCTGAGTTCTGGCCCGGGCCTTAGCCAGAATTGCAAAGGAAACCACATACTCAAGGGCTTCTCAATATGAATAAAAATAATAGCTGTTGAGTTGCTGGGCACCTACCACTGTGCAAGTCAGTTTAAATAGTTTACTCTCAATAGAACTTTGCACAATGGCAACAACATCACCATTTATAGAGATAAAGAAACTGAGGAGAAGTTAAATGATTTGTTTGAGGAGGAGCCAAAATTCAAGTCCATGATCATTTGACAGCAGAACCAGTCCTCTTTCCACCTCACCCACCACTACCTGGCACCACTGTGAGCTCTCTCAGTACTGTTAAACCTTTATATGTATTAGTATCCACATATCAGAGAGAATATTTGGCCTTTGGTTTTTTTGGGATTGGCTTCTTTCACTTAGCATGGTAGTCTCCAGTCCTATCCTTTTACTGGTAAATGCCATAATTTCATTCCTTTTATTGGTGAGCAATATTCCATTATGCATATATACCACATTTTCTTTATCTATTCATGTGTTGAAGGGCACCTAGGTTTTTTCCATAAGGAAGGGAGGGAGTGGAAACAGGAAAGACAGTAGAATGAATAGGACGTATCTTTCTTATTTTTATATATGAACACATGACCTGTGAAACTCTACATCATGTACAACTGCCAAGGATGGGATCCTAATTAGAATGTTATACTCCATGTATGTATAACATGTCAAAATGCACTCTATTGTCATGTATATCTAAAAAGAACAACAAAAAAAACCTTCCTAGTCTCATCTTCTTGAGCCAGACTAAGGGACTCACTTTACACAAATAAATTGCAGTGGAATTATCAGTATGTCACTTCTGAAAAGCATGAATACTTTGCTCTCTTTGGATCACTTGCTTTGGGAGAAGCCAGCTGCCATGTCATGAGGACACTCAAGCAGCCTTATGAAGAGGCCCACATGGCAAGAAACTGGGCCTTCTGCTAATAGTCAGTGAGGAGCTGCCTGGTAAGTGAGCCATCTTGGAAATAGAGCCTACGGCCCAGTGGAGCCTTCAGATGACTGTAGTTCTGGCCAATATCTTGACCATAACCTCAGAAAAGACCCCAAGCTAGAACTGCTCAGCTAAGTGCTAGATGACCTACATAATATGCATGAGATAATAAATGTTTATTGTTGTTTTAAGCCATTATACTAGTGGTTCTGTAGAGAAACAGATATAGGATATAGATAGATAAGACAGGACTTATTATAGGAATTGGCTCACATGATCATGGAAGTCAAGAAGTCCAGCATTCTGCCATCTATACACTAGAGACCCAGGAGATAATGGTGTAATTCAGTCTAAGTCCAAAGATCTGAGAAACAGGAAAGCTGATATAACCCTCAGTCTGAGATCAAAGGCCTAAGAACCAGGAGATGGGAAGGCTCTAGTTTAAATCCCAGAGTTCAAAAGCCCAAGAGCCAAGGGTACTGATGTCTAGGGGCAGGAGAAGAAGAATGCCCCAACTCAAAAGAGGGAATAAATTTGCTTTTACTGTACTTTTATGTTCTATTCAAGCTCTCAAGGGATGGGATGATGCCCTCCTGTATGGGTGAGGGTCAGTCTTCTTCACTCAGTCTATTGATTCAAATGCTGATCTCTTTCAGAAATACCCTCACAGACACACCCAGGAATAATGTCTTGCCAGTTATCTGGCCCTGTCAAATGACACATAATATTCACCATCTCAGCCACTCAATTTTGGGGTAATTTGTTTCACATAATAGATATCCTATATAAACTCCTAAATTGATCTTCTAATTTTCTTATTTTACAGATATTTCTCTGTCATACTGCTTTATTTCTTGGGAGATTGCCTTGATTTTATCTTCTAGCTTCTATTAATTTGAGCAACCATATTTTTAATTTCTAAAAGTTCTTTCTTGATTTGATTTGTGTGTGCATTGTGTATTTGTTCTTGTTTTAAGGATCTTCTCCTTTCTCCCTGATGATGTTAATGACCTTTTAATATTTCTCCTTAACACTTTGTACTGTCTAATCCCTTTGAGTCCCTTTTTTTCCTTTTTCTCTCTCATGTTGGAAGCTCTCCTCAAACATCTGTGACCCTTACATTGTCAGTTCATGTTTAGAGGAGAGGCAGAAGAAAGGGGGTTGGAAACTCTCTTTAAGAGGGCTGGAGTGTGCCAACTCATGATTTCACTTCAGGACAATGGGTGTGTCACCAACATCTTACTGTAAATCTTGTCATCAATGTTTGATGGTCTCCTCTGTGATTGGGGTTATGAAAGGGTCCTTCATCCTCCTTCCTTGAGAATAAATCTGGCTACTATATGGCAAATGTAGTGAGTATGAAAGTTTAATACTGTGCCACTCACTGAACAAAGAAATAGAGTTCATTTTCCATCATGATCTCATCCTGCTTCCTTGGTTCCAACACTATTTTGGGAAGAAAAGGAAAATTCTCTCAAGTTTTATTCTGGATGAAATAGTTCCTTTCAGGTCATTGTCTTTGGATAAATGTTCAGTTTTTCAGGTTTTCTGTCCCTCACTCCTGCCTAAGATTGAGTCTGGATGTCTGCACGGGGCAGCAGTGTTGGTTAAAGACTTTGGGTCCCATGTGCTACCATTTGAATTCTTATTGCCATCTAACTAAGAGAGGTGGGCCAGGATGTATCCTGATCCACTGTCTGCAAAGGTGTGATAGTGTCTTAGGGTTTTGGGGGCCATTAGGTGGCTCCTAACACTGGATTCCATGGTTCCAGCAATTTGTATCTTGTCTTAAAGTTCCTGCACACTGTCACCTCTGTGTTCTGAGCCAAAGCCTGCACCAGTCATCCAATCCCCTGTGCCTGCAGAGGCACAAAGAGATTTATAAAGTTCCAGAGCTAACAGAGACTGACTGTAGGGCCCCAAGAACACAGCCTCAGGGTCATCTATCTGGCCCCATCCTATCATTAATGCCCCTCTATCCCAGGAGTTCCCAAGCTAGACTATTATGAACCCTGATATTCTTTCCTTTTCTCTCAAAACAACAGAATACTAGAATCTGACTATTTCCTCCCAACTCTGTTCCCCACTCTCTTTCCCACTCCTCCAGAAATGACAAGAGATTGGTACTACTCTTTCCTGTTCAAAGACTGTCTCTGAGTCTCTACTCCCTCCAAGTCTCAACATTAGTTCCTCTCCCCTCACTTTGGGATCATAATGGTGAATGGAGCTTTGTGTCTGAGAAATAGTCACCTTTCAAACATTTTCAGAATGTTTTCTGTGTAATGTTATCTGTGCTATAAAGCAAACATCCTTATGGATAATGCTCTGCTGACATTTTATGGAATTACTAGGTTACAAGACAGGAACAGTATGGAGGCATTTGATACATATTGTCAGTTGTTGAAGGGGGTAACATAATAACCCATTATCCTCTATTATAACAATGTGGTGTACTTAATCTGATTAACCAGAAGAGAAATGGATTGAAGTGAGATTCCAAACCTATATAATATAGCAAATCATGGGAGAGTGTTGGGTCCTGTGGGAGGGAAGCCAGGGGAAAACAGGGCCACTTTGAAGGTTCATTAACCAACGACTGGACTACAGCAGAAATCTGGAATACAGGAAGAAAAGTCCAAGAAGGATACAAGAAGCCCTAAAGTGAAAGGTGAGCTTACTTTTAGTTTTAGTTACCCTTAAGGAAATTGCTAGGAACTAGAGCTCAAAGCAAATCTGGATTTTGGACTTTGTTCTGAAACAAAGTCCTTCCTGAGCATTTCCAAGAAATTTAACACACACACACACACACACACACACACACACACACACTTCTCTGAATCTCCAACCATTCTGTACCTGAAGCCACCCCCCAACAGTGCTTTTGTGACTCATTAAGCCTTAGACTCACTGTGCCTAGGGTCTTCGTTTCTAGCCATCTCTACTTCCTTGATTTCCTAAATATCAGTAAGTCTGTGTGTTTTTCTTTCATGATGCTCACCAGTTGGGTCAAAAGGCTTGTCTTACTAATGTAGTAAATTTGGGGGATGTCTTGTTCTTTGGCAAGAATCTGTGGATTTAAACCTCATACCTCCTATAAGAAAACTCTCATGAGCTACTAGAAACAAACTAAATCAGAGCCTTTGATGTATGGCCAAGCATTGGTGTTTCTTAAACATTTCTCTTTATGTTTTTAAAAATTTATAGACTTTTTTAAAAAGCAATTTTGGATTTACAGAAAAAGTGAGCAAAGACTACCTAGAGCTCCTGTAATGAGAGCCACTACTGGTACCTTATTAACTGAAGTCTATAGTTTACACTAGCATTCACCCCTGGTGGTGTATATTCTCTGGGTTTAGACAAATGCACAATGACATGTGTCCACCATTGCGATATCATACAGAGCAATTTCTCTGCCCCCAAACCCTCTGTGCTTCACATATTTTATTCTTTCTTTTCTTACCCCATTCCCCTGGCAACTAATGTCTTTGTATTGCTTCCATAGTTTTGCCTTTTCCAGAATGTCATATACAGTCATGCACCCTATGATGACATTTCAGTCAACAATGGATACCATGTGTGACAGTGGTCCCATAAGATTATAATGAAGTTAACAATATTCCTATTGCCTAGTGGCATCACAGTCATTATAATGTTATTGGAAAAAGTATTCCTCACTTGCTTGTGAGGACACTGGTGTAAAAAAGCCTACTGTGCACCAGTTGTATAAAAGCAAAGCACATATGATTAGTACAGCACTGGTTACTTGATAATGTGATCAAGATGACTGTGCTACTGGTTTATGTATTTACTACACTGTACTTTTTCATCATGATTTTAATGTGTAGTCTTTCTAATTTAAAAGATTTACTCCAAAACAGAATGCTGTGTTACTGTGGCAGAAACGTTATACATCTTAGTTTCATGTTTACCTCATCTCTTGATTGTTTCATTTTCTCTTGCACATAGTTTAATCTCATCATTTTGTTCATCATGGCCCCTAAGCAAATAATAGCCACTGCTAATGTTGCTAGGAAGAGTCCACACTGAGCAATTGACCTGGAAATGAAAATAAAATGGAGGGCTATGGAGGTAGAACATTAGTGATGGTTGTTTCTCCCCAGTCAGCCATGTCCCATTCCACCAAAGCAACAATTGTTTTTTTAAAAATTCTTTATCTTTTGATACCAGGTATTAAATTTGGGGGTGCTTTACCACTGAGCCACATCTCCAGCCATTTTTTCAAATTTTTTATTTTGAGATAGGCTGTCACTAAGGTGCTCAGGGCCTTGCTAAATTGTCAAGGCTGACCTTGAACTCAAGATCTTCCTGACTCAGCCTCCTCCAGAGCCACTGGGAATACAAGTGTGCACCACAACACCTAGCCTCACAGGAACAATCTTGAAGAACAAGAGCAAAGTGATGGAAACTGCTAAAGGATCTTCATTGAAGGAAATAAGAATAACAAGAATTAGCCAGGTGTGGTGGCACATGACTGTAATCCCAGTGTCTCAGGAAGTTGAGGCAGGAGGATCATGAGTTTCAAAGCCAGCCTCAGCAAAAGTGAGGCACTAAGCAACTTAGTGAGACCCTGTCTCTAAATCAAATACAAAATAGGGCTGGGGATGTGGCTCTATGGTCAGCTGTCCTTGAGTTCAATCCCTGATACCATAATAATAATAATAATAATAATAATAATAACAACAACAACAACAACAACAACAACAACAACAACAATTAGAGCAGGTCCTGTATTAATGGAGAATCTTCTGAAGACCTGAATTAAAGACCAGATACTGAAGCATTCCCTTTTGGCAACATGATGTTTCCAGCCAATGAGAAAAATTGTTCACAATGTTGAAGGAAAAAACTAGATTCAGCCATGATGTTGAATTTCTTGCTGACTCTGGTTTAAGCAATTCCAGAATCACCATTCATGATAGGATATGAAAGTGAGTGCTGAGTCTGCGAGTGCTGATGTGAAGGGACCTGAAGAATTTTTGGAAACTCCAGATAAGCTGATTGTGGAGAGAAATCACTTGCAGAACAGATCTTCAATATGGATGAAACCTCCCTATTCTGTTAACCAGGTCTGAAAGGTCTTTCATCCATAAGAAGGCCAAGTCCATGCAAGGCTTTAAGGCTTTTAAAAGCAAGATAATCATCTTGCTTGGAAGGCAGTGTGGCTGGCTACAAAGTGAGACACTTTGTGATGGGTCACAGTGAAAAGCCCAGGCCCCTCAAGCATGTCAATAAGCACAACTGCCAGTGGAGCAGAAAGAAGTCAGGGGTGACCCAGATCCTCTTCCCAACACACCCTCTTGAGTTGGTGTGCCAGAGAAATGGAGATGTACTTTCCAGAAATAACATATTTCTCAAGGTTTTGTTTATGCTGCTGTGCATCCTGCCTTTATTTGTGGGCTTTATCCCAATGACAAAGTCTTTTTTTCTCCTTCCAAACACCCCCTTAGACCCAAATGACAAATTAAAGACTTATAGCAGCTTTTAAGGCTTGGTACCTGTGGAGAACCTTTGCCTAGGTTATTGCTCCAACTGAGGAAGACACTAAAAACACTCTGATGCAATTCTAGGATTACAACATCTATGACTGTATCAAGAACCTTGCTTGGACTTGGGTGATGTCATCACAGAATGTATGAGTAGCATCTGGAAGAAGACACACAAAAGGTTTGTCCATCCTTCAAAGGATTTACCAAGGATGAGGGGATTGCAAAAATCAGCTGGGCTGTGGTGGAGATGGAAAACTTTAACCTGTGGACAAAAATGACATGGAGAAGCTCCTAGGGGTGATTCTTGAAGAATTGACTCAGGAGGAATTGTTGGGACCTGGATTAGGAATGCTGAGCTGAAGAAGAAGCAAAAAAAAAAAAAAAAAAAGGAAATTTCAGGAGAAGAAAAAGAATTGCCCCCCAAATTCATATTGAAGCATTTGGCAGAAGATTTTGCAAACCTCATAGAGCACCTTAATAAGTTTGGAAACACTGGACCCTAACAAACAAAAGTTTCCTTTGATAGAGAAGGATGTTCATAGTGCATTATCTGTGCACAAACAAATCCACAGTGAAGTAAAGAAATGAACCAAGCAAACCACCATGAACATATTTCTGAAAAGCATGACACCTCTCAAGAAGAGGCTCAGGCTGTTCCTTCAGGAGGAATGGCAGAAGAAGTCATTGTTATCACAGGAGGTGACAGCTCCAGGTGTGTAATTGGCCTTGAAGACCTTCCAGTGGGACAAGAAGTGGAGGTGGAAGACTGTGATATTGAGGATCCTGAGCCTGTGGAGGCCTAGGCTGATGTGTGTGTCTGTGTCTTAGTTCTTTTTTTTGTGAGGGGTGGATATTGAGGATGAACTCAGGGGCAGTTCACCTCTGAGTCACATCCCCAGCCCTATTTTGTATTTTATTTAGAGACAGGGTCTCACTGAGTTGCTTAGTGCCTCGCTGTTGCTGAGGCTGGCTTTGAACTCACAATCCTCCTGTCTCAGCCTCCCGAGCTGCTGGGGTTACAGGCATGTGCCACTGCACCCGGCTCTGTGTCTTAGATCTTACCAAAAAAAGTTTTAAAAAATTAATTTAAAAATAGTCTACACTGGGGCATAGTAATGTCTTGGGCCTTCACATTCACACTCTCTCACTAACTCACCCAGCAAGCTCCCCTCGTGGTAAGGGTCCTATACAGGTGTGCCATTTATACCTTTCATACCTATTCATATTGTACCTTTTCTACATTTCTAGATGCACAAATAGTTCCCATTGTATTACAGTTGCCACATGCTGTACAGTTTTATAGCCCAGGAGCAATAGGCAATGTGGCATATATCCCAGGTGTGTAGTAGACTGTACCATCTGAGTTTGTGTGAGTGCACTCTGTTGTGTCCGCACAGTGATGAGATCGCCTGATGACAATTTTCTCAGAACATATCCTGTCATTAAGAGACACATATGACTGTAGTTGGAATTATACAACATGCAATCTTTTTAGATTGGTTTCTTTAACTTTTCAATATGCACTTGGGATTCTTCCATTGTCTTTTCATGGCCTGATAGCTCTTTTTTCCCCCATTTAAAAAATACATGAGTAATATCCCACTGTACAAAAGTACCTTAGTTTCTTTATTATTTCACCTATTGAAGGACATCTTGGTAGCTTCAAAGTTTTAGCAATTATGAATAAAATTTCTATAATCCTCCCTGGGCAGGTTTTTTGTACATATAAGTTTCCACTGATTTAAGTAAATATTTAGGAGTACAGTTGCTACATTGTATGGTAAGAGCATGTATAGCTTTGTAAGATATGGCCAAACTATCTTCCACAGTGGCTGTACCATTTTGCATTCCCAACATTAATGAGCATACCTATTGATCACATTCTTGCCAGTGTTGTTAGCAGTATCTTGGATTTTAGCCTTTATAATAGGTGTGTGTTGGTAACTCATTATTGTTTTAATTTTCAATTCCCTAATAACATGATGCCGAACAACTTTTCACATAATTACTCACGATCTGTATGTTTTATTTGATGAAGTATCTATTCAGATCTTTTACCCATTTTTAAATTGAATTGTTTGTTTTCTTATTATTACATTTTAAGAGTTCTTTGTGTATTTTGAATACCAGACTTTTAACAGCTATGTATTTTGCTCCCAGTCTGTGGTTTGTCTTTTCTTTGTAATGGTGTCTTTGTTTTTTCTTGTGTGTGTGTGTTTTTTTTTTTTTGTTTGTTTGTTTGTTTGTTTTTTTTTGTACCGAGGTTTGAACTCAGGGGCACTTGACCACTGAGCCACATCCCCAGCCACATTTTGTATTTTATTTAGAGACAGGGTCTTACTGAGTTGCTTAGCACCTTGCTTTTGCTGAAGCTGGCTTTCAACCCCAAATCTTCCTGCCTCAGCCTCCCGAGCTACTGGGATTACAGGTGTGCACCACCGCGTCTGGCTCTTAGTGGTGTCTTTGGCAGACTTGAAGTTGTTAATGTCAGTGAAGACCAACTTACCAACATTGTTCTTCAAATATACTTCCAGGGCTGAGATGCTCAAATGTGGCTTGGCTGCGCAGTTGCTTTCCCAGTGGTCTCATAGGCAGTTTTCCCCATAAAGTCAGCCTCATAGATCCTACATGGGAAATACCCCAGCATGCCTTTGTTGCTGATGTCACCTGAAATGAACATGAGTCATGAAGCCGGGGAAATGGTCAGGTTGACCTGGGGTTCAAACTTCCTGAAGTGAGGAGACTGGGCTGCCATTCTGAGCAACAAGACCAGAAATGAAAGGAGAGGGAGGGGACAGTGCCTGGGTAGGAAGCATTTGTCTGCTATGCTAGGGGCTGAAGGCTATGCTATTTGTGGTTGTTAGCATGTGCTAGCCTTCCCGCAGCCTGGTCTGCATTTGCATTTATTTTTCCTCTTTTCCTCGTAAGCTTGCTGTCTCCTCTATAAGCTGGGATTCATTGAGGCACTCTCTTTTAAAGTACTTTTAAAAATTCTCAGACATATGTATATTTCGCTAGCATGATAAGGTGGGGATAGGAAGCCATGTTTATAGGTAGAAAAAGCAAAGAGATCTTAAAACAGTGAAGAATTAGAAAGAAAAGGAGAGTAAAGACTTGGGCGCCCCCCCACTCAAGGTGCTAATGTGGCTCCTTAATCTTTCTCAACTGTCACAACTTCAGAGAGGAGTGAGGCATTTTTCCCAGGGAAACCAGCCTTCCAAGTTGAAAGAGATGCCAGGGAGACACTGGCTAGAGCAGCAAGAGGAGCCTCCTCCTCTGGGAAGGGATTTACTTCTCTTCAGTCTTGGGACATCCTACTGGGGGATCATGATTCCTTGTGCTCCTGGTGATACAGTTTCCGCTAGGGCTTTCAGGGAAGTATCTGGAAGCACAAATTCTGGCTGCTGATGGTGATCATCCAGTCGTCTGTCCTGACCTCAATCTTGAGGAGAATGTCATTGTGAGAACAGTTGGTGGAAAGTAGATGAATGGTGGTTATGGCGCCTGTGAACTCATTTAGGAGGTGGCTAGGCTGAACAAGAGCCAGACCACTTAAAATCTCTGCATTGGTGTGCATGCGAACACATGCACATGTGCGTGCCCTGGTAAAACAGGCACAACCCAAGGTTATCATTTTAACCATTTATAAGTGTGCAGTTCTGTAGTATCAATGTGCAGTTCTGTAGTATCAAGGACATTCCAATGATGCTCAGCCATTGCCACCATCCATCTCTAGAACGTTTTCATCATCCTAAACTGAAACTCTATACCTCTTACACATCAACTCCCCATCCCACCCTCTTGTCCACTCTTTTACCTCTGTCTCTATGAATGTGACTACTGTAGGTATCTTGTCTGACTAGGATCATACTGTTATTTTTCCCCTTTCTGTGACTGTCTTATTTCACTTTAATAGAATGTCTTCAAGGTTCATTTCTATTATGGAATACCTCAGAATTTTCTTCTTCTTCTTGTTTTTTTTTTTTTTTTTTTTCTTAGAGGCAGAATCATATTCCTTTGTGTGTTTGTGTGTCACATTTTTAAATCCGTTTTTCCATCAGTGGACATTTAGGTTGTTTTCACCTTTAGGCTATTGTGAATGATGCTGCTAGGAGCATGGGCATAAAAATGTCTGTTGGAGACTCTGCTTTTAATTCTTTTATATATATTCCCAGTGTTGAAATTGCTGGTCTGTATGCTAGTTCAATGTTTAATATTTTTGAGGAACTTGAATACCGTTTTCCTCAGTAACTGCACCATTTTCATTTTCAGCAGAAATGCATGAGCATTTCAGTTTTTCCACATCCTCATCAAGGGTTGTTATTTTCTGTTTTTGTTTTTTTTAATAGTTGTCATTCTAATGGGCATCTTAATGTAGTTTTGATTTCCTTTTCCCAAATGATTAGTGATGTTCAGCATCTTTTCATGTGCTTATTGGTTGTTTGTGTATCTTCTTTGGAGAAGTCTATTCAACGTCTTAATTTAAATTGGTTTTGTTGTCATCATTGAGTTGTAGGAGTTTTTATATATTCTATACATCAATCTCATCAGATATATGATTTGCAAAAATTTTGTCTCATTGTGTGGGCTGTACTATCTTGACTTCACTTCAGATGTACCCATTTTATTTATTTATATGTATATATATTTTTTTTTCAAAAGTTTGAGACAGGCAAGTTCCAGGTTAGCTGGAGCAACTAAGTGAAACCTCTTCTCAAAATAAAAAATCAAAAGGGCTTGGGAAGTAACTCAGTGATAGTGCACCGCTGGGTTCAATCCCTAGTTCTGCAAAAAACAAAAGAAAACCAAACCAACTTTGTTGTAAAACCATCATGATTGACCATTTCAGTTGCTACTGAACTTAGAAAGGAGTAAAAATTGTACTCTGTGCTGCTCAGCTACTCACTAGTAACAACCTTTAAAAAATTAGAGCAGCATATCTGAAAAAATTAGATTTGAAGACCCAATTTAACATCGAGTCCTGCGATAGGTATGACAGCTGGAAGCTTTCCCTCACTGTTTGCTGACGCACAACTGATCACTACATTTCTTCGTGACTCAAGGAAGACTTAGAAATGAGTCCAAGCGTCACTATCAAAAGGCTAGTTTTGGGTTTGTAGTTTGTTCAAACTCAGAAAGACCCAACCTTTGTTTTGGGAGAGGTGGTTTTCCCTGCAAAGCCCCAAAACACATGGCTTTCTACCTTTATTTTTTAAAAAATAATACCTTTGATTATTAAATTAAAAACTTTAAGGAGGAGCAACAATATTCCAACAGAGGGTTAATTTAATCACATCTGGCCTAGATGAAAAAAATGGTGAAAACAAGAGTCTTTAGACACACACAAACACATACAATACTTATATATAATATTGTATATATGCATAAAGAAATCATCTATTTTTCTTACTCAAGAATATTTCATGATGATTCAATCCCCAGTTCTGCAAAAAAATATTTCATGAAATGCATGCATTTGTTTTTTGGACAATTTAATTACCATGATTCCTGCTTTTACATATCAATGTATTCCGTATTCTATGTCTGAAAAGAAAAAATATGAAGATTTTTATTTCTGCAATTGTTTTTTCCCCCATTGGGAAGCTATTGCCAGCAGCAGGAATCCTGAACTGCTGAAAGTTTGTTTTCAAAAACTGCTAATGTTGTGACAATTGTTTTCATTATATTTTGTTTCTAAGAAGTCAGTCTGACTGAGGAATCAGTCTCTTCAGCTCCTCTTCAGGCTGAAAGGGCCACCCTTGCTCATCTCAAAGGCCCACAGAAGGGCAAATCTTTCAGTGATCTAGTATTCCCAAAGATCACAGGTCTAACACCTTATAATCCCCTTTCCCATCCCTTATATTGTTGAACAAAAATCTTGCCTGGCTCTAGTCATGCCATCTTTCTCTCCTGTGTCCTGCTGTGTGGCATGAGATGGTTGGATTAGATGGCCTTGGTCTTCTTTTAGTTCTCATATTCATGTTTCTGTGATAGATATGGAGATATTATTGGATCCATTATGAGTACTTAAAGTGAAAAGGTTTGTTTGGAACTAAGATTTCTCCCCCTGCCACAGTAGTGGGGACTGAACCCAGGGCTGTTCTACCACTGAGCTACATTCCCAGCCCTTTTTATTATATTTTGAGACAGGGTCTTGCTCAGTTGCCCAGGCTGGCCTGGATCTTGTGATCCTCCTGCCTGAGCCAAGTGGCTGGGATTACAGGCATGTGCCACTATGCCCTGCTGGTACTAAGCTTTTAAAATATACATTAATTAGAGGGAATTAAATATTTGCACAATGTCAGGGAACATGAGGTAAAATTAGAACATAAAACAATGTTTTAATAATAGTGGTTTTAAAATGGATGAACTCAGTGCTTCCTTATAAAGGAGCGGTAGAGAGAGTATTTTCCAAGGAAAACATAACTGGATTTCACCTCGTTCTCATCCAGCCTCGGGAGAAAACTCTTGCTGATTCAAAGCATTCCAGGAGCCAGGTCAGGGTTGAGGTATGATATGTGTGTGCCCCACAGGCTGGTCACTATCCTGTGGCTCCCAGTAAACCCAGTAAAGTTTATCAGTGAACACAGCCCAACTTCACACTATTGCCATGATTTTCCTCCTGCAGTTCATATCCGAGGGACCAGCTGGGCCTATAGTTCATCCAGAGCTGGTGCGATTTCAAATAGCTTTGGCTGTCAGAGTTGCCAATGGAAAATGGTTATTTCATCTGTTTCAACATCTGGGAAGGAGAGTGCCATTGTTGTTTATGGCAGAAGGTGTCCTGGGCTCCACAACAGTGCACACACCATGCATCTAGCTTAGGATACAGAGATGAGCATAGCCTGGATTTTTTCACTCCTCCCACCTGCCACCCCACATTCTTCTTGTCACTTTGGAATCAGTACATTCATCTTTTTATTAGATCTCGTTTTGCTGTCAGCACTAATCACTCTCTCTGCTTTAAATTCTTTGTAAATACTGAAATGCACTCAAGGCTTCCATATGGAAAGAAACCATTCACTCCATTTTTTTTTTTTTTTAAGTTTCAAAAGTTATAAGTTGGGGAGCCAAGTACTCTCTCAACCCCAAGGTGTCCTAGAAGATACCAGGCTTAATGGAAGGCAGTTCATTCTAACAATGTTATTCTCAACCTTCACAAATTGCCCAAAGAAATGGCTTACTTTCAAGGAATAGTTTTTCTACCAGAGTCTATTTCTTGACTTTTTGCTGATTTTCTCCTGGATCATTCTTGCCCTCATTTAGTCAACTACTCTTCCTGTATCACAGTTGTCACTTTGCTTCTTTTGAAAGGACTCTTCACTGTCCCCTCCACTTACAGGCTTGCCGCATGCCAATGCAGCCTCCACATAGATGCCAGATTAATCTTCAGGATGGGCAAGCTTTTGCTTCATTATGGGCTGCCATTGCTTTGCAAATTAAATAAAACTCCTTACCATGACACTCAAATGCTGTATGAGCCAGCCATGGTGGTGCTCACCTGTAATCCTAGTGGTTCAGAAGGCTGAGACAGGAGGATGGCATGTTTGAGGCCAGCCTCAGCAACTTAGTAAGGCTCTAAGCAATTTAGCGAGACCTGTCTCAAAATAAAAAAAAATAAAGGGCTGGAGATGTGGCTCAGTGGTTAAGTACCCCTGGGCCCAATCCCTGCTACCAAAAAAAAAAAAAAAAAAAAAGTCTTATGATATATAGGAAGGTTAATTTTATGTGTCAACTTAAAATGATGTGTCAATGAGGCTAGGAGATGCCAAGAGAGCTGGTAAAATGCTATTGCAAGGTGTGATTGTGAGGGTGTTTCCAGAATAGATTAGCTTTTGAGTCAGTAGACTGAGTAGACCACTGTCTCCGGTGAGAGGGTGTCATCCCATCCAAGGAGGGCCTGGAAACAACCAAAAGGCAGAGGAAGAGAGGAAGGACAAGCTCTGTCTGACTGAGCTGGGACACCCACCTTCACCTGCCCCCAGGCAGAAGTGCTCCTGGTTAAGGATTTACACCATCAGCCCCTGGTTCTCACTTCCTGGGGCTTGTGCTGGAGCTATACCAACAGCTTCCCTGGGTCTGCAGCTTACAAAAAATGGCAGCCATGGGGCTTCTCATCCTCCATGATCTTGTAATCTGATCCCTCAGAATAAGTCTCTTTCTCTGTCTCAATGTCTGTGTCTATATCTAATCTACAGACATGTCCCATTGGCCTATTTCTCTGTTCTCCAGAGAAGTAGGCCAACAGGATATAGAGCACTGACTGGCACAGCGTGGTTCAGCCTATTTCTCTCTGTTCTGTGGATGCTCCCTCTACCCCCAGAACTTGCCACTCAAGTGTTTTCAATGTGTACCATACTTGCCTTTGCTCTTGCTATCCTTTTAGTTTTTCAGTGTACCCTGCCTCCTCTCAACCTGCTCACAGTGTCAATGAGGATGTGAGAGGGTGTCATCCCATCCAAGGAGGGCCCGGAAAGAACCAAAAGGCAGAGGAAGAAGAAGCTCTGTCTGACTAAGCTGGGACAAGAAGTGCTCCTGGTTCAGGATTTACACCATCAGCCCCAGTTTCCATGATCCAACTAGAGCTTGTTCTGCCATCAAGATTTTCACTTTATCCTTCTCAGACCCACGGAGATGTGGGGAATGTGCTTGTGCCTCTTTATGGTGACCACACCTACTTTGTACTAAAAGGTATTTGCATTTCTGTCTTAACCTCAGGGAAGGCAGGGCAATGCTTTCTAAGCTGTATTTCCCCGAAAACAGGACCCAGTTTACATACGGTAAGGAGTCAGCAGGGATATAGCAGAATGAACCCCACATTGACTATCAGACAGGACTGGGTGTTGACTATTAGCTACTAATCTTGGTTAAGTCACATGGCTTTTTTTGAGCCTGCTATAGTTTGGATCTAGAGTGCCCCCAATGTGTTGAAGGTTTGTGACACTAATGGTGGAATCTTTAAGAGGTGGGGCCAAGTGAGAAGTCTTCTGGTCATTTGGGGTCATGCACTTGAAGAGGTAGTAGGAACCTAACCTCTTCCTGTCTCTCTCTCACTTTTGCTTCCTGGCCCTGAGATAAGCAGTTCTCCTCTGCTATGTGTGTTTCTTCTATGATGTGCTGCCTCACCACAGATGCAAAGAAATGATCCCCCAAAAGTATGAGCCAGAATAAACCTTTTCTCTTTATCTGTTGATTATCTCGGATATTTGTTATAGTACTAGAAAGCTGACTAACACAGAGTGCTAATAGATCCAGGTGTAAAATGAGTATGACAGTTTTTTCCCCAAAGTGCTATCATGTAGTTCACATGATATAGGAAATATCTTTTCAAATTATAAAGTGTAATTCACATATAAGAATAAATAGTAAATATTTGGAGAGTTAAACTTAAGAGTTTGCAAATGGTTTCTAAAAATCCTTAGAATACAAGTATTCTCATAGTCTTCTTGGTTTTGCATTAGCTCTGCCCTCACTTGCTAGTGTCACTTCTTTCTCTTTTTGCTAAAATAACTCTTTCAATTTATCTTTGATCTTTGAATTTAAAAGATGCAGGGAATTACGCTTTATGATTTCTACTTCCCTTCTAGCAAATCCACCATGATTTATGGTGTCTAGGAGTATGATAGCACAAGAGATTTGTGTGTGTTAAAAGTATAAACATACATTATTTTAAATCTTGGGATTTGTGTTTTGATAGCAACAGTTGGATTGGGGCTAGGGCAATGTGTGGCAAGTGATCTCACAGTGATAAAGGTACAAAATTATGGAAACAATCCAGGCAGAGTCACATCAAGGCAAACGTCAGGAATTCTACATACAGGGCTGCTGGCACCTAAGCCCACCGGGCAATGCATTTAACAGAGGTGTAAGATAGAGTCCAAGGGCCACTTTACATTTGTCCAAGTGGTTATTTCTATTTACCCCCTCCCCATTTCTCTAAGGCTGTTGTTTAAAGGGAAGAAAAATGGATTCTGGAACACAATAGTGTATAAATTACAGCCAAATTTGAATTTGGCTTATGGTAACTTTCCAATTACATAAACACAAGAGTTCTGTATTATGTCAAAAACACATGATATTTACTCTGGAAATAATTCTGGATTCCAGGCCATGGCAAATTGAACAGAACTGACCACTGCCATTTCCGGGACTGTTAGGTTTGGAGAAAGCTGGGTTGGGGGTCTTGAGAATGGAGATTAGAAAGGAAGAGTTGGCCCATGAGATGATGAGGGGACAGAGGGTATGAGGTATCCTTTTCCAGCTCCTCTAAAGGGGCTGAGATAATTACATCTTTCAAATCCACAGCCTCAGCTAGAGACCTGAGCACAGAACTGGCTTCCTGTCTAAGCTTTGGGCTGAAGACCATGCACTCTGATGACTCTTTCTCTCTGCACCTCCCCACCCCTTTCTCTCTCTAGACAGTCAGTTTATCAGACATCATCTGAACAAAATTGTTAGGCCTGGTTGAGCAGTGGGAATTGGCAATGTGCTTGACTAGGGCAAGAATAAATAGAGAACAGCAGACGTTCAACACTCGTTGGGAACACCAAAGAAACAAATTGTTGGAATTGAACCACAGTGTTTCTGGGCACAGCCAAAGGCCCTTGGGGTTGCCTACCCATTGCCCAACCTTCTCGGTGAAGTCAGATTGATGAGTTGGTGGTGCAATCCACATTCAGAAACATTGAAAATATGTACCTTGCTGAGGGGTGTTTATGGGAGATTGAAATCTCTGAATATTTTGTTATTGTAAATGTATATAAACACCACCTCCCAGCAAAGGAGAGTTCAAGACCAGATGGCCTCATGACTGAATTCTGCCAAACAGTCAAAGAAGAATTAACACCAATACTTGTTAAATGCTTCCAACAAATAGAGCTAGAGGGTATACTTCCAAACAAGTTTTATGAGGCCAGCATCACCTTGATTCCTAAGCTAAAGACATCACAAGAAAAGAAAAGTACAGGCCAACACATCTGATGAGTGCTCATGTATAAATCTTCAATAAAATATTAACAAACTAATTGAATCCAACAACACATCAAATAGATTATACTTTTGACCAATTAAGATTTATTGTATGAACTGTAATACATACTACTACTATGAATAAAAATTTAAAAAAAGATTTATTGCTGACATGTAAGCCTGGTTTAATATATGCAAATCAATTAGCATGATACATCACATTAGCAGAATGAAACCTTAAAACTATATGATCATATCAGTTGATATGGAAAAGCCTTTGACAAAGGCTTTTACTGATAATTCAGCAGTTTAGGTATAGGAGGAATGTTCCTCAACATGATGAAGGTTACTTAAAGGAAACCCCATAGCTAACATTATGGGGCAAACTGCAAGCTTTTCCACTAAGATCCAGTGGAATACAAGGAAACTCACTCGCACTACTCCTACTCCATATAGTACTGGAATTATCAGCAAGAGCTGTCAGAATGCTGGGGATGCAGCTCCGCTGTAGAGTGCATGCTTATCATGTAAAGGCCCTGTGTTTAATCCCCAGCACTAAAAACAAAACAAAATAAATGAGCAATCAGACAAGAAAAATAAATAAAAGGCATACAAATCTGAATGGAAGAAGTAAAAGTATCTCTATTTTCAGATGACATAATCCTTCATGTTAAAATTCTGCAAAGATCTCTCTCTCTCTCTCTCTCTCTCTCACACACACACACACACACACAGTTAGAACTAATAAATAAATCAGCAAAATTTCAGAACGCAAAAAAGTTAACCATACAAAAATCATTGCATTTCTATACACAAATAACAACCAAGTTGAAAAAGAAATCAAGAAAACAATCCCATTTATAGTAGCATAAAATATACCTAGTAATAAATTGAACCAAGGAAGTGAAAGATCTGTGCACTGAAAACTAAAAAACAGAAATGAAAGAAATTGTAGAAGACACAAACAAATTGGAAGACATCCTGTGTCCTTGATTCAGCAGAATCAATATTCTTCAAATGTTCATATCTCCCAAAGTATATACAAATTCAAAACAATCTTTATCAAAATCCCAATGGCATTCTTCACAGAAATAGAAAAACAGTCCTAAATTTCATATGAAGGACTGAGGCTGTGGCTCAGTGGTACAGTGCTTGTCTAGCACATGTGAGGCACTGGGTTTGATTCTCAGTACCACATAAAAAACAAACAAACAAATAAATAAATAAAGTTATTTAAAAAAATAGAAATCACATGGAACCACAAACAATTCCAAATATCTAAAGCAGTCTTGAGAAAGAAAAACAAAGCTGGAATCATAACACTTCCTGATTTTAAATTATATTACAAAGCTATAGTGATTATAGCTGCATGGTACTGACATAAAAACAGATACATAGACCAGTGGAGCAGAATAGAGCACTCAGAAATAAATTCAAACGTATAAAATCAACTAATTTTTGACAAGAGCACCAAGCTTAAGCAATAGTGAAAGGGCAGTTCCTCCAACAAATAATTTTGGAAAACTGGATTTCCATTTGCAAAAGAATGAAATTGGACCCTTATCTTAGACCATACACAAAAATCAACTAAAATAGATAAACTACCTAAATGACCTAAATGTAAGACCTGAAACAACAAAATTCCTGAAGAACAACCTGGGGTTGGGTGGGAGCTCCTTGACATTCACCTTGGTAATGAACTTTGGACCTACGCTACAAAAGGAAAAATAAGCAAACAGAATTTCATCGAACTAAAATTTCTGTACCACTAAGGAAACAAGTTTAAAAATTAAACTGCAAGCTAAAACTTGGGAAAATAATGTGTTCAAGTCATATATCTATAAGGATTTAATATCAAAAAGTTATAAAGAACTCACACAACTCAATAGCAGGAAAATAAATAATGCATTTAAAAAGGGGGGAGGGACATGAACAGGCATTTCTCCAGAGAAGACATAAAAATGGCCACCATGTATATGAAAAGGTGCTCAACATCATTAATCATTAGGGAAATGCAAATGAGAACCATTATGAGATTTTACCTCACACCCTTTATGATGGATGTTATCAAAAAGTCAAGAGATAACAAATGTTGGCAAGACTATGGAGAAAGGGGAATCCTTGTGCACTAATGGCATGTAGATTGATGCAGCCATTGTGGGAATTAGTATGGAGGCTTTAACTGAATTAATAGAGCCTCCAGCAATCCCTCTGCTGGGCATATACTCAAAGGAAATGAGATCACCACCTGGTAAAGGCATCTGCACTTCAATGTTCATTGGAGCATAATTCACAATAGCCAAGATATGGAAACAACCTGTGTTTATTGATGGACAAATGGATAATGAAATTATGGTTTATACCACCCTGATATATAATTCAGCCTTAAAAAAAGACCCTGCTATTTGCCACAGCATGGATGAACATGGAGGACATTGTGCCAAGTGGAATCAGTCAGATGTAGAATGAGAAATAGTACATGATCTCACTTATACATGGACCCCACACACAAAAAAGTCAAATACACAGAGAATAAAATAGTGGTTATTGGGGAAACTGGGGAGATTTAAGTCAGTACTGGATACAAAGAGCCTATGTAGGATGAACAATTCTAGAGATCCAAAGTGCAATGTGAGGACTATAGTTAATAAAATTATACTGTATTTTGGATTCCTAAGAAATGAGTAGATTTTTAGTGGGTCTTATCACAAAAACAAAAAGGCATAAGATGAGATGATGGATATGTTAATTTGCTTCACTACAGTAACGATTTTACTATTTATATGTATCACATAACATCATGTTGCATATCTTAAATATATACAATGAAATGCATTTAAGTAAAAAACAGACACAAACAGATTCAGAATTATTGGTGATTAGAATTCCACTTGATAAAAGGCTCAAGTTACCAATCTGTCAACTCTCAGCATTGTTTACGATGGCTGGGTTGATTTGCTAGATTTCTCCAAAATAGCAGAGGGCCATGGTGAATGATAATGATTGACTGCATCATTGAGATTTTTGTAGTTCATTCATAGTCCCCATGCACTAAACGATCTCTTGAGGTTGTTTCTAGCTCTAAGATCTATAACTCCGTGAATTGCTTTTATTTGTTATTGCCCATAAAATTCACTGGTCTCATATTTTATTCTCACTTGGCACATACAGGATCAGAGAAGTTAATTGAATAACCTAGGCCCATGCTGCAAGACAAAATTCATCCTGAAACCAGACTTGGGCTATTTGAAGCTTAGTTGCACAGTCTCACCTTCCTTTGTTGGGCAATTGCAAACAGCATAGGTAGGCTAATGTAACATCTAAATCAGGCAGAAGCCATGACATATGAATACTTTGGCACAGGGGGAAAGTAATGTAGTTTCTAATGAGGGTATCATTGGGTCTTAAATTTGAATTCTGCCGAATTTATGGAGCACTTTAAATTTACAGTCATTTGTATTACTTGCCACTCATAAAACCCCTCTTGTGTGATTAGGGTGCTTTCCCTGAGGAAGCACATGGTGAAGTTGCCCTGCCCACAGGCCCAATGTAGCTAATCACAAGTAGAACAGCCTTAAATTTCAAATGTGACCCTTAAGACTAGATAGCTAAAAGATATCCCACTAGATAGCTAAAAAGGAGCAGGGTCTCCACAGAATCAAATCTTCAGGATGCCCCTGGGGTGCATCCTGTTTTGCTTGCCCTCTCCCTCCTTTCTAAGTCCAGGGCAAATTGTTAGCTGATGTCTGATTTCGCATGTGGAAAGAAGACTCCCAAAGGTGGCTTCCCCACCCTATTTCTTATTATGCGGATATAATAACAGAGATCAAACCAAAATTGTGGATCGCTCTTTACCTCCAAGCCTATAATTAACTCATATTCAACAAACACGGTTTGGTCTTGGCTGTGCATTGCCTGCTCCCAGAAGAGATGCTGTGGTGGAGTAATTATAGTTATGTGCAAGGGCATTAGATACAGACTTAGGTTCAAATTCAGATGCTGCCAACTACTATCTATTTAATGCTCTAAGCCTCAGTTTTCTCTTCTGCATGATGAGGAGGATAATACGTATTTCACAGAGGTCATCATAAAGAATAAATGCAATATTTTGTATAAAGCTTTTAGCTCACCGCCTGGTTACTGAGTCTTCGTTACTATTGAAGCTTTGATCTCAAAGCAGCAGACTTGCCACTCAACAGATGAGGGAGCTTTGTCCACAGTGCAAGTGCACAACGCAGAACCCTTGCTGGACCCTGCCTTGACTTTCTCTATCTGTTCTTTCCTTTTTATGACATGGACTTTGAGGGAGTGAGCTGGAATGTCAACTCTGACAGCACAGATTCCACCTTACTTATTTTCCCATTGTTCATAGCTACTGAGATCACAATTTTGAAACCCCAAATTAAAATATATTGTCTCACCTTAGCAAGGCATGTTGTAGCTCACACAGTCTAAAATTCAGAAAGGATGGTCTCCTTTCCCATTGCATTTTTCACATAGTCAGCCACCAATATGTGCCTGTGGAGTGAATGCACTGATCAATCAGACACTATCATTGCCATCACTAGTGTCTATACAGCTGTTGCATCCTGCTCTCCCTGATGTGTTTGTTCTTTGCTGTATCAGTCAAGGTCCCAACAGGAAATGGTTAGCTCTCAAATTAGAATAATTCAAGGAAAGCTTAACAAAAGACTATTTATGAAAATGTGAGTGGGATATAAAGGAACCTCCAAGGATATTAGTAGCAGTGAACAGGCTGTTACCTCTCCAAGGTCCCCAGGGAAGAAGGGAGGAAGCAGAAATAGGAACCTGGGAAAAAAGAGCCTTTCCTGGAGAAGACCGCCTCGATGGGAGCCTGGACCTTCAGTGACTGCAGGTGTGAGCAGGTGAGAGGGAAGTCTCCCCCTTCCCTCTGATCTGCTACTGGTTCCCATTGACTGAACCCATCAGGAAGCCAGAAGCCAAGGAAGCCCTTTGATGTGATTCATCAATAGGCATCAGGAGAAGGAAATGGCACATGGGCAGTGTGTGTATCTGAGATTCAAGGTATCTTTTTAAAGGTATTGAAAGTAAAAAATATCACCAGAGGTTTTGTTTCCTTAGGCAGTTCTCTACTGGCATGCTACTGCCTCCACCTTCCTGGCATGTGCCGTGTCCTTGGAGAAGTCATCCTTATGCTTCTCTTCACCTTGTAGCTTTCATCACCTGCTGACCAGGAGGTGTTCTTCCTCAGGACTCCTGAGCACCTTACTCTTAGCTCTACCCTAGCACTTTTCATGTTGTAATGATTAGTGTCCTTCTCTGTGTGTAGTCAGTGTTCATTGAATGAATAGCATTTTCCATGTAATGAAAGAATGCTTGACAATGGATGGCCTTAGTTTTCTAGATTAAAGGTCAGAATCGACCCCAGTAACCTCTCTCCTGCCTTAGAGCAATAGGCCTGTGAAGACCAACAGAGCGAGTTCCAAACGCACTGATGAATTTGAACATCTGGAGTGTGTTAACAGTGGCTGTGGGAAGCATCAAACCAGCAGGAAGGTGTGGGTGGGAAGGGTGGTCAGACTACTGGGCGATGTCTGGAGAAAGGAAACTCCATTTTTAAATTCCTTGTAAAGGGACCTCGGCATTACTTAAGTTTACACACTCGAATTCCCGTTGGTATCCCTTCCCTTTTTGGAAGCTTTCACAAAAGAGACACTAAAACAAATGGCATGTACCCTGTTAGGGAGATCAGAGACATTGACCGGAGGCTTGAAAGGCTGAACAACTTGAAATCCCTTTCCTAGACTTGGTCTGCTCACTTTTGGTCCATTGTGTGCATGTGTATTTATGTGTGTATGTGTGCGCTTATACATGCGTGCATGTGTGTGTGTGTATATATGTTACCCCAAACTCCACAGTGCAAAAGTAATTCTATTAGGTTCTATTCAGGAGTAAAAAATGGGCTGAAAAACATTTATAGGTGGAAAGGGAATGAAAATGGAAGGCAACAACTCTCAGGCACACTTCATTGTCACCTACCCCTCCCATCTACCTACCCTCTGCCTCCACTCACACCTGCTCCCTCCTTTGCTGAATTTTCATGGGTAGTCCATGCATGCTTGAAATGCTGTCTGTCTGGTGAACTCAGTCCACAAACAATAAATATTTGCTGAGTGATCACTGTGTGCAGGGGAACAGAATTCCATAAGTGGTGTGGATTTTGTATTTGTGTGAAAGTGCCTGAGTGAAGCCAAAAGATATATTCTGACCTTTGTAATTGTGTATTTCCAAATAATAAGGTGTTGAACCTTCAGTTATTCTAAAAACCTCAGGATGCTTTTCACACTTCCTCCCTTATTTGATTGGGAAACATTGCATGAGGATGTAGAACTGCTGGTGTCTCTGTTTTGCTGGGGAGAAGATGAAGCCCAGGGGAAGTCTGAATTTGGTCAGGTGTGCATAATTGGATTGGAAGGGAATATGGGTCTTGTCATTTTCGTTAGGTGGCATTGCCTTTTTAAAATGAAGTTAAAGAGGATTAGTGGGAAGAACATTATTTATTCTTTTCTAGGTGATAGCCTGAAAGATGAGAGCTACGTAGTGATTTAAGGAAATCCTTAATGCTCTCCATGAGGCTTTGCCCGATATTTTGAGCACAAAGCTTACTGACATTCCTGAAAAGCACTGAGTTACATGACATGACTATAATTACAAGATCCAGCACAATTACATTAAAAAATAATATCACTTTAAAAGTTGTCATAAGAGATGTACTTACCAAGGACCCTGTGCGTGGGGGTTGCCTAGGAGAATGTTAGAGAATGGCTCCCTGGCTCCCTGCACTGTCCTTCCATTTCTTAAGTTGACATTGAAAAACCCCAGGTTAGCATTTCTTCCTAGGATGAATTCAGACCATATAAATTGTCACTTGGACAATTTATAAATTGTACTTTATGTCAACTTAAGATTGAGGAGAGGTGTCTGGGTGCCAGAACTGGAGTCTAAATTTCACCACAGCTTCGGCTTCAGTGAGGACTAGAACAATTTAGGATTACCAACAAAATTCACCACTAAGTTTTTATTTATTCTGGAAGGTTCTACAGGAAACCAAAAAAATTTTGGGGTGTCACTGCCTAGGGCTGTGACTTCTGCCCGCAGACATAATTGCAGCTTCCACAAATGCCAGAACTTAGAATTCTAAGTTCTGAAAGGGAGACTGATCCGGGTATGGAACCTGGAACTCAGAAAGGATCTTCGCCAGGATTCTTAGGAATGCTCCAACGAGGTGTTCATCCTAGGGCAGTTTGTGGCTTCTGGCTACACCTCTCCCTCCTCTACTTTCTGATCTCCCTGCCTGATCTTTGAGGGAGCAACAGAAGCCAACTGGAAAATACCTCACTGTGCTCCTTGGAGGGTTGGTGGAGGATCTGTCATCCCCTCTCTCTGTGTGCCTGTGGGGCTCAGATTTCTCATGTAGAAACTGGGGGATGCCTGCTCTGCCTACCATACAAAATTATTGAAGGAGTCAAATGAAATTGTGTGTTAGATATGGTTTTATACATGGAGAGGTATCTGAGAGAAGGCACTACTAATATTTTGAACAAACATGGAGACTGAGTAAAAAATGGTGCCCAGATTTCCAACAAACACTCATATTCTCTCATTCACACTGGATTTATGAATTCCTTTTGGCACAGTGCTATGGTCTGAATATTTGTGTCCTCCAAAATTTGTCTGTTGAAATGCTAACCTCCCCAAGGTGATGGTATTAGGGGGGTGGGGACTTGGGCAGGCAATTAGGTCGTGGGGGAAGAGTCATGAATGGGATTAGTGCCTTCATAACAGAGGCCCAAGGGAACTCATTCATCCCTTCTATCAGGTAAAGATTAAGGTGAGAAGGCACCACCCATGAACCAAGAAGTGGGCCCTCATTAGATATCAAATCTACCTGTTTTGATTTTGTACTTCCCAATTCTAGAACTGTGAGAAATAATTTTCTGTTGTTTAAGAACCACCTGTCTGTAGTATTTTGTTATAGTAACCAGAATGGACTAGGAAACACCTCCCTCTCTGACCGCATTGTCTTCTGGGGTATGAATCACTATGCCCCTGCAATGCTGAAGACACTTCCTTGGAGCTTCTATTTTAGGCAAAGACTTCTGAGGGGAACACTTTTCTTTAAAACACATAAAATTCATTCATTTATTTTCCCATTCATTTAACATGTGTTTATAGAGTGCCTAAGGATAGAGCTAGGTGCCATAAAAAACTGTAGAGTCACAATTTTCTCTTGTCACTCACTCATGAACTATGATATAATCTACATATGGAATCTGTAGATTCATCAATATAAGCAGTCATCAATATAGGCGGCAATCAGTTTTGCTGCCTCCATTTCCCAGCAGTTGGATAAGAGTTTAGTTTGAATATTTTTGCAATCATTATGTAACTTTGAAATTTGGACCAAGAGGTTGAATTACAGCTGTAAATATTGTGTCAAACTTTCCTTTGCAACTGGTTCTGAAAGTTCCACCTAGTGGTAAATGCTGTTTTGCTCCTGTGGTTTTCTTGGCCTGGGGCTCTGTAAACCTCCACACACAATGTCTGTCTTTGAAGAAGCCTCCTCTAGCCCTGAGGAACACTCACTCATTCCATTGCAGAACTACACATGCTACATTCCTTCTTACTTCAAAGCGCTCTTCAGCTAGTTCTTTCTCTAAGGATCGCTACCTAGTAAATAGGTTTTATTTCTGGCTAAGATGAAAATTTTCAAAAATGAAAATCACACCAGCAAAGAGCTCACATTGAAGAAGGCAATGTGATATCACTGACAGCAAAGTCTCTGAGCCAGGCAGATGGTATAAATTCCTCCTCCACTTTAGAAGCGAGTGCCCTTCTGTATAAAGGGGCACTGTGGTATCTCCCCATACCCCCCCCTTTTTTTTCCAGCATAATGCCATGAATATGGAGATTCCTCTGTCAGTATGTATTCATTAAAATGAATTTTGCTTGGGGTCAGTTTTGTTGACAGTTCTTTATACAATCAGGTGAAAGCTTTTAGTGGATGACCTCTAACCCTCTTCTTAGTGAACAATGGACATAAAACATAGTTTCCACCACTCCGCTGGGGTGGGGAAGGAAAGGTGCACAATATAAATTTACTCTGTGGCAGATGCTAAATAGGCATCTTATGTATGTTACCTTATTTTACCCTCACAACAACCCACAGACACAAGATAGTATTATCTTTGGCTCCAGATGAGGAAATTTCAAGGGCATGTCATTTGGGATGCGGGTTGGGGTGGTGATTATCAGCATAGACCAGACCACCGGGGTTTTGCTTCAGGATCCCTTGCTTATCAGCTTGTGTGATCTTGGGCAAGTTTCTCTGACCTCAGTTTCCTCATCTTAAAAACAGAACAATAATATTTATTAAACAAATTGTGAAGCACTATAGAAACAGCACCTAACCTAGAATTTGATAATAGCAATTTTAAAACACCCATAATTAGGACTTCTCTTTACCAACACAGTATTTTTAAAAAATTGTTTTTGTAGTTTTACACAGACAGCATGCCTTTGTTTTATTTGCTTATTTTTGTATGCAGTGCTGAAGATCAAACCCAGTGCCTCACATGTGCTAGGCAAGTACTCTGCCACTGAGTCACAGCCCCAGCCTCAACACAGTATGTTTTGTAAGATTTTTGTTGTGGATCAGAAACATGCACAGAACTCATTAAAATATGGACACCCAGGCTACAAATTTAGGTGATCAACTTGTCCTGGTTTGCATGTGACTTTCCTGGTTTTAGCACTGATAGTCCTATACTCTGGAGAACCCCTCAATCTGAGAAAATTGGTATGCCTGGTTTCCCTGCACCCATACTTATTTACTAAGTGGAGTCTCTGGCACTGGGACCCAGGTATCTCTGTTTACAAGGGACAGGCACCCGTCATTGGGAGGGAGGAGTATAATGGATTATGCCAGGGGTGTGGGAGCTAGATGGACCTGGGCTTGAATCTCTTTTTTTGTTACTTTTGGGAAATGTGACTTTGGGTGGGTTGATGGGTTCCTGGGAAACTGACTGAAAAGGAAAGTAGCACATACAGAGTTGATTAGAAAGTGCACCTGGGACCCACTCTTGTGGAAGGGAAGAAAAGGAAGCAGGATAGGGCAGAGGGAGGCACTGGGCTATAGGGAAGTCTCAACGAAGGCCTCAGCCAACCTCACAGAGAGCTCTGGAAGTAGGAGGGAGGATCCTTCAGAATTGTTCTGAGTTGGAATGAGGGGCCGGGTCTCTCACTGTCATGTCCACAAATCAGCAGATGCCATCTTCCCTGGCAGCAAACCCAACCTGGGAGGCTGACAGCAAACAAAGGGCTCTCTGGCAGAAGTAGGCCCTGCAGCTTTGAGGGTAAATCCTTCAGTACATAAGTGGCCTCCAGTAGCACATCATAGCATCCACCGCAGGGAGAATTAGTTAATCCCTCCAAACCTCTGTCTCTCCATCTTTGAAACAGGATTGATAATAGCAAGTTTACCAACTCAGAAGATTGTTAATATTAAGTGAGTCACTACACAGAAAACACAGTTGGATGCTGCAAGCAATCAAGAAATGTTAGCTAATATTCTATTTTAAGGTTAGAATAGGACAAAATTTGGAATGAAGGTGGGGCTGATTCAGAAATCTTTTTGAAAGATATGGATGTCTTGTCTGATTTGCCAGGAAGGACAATGTCAGACATTTTATTGTGATATGTGTTATTGCATTGGACATTAAAATATAAAGCAGGTGAAAAATTGAATTCATTCAACAATTGTTTAGTAAGTATCTGTTAACAGAGAGAGTAGACCTCAAATGAAGCTTGAAGGATCAGAGACATTGCTCTGGATGAATAATTAATTTAGTGTGCTAGACAGGGCTTAGCTATGAGATCCCATGGAAAATTAAACATATCTTTAATAGTAGCAATGCAACATATCATGGTAGAGTCTTTGGGAATGGACTTCTAAAATTAACTCCTACAAGACACTCTTCATATCCATCAAAACAAGCAATTAGACATAGAAAGATTGTAATGACACAGTCACACTTCAGCACAATAACTTGCTGAAACATTTTGGGGATAATTTTTAATCTACATCAGGAGCTTCAAAAATACTCACCCTGGCTGGGGATATAGCTCAGTTGGTAGAGTGTTTGCCTCACATGCATAAAGCCCTGGGTTCAATCCCCAGCACCACAAAACAAACAAACAAAAACCAACCAAACAAACAAACAAAACTCACCCTTGCAACTCTGGTCCAAAATTATTTGAACTAAGGAAAAATAAAAAACTATGCACTGAAGGACATAATAGAGAAAAGTTGAAAGAAAACTCCATGGATATTTGCTGATAGGGAAACAATTATTTAAAATAAAAGTTCAACTTTCTGGAAAAAGAATGGGTCACATTTAGGACCCATTTTCTAAATGGAGAAAGTTAAGGCCAAGAATCAGTCATAGATTTGTCCTAAGGAGTGAAGACAAATGGAACCATCCCTCCTTAATCCTTGCTTGAGATTTCTGTTTTCTCTTAAACTACCTTTCTGCTTCTTTGCATGATGTCTTAGTGTAAAATGCCAGCTGTCAGTGCCACCAAACCAAAAAGCAAAAGCAAAATGACTCAAGTATGTGAGTGTAGTTCATGTTTTTTAAAGTTTTTCTTTTTTTATTTTCCCTCCCTACCACCCTTATTTTCTTTTATGTATGTATTTATTTATTTTAAAAATTTATTTTTTTGTTTATTCTAATTAGGTATATATATGACAGCAGAATGCATTTTGATTCATTGTGCACAATTGTAGCACAACTTTTCATTTCTCTGGTTGTACACCATGTAGTGTCATACCATATGTGCAGTCATACAGATACCTAGGATAATGATGTCCATCTCATTCCAGCATCTTTCCTGCCTCCATGCCTCCCTGCTCCCCTTTGCCCAATCACAGTTCCTCCATTTTTCTCATGTCCCCCCACCCCATTGTGGATCAGCATCCACTTATCAGAGAGAACATTTGGCCTTTGGTTTTTTGGGATTGGCTTACTTCGCTTAGCATGATATTCTCCAACTCCATCCATTTACCTGCAAATGCCATTATTTTATTCTCTTTTAATGCTGAGCAATATTCCATTGTCTATATATAACCACATTTTCTTTATCCATTCATCTATTAAAGGGCATCTAGGTTGGTTCCACAGTTTAGCTATTATGAATTGAGCTGCTATAAACCTTGATGTGGCTGTGTTTTTCTCTCTGTGTGTCTCTGTCTCTCTCTTTCACTGCTGCTCAACCTGGTGAATCTTTAAAGAGAAACTTATTCATACCAAAATCATAGCTTGAATTCACAAGGTGTAAACACAGGTCGTGGTTTAGAGTGGCCTTTTAATAAAATATTTTGGAATTAGGCCTCAAAGGAAATAAGTGAAAAGTCTAATGGTTTGCCAAATTTTAATACAGGCTGAGTGCCTCAATTTGAAAACTCCAAATCTGAAATGCTCCAAGACCGGAGCATTTTACAGGCCATAAGTGGCATTTTACAATCTGAATTACCCCAAATCTGAACCTTTTTGAGTGCCACAAGTGGAAAATTCATACTTGATCTTATGTGATGGGTCATAGTCAAAACACAGGCATACTAAAAATATCATATAAAATTATCTTTTGGTAGTGTAAGATATACATAAAATAAATGAATTTCAGTTTTAGACTTTGGTTCCATCTCTCAAGGTGTCTCATTATGTATCTACAAATATTCCAATATCTGAAATCTGAAATACTTCTGGTCCCAAGCATTTCAGATAAGGAATTAGCCTTGTCAGCACATCAGGGTCATGTTTGATTAAACTAGCATTGTAAAGCACATAGGAAGAATGAGGGAGAGAAGCCAATGATCATCACACATGACTCCCTTCAAGAGCAAAGGTGTTTATGAAGGGCAAAACATCACACCGGGGACAGCCGTGCAGCCAAGAGATTTATTCAACAGCCTTCGTGGCTGGTAGCAAAACCGGAGAAGAGGTGCTCTGGTTGAAGGTCGAAGAGGTGCTGGGAGAGGGGAGTCAGGGAGAAGGGAGTGTGCAAGCTCTGGTGGGAGAGGGGAGTCAGGGAGAGGGGAGTGTGCAAGCTCTGAACAGAAGGTGGGTACTTGGTCGCACCAGCTAGGATCTCTGGAGCTATCAGCTAAAGCAGCTGCTGTCTGGCTGGAGGCTGGAGGCTGGAGCTGTCAGCTGGGAGCGATGGGTCTGGAGCTGTCCCAGTGGCTTCCTCCTCTCCGCAGGTCGAGCTGATGTGTCTGAGTGGCTTCCTCCTCTCAGCAGCGACGAGCTGATGCGTGTGTCCGTGTGTCTGTTCTGAGTCTCTCGAACAGGGCCCTATATAGGGATTTCTGGTGGGAGGTGCACGAGAGCAACCCCAACGCCATTGGCTCTTTGCCCATAGAACAGGGTGACCTTTAAGCCTATTGGCTCTTGCCTGGGGAAAAGAAACATCCTGCCCGGTTTTCCTGCTCGGGGAAGAAACATCCTGCCCAGAAAATGAAGCAAGGTTGCTTCTCTCAGGATGTGGAAAACTCTGGTGTGGGGAGGGTAGCCCATCTATCAGTTTACATTGTGGCATCAGCTAGGACTCATCCTCTTAGAAAGGACATTGGATTTATGTATTTATATTTTAAAACTAAATGTATTAGCTGACTTGTGCTAAAAAGTCTAGGCTTAAGCTTGCTTCAGGCATGGCTGAACAGGGGGATTGACTGATATTAACAGAACTCAGCATCAGTTCATCTCTTAACTCTGCCTTCTGGAGTGTGGGTCCCAGTCTTGGCTGCTTATGAGAGCAAAATGGCTGCCACAGCAGCAACTCCAAACAGTTGTCTCAGGTTTCAGAACCAGTGGATTAGAAAAGGAGTCATATTCCCAGAAGTTCAGAGAAAAACCTGGTTACTTCTCATTATCTCTAATTAGGTCACATGACCCTCCTGTACTAATCAGAGGAAAATGCAACAGGCCTGGGTTACATGCATAATCTCTGGAGTCAGTTTTGTGGATCACATGAAGGCACAGGAACCAGAGCTCCTTAAAAGTGGGAAAGCTTTGTTTTAAAGATGAAATCAGACTTCCCTTATTAGATAGCGAATGAATGCTAAGCAGCAAAATCAACAGATGTCCATTACAGTTGGACTGTTGTCATTTCACTCCAGCATTGCTGGGAAAAAGCTGCTAAGAACAAACTCAGCAAATCACAGATTTGCATTGAAGAGCAGAGACACATGAATCTATAGAGCTCAGCCACTTTTCTCTAAATAGAACATAGTTTATACTATCAAAGACAGATGTTTGTTTATTCTGTGCTGAGCATGCTAGAGTCAAGAGGATTCCAAACATCCTTCCCTCTGCAGATTGCAGATTGTTGGGGGTGGGGTTTTCAACTCTTACTAAAGGGAAACTTGGGGGATACTCATTAGAATGGAGTAATAAATATGTTTGGAGAAAGCTAAAGGGCTATGTTGTTTCACAATTCTGGAATTCAGAGCCATAAAAAAATAAGCAGTCTCATTAGCTCAAAGGACAGAAACTTTTATGTATGAAACAACTTTATTTGGATAATTTTGGCATTTCAAGAGACTTTCCCTGTGGCTATATTATAAAATAACTCCTTATGTTTTTAGTATATACTATCCTGTTGGGCCTTGTGAAGCAAGAAATTACTTGCTGCGTTTAGTTGCTATGCTATGGGCCTTTTCTATAATTTTCATGTTCTTTGGTATATTATTAATTCACACCCTTTTTAGAAATGCAATTTTGAAAGCAATTTTCATTAAAATTTCTTATAACCCATAAATTTGAGATAATTGGACTGAGTCTTTGTTTACCCAAATTGCCTATGCCAATACTATTTTATGGGTTTTAAAAGTAGGACAAATATTTTGAACTGGTCTCTGGTGATGAACATTTGGAGATGATTTTTATCTCTGGAAAAACACTTGTTCCCAACGCAGGTGATATCAATTCTTTTATGAGTTGGTACTGATGGTAATTTAATGAAACTAATCTTTATGAAGAAAAAAAGTGTATTTCTTTCTTACTAATTGAGCTTGAATATCTGATGTTGGATCCTCATGAGCTATTACCTAGAAACTGGTAAGCTAAGCACAAATTTGAAAGTATTTCTATGGTGGACAATATCATTTTTTGAGTTCAATTTTTTTCACTTTGGTTGCTGGGTAATCACAGTTATCACATGAAATTCCATACCTATATGCTTATTATGGTCTAGAATATCCTCTGTTGAACTAAATTTTTAGAAAGAACAAAGGGTGTGCAGAAAGTGTTTCAGATTAGGAAGGAAGCTGCGCAGGCACTGCTTGCGTGTAATTTAAGGGATGTTAAAAGGGATCCTGCTTAAAGAATAAGATCACACAGAAATGGCCCATAACAGTACTCAAAAAATGTTTAATGAAAGGAAAAAAAATAAATGAAAGTATCAGCATAAAATCATCTTTCAGACAAGACTAGAGAGGTTAGAGAAGTATTCCTTAGGCATCCTCCTAATTTACCTCCCTTACTTCTAGCAGGGTCTACTTTTTATCAGCATTACAGCAGTGACAGTTGTCAGTGAAGAATATCAGGTCCTGTGATGACTCTACAATAAGATACCATCTCACTCCAGTTGGAATGATCATTATAAAAAATAATAACAGCAAACACTGGTGAAGATGTGGAGGAAAAGGACTCTCATATGCTGTTGGGAATATAAATTAGGACAACCATTATGAAGAACAATGGAGATTCCTCAGAAAACTAAAAATTTAACTATCATATGATCCTGCTATCCCACTTCTGGGTTTATATTCAAAGGAAATGAAATCAGCACACCAAAGAAGATTCCCTGCACACCTGGGTTTATTGTGGCACTATTCATAACAGCTAAAATATAGGATCAACCTAGGGTATCTGTCAAAAGATGAATGGATAATGAAAATGTGGTGACACACAATGAGATTTGGGTCAGTCATAAGGAAAATGAAATGCTGTCATTCGCACAAAATGGATAGAAACTGGAGGACTTATTTTACTTATGTTAAGTGAAATTAGCCAGACACAGAAAGACAGGTACTACATGCTCTGTCTCATATTTGGAAGCCAAGAAAAGTCAATGTGAACCTAGAATAGTGATTACCAGAGGATGGGAAGGAGGTGGATAAGGAGAAGTTTGTTTTGTTAAATGCATACTCTATGCATGTGTTTGAAATATCATATTGAATCCCATTAATATGTACAATTAATATATGTTAATAAAAAATAAAATATAATAGTAAGGACTGCAACACTAGGATTCAAAGGAGAAGGTAAATATCCACCTTTCCAGTAAAAATACCTGAACAGTGCTAGAACTTTCAAAAGTGCATGCAGGCCGGCATGGTGGTGCACACATGTAATCCCAGGGATCAGGAGGATCGCTAGTTCAAAGCAAGCCTCAGCAATTTAGTGAGAACATAAGTAACTTATCTCAAAAGAAAAAATGGGCTGGGGATGTGCCCCTGGGTTCAAATACCCAGTATCAAAAAAAAAAAAAAAAAAAAAAAAAAAAAGTGCATGGAATCAGCTCCTTGAATTATGAAAAGTCAAATATAATTTTCTTTGTTCCTGGAAGAACTCCTATCTTATGGAGAGATCTATTGCCATTTTGTCTAAGTAATCAGTGTCCCTAGATGGGTAGTACCAGAGGATCCCTGGGTTGTGCTACTCAAGGGATAAATTTATTGATACTTCCATGTTAATGGCACCCCAGAGGTGTAACCCAACACTCCTATAGTTATGTACTCAGTATTGAGTATTTATGTATTGCTTGTCCAAAACCTGAGCACTTTGGGGCTCAGTCTAATTTTCTCTGATTTTGATTTCATATTAATCAGTAGTTTTGCAAAAAAAAAAAAAAAGTCTTTCTATAAATTAATGCTTTATTTTTACTTTCTTTCTGCTTTTCTGGTTTGTGGGGCTGGAACTTAGGAAGAAGAATTCCAAGAAGATAAGTGCCCCAAATTGGAGCAGAAGATGACATCAGGTAGAGTCCACTTGGTGTGAATCCTTTTCTGGGCTGCTATTGCTGACAGCAGGACTCAGAGCATCCAAAAGCTTGAAAATTGCAAAGGAAAAATTGTATGTTTCAAGTGATTGGAAACACTACTAGAAATGTCACTTGTGATGTATTCCAGCCACAACATCTGGGCAATCTGGTTGTGAGACAGAAAATAGCTTGTTCTCTTTGTCTTTTTTCTTTCATTGATTACACTTCTTGATGAACAATACTTGCAAAGTAAATGATGATAAAGAAATTTCCGATTCAGTAATGCTAAAATAAGGAGTTTGGCTACTTACTGAAATGCTTATGATTATCTTGGAAAATATTCTTCAGATAAGTTTGCTTTAGAAGTTAGTGTATAGTCCAGTATGTAGCTTTGCTAAAGCTATTTACCTTGTGATAAAACTTCCTATGAGATAATGTGGAAAGAAACAAGTTACAAGAACATTTATAATTTAGTTTAAGACTAAGGTCGGGAAAGATAATCAGAAATAATGGCCATAAAAATAAACATTAGTTGAATGGACCTAATAATAATGAAAGATAAATCTTAATACCCTCATCTTCTATTTTCCAACAGCTTCTAGTTTTGTGTTTTTTATATGACTCAGTATTAGAAGATGACTCCAGAGGTATTTGTTGCTGGAAGAAGCTTGCGTTCTTAGAATTTCATGGCAATCAGGGAGCAGGATTAAGGAATTGAAAATAGTAATGGAAAGAATATGCAAAGTGAGGGGGAAAGTGGCACCCTGCTCTGGTATGAGTGGAGAAGAGAGAAGCAGCTATTAGCCAGTTCCACCATTTCCTCTACACCTGTTCTCCCCCTGCCAGGTGACCTGTATTGTGTTGAGAGCCAGCATTACTCTAATTTGTTGCTTCTTCCTAGGATTCTGTCCCATTGCATAGCCTCATTCACCTGGCTCATCACAGCTCGAATGTCCTGTTCTAGAGAAAACGTGTGGACCACATTCACATTCCTCTGAATCACTCTTCAACTCATCACCCATTTAAAACTTTTTAATAATGCTTATTTTGATCCAAAATCATCTTTCTATGGTTTGCTTTATTTCCTTATTGTCTTCTAGAGAGTAGGGATATTGCCTGTCTTGTTTAATGGTATCCTTGGCACGTTGGACAGAACCTGGAACATAGTAGTCATTCAGTAAATTCTTGTTAAATGAATCCCTTGTGTCCACTTGTGCAAGGTATTCTCATTCTCTGGAATAGGGGTGTTGGTGGGGCAGGCTTGATGTGGGCCAACACTATGCCTAATTTAGATTTGGAGATTATAACAGAAGAATAAGATATGGCACTAGTGCTCAAAAGAGAGAGGTGTCTAAGAGAGGGTGTTTACAACACAAGAAAAAAATGTAAAATGTAGGTTGTAAAGAAAGCCAAGGATGTGGGAGCCTTACCTTCCAGAGCTTGCTGTTAAAGAGGGCCTGTAAGTCACAGACACAGGGAGCTAAGGCAAAAGGCAGAACACAGTACACATCAAAACTGAGATAGGAGTAGGCAGCTTGTGAACACTAAAGAGGTGGGATGAATGCAATTTGGAGGATTCAGAAAGTTTTCTAAGAGAATGAGACATATAAACCAGGTCTTAAATGATGGAAATTCATTCATTCATGAAGACAGTCACATTAGCTGGGGTATTAATACATGATAACCAAATATTGTACATTGAATCCATAGTGGTATCTATTTGGAGTTTCACTTTTTTTTTTTTTTTTTTTTTTTTTTTTTTGGTTGATGACCCATTTCTTAGGCATCTGACACCTCATCCTGAGATCTGTAGTTTATACTTGCAAGTGCCACCCAGGGGTCAATGACAGTTTCATCATTACCTGTCCTTTGCTCTCTAATAATTCATCAGATATCTATGTATATTTGATGGTTTCTTAGTAAGCAACTTGCCTGTGATTAATGCCCACCCAGAATCAGGTGGTATTTTCCCCAGACTCCATGGAAGTCTTGCTGAGTGGAAAGGGTAATGTCTTTTTTAAAGTGAAATTTGATCCTTTATTGAAAATACCATTTTAAAGATGTATTGCATCCTTTGCACATAATATTTGAGGCAAAAATAAAGAAAAGGACACAGCTGAACATGATCTATGCCTGTAACTATACACAGGGAAAAGGAAGAATGAAGTAGGTAGTGGACCCATTAAAGATGATGATATGTTGGGTGGACGATGTGTGGAGGAAGTTTTCCCCACTTGAGGGTTCCTTCGACATGGCCAGGAACAATTCTTTACTGATAGTGGCAAGGAAGAGGCTATCATGCCAAAGAAAGAAAACTGTTTGTCAGCAAGAAACCATGTCTTGAAGCCTGAGAGCGTGGCTCTCCAAGAATAAGCCAGTTATTGAGAGTAGCTGAGGACAGGGACAGAAGCCCGTGTTTATGTTCACCTGAGCTTATGCATCATTTGCTATACCAGAAGCACTCTTTCTTTCTGTATTAGTTAGGGTTCTCCAGATTAAAAAACCGCTAGGATATAGATTTGGTAAGAGATGTACTATAAGGAACTGTCTCATGTGATTATGGAGACTGTTAAGTCCCATGATCTGTCACTGTGAACTGGAGTCCCAGGAAAGTTGGTGGTCCAAGTTCAAAGGCCTGAGAACCAGGGGAGCCCATAGAGTGAGTCCCAGTTAAAGGGAAGTGGAAGACTGATGTCCCAGTTCAAGCAGTCAGGCTAGAAGCCAAGTGGGTGACTCCTTCCTTCCTCTACCTTGTCTTCTCTTCTGGCACTCAACAGTTCGGGTGACACCTACTCACACTGCAGAAGGCAATCTACTTTAGTCTGTCCACCAATTCAAATGCTGATCTTATCTGAAAACATCATCAGAGACGCAACCAGAAATATCATTTAACTTGAGCACCCCTTGGCCTAGTCAGGTTGACCTAGAATGAACCATCACACTTTGCCTGGGAGCCTCTTTCCTATTGGCCTTTCCATGGAATGTGTTCCTTTTCCTGAGTTTTTACAGTCTCTCTGCCTTTTATTTTGGAGAGGAAGTTTTAGGGTGAACCTTTGCTTCATCTATTTCTATTCTGCTGAAAGTTTCTTAGAACAACAACCAACCATTCTTAGTACATACAATAGTCTCTGTGGGCTCCAATAGTGAATATAATAAAAATTGAACATTTCTTGCCTAGTATGGAGACTCAGGTTTATAACTGACACAGAGAAACTACAGATCCTGCCCCCACTGATTTTATTTATAGCCAGATGAGTAGGAATCAGTGCCAGTTTTGTAGAGAAAGAGGGATATGAGCAACCTTACACAGGTGGAATATCATACCTTCACATGTTCATTTATTCTGTTGTGGGAAGGGAGATGAATGACTTGGCCAGCTGTGCTTTCTTGAGAGAATTCTTTTTGAAAATGAATTGCATCCTTTCTGGTGGTGGCTATGTTTCAAAAAAGGGTAAAACATGTTTGAAAAATGTTGGCTCTCTTTCACCATTTCTCTTACCCATGTATCGCTTTAGAAACAGGCCAAGTGTTTTGGCATGCTGAAACAACTTACAAATGAACTTAAAATTCAAGAAAATCATGCAGAATCTTGATTATCTGTGCTGCCAGAATCTCAAAGATTGCAACACTTGATAATCTGTAAATTAAAGCCTTTTTATGGTTGGTCAAAGGGTATCATCAGAGTACCCTCTTTTTTGTAATAGGTCACCTGGAGTGGAGTGGGGCCCAGCACATTTTCGGAATTGATTGTGCAGGTCATTTGCACTTAGTTAAGTTTTCATTTCCTGTGGTTCGTAGGTTACTTAAGTGTGAAGTAATGAACCCTAAACGGTTAGAACTCTTCAACCAAAAATGGACACAATGAGGAAAATGATATATGTATTTTTGTAACTTCTGTGGGGAAGTGAGACCAGGATTACGCTGAGCAGCCTCCATTGCTGCCTGTAGGTTGACATACTCAGAGGTCAGGCTTCTGCCTGAGTAAAACCCATTTCTGATTATTCAGACAAAGTGTCTGTTTTTACTTTCATGTCCACCATAACAGTCCACAGGGAGTCTTCCACAGGGATCATCTATATTTCAGTCACACATCCCCTTCAACTGTGCAAAAACAGATTGAATAGGCAACTCTTCAGATGGGGAGGTTAGAAAGAAAGAAGGGGGATGTACCTCATCTTAGTTCAATTTCTCAGACAGCATGAGGATTCAGGGCAGGCTTTTCATTAGAGATAATACTATGGGGGTTGTGGATGGTTTTCGGGGAAAACCTGGTTCATAACTTCTTTCTGGGACTCTGTTCCACAAGGCTCACGTCCACTCCTCATACCAGATCTGGGTTCTCTGTGAGATCTTCTTTAGCCACTATCTATAAAATTGCAGACTGTCCTGCAATTTTATATCCTGCCTGGACTTGTTTTTCTAAAACCACTGACAGCTATCCAACGCACTGTAGAGTGCATTTGCTTTTTGTCTTTCTCTGTGCCAGAAGGCAAGCTCCATGGAGGCAAGGATATGGGAGCCCTTCACGTGCCACTGCACACAGGATGGAGACCTGGAATGGAGCCTGACTAATAGCAGGTACTCAGTACATATTTGTCGAATGAGGACTGAATGCTTGTTCCTTCCTGTTAAACTCTTGCTAAAGCAATTTGATTAATCAGAAATGGAACATGGCATCTTTTTTTACTTTATCTCTCAGATCTAGTCCTGGAATGCGTAAGAACCCAAAATAAGTAGTTTGAGTATGAGTGCATGAATAAATGATGGATAGGCTCACAACCTAGCTTGCAATGGAAAAGCATGTTCACTGTGTATTTAACAGGTAGGAAGTGAATCATTGTCAATCCACTTGGAAGTCAGAGCTGAGTCAGACACGAGCCTTCCCTCCAGAAGCCAAATGTTCTTCCTTTACCAGGAGTTTATTTTCTTCCTGTTCCTTGAACTGTAGGACAGACAGTCTCAGGGTCCATAGGAAACCTTTTATTGGAGAAAATGCTTCTCAGGTTGTAGATGACTCAGTGAAAACCAGATGCCCTGTACTTCTTTATGAGATTCTATCATAATTTTATTTTAGCCTATGGAATCCCACCCACTACTTTGTCTCTACTTTGAATAATAAGCAATTGGATTTTCACTATCATATAAATCTTTCCAAGAAGTGAAGTTGGCAACATGCTTGTTGCTGGAAGAACACAACTTGAGAAGGGGATTCATTCCCAATCCCAAGGGTTTAACATATGAACAGGAGGCCATGGGCTCTAACACACATCTATAAAGAGATGCTTCTAGAATTTACTTACAATTCTTGCATTGTCAAGTGTGAGTAATTAGGAGAAAGATACTACTTTTGCCTACATTTTCTCCACTGGTTAAATCCATTAGAATAGCCTTAGACTCTGAGGAGATGCTTCTCTTGTGACCAGAGGTGAGGGTAATATTTACCTTTGGCAGGAGAAGGCCATGTTTAGGATCTGGGATGAAAAGAGACTTCCTGGCCTGTTTATTAATGGTGTGCCAGTCTGCTTCCAGCCCACTGCCATTTTGCATTCAGAATGCATCAACTAATGAAATAGGGTTTTAAAGTTCCCAGCACTCTCCTAGGCCAAACCTATGAAGAGATATTACCACGCATGGCTCTGAAAAATAGCTCCTACCCTCCATGGGTCACCCAGAGACCAGCCTCTGCTGTTTCTTCCTCTCTCTATGGGCAGAGAGCTAATTGTTTTCAGATTTTTTTTTTTCAATTCAGGAAGTCCAACAGACCGCTTATTGTTCATTAATGGGAAAATGCCAAAGATAAATAAAAATGAGGATTTGTTTTAGTGCTCTGTATCTAAGGTGCACCTAATGTGCTGTTGATTGACTGGGTTCCTGTGCCTTAGAGAAGAGCTGAGATGTACCTGTATAGCAAATTGACACACAGCCAGGAGACAGCTTGGTGGCTTCACTGGGCACTCTATTACACCTGATTCTGTGTTTGTTAACACAATGGGAGCAGAGGCATGGAGCTTTCCAGAAGTTTACCCACAAGGTGCATCATTTACCACGAATGAAATTTTCAGTGTTGATGCTTAAAGCAGAACTACCTGACCTTTTTTTATGCTACAAGATCTGTTTTCCTATTTCACTTTCTTTCAATATTTTATTTTTGTTTGCTTAAAAATTGAATGTTTTCCCTTTATAAAAATCTCTTGGAGGAGGAAGTATTGTGAAGGTGACATTAACACACAAAGTCAGAAGCAAAGCAATGGTCTGTAAATGTCTCCCTCCTGGAGGAACCTCTCTACCACTTCCCGCTTCTCACTTCCTTCCCCCATGTAAGAATAAAAAAATATGGATCTTGTATTGCTTGCTATGGGTTTGGATGCCCAGACAGTTTTCTCTTTAGAGAAGTGGATGTAGAAAATAGAAATCATCATTCTAGAAATTCCAAATGCAGGTCACAAATGTTCATAACAGAAAAAAAAGTACAAAGTTTTCCAATCTGAAAGACTGTTGTTGATGTCATTGTTATTTTTACTCCTTAATCATGTTTCCCTGCAAACATCTGAAATGAAATTTCTGCCTCAGAAATCCCCTGTAAAGTCAGTTTCTTTATTCCTACCCTCTCTCCACACTTGAATTCTGCTTGGCTTTGCAGCCCCCATACCTTAGCATATGTTTCCGTGTTTCCTTGTAGATCAGCTACAAATGTACACATATACGAGGGACAGAGGGTCAGCAATGTAGTTGGAAAGTGATTAGGAATTTGTCCCAAGGCTGTTTGCCACTGCACTTTATGCAATACTGAGAAAACATCCATTGGCCATATCAAAGGTCAGGCGTACGGAGAGATGAAGTTGACGTGTGTGGCTAGTTCTCACATCCTATGTCCCTTGGCACACACTGTTCCTACTTCAACACTAGCATGCCTCTGACTAAAGGCCTTCCCTTACCTACCCCCAGAGCTTTCCCTAGTCCCTTGGGGAACAGCCCTCAACCAATCACTGATGGGACTTGGTGGATAAATACTCCCGCTCCCCTGTGCTTGGGTCCAGAACTGGCTCCCAGTTTCCAAGCTGGGTCAAGCTCAGTCACTCTCAGGAGTAGCTGGCTGGGAACAACCCTGTGACAGAACTTTTCCTCCCCTGTCTCACCTGTCCACCCCCAACTCCCACCTTGGCTGCTTCCATCTGATTCCCTGTCTCAGGGCATGCTTTGGGGGGAAACCAAACTAAGAGAGGGTCTCTTGTGAGACTCACTGATTGAACACAACTGTAATATTTGGAAGCATCCATGAGCCTGGCTAAGATGGCAAAAATCTTTTAAAAATCTCAAACCTTTTGAGTGGATTTGAATCATAATATCATTTATTTCTAGCTCCCAAACATGGGCCCTGATACTTACTCTAATTGCTGATTGGTTCTGGGTGAATTCAAATAATCATATTCTCTGTTTTGAGCCTGTTTTATTTTTTAAAAGCAGCTCAGGAAAGAATGCATCTGGTTTCTCATCCTTTATCACAGACAGACTGAGAGAAGGAGATAGCAACAAACAACAAAGTTACAATGGCATTTCTCAAATGAATTATGACTTTCTTGTTAACTAATAAATTTGGGCTATACTTAATAATTAGGAGTAATATGCAGCATATGCTCCTCACAGATATCAGAAAACAGTAAATGATTCTGAGAACGCAGAGGTGACTGTAACTGCTTAGGACTGTTCTAAACAGGACAAACCATCTTGTAAATGTGTTTTCTTTGGCTTGCAATTAAAAAAAAAATTTTTTTTAAACAGGTCACCAATGTTTAACAACTAGAAAATTTTATGTAAAATCTAGGTTCCAATTTCTTTTGAGATATTTTAAGAACGAGCCAAACCAGGCCTTCATTCCTAAGTAATAATAAATAAAACTCAGCAGAGCTGCATTTCTAGCAGCTCCCTCCTCATCCTGCCTCACCCTTGCAGGCATTTGAGGATTAAGCCCCTGAATTGTGGTGTGAGGAGAAATACAAGGGGAAAAGGAAGAAACACAAACAAATAATAACCCTTATCATTTCCAGGCAAAAAGGAACTCTTCCCACATGCTTCCAGTTTAATAGACAATATCATCTGGTTTTGCTCTCTTATCAGAAATCTCTTCTTTGGTGGTGATCTGAGGAGCAGGTAAGATGGAGTGGCAGCTGTTGCTATGGAAACAGAGGAGGAAATGCTAGCAACAAGCTTGTGAGCGCTTGCCTTGCCTCTGCCAGCCATCTTCACACAATTCCCTGAAGCTTCCTGCAGTTGCATTTTTTAAATTTTACTCCGTGTAAGGGGCGAATATGATACTATTGAAAGGCTCTTCATGATTTCAGTAATGGAGGATTACAAAAGTTTTTGCACTATGAAGAGTAACACCGGGAAATGCAATCTCTTAATGGATGGGCGTGGCTGAACCACTAGAAATACAGTTTTAGCTCCTCCCTGATGACCCAGGGAATTGGAGGTCTCAGGGAATGCCCTGGGCCTGGAATTCTCCCCTACATCTTCTTCTTTTAAGGGAAGTGAGAGGCCACTGCATGCTTCTGACAGGGCTGGAGTAAAACACGCTGCTTCTGCTCTTGCTCAGCAAGGCCGATGATGCAAAATCGCCTAGGGAGCATTTGCCTGTCTGGCTGTGTGCTTGGTCCCTCAGAGATAGATTTTGATCAAGCATGACTCCAGTGCATACAGTGATCATGGAAAATTTCAGTGTTGCTATCCAAAGGAGAAATGGACAAAAGGAACCAAACTGCTCTTGACTTTTTCTGAGTCATGGAAGCAGAACAGATCAAAGAGACTCAAAAAGTCAGGGCACATTTTTGCAAAGGCCTGATTCTAGTATTTGACCTGCATAGTAAATAAGGTGGCATCAGTTCATTGGATCCAGGTGTTTAGCAAACATTTAGGGAGCTTTACCTTTGTGTTGGACACTAAGGTAGAACTGTAAGCTCTGCCTGCTTGGTTTTATGTTCAGTCAGAGCCAATTAACCCTCGACCCTCCTAATAACCAAGTTTCCAAAACTTTGTGCCTTGCAATTTTTTCTGTGCCTGAATTTTTTTTCATGGCTGCCCTGTTCTAAGTAGATTTGTAGTATGTGTTTTATTCTAATAACTCAAAAAGGTGTAAAGAAAGTGAATAATTGCATGAATTTTTTCAGGTGACTAAAACTTCCTCAGCTTCTATTGCCCTGTCTAACCCATTGATTTTGTCCTGAGTTAATCTGACCTGACTGCCAAATTGAATTTCAGTAATTTCAGGATCATATTATCCTAACTGGTCTTTTCTGACAACTGAACACAAAATATTTGGTCCTCATCCCAGACTTGATACTATGATAATAACCACAGCTAACCTTTATTACTTCTTACAATGCATGAGGCACTGGGCTAAGTCTTTGTGTGCATTTCTTATTTAATCCTCTTAACAGCACTACGTAATAGAACTATTTTACTCCCCCTTTGCAGATGGGCAGGTTCAAGCTTAAAAAGTTAGCTTATCCAAGGTCATATAGCAAGAAGGGCCTGGCACCATGACTCAATCCAAGCCTGGTTAAGACCAGAAACATTCTAACTCTTTGCCATTTTACTCTGAAAAACTCAGTCTTCTGAACACACTTGAGTATTTCTGAGCAGTTCCATACTGAGAGGGATAATTTTATATCCTTCTGGTCTGAGTGAATTTATCCTCAGGGATCTGAGATCTGGTCCCATTTAGAAAAGCTAACTCTCCTGATTTCTTATAAAGAGGAAGCTCTGAGGGATGGCGAGTTCTTGGAATTTCCCCTGAGCATATAAAGTAATGCTTTGATGGAGGTGAAGTGTAGAAATGAGTATCACTTTTTTCTTTTTAAGTTTGGTGAAAGTGATTATCTGTGTTTTAACTCTGACTTAACTCTAATAGGACATCATATTTAAACCTAGTAGAGTCAAAGACAACAACAAACATGCCCCAAAGTTGACTCTTCTCTCTAACTCTACCACTAATGTTCATGGTGCTGCCGTGGAACCTGGCTTCAAACTTTAAGGTCATGTAGTATTCCTTTCTTCTACTTAATCTCTGCATAATTCTTACAAGGTTCCTTTGCAGCATTTCTTATATCTATCCCAAGTTTTCCAGTTTTGCTATCACATTCTAGTTTTAGACACTGTTCCCTCATACCTAAACCATCTTAAGAGTTTCCTAACTGGCTTTTCTGTGTTCAAGCTTCACCTGTCCTTATAAATCTTGCACGTAACTGTTAGGGTATCTACTCACATACAAAAATCACACCCAGACTTGAATGTCCAAGTTAAATTCTGTAGTCTCAATGAAGTAATGAAGTACATACTAAGAAGTAATCTCTCCAGTGCCTTTCTTATGGCCTATACTTTTCAGTTATGTAAGGATACATCTTACCTCTGGTGACAGCAGTGGATCAATTGTTTATATTCATATTATCTTAGCCACAGCATCCAGATATTATTGGGTGCAATTTCAGTCCAGCCATAAAACTACATTTCCCAGTTCCCTTACAAAGTGACCTGGCCAGTGATATATATAAACTGAAGTAGTCTAGATGTGTGTGTTAATTAAGTTTTCATTGGTGTGACCAAAATATCTGACAAGAACAACTTAAGAGAAGGAAAAGTTCATTTTCAGCTTAGAGTTTCGGAGGTTCAGCCTGTGGTTGGCGGCCTCCGTTGTTCTGAACCTGAAGTGGAGCAGAGCATCATGGTAAAGGGACATGGTGGAGGAAAGCTGCTCGGCTCATGGCGGCCAGGAAACAGAGAGAAGGATGAGCAGGGGAACAAGATATAATCTCCAAGGACAGACATGCCCTAGTGACCCCCCCTCCTCTAGCCATGCCCCACCTGCCCACAGTTACCACCCACTGAGTCTGTTCAAACTAGGATGGACTGATTAGATCACAGCCCTCATGATCTAATCATTTCACTTCTGAACTTCCCTGCATTAACAGGAGAGGTTTTTTTTTTTTTTGGGGGGGGGGGGTGGATGGGGTTGAGGGGTGGGGTAGGGGGCCCTCACATCCACAGCATGACAAGATGTGTCTTCATTTGGTTCCTCCAGAACTAGGGATGGAGACAAGTATTCTCACACACCTTGTTTATTTTGGACACAGTCTCTGCAAGTGCAAAGAATAAAGAAATGTGAAAGAAAAAGAGGAGGGCAGCCTAGGAGATGTTAGTTATTAGGAGTTAGCACTGGGTGGCTGGAGTTTCATTTTACTGGGGAACTTTGGGATGCACACCTCAGGTGCTAGAAGTTTCCTCTGCTATCCCCTTTTTTTTTTTTTTTTTTTTTTTTAACAGCCCACTTTTCCTTAATTTAGAGTAGTGCACACTGAAAGGATAAGAACAAAGGAATATGGCTGAGGATCTTTTTTAAAAAAAGTTTTCTTTTTGACTATGAGCAAATATTCCTTCTTTTTCTTTTTTGTGGTGCTGGGGATTGAACCCAGAGCCTTGTGCATGTGAGGCAAGCACTCTCTGAGCTATATCCCCAGTCATAAATATTACATTGTAAAAATTTAGTGATGTAACAAAATGGGGGACTACTAATGCTGTGAAAAAATGTAGGATATAAAATTTTGGGTTGTAATTGTAGCTACAGAACATGAAAGCTGAGATAGAGCTTTACAAAATGGAGGAAATATGCCAGAATGCAGTTGTTCACCCTCGTAGCCCTAGCTCCTAGCACAATAAATACATAATACATAATAAGTACTTGCTCTTCTTAAGTGAGTATTGGAATTTAGGGTGAATTCATCTGTTTTCCAAATTTGCAATAAGGAGATCCTGTAGCTTTCGTAATGCAAAAAGAAAAGTAACATATTCAAATAAGACAGATTTTGCAGCCCTTAAACAGTCTTTAATGATCCTAGAAAGACTTCAAATGCACCATATACTAAAAAAGAGCTTCAGGGAGTATACCCTTCCCCATCCCTCCTGTCCAGAACATTGGCAGGATACTGCTGCAGCTACCCTGGATCAGGTGGAGAACTAAAAGATGAAACCATGGTTAAGCACAGTGGAGGAAAAAGATGGGAGCTTGTGTCTCTCATGACCATGGGAAATTAATATCAACTGTGGACTGTCTAGCTGTAGGCTTAATTTATGCATAAGAACCAAAAATTGAAACCCACTGTCTTATCTGCACCTCGGCTATTTGAATTTCTGTTATTTGTAGTCAAACCTAATCCTTACTGTATTTCTCTTACAAGCCTAGAAATTTATCTCTCTCTCTTTCTCTTTTTGTTTGTTTGCAAATGTATTTATTTCTTTGTTTTCCTTTTTTAAACATCTCCTTCCATTCTTGTGCATTATACATAATAGTGGGGTTCATTTTGACATAATCATAACTGCATATAACAGGTTGCTCATTCTTACTCCCCTGTACTTCTCCTTTCCCTCCCCTTCCTCCTTCCCCATGACTCCCTTCTGTATTCTTCTGGTCTTCCATTTATTTATCATTTTTAAATTGATACATTATAGTTATACATAAAAGTGGAATTCATTGCAATGTATTCATATATGCATATAGCATAAGTTGGCCAATTTCATCTAACTGATCCAGGGAAACCTTGCCTTCTTCAAAGATGAATGAGCAAAGCAGTGTGATAGAGCTCAGTGGTAGAACTCATACCTGGCATGGACAAGGCCCTGGATTTAATCCTCAGCACAAAAGAAAAGAGAAGAAGAGAAGAGGGCAGGGGAAGGGAGAGGGGGCAAAAGGGAAAGGATCCATTCTACTGTTTTCCTTTTTATTTTCCCCTTATTTCTCTGTAATTTCTGCAAAAAAAGACAAAACATGCAGCCATTGATTTTCTGAGCCTGGCATATTTCACTTAATATGATATTCTTAAGTTCCATCCATTTACCTGCAAAGAACATGATTTCATTCTTCTTTATGGCTCAGTAAAACTCCATTTTGTGTATATATCACTTTTTCTTTACCCATTCATCTGTGGACAAACACCTAGGTTGGTTCTATAACTAGGCTATTGTGAATTGCATTGCTATACACATTGGTATGCATGTATCATTATAGTATGCTGATTTTAGTTTTTTGGATAAATAACAAGGAGTGGGACAGCTGGATCACATGATGGTTCCATTCCCAGCCTTTTGAGTAATCTCCATACTACTTTCCAAAGTGGTTGTAGTAATTTGCAGTCCTTCCAGCAATGTATAAGTGTACTTTTTTCCCTGCATCCTTGCCAACAATTATTGTTATTTGTATTCTTGATGATTGCCATTCTAACTGGAGTGAGATAAAATCTCAGTGTGGTTTGGATTCGCATTTTCCTGATTGCTAAGTATGTTGAACAATTTTTCATGTATTTGTTGGCTATTTGTGTTTCTTTTTTGAGAAATGTCTGGATCATTTGCCCACTAATTGATTGGGTTATATATCTTTTTGTCTTTTGGGGTGGTAAGGTTTTTGAGTTCTTTATGTATTCTGCTTATTAATCCCCTTACCAGAGGAGTAACTGGCAAAGATTTTCTCCTATTCTGTAGGGTCTCTTTTCACACTCTTGTCTCCTTTTCAGTGCAGAAGCTTTTTAATTTTATGCCGTCCCACTTACTGATTTTTGGTTTTATATCTTGAGGTTTAGGGGTCTTGTTAAGGAAGTCAGTTACTATGTCAATATGACGATTCTTGAAACTCTAGCCATAGTAATTGGGAAAAAAAGAAGGAAATTAAAAGGATATAAATAGGAAAATAATCCAAATTAAATCTGTTAGCTAACATAATATTGTACTTAGAAGATACCCTGAAAAAAACTCCACCAGAAGACTTCTTGAACTGATAAATTCAGCAAAGCAGCAGGATACAAGATCAGCATACAAAATAAATAGCTTTCCTATATTCCAATAATGAATCCCTTGAGAGAAACCAGGGAAACAATTTCATTTCCAATAGCCTCAAAAACAAACAAACAAACTTTGGAATAAATCTAACCAAGGAGGTGAAAGACCTCTACTGTGAAAATTATAGACCACTGAAGAAGGAAAGTGAAGAAGATCTTAGAAAACGGGAATTCTCCCATGCTCTGAAATAGGCAGAATTAATATTGTCAACATAGTCTTATTTCCAAAAGTGATTTACAGATTCTATGGAATCCCCACCAAAATACCAGAAACATTCTTCACAGAACTAGAAAAAAACAGTCTTAAAATTCATATGGAAGAATAAAAGAAATCAGAACAGCCAAAGCAATACTGAGCAAGAAGAGTGAGGCTGGAGGTATCACAATACCTGAGCTCAAACTATACTACAGAGCTATGGTAACAAAAACAGGTATTAGCACAAAAACAGACATGAAGACTAATGGAACAGAACAGATAACACAGAGAAAAATCTACGTAGACACAGTCATCTGGTTCTTGTCAAGGGTGCCAAAAACCAATATTCGAGAAAAGACAACCTTTTAAACAAATGGTGCTGGGGAAACTGAATGCCCATATGTGAAAGAATGAAACTAGATTCCCATCTCTCACCCTGCACAAAAATCAAATCAAAGTGGCTCAGAGACCTAAGAATTAAACCAAAAACACTACTACTGCTAGAAGACCTGGAAGCTTCCTGAGTGGAAGATTGTATCTGTGAGTTCTGTCTCCATCATAGCACCCCACACAGTGCATGCACATAGAACCAAGTTCTTGATAAATCTTCATGAAGGGAAGCAACTGGATTCAAAGAACTTAGAGAATTAGTGGTAAGGCATGGTGTGGGATGATGTGGGGATTTGCAGATGAAGAAAACAAACTCTCAGCTCTCAAAATTTGATAATAATAAAACTGTGGGTTTGTCACTCTTTGCAGTTGATATACCTGGGCAGGTAAAGGCAGAAGGGGGTCCATCCTTCCTCTGTCCCTCTGAATAAAAACAAGATGCCTGTTTACTTCCTGTTCTCTTCTGGCACTCTTGGTTCTTTGGTGTGTGCTGGCAACACTGGACTTGGCTTGGTGTTACCATGACTTCTGAGCTTTGAGGGCTGATTCTCCACACACACCCTGCCCCAAGCCTCAGAAAGATTATTCTAGTGATTGCTGAATAGCTTGAGTTAGCTGCATATGAACACAGAGGAAGTGGTTCCCTAGCAACAGGAGCCTCTGAAAGCCTCTTAGCGCCCAGCACTTCTCTGGGTTTTTGTTTCCTTTCCTGCATGTTGCCTGTCAGCAAATGGCCAGAGCTATTGCACCTGCTCTGAATTGGGGCCTATCAGTTAGACTCCAGAGGTTTGGTTTTACTAAGTCCGAGTGCTCTGTTCCTCTTTGGATCCAGCTTGTGAGCTCTGGGGCTTCTTTTGCTCCTTGTTAGACTGTAATTCCCTCAGATCTTACTTCCTCCTTTGTTCTTTCAGATTCTGACCCAAAGTGGAAAATAATGAGGTGATTGAAGAAAATTTGAATTGTGTTTTATTATAATACTGTTTTTATGCACATTTTTCAGATGTGCTAAATCTATGAAGAAAGTGTTTTATATTCCTTTTCTCCTCAGAAGAATTGACTCTTACTCCATTCTTCCTTTCAGTTTGTCCACAGACAGCAAACAAATTCTTTACTTTTTAAATATGTCAACATCTTTAATATGTACTTGAATATGCCAGATGGTTGGAGCAGTAATAAAAGTACCAGTCATAGTGTATTTACTGCTTCAAGCTCTAGAGACAGTTTTGACAAGAAACATTGGTCATGTCTTTTCTCTAGCCTTAGTGTTCTAGTTTAGAAAGTGTAAATTTGTATAGACCACTGCATATAATGCCGGCCTGGGTCTAGAACTCCTGACTGGAAATCCATTGTTTGGTTTTCAAACAGCAATCTATATGACAGCAGCAAACCCACAGGAAGAAATTACATATTATATATATTATATATGCCTATAATATATATTTATTTGTAATTATATAATATATGTGATATACATGTATTATATGTGATATACATGTATTATACATGTATTATTATACATGATATACATATATATGTATATATATGTATACATATATACATATATATATATATATATATAATATATGCCTACCAGTTGGCTAGCATGTATTCAAAGCATTGACCATCTAACAAAGAGTGCTGGTTATGAATGACAACATGGAGCTCTTTAATTAATTAATTAATTTTTTTGGTACTGGGGATTGAACTCAGGGGCACTGGACCACTGGGCCACATCCCCAGCCCTTTTTTGTATTTTGTTAGAGACAGGGTCTCACTGAGTTGCTAAGTGCCTCGCCATTGCTGAGGCTGGCTTTGAACTCGTGATCCTCCTGCCTCAGCCTCCCAAGTGCTGGGATTACAGGCGTGCGCCACCACGCCCAACTAGCTCTTTATTTTGAAACAGGGTTTTGCTAAATTGCCCAGGCTGACTTTCTAAACTTGGGATCCCCCTGCCTCAGCCTCCTGAGTCACTGTAATTACAAGCGTGCACAACTGTGAATAGCTGGCATGCAGCTAATTATAATTGAACCTAAGAGCTCCCCAAATTCATGTCATCTATAATTTTAAAAATATATATTACTAAAATATATTATTTTTAAAATATGTATATTCATTCATTTATTCAACAAATGAGTATGCATAATTGTTTTCTAAGTGGAAGACACTATGTTGTGTTTTGTGGGAAAAACATAAAAGATAGTCTGTAACCTTAGGGAGATCCCAGTGTAAAAGAGCTTATCTAGATGTCCATGTGACTAGTAATTGACAAGCAAGATGGAAGCTGAAAGAGAGAGAAGCCATATGTGATGGTCCTTCTCTTGCATCACATCTTTCCATGAGAGGGTGGTGGAGAAGGTTTAGGGTGAATCCACCTTTCAGATGAGTGTGAGGGAGGAGAGCTGAGAAGGTTGTCTCTGTAGTGTAGCTAAACAGAGGGCTTGACTCAAGACTATGAATCCAACACATTTAATCAACAAATACATGAAAAAATGCTCAACATCGCTGGCAATTAGAGAAATGCAAATCAAAACTACTCTAAGATTTCATTTCACTCCAATCAGAATGGCAGCTATCAAGAACACAAACAACAATAAATGTTGGAGAGGATGTAGGGGAAAAGGCACACTCATACATTGCTGGTGGGACTGCAAAATGGTGCAACTGCTATGGAAAGCAGTATGGAGATTTCTTGGGAAAATGGGAATGGAACCACCCTATGACCCAGCCATCCCACTCCTGGGTCTATTCCCAAAAGACTTAAAAACAGCATATTACAGTGACACAGCCACTTCAGTGTTTATAGCAGCACAATTCACAATAGGTAGGTTGTGGAACCAACCTAGATGTCCCTCAGTAGATGAGTGGATAAAGAAAATGTGGTATATATACAAAATGGAATTTTACTCAGCAATAAGAGAGAATAAAATAATGGCATTTGCAGGTAAATCGATGAAGTTGGAGAATATAATGCTAAGTGAAATTAGTCAATCTCAAAAATCCAAATACCGAATGTTTTCTTGGATATAAGGAGGCTAGTTCACAGTATTGTTGGAAGGGGGTACATAGGATCAGAGGAACACTAGAATGGTCAACGGAAAGGGAGGGGAAGGGAGAGAGTAAGGAGGGAGGGGGGGAGGAAAAAAAACCTGGTGGTTGAATGAGATGGATATCATTATCCTAAATGCATGATTGAAGATCTGAATGGTACTTATATACTTTGTATACAAGCAGTTGTATGTAAAAAGATACTATACTTGTGCATGATGAATAAGTAAATAAATAATTTAAAAAAAAGACTATGAATCCAGCTCTTGTTATTAACCTCCCATTTATCAAGATAACAAAACAAAACAGTAAACTCCCCCTGCATCAGGATGTTCTGTTTCCACCCAAATGGGCTATTTTTAATCAATGGTAAGAGCTCGACATTTGTCAGCCAAAGTGACATAAAACAGAAATCAGGACGAGAATTTATCTGAGACCTGGGAAAATTAAAAAATAAACCCTAGCTTAGGGGAAATTTGAAATGCCATTGTTTATCTTATTTTCCTCCCAGGCATAATTTTCCACTAATCAACTAGAAAGAAGAAAAATATGTCTTAATAGCTAAACCCTCTGGGAAGGAGGCTGTCTCTTTCATAGCCATTTCCCCCACAGGCTGAGGGGTCTCTCCAGGCTGATATGTTCAGTCACAACTATGGTCATGGTCACAGTGAAGCAGAAAAACGAGTTATAAATGAATGGAGATGTGGGGGAAGAAAGGACCAACTAAATCAGACAGCCACAGTGTTCTTTCTCAGGCTGCTTAGACTAGTAGAGAGCAAAAGTCTATCAGCCATTCTTAATGCAGCCAGGTGACAAGCCTTTGGGGGATCATTTCAGACATACTAAAATAGCCACTACCTCCTGTGGACTTGGTACCTCTTGAAGATTTATGAAGTGGAGAATGCAAGACAGGCAATAAAAGAGCCTTTGTAGCCAAATAAATGATCTGTACCCCATGGGCAGAAAGGACAGTAAGGTTGGTCCCACCCAAAAAAAAGGAATACAATTTCCCCAAGGACGTGAATCATGAGGCTGGAGCTCAGATGTAACTAAGCAATTCCTAAGGCATCATTTACTCTCCCCCATCACTTTTAGTATTTCCAATTTGAACCTAATTGCATGCAAGAAGATCATGATTGATTATTATTTTTAGAATACTATAGATGGATTCCCCATGACACTTGATGAGCAGATACCAGGCTCTGCCTCCTATGCCCATTCACATAAAGTAAAGCAATTGCCAGGAGCAGTGGCACACACCTATAATCCCAGCAGCTTGGCAGGCTGAGGCAGGAGGATCACAAGTTCAAAGCCAATCTCAGCAATTTGGCAAGGTGCTAAGCAACTCAGTGAAACCCTGTCTCTAAATAAAAAATACAAAAAAGGGATGGGGATGTGGCTCAGTGATCAAGTGCCCCTGAGTTCAATCCCTGGTATAAAAAAAAAAAAAAAAAAACCCACCCAAAAAAAACAAAAAAAAATAATGCTTATTGAGCATCTACTAGACCAGATATCCTCCATGTATCCCCCCTGAGCCACTGTGCCTGAAGAGGATGAACTAGAAGGAGCATATAAGGAAAACCTCCTCTGTCACATAAAAAGGAGGAAGATTTCTGTGTTTTGTAGAAAGCACAGTTTTCCCTATACTTGACTTGCTTAGCATTCTTCATAAACTTTTCACAATTATTGTATTTAAATCTGTTATTAAAACACCTTGACATTTGGTGGGAAGATGTAATTTTCATTTTACAGGTAAAGAAACTGAGTCACAAAGCAATTAAATAACATGCTTAAGGTCATCAGGCAAATTAGAAGCAAAACCAAGATGTGATATTCACATTTTTTTACTTCTAGTGCAGAGGAAATTTCATTCATTTTTGTATTATTTCTACCAATTACATGGTATGAATGGACAGTGGCAGGCAGCATCAGTGGGAAAGATCACAGGCTTCCAACTCAGACATTCTAGATGCAAATTCCAGCTCAACTTCCTTTTCATTGTTTGACTTTGGGAAATTTCCTTATCTGTAAAATAGGATAATAAGAGCTACCTCATCAGCTAGAAGTGTGAGGATAGTTCAACATAATATGTGGAATGCATAGTGCCAAGTATAGTAAAGGATTAAATAGAGAATTAGTGAGAAGAGTGCCTAGAACAGAGCAAGCATCTGATAAATGTTAGCCATCATTATTACCATTTTTCTATCATCATAGAATCTCTCAAATATGCTGGCCTCTCCTGCCACCTTATTGCAATAAAGGGATAATATAGAGAATAAGTCACTGTGATCATTAATTTTATATGTCAACTTGCTTGGGCTATAAGGTGCCTGGACATTTGGTCAAGCATTATTCTGGGTATGTCTGTGAGGGTATTTCTGGATGAGATTAATGTTTGAATCAGCAGGCAGAGTAAAGTGGATTGACCTCCCTAATAAATGTGGGTCTCAATCAAAAAATCAATTGAAGACTTGAATAGAACAAAAACATTAAGAGAGAACTCCTCATGCCTAATTGCTTGAGCTAGGACACTGACCTTTTTCACTCTTCACACTTCAACTGAAACATTGGCTCTTCATGAATCTCAAGTGGCAGCTTTCAGGTTGAGTTACATCATCAACTCTCCTGAGTCTCCAGCATGCTGACTGTAGATTGTTGGAGTTCTCCTCTTCCATAAACACGTGAGCTGATTCCTTATAATTCATCTACCTATTTATCTATCATCTATCTTTCTATCCATCCATCCATCCTCATCCATTTCCAGTTGGTTCTGTTTTTTTGGAAAACCCCAACTAATACAAATTTTGGTACCATGTAGTAGGGTGCTGCTGTATCAAATACCTAAGTATGTAAATGGCCTTGGAATTGGTTGATGAGTAAAGGCTGGAAGGATTCTGAGATACATACTATAAATATGGTCATAAATGGCAATTTTGGTGAGCTCTCTAACAGAAATGAAGATTGTGTTATTGAAACTAGAGAAAAGATAATCTCATTAAAAAGTGACCAAGAACTTGGCTGAACTGTGTTCTAGTGTTTTGTGGAAGGTATAACTTGGGAGTGAACCAAATTGAACATTTAGCTGAGGAGATTTCTCAGCAAAGTACTGAAGCAGTGGCTTGCTTCTTTCTGGCAAAAGGACAGAATAAATTGAAGAAGAAATTGTTACGGCAAAAGGAACCAGAACTTAAAGATGTAGAATATTCTCAGTCTGTTCATATTGCAAAAAACAAAAATGAGGTGGGGAGAAGTTGTGAGAAGAGTACCAAGGGTATGGCTTGACTATCACTTGATAATGAGTTCATAGAAGAATATGAACAGAAACACAACCAGTTTAAATTGAAGGGTATGGAAATGGGGGGCCAAATGAGGGAAGGATATGGATTTGTTAGTATGGGACAAGTGATATATTTGTCTGCAAATATGTACAATTCTTCAAGAAAAGGGAAAAGTGGTGCTGATGGTAATTCAAAGATCATCAGAGCTACCACCTTGGTTTCAACAGACCAGACAGTCTCTAACTGGAGCCTTTGGAGTGGACCACCCAGTGGAGCACAGCAGGCAAGTTCTTCCAACAGAAACTCTGTCCTGGAAGAGATAAAGGGGTAGGACCTCTGCCTCCAGCCATGGAGGGTCAGTTAACTTGGAAGGTACATCAAGTCAAAAAGGATTATTCTTAAGTCTTAAAATCTAATGAAAATTTTCTTGCTAGGTTTTAGACTTGCTTAGAACCTGCCACCCCTTCTGATTCCTCTTTTTAGAAATGTGAATGTCTGTCTTACATCTGTCTCACCATTGTATTGTGGTTGTATATCATTTGTGATTTCAAATGTTCATAGCTAGGAAGAATTTTGCCTCAAGTTGAATGTTGTCTCTAGTTCCACCCATATCTGATTTAGATAATATTTGATTGAACTTTAGACTTCAAAGTTGATGCTGAAGTAAGATGCTTGGGGCTCTCAAGATGGAATGAACATATTTTGCATGCAAGAAAGATTGAATTTTTAGGGAGTCAGAGGTAGAATGCTATGGACTGCATTTTGTCTCCCTTAAATTCATGTTAAAGTCCTGTTCCCCAATATGTATTTGGAGATAGGGCCTTTGGGAGATAACTAGGTTTAGATGAGGTCATAAAGATGGAAACCTCATGATGGAATTAATGCCCTTAGAAGAAAATACCAGGGAATCAATCTCCCCTGCCCAACTCCCACTATGTGAGGAGACAACAAAAAGGTGACCATCTGTAAGCCAGAATGATAAGCTTCACAAGAACTTGATTGTGCTGGCACCCAGATTTTGGACTTCCAGCATCATCAAGAATTGTGAGAAAATAAATTTCTGTTGTTTAAGCTAACCCAGACTATAGTATTTTGTTAAGGCAGCCTGAGCTAAGATAGCCAGTATTTTGAAACTAGCCTAACTTGCTTTTGCATCTATTTGTATAACCCAAATACACTGCTTAATGTATAACTTGTATTCTACCAAAATGATGTTGCCTTAAATTATTTAAAGTATCACATGTCTGAAGACCCCAAACTACCAAAATATGTTTTATCACTTTATCTATCAAAATTGATAGTTATAACATAGCTTAGTAATTGGAGCCACTAAGAATGGAAAGTACCACTTGGTTATTTTCTACCTAAGAAGAAATTACAGAGGGTGGTAGGGCTTTGTTGATGATCAATTATATTATTTCAGCAAACACATTTGGTTAAAGCACATTTTCCCCTTCTGCTAACACTGCTGGTAAGGAAAGCAAAATAGTCTCTTCATTTGTGAGATAAAAGAACACTTATAGAATGTTGCAGAATCACTAAAAATCCTTTGAATCTAAACCAACTTGGAAGTGGAAGCCATATATAATTATTACTAGATCAAGGATGAAACAATTACAACTGCATTAAAAAATCTTTTAAAGCAAGTTTTTTTAATTTAAAAAAATGGGGGTATCAAAATTGGGTATTCTCCTTAGAGAAAAAGGATGTACCCACAGATTTTTGAAGTATTTTTTTCCCTTAGGGACTCTGACCCAGGAATCACTGACTAATTGCATGGCCATAGACAGTTTGACTACTTGGTTGATCTGAGCCTCAGTTTCCTGGTCATTAAAGGGTTGGAATGCATCATCTGTAAGGTCCTTCCAGCTCTGAAATTCTTTGATACTAGCTACAATTTATGCAAGATCCTATCATAGTAAAACCGGCAAACAAAAGAAACCTTGCTGGATTTATTTAACTTGGAGGAAAGCGCCCTTTATTATCTAGTAGTCACTGCTTTGCAGGGTCATACTGAGCTCATGTTGGAGTTACATTGGTTCATGTTTGGTGGATCCTTGGCTTTATTTCTAAGATAATGAAAGCAGATGGAAGCCTTTTTTGAGAGATGTGGATTGAAAGAGAGTTTGCTTTGGACGTGCTAAATTGAGCAATGAAGGCATATGGAAAAAACAGTTAACTACTTCCTACCATTCTGGAGAAATCATTCATTTCTGCACATCATTTAAACAATGCTTAATGATAGGCAGTATAGCTTGTTAATAGTTCGAGATCTGGAGTCAGATGCTCTGGGTTTAAACCTGGTTCTACCACTGATGTGATTTGTGGCCCTGAACAAGCTACCTAATTTTTTAGTTTCCTCATCTGTAGTACCCATCTCAAAGACTTGTGGTAAGGGTGCAATGAGCTTATACAAATAAAATATTTATAATAGTGCCTGGCACATAGAAATCAATCAACAAATGTGTTACCTGGGCCACAATCTGTGTTGGATACTAATGGGAACTCTGAGAGATGTTACTATAGGCCAGATCAAAATTGGTACATAAATGAGGAAGGGGGGTGGTAGTCAGGGCAAACTTCAGAGAGGAGGTAATCCCAACCAAGCCTCAAAGTTGGGATAAGTCTTTGTTGGATGAGGAAAAGGGTCATTCCCAGTAGGAGGAGCAGTGTTAGCCCAAGGAGGAAGGTGCAAATCCTTCCTACACTCAGGTGACTGTATTGGATATTACTTATGTTTAGGAGTGGGGGAAACATCATGAGAGAAGCAGCTAGATAAGTAGGTAAATCATAGGGGTTACTCTATGTTCCATGGGAACCATGGACACTGATTTAAGCTGTTAAAATCATAACCACGAAGGATGGGATTGGAAGGAGAAGGGAAATCAAGGAATGAGATTGGACTTGACCCAGGGTCTAGCAGATCCTGGGGTTAGGCTTAGAGGGGAATGACAGAAATCTTGATAATTTTTACATATTTCTTGATTCTCAACTCTGTTATATCATTGTATGATTCCCTGATTCTATTACTACATTTCCTGAGCCAGGGATCTTTCAAATCTGAGCCATGATCTTTTAAAATGTATTGAACACTTACTATCTGGAAAGCTCTAAGACCAGCAGATGCAGAGGCCAAGTGCAGCAGTACCTTACCTAGGGTCGCTGGTGCTATTCAAGTTCAGAGGAGGAAGGCATCCTTTTGGCTTGGTTAGTCAGAAAAAGATACCTGGACGGTGTTTAAAGGCCAGGAAAATGTTGACAGGCAGAGAACAATCTAGAGCATCATGAGCAGAGTTGAAGAAATGAGAATGTATAAGAAGGGTAGCTAAAAATAATAATAATAAAATAAAAGCAAATATAAGGAAGAAGAAAGAGAAGGAGGAGGAGGAGGAAGAGGAGGAAAAGAAGAAGGAGAAGAAGAAGGAAGAGGGAGAAGAGGAGGAGGAGGAGCTAAAGAGAAAATATAAGTAGTATCTTGACCTGAGTTTGTGAGGGCCTAGGCCAGGGTCTTGGCAGTAGCATGGATGAAGCTTATGTAAGAAGAGCTAGAAACAGGAAAAATGAGCTCTTGGCCAAGGGGAGGAGTGAAAGAGAGTGTTGGGGAATGATTAGAAAATAATCCATCTGAAAGGCTGATCAAAAATAGAAGGAATTTTGAGGTATAATGTCAAAACAAGACCTCCAAGAGAAAATTCTTTCTAAAAGGCAGCTAAAAATGTAGACTGATGTTTTGAGAAAAAGTTTGGTGTTTGAAATAAAAGTTTTGAGTGTTATCCCCTTAGAGGATGTATTTGTGCTCTGGGAATGGGTGAGTTTTCTGAGTGACAGGATATAAAAAGAAAATGTGTCTAATTTGCCTGGAAATCTTTAATGAGTTCTAGCAATATAGAGGACTAACATGAAAATCATGGTGGTGGGGAATCACTAAATGTTGTGTACAAACTAACAAAAATTTTTGTAAATGCATAACTAATTGCTAAAACAATGATGGAAATTCCCAGAGGCCAAAAACAAAGCAGCATCTGAAAACCAGAGTGGTAATTTTGTAAATTGATGCTGTCACTGCCCTTGGGGCAGGTTTCAGCAATCTCAGGGCTTGGGATTTTTGCCCATCTGAGTGGAGGAGCCTATTAGTTATCTTGGGCTGTGTAAGAAATTACCATGAACTTAGTGACTCAAAACAAATATCTCAGTTTCTCTGGGTCCAGAGTCCAAGCAGGTCTTAACTGGGTCCTCTGCTCTAATCTCTGCCTGCTTTTGGTCATTTGGGTGTTTGTTGTTGTTGTTTTCTTATTTTCTTTTAGTTTTATTTAAAGTTTACTGTCTCTATATGAATACTGGCTCTGCCGTTACTGGAAGCAGAAATTCATCACTTCTCTCTCTATCCACTCCCATCCTCTTGAAAATTTGCCACTTTCATGTGGATAAATCCAGGCCTGTCTGCTTGTTTTCTTAAATTTGGACACTGAGCATATGTCTTGAAATCCTCAAAGCTATTTTATATCATTTTTCAAGAATCAATGATAATGTCTTAAATGTGTAACTCAATTAGAGAAAAAACAGCAGAGTCCAGTTTATAGTGAGATAGAAAATCATGCCATGTCTCCATATTCCTTCACTGGGCAAACAAGTTGAGGGATAGTCATTATTATTTGTTTTCTGTCTTCCACAAAATGATCTGACAGTTTACCAGAAATGTTTTAAACTTCTCACTATGTGAGAAGGGCAGGATACTAGCTAATCCTGCAAATCATGGGTCTGTTGAACTGATATTTTCTCGGGATGACCTGTGAAAATCAGTTGTCAGGTCTGGGGTTGGTTCAGCTCTGTTCTTGCTGGTCAGCCTTGCAATTCCTCTGCCACATCCCGCGTCTTTCCTTCTTGGAATTTGAGGGTTAATAAGGAATCTGTTGGCATTTTTCTACTTACTCATTTGCTCAACAAATATTTGTTAGGCACCCAATTTTGAATTACTAAATTTAGTTTGTTTAATGGAAGGATTTTTTAGTGTTTTTTTTTTGATTAGGCATTATTTGGTGCATTCATGTTCTCATTCGTTGATTAATCTATTTCACAAATGTAGCTAATTTATGGATAATTCAGTGAAATAATTTAATTAATCATTAAATTTCTAGTGGTTTTTCCAAGGAACTGCAAGGTCCTGAAACACCTTGTTTAGTGTTAGATTAAGTTTTTCTCCAGATAATTTTAGCATCAATTATATCTCCTTGTGTTATTATTTGAAAACCATGAACCCATGTATGGTCTGTGTATTGATTCTCTTAAAGAGCTATGTAGATTAGTTTGTATTGGTCAGCTTCACAATGAAAGACCTATACAAATTATAACACTGTCTTTTGAAGGGATTATTTACTCAGTGAAGTGCTTGGATCAGCTATATGATTTTTTTAAATCAATTGCTTATTCCTGCAAATGGCCCTAGCCTCATTTCTGAACCCCTTTCCTCTCTGGCACTTCCTTCCCTGTACCCAATGGGCTCTGTCCTCTGTTGGTTGGCCTTGCTATTCCTCTGCCAAGTCCTGTTACTATTCTTTCTTATCTGATGTCCTGTCTTCTTTCTCCACTTTCCCCCTGGATTTCCTTTATATAATAATTCTTACGTGCAGGTGTGTGTGTGTGTGTGTGTGTGTGTGTGTGTGTTGATAGTCAAGCACTGTACTACTAGACTATTCCCAGCCCTTATGTGCATATTTCTGAATCCCATCCCAGATGCTTATGATCTGAGAATCTCTGGAATCTGCACTTTTCTTTGCAGGCAATGATTTGTGTGGTAGTACAGGCACTTGTGCTCCAAAAGATCCCATGCTAACCGGGAGCAGTGGCGCATGCCTATCCAGCAGCTCCGGAGGCTGAGGCAGGAGGATCACGAGTTCAAAGCCAGCCTCATCAATTTAGCAAGGCCCTAAGTAACTCAGTGTGACCCTGTCTCTAATTGTGTGTGTGTGTGTGTGTGTGTGTGTGTGTGTGTGTGTGTATGGTGCTGGGGATTGAACCCAGGGCCTTATGCATGTGAGGCAAGCACTCTACTGAGCTATATCCCCAGCCCAAGACCCTGTCTCTAAATACAAAAAGGGCTGGGGATGTGGCTCAGTGGTTAAGTGTCCCTGGGTTCAATATCTGGTACTTGAAATGAAAAGAAATCCCGTGCTCAGTACAGTGCTTTGCAGTCACCATCTTGAAATGCATTTTAGTTCTGCACTGGCTCCTGCAATCTTTGTAGCTAGCCCTGCATTAGGGAGAAACACTCATGGAATTTGAAAGGGTGCAACTCTATGGAGGTGAAGAAAAGAAGCAGGGCTAATGATGAAGTTAAGGAAGAGGAGGGAGAACAGGAGCTTAGAGAGGGGGAGGGGTCATTTTTCAAGAGGAACTTTTACTCCCTGGAAATCTCCTAAAGTAGAGGGACAGGTTTGGGTGCATGTTGGTAATCTTCTTATAAGTTTTATAGATCATTTGTGTTCAAATGATCACAGTCTATTCTGATCTGTTTTGAGGAATCTCTACCAAATTCCAGGAAAGGGACCTATCTCTAAAAATAGATGGATTTAATAGTTGAACCATAGAAATTATACATGGGCCCACCTCTTCTATCTAAACGGACACTAGTATAAAAGGATAGATATGCTCATCCTAGGGAAGTCGTGAGCAAAAACTTCTCCCCAGAGGGCAAGAATGGACTTTTTATGGACACTGGCTATGAGGAGGTGGTGGTTGAGGAAAGAATCCTGGTAAAGTAGAAAGAGTATTGTGAGGTAGAGCTGATGAAGAGGTGTGCAGGTGGTGTCCAAGCAGAGCATGGAGATTCATATGTAAGAAAGGAACAAAGGAAGACATGCTAGATAATCATAAACTATTCTGGAAAAATAGTCTATGTTGATTCAAGAAGGAAGGTCTTTGTAATGAGCAGTACAACAGAAAGAGGTAGGGTTTGGATTACAATTTCATGCCTTTCTATTTGCTTTGGGATCTTTGTTTTGTTGGCTCTCAATAAATGTACAATAATAATAGAAACCTATTAGGTAACCATGTCAAGCACATGAGATCCTGTTATAATTCATAGAATTCAAACAGTAGCATCTGAAGCCTCTTTACTGAAGTTATTTTTTCAATACTCAGACTTGGCTGAATTAATTTCAAAACGTGGTTTTGAAAATTAGACTTAAGTAACATACTTATGTATGTACAAGCCAGCTCTGCCTAAGTGCATTGTTTTATTTCTTATTCCTTGGGATTCTTTGGAAGCAATGGGTATTTGTAGGCAATCATTTATTTTGCTAATGATCATTGTGATAAATCTTGCAATTCAGCTGTTTTTCCTGCAATTCTAATCCTACTATTTCTTTTAAGACCAAGGAGAAGTAAGGGAATAGTGAACTCAATAGTTGAGTCTTAACACTGCATATGGGGCAGGAAGCGTTTCCTGTAGAGCAAACTGCTGAAATGATGGAGTGAAACACATTTTGAATGCTTTCTTAGATGTCTCAATTGTTGCCCCGAGCTTTAGTATGAAGAACAGGAAATTCCTCGCTAAAGGAAGCCCCCTATCCACATACTGCACATTGTAGCAGGAGATAGGGCTCCACCAGATTTCTACCATGGTGTAAATTATTCATATACTGTGTAACCTCAAAGGAGATATGCACATTTCATGTCCCTTAGGTGGAAAGACTGCACTGTAGTGACTTAAGTGTGTTTTAATATTAATGCTTGATATTAAACATCAAATTTAAAACTCATGACTTTTTCCTTAAGTTTATAAGTCATAGTATGCTATGTGTAATACTAATGCATTTAAAAATTACTTTTGTGTCCTTGATTGCTATCTGATCCTACTTACAAACTTAAACTTCTTTAAACATTTTCAGTTGCATTTATATTTATAAATTTTATAAATTTAGTTTTCTAAGTCCTATTTTTTAATAGCAAAATCTTGACAAGACTTGTAATATAAAGCTAAAATATATATTTATATGCATTTATGTAATCTTAAATTCTCTGTTTTTTCAGTACTGTTTACAAATTTAGTTTCATCATATAAGCTTCAGAGCATGAATCCAATTCTGTTAACAATGCCAGGTTATTTTAGATAACACAAATTTTTAAAATAGAAGACACAAAATTATTCCTTGTGTTAATGTGAAAAAAATATTAATACTATAAGTTTGATTTCATCATATTTAGACTTTGTTCTAAGTTTGCTTGTGATTAGAATACATTCATCCATCAAAGTACCAATGACATTTCTCTTCATTTCATTTATCTTTCAAGAAAGGTAGGGATACTCACCCAAGGAAGTTGAGGTTTCCAACAAGTTGCCTGCTCATAGACTAGCTGCACATAAGCTGAAGAGATTAGTTTAGGTGGGAAATAAAGAGATATAACCATCAGCATTCTTATTCTCACCAAAAGACTGCCATATCAATCCTTCATATAATCATGGCTTATATCAACAGTATGCTCCAAGTCAATTTCCTAAATCCTACATCCCCTGGATTCATGCTTGTTCTTGGTAATTACTTGTAACTGTGGCCTCTGATTGGGGAAAATGATATCATGTGATTCTCCCCCCCCAAACCTTAAATCCCATCTCCCTCTTTGCTCTATTCCCCTACTCGATTCAACCTATTTAATGTTTATTTCTACTCTGAATTGTGTTCACATTCTTTCTATCTGGCAGGGCTACTATTTATACAATATCCTTTAGATTCTGTGTGTCCTCTCCTGCCTGTTTATCCATATCATCAGTTTCTAAAGTCATTCTAATGAAACAGCTTAAATATAATATAAAACACATTGGGATGTAAAAACCCAGGACTGTGATAAAGATATGTTTTGGTAGAACTGGATGGCAGTACTTTAAGAATTAATAGCATTCATTTAGGAAAGTTTCCTTTTTAATCATTTGACCACAATTTACACTCTGCTGTTCAAGCAATGGCAATTTACCCAAATTGCCTGGGTAGTAATTGGTGCCTGGAAGGAAATAGACCCACCAGTGTGTCTGCCTTGTAAATATCTTGTCTGCAGCTCACCTTCAGGCCATGGTCATATCTAATTAGAAGCATCCTGTGAGGGGACTAAACGTTGATGAGAATAGGGAGTGTAGTCAATTGGTACAAAAGAAAAAAATCCGGATAATAAACGAGGAGTTATAACCAGATGGCCAAGGGATGGAATGAGGTACAAACAGATCATGTGGGCACAGATCAGCAACTAATTCAGAAACCATTGATTGTGTGTTTTTTATACATCGCCCAAAGAGCTCTGCCGAGATACACAGATTTGTGGGAACTGAACAGAGCAAGACCCCCAAAGCTATAAAACAATCCGTCTTAGATGCCACAATCTATTTCCATGAAAGTCAGAATCCATGACAACTGAGACCCCCAAATGAGAAACCAAATAGCAGAGGTGTTATGGAAGGAATATGCTCTTTGGCTCCTCAATTCCAAGATTTCTAGGTTTTAAGACAATTACACAGGACAACCAAAAACACCCCATTGCCAGTCAAATATAAAACAGCATTGTTTTTATTGTTTCTCTAATGAATTGTATATTGAAGACAGAGGAGAGGGGTGGGATATCAGTTCATTCATGCTACATGAAGAGAGTCTTCTGTAAATGAGGGCCACCCAGGGGCTGGTAGTGGCCAGCAGTGACCAGCAGTGACCAACCCTCAACAAAGTAAACAAAGTCATCAGCATAGCAGGAGGTGGCTTTTCTCCTCTCCCCTGCTTTGCCAGCTTCAAAACATTCACTATCTTAAAAAGAGTCCCAAGTGTATGTTGAGGGACCCAGGGTCTTGAGCCTCCCCTTGCCCCTAATGAGGAGATAGATACCATTTGCTTTGATGTACAGCTGTATGTTTTCTAATAAAGTAGGCAAGAGATCAGATTCCATTAAGACTTCTCCTTTTAAGCCTTGATTATTCAGCAGCCCTGTTGAAATTAGCTGTTCATTTATCCACAAGCAGCTGCATGCAGTGTTGGATGGTTGTGCTTGTTGTGTCAAACTGAGTGGGTCTGGGCTAAAGCACTCCTGAATATTTATTTCACTTGTTCCTATGTACCACTTCTTCTTCTTCTTCTTCTTCTTCTTCTTCTTCTTCTTTTTTTCCCCTTCTAAGCAATAGCCCTAGATTCTGAAACCACTAGAATTTCACCATTAAAAAAAAAAAAAAAAAAAAAAAAGACAGAGAAATTTGATCCGGATTGTAAAACACAACTCAGTTCTAATATGAGGCAAATCCTTTCTGTCCCTCCTGTTTCTTGTGCACACGACATTAATGCCTATTTTGGCACATCATGTCACAGCTGCAATGCAGGACTGGTCCCTCCTGTTCTCTTATTCTTATGAGCTCCCTGCAGGGCTGCCAGAATAGTCACATTCATGACTGTCAGGTCCTGGCTGGAACAGTTGTGAAATGAAGTCATTTCAGAGCAGGAGCCAAATTCTGTTCACTGTCCTGGAGAGGTCCGTGGGACTACATGAGACTTCATCTGAGGGTCAAGGAAGAATTCAAGGATGCCCCTGAGACAGGGTAGATATTAAGTGCCAAGTTGAAAAATTGGCAGGGCACACACACACACACACACACACACACACACACACGTATGTACACATACACAATTCTAATCAACAGAATTCTTGTGATGTATCTAGGTCAATAGGCCAGCAGGATCACAAGTGGTTTTTTAATCTTGAATTTTTATTAATCAAGATAAATCAACTTTTTAATGTTTGTACTTTTTGTTCAGCAGCTCTCTATATTATTGATTTAATAGTTCCACCCACCTCTGTTCTTTTAATCCCCCCTTTGCCAGCTGCTTGAGTTGTTAACATATTTGTCCTAAATACAGCTTGTCATATCCAAATAAGGAAGGCTACTTAGGAGCGTTCAAACTCCTTGGGAGTGGACCCCCAAGTCTTTTGACTTTTGAGATAAAGCTGAGTAGGTGAAACCTTGGCTCAGTCAGAACTGGCCCACCATGTGTTCTCCAGCCTTTGCAACCAACCTTGAAATAGCTTCCACACTTATATCTTCTGATGGGCTTCATGGTTTTATTCATGATTCCTATGGCCACTACAGATTTTGCATTATGAATAGCTCTCTTGCAAATCTTCTAGTGGCTTTGAAATTGTCCTCCATGTGTTTTCTGAATTGAGCTCCAGCTTCCCTCATCTGCCTTTATTTTTATTTTTTAATTTTTTATTTGTTTTTTTGTCCCAGGAATTGAACCTAGGGGCACTTAACCACTGAGCCATGTCCCCAGTCCTCCTGACTCCCTTGTTTTTCATTTTGAGGTAGGATCTTGCTAAGTTGCTTAGGGCCTCACTAAGTTGCTGAGGCTGGCCTCAAACTTGCAATCTTCCTGCTTCACCCCCTGAGTTGCTGGTATTATTCTATTTTGTTTATGTTTGCTAGGAGCTGTTGAGGGGTCAGTACCATCTTTGTTGACATAAGCAATGGATAGTTTATAATGCACTATTATTCAGAAGAATTCTTTGTCATTGATGTTAACAAGTTCATTTTTAAAAAGCCATGTTTTCAGCAGTATTTAATATTAATGTTGAGAAAGATGAGTTTGACATTTCGTTGAGCTTTAGGAAAATGGACTGTTTTACATGTCTTAAAAATATAAGCCCAAAGCTGAGAGTGGTGGCACATGCCTGTAATCCTGGCACTTGGGAGGGTGAGGCAGGAGGATTGCCAGTTCAAAGCCAACCTCAGCAATGGCAAGGCACTTAGCAACTCAGTGAGACGCTGTCTCTAAATAAAATACAAAAAAGCTGGGGATGTGGCCCAGTGGTTGAGTGTCCCGGGTACAGGAAAAAATAATAATAATAATACAAGCCCAACTTAGCTTGAAAATGTTTATAATACAGATCAAATTTTTTGATCCTTTTTTATGGTGAAATTCTACTGGTTTCAGAATCAAGATACTAAGCTTGAAGGCTGGCCTCTGCCTGTTCCTCCTCAATGTACTTGTACTTCTTTTGTGCCCACATCCATGTTGGCATTGGTTGTTCTCCTTTGCATGTCTGTGCTTTTTCTGTAGTACATGTTCCGGGGAGAGGGCTCCACTTAGTTACTGCTGGGATGGACTGTCACTCTATTTACCTCTGTGAGTTGCATGATGTGCTGGACTTTTGCCACTGATAGGCTATTCTCCATACACTCCTGGTCCTACCAATTGGGTTGTTTGCTCACTAAGAAAAAGGAGTGTTTCTCTTCCTTGTTAGTATCCCTTTTAGTTATAGGATTGTACTCCACTAAAACAATCCAGAGAAACTTGCCAATCAAAAACTCAAGGAGAGGGCTGGGCTGTAGCTCAGAGGTAGAGCACTCGCTTAGCATGTGCACAGCCTGGGTTCAATCCTCAGCACCATGTAAACATAAATGCATTGCATTGTGTACAACTAAAGCAAATAAATAAATATTAAAAATAAACTCAAGGAGAGGAAATTCTATGAACCGGCATGTAGGTCATGCGAAAGCCCATTCAGTCTGGTCCTCTGCTTCTGCCATTCTTACCAAGTGTCTGAGAGACTGAGAAGACAGTTTCCTTCCTGACATCCACAACACGGAGGAAAGAGAGTCCCCTGACACTCCATGTTCTCCTGAAACACCTAGGGTGGTTTATATGCATATGTATGTGTGCATGTGTTTGTGTATGTATGATGTATTTGTTTTCAAACTTGTGGATGCCAGTTGTATTTGCTAATGTAATACTGTCATATAATTAAATGTTAAGTCAACAAGATATGAGTGCCAAAGAAAAAGGGTTGTGATTATGAAAATCAGGTCAAATGCTTAGAAAAGGATGAAAATGAGCTGCTTAAAACAAATTGCTGTCAAATTAGGTGTGGGTAAGAGAACTGTATCTGACTGATAAATTTATGTAAATCAAGAAGGATTCTTTACTTGGACCACTTTGTAATTCTCTCCACATTCTTGCTGTCCTTTAAAGAAACACACCAGAAATTGTGCAGTCTCCACACTGTGGGTGTGCTTTCTGCAGGGATAAAAACAAGAAACTCTCATTAGAAGGTTGTGTTTAAAGGAAGACGTTGATCCTACAATCAAATAAACTGAGAAATAAATGCCTAATATAAGTTTAAGTTAAGAGTTTAAGGCATACATTATATTTATAAATTTCCCAGTCTGATGAATTGACCATCAATCTGAACCAAAATAGCCAATACAAAGATTTCTAGCTTTCTGGACTGGACTGCTATTTAATGTGTGGCTTGTATGGGATCTCCTTTGGAAGATTTCTTTGACCAACTCTCCAGTATGGGTTAAGGATCCTTGCTATAAGTGTTTGCCCCTCATGGCACTCCATGACTTCGTACATGTTTGCTCTGTTGTCTGTCTCCTCCACTGTGAGCCTCGTGGGGACAGTGACCTCACTTAAATTTATGCATTTTTAGATCCTGAAATCCTTCTTGGTCCAAGTGTGGATGCACAAATGATTATTGAGTAAATGTTGAAAGGTGTACTTTATTAATGTTTTAATGAAAAAAATCAAGATAAAAATCCAGGTATCTTATTTTGTGGAAAGATGATGGAAAAGTTTTGTTGGCATAGAGGCATCATTACTGCAATATTTAAGAAGTGCTCTATGATTAGTTTGAAGACACCAGGCCTGGGGATCACAGAGCAATTTGAACATATTTTATTTCCAGTGTCCATTGTCTTGGCATAACTGCAAGATATTTTTGGAGGTCTTTTTCACCCTGAAGAATTTTTCCTTCCCTTTCTTTTTGCTCCCCATGTATTATATTCTGTCTTCAGCAGCTGACCAGAAAGCTGTGGAACAGGGCTTGTACCATCCCACAAGAGCTGGGAGAGCCTCAAAAAATCTTAGTCCCTCTGAACCTTGTTTATGTTCCTTTCTCTTTTCTCCAACCTAAAATCAACAGATGCTTCTCGTCTGGGAAACTAGGGGAGTTCTCCAGGCCAAGTATCCTGTTTCCTTTAATAGTGTTGCAGCCTAGCTAAGGTAAGCATTAGCTTCTCTTTTGTCTTTTATATTCTTTAATTCCTCAATCTTAGCTCTTTAATCAAATGTCTGGCTTTAATTGTCCCTTGCCCTGGGGCATTTGGCTTAATGTCTAGCCACAAAATGTTCCATTTTGTATACGTTTGAAAAAGTAGATGGCAGGAGGAAATACTTCTTCCACAGGCAACATTATAGTTTGAACGTTCAAGATCTTAGACAAATAGTCTGCAATAGGAGTCAGTCACAGAACCAAAATAATACAAGCACAGCTTAGCAGAAGAATTATAAAATGAGCCTATGTGATACAGTACTAGTTTAATGTGTGCTTTCAAAGCAGCTAAATATGGAGCCAAATGTCATTCTTTTCACTGGCTACAGGACTTCTCCTGAGTTTTCTGAAAAGAATGTCAAATTTAAGCCATAAATAACTGAGAAATAAAGCTGCCTTTATTACAAATGACATGATTGTCTGAATAAAAAAAAAATCCCAAAGGATTATCAGAAAAAGCTACTAGGATGTGAGTTTATCAAGTTCATAAGTTACAAGGTCATTCTATGGGAATCAATTGTATTTTATATATTAGCAATAAATCACTTAGAAATTAAAGTTTTGTATTGTCAAAAAGTACAAAACATTGATGAGAGACATCTGAGAAGACCTAAACAAATGAAAAGCTATACCAGGTTTATGTCCTGTCAGAAAAGTAAATGTTGTCAAGATGTCAGTTTTACCCACATTGATCTGTAGATTTAATATAGTCTTAATTAAAATCAAGCAAACGTTTTGAAAAAAAAAAAAGCTGACATGTTATTCTAAAATGTATATGAAAAACAAAGGACCTAGCACAACCAAAATAATTTTGAAGAACAACAGAGTTGGATAACTAACACAACCTAATTTGGGGTTTATAATAAAGCAAGACAAAGAAGACAAATACAGTGGTGATGAAAGTATAGATATAGAGATACAAGGAACAGAATAGAGATCGCAGAAATAGATCCACACTTGCATGGTCAATTGATTTCTAACAAAGCTACTAAGATAATCAATACATAAAGCATAGTCATTTTAACAAATGGAGCTATAACAATTGAATGTCTCTAGGCCAAAAGAAAAAAAAGAAGCTCAACTCATATCTAACACCATATGTAAATATTAACTTGAAATAGATTATAGACCTAAACATAAAGACAAATACTATATAAAGACAAAAACTTCTAGAAGAAAGCATAAGAGAAAGCATGTGGGCAAAGGCTTTTTAGCTAGGACACAAGACTACAAACCATTAAAAATAATGGATAGGGGCTGGGGTTGTAGCTCAGTGGTAGAGCACTTGCCTAGCATGTGTAAGGCACTGGGTTCGATCCTCAGCACCACATAAAAATAAATTAATTAAATAAAGGTATTGTGTCCATCTACAACTAAAAAAAAAAAAAAACACAAAAAATAAAAAACAAAAAATCCCTTAACCATGGATCCATGGATACATATCACTATGACTTCATCAATATTGAATTTTTTTCTTCTTCAAAAGACATTATGAATAAAAGAATCACAGAGGGAGAGAAAATACTTGCAACACACACCTGACAAAGGATAAGAAAACAACTCACTTAACTAAGAAAAGTGCACAACTAAAAAATATTGGATAAAAGGCTTGCACAGACATTTTACGATAGAAGAATTATGGATGGCATAAGCTCATGAAAAGATGCTGAACATCATAAACCAGTAAAGGAATTAAAATGAAAAGCACTGTATACCTCTCAGTACAGCTAAAATAAAAAATATTAATAACACTAAGTGCTGGTATATTGTAGACTAACCAGATCTCTCATGCATTGCTGGGGGGAATGTATATACAGGCATTTTGGAAAACAGCTGGGCAGTTCCCCTCATGCAAAATGCATACTTGTTATACATATTATTTTCTTAGGGTGTTGTACAAAGTATCACAAATGTGGGTGGCTTAAATCTACAGAAATTGACATCTTGCACTTTCCAGTGGCTAGAAGAACTAAATCAAGGCGTCAACAGGACTATACCACCTCTGACACTTACAGGGATGAATCTTTCTTTTTCTCTCCTAGCATTTGTTGGCAATCTTCAGCATTCTTCAGCTTGTAGTTGCATAGCTGTAATCTCTGTTTCCTTGTCACCTGGTCATGTTCTACCTGGGTTTCAGTCTCTGTGTTCTCTCCTCTTCTTATAAGGATACTAGTCATAATAGGTTAAGGGCCCATCCTGCTCTAGCACGACCTCATCTTAACCAATTACAAAATAAAGCAATCACTTTATTTTCAAGTAAGGTTTTTTTCATCTTAGGTTCTGATAATTAGGACTGAACATACCTTTTGAGGGGGAAAGAGGACACAGTTCAATCTGTAATACTATACAATCCAACAATCTCAATGAAAAATGGAAAGAGTTCTGAGAAAGACCTATATGAGATGTTCATAGCAGCTTTATTCATGGTCACCCCAAAGTGGGAACAACTCAAAAGTTCATCAACTGTGAATGGATAAGTCATGGTACAGGTAATAAAAAGAACAGACAACTGATATATCCAAGAGTATGGATGAATTTCAAGCATTATGTTAAATGAGAGAAGTCATACAGAAAAGACAGGAAACTATAGTACCATGTATTCAACATCCTGGAAAAGGCAAAACTATGGAGCAAAAACCAGGGGAATAATTTCAGGGACTGTGGGGGTGGGAAGGAGTGTAAATAGAAATGAATTGACCACAAAGGGGCTTTCTCAGGGGATGAAATATTCTCTATCATAACTGCAGGGATGATATACAACTGTGTATATTTGTTGATATTCATAGAACTTTACATTAAAAATAGTACATTTTTTGCCATATGTAAATTATGTTTCAAGAAAATTTTTTATACTGGAGAGTGCAATTGAATACCAAAAGTACTTTAAAAAAATAGGGCCCAAGGTCTGAACTTGCCTAGCATGTGGAAGGCCCTGGGTTCCATCCTCAGCACTGCAAAAAATAAAGAAAGAAAGAAAGGAAGGAAGGAAGGAAGGAAGGAAGGAAGAAAAGAAGAAAGAAAGGAAGGAAGGAAGGAAGAAAGGAAGAAAGGCCCCAGATTCTTGGTGATTTAAGGAAAGAACAAATCCTAAAATTCAGTGTAGGCAATCTAACTAATTTAAGGAATTACAGTGCCTGCAAAGATTGTAGGACATATTAGGGTAAACTGAATTTAATAAAATCAAATACAATGAAGGCCATGTCCAAAAGCTAGGACATATACTTCTGGGGTATTGCCCTTTGGCCATTATAAGGAGCAGCCCTTGAGACAATCTGAGGTTTAGAAAGCCTCCTATCTTGGAGCAGCAATTCGCTTCCCAGCTTTGGTTCTGTCCTTGTCTGGCCTATTTCCTGTCATCTATCTGAATCTGTTTCTCTTTTCTCTTTTTCCCTTTTTCCTGACAACAGTTCTTTCCTAGACAGGGCCATGTTCTGCCTTCCCTACCAGGATGGCTTGCTCTGGGTTTAGGTCTGTTTTGGCTCTGAGTTCACAGTTCCACTTTTGTCTAAATTCAAATCATAGATCACAACTTCCATGTTTATTTGACTCTAAGAAATAATGTTAAGTTCCAAGTGACAAAAAGTACAAGTTTATGTTAAGTTACATTCAATTTACATCATAGTTTTGTTTTGTTTTGTTTTAGACAGTATCTCCTGCATGGCTTGACTCAGTCCCCAGGGTTCCAAACCAGCAGGGCCCCAGCATTCAGGTGCAAGCCCTTCTCTTTGCAGATATTCTTATTGTAATATGCAACAATGGCTACCAAGGTACATACAAGAATTGCCTCAATAGGAAGGTTTGTTTCCTTAGTCTTTAATTCACAGTAAAACCAGGGCATGACCTTAAAAAAACAAAAAACAAAACAAAAAAAAAAAACTTAAAATATCTCAAGTCTTTCTCCCTGCCAATTTCCTTTTCCTTCACAGCCTCTTTATTTCCTTTCCTTCCCTCCTAACCTGGTGGTCTTGTTTGTAGTTAGTTCTTCCTGTCTTCTTTCTCCTGTATTTTCTTTTATTGCTCCCTCTCCCCTTTCTTTTCTTTCTCCTCCTGCTCTTATCCACCTACCTGCACACTATTTTATTTTTTTACTTAACCCACTCTCTTTATTTGACTACAATAAGGGACTCAAAATATATTTTTTATTGTTGTTCTTATTCAAAAGTTTTGTGTTCTTCATTAAGACTAGAAAAAAGTCTGTTATGAACTTGCCAAAAATATATCCACTGGGTCTATCCACTTTCTAATACCAGGCTGATCTAGGCAATGTAACAATACCTTTTATCAGCTTCTTGGTGGGAGTCCAGCTTATGCATATTCATTTTCTGCCTCATTAATAGTCCCCTGGGCTTATTCCATGTCATTGGGAGAGCACTGAGAACAGTGGAAATCTCAGTTAAAACAATGCCCCTTGTTTTCATTTGCCATGGCATTTTTGAAGCACGAGTTTCTAATAGCTCCACAGAACTGCTGATCAGGTTCTTGTCCTCTATGTAAAACTGAGTCTTAAAAACAGGCCAGCAAATGTGCAGTGTGCACTAAGCTCAGCTTTATCAAAATTTCCAATAAAGACACTCAGTTCTGCCATCTGCAAGCAGATAAAAATAATTTTTTAAAAAACACTATCTTTAAGATTCTTTATTTAACACAATAGAGAAATATCTAACCTCTTTTGGAAAGTATTAAAATAATTGTTACAAAAAATTTGGAAGAATAAACCATAGTTTTGTTAGTAGTTCATATAATTGGGAAGTAACATAATGATGCATTAAGTCATTCCATCAAACTGATCATTGTTTTTTTTTTTTTTTTAAATCTATGTTGGAGATGAAAACCAGGACCTCAGGCTTGCTATGCATATGCTGTACCACTGAGCTACACCCCCAACCCCTCATCATGCTGATTTTTAATATAATTCAGAAAATATCAATTTAACTTCCATTATGAACCTTTCATTGTGCTAAATACTGTGAAGATTTAAACATTGATTCTTGATTGCCTTCAAGATTTATAAGATAATGAGGGCAATAAACAAAACAAACAAACAAAAAAAAAAACCCCATGTGTTTCAAAAAAATATAATATAGGACAGAAAATAGGATTGTTAGTTTCTTGAGATACTGTGCTTTTTAGTCAAGTTTCTTCCCAGGTCTAGTTCACTCCTTTTCACACAGAGACACTTAATAAGCAATTAAGGAACTGTTTGTTAGCATGGGTTCCTTAGGACGACTGTTATGGGGGAAAAGAAAATAATTTCTTACAGAAAGACCTAACTTTGAATTTTAATAAAAGAAAAGCCAGTGGTTTCTGGCTTCGAGAGGTGAAACACGGTGTCTTTCACTGGATTGGCCTAGTTGACATGGTCTGCTTGGGTGATGACTTGAGTTATATGTGTGCCCTGTGGGCGGTGGGAAGAGGCAGGAATAGTGGATTTTTGCTCAATGGGGCTGAAATGTCTGTGGGCCAGGAAAAATTTGAAAAATGGAATGGAAGGTGTGGATTTGAGTGATATGGTAGAGAGAGCAATAGCTTGGTTTTGTCATCTAACTAGATGTGGGGTCTGAGAGAGCAAATGAAGACTGTCTTGAAGTTTGTGTGGCAAAGAGGCCATCAGGGGTGTTCTTGATAAGAGGGTATGGGGTAAAAAGGGAAGCAAAGATGGAAAAAAGGGCTTTTGCTTTTAACTAGTCATACTGATAAACTATCTCTTAAAAGATTAAGATCTCTCACCATGCTAAGAATTTTCATGAGCAAACCTTTCTTAAAATCAATTTCAGGCCGGGCGCGGTGGCGCACGCCTGTAATCCCAGCACTTTGGGAGGCTGAGGCAGGAGGATCGCGAGTTCAAAGCCAGCCTCAGCAATGGTGAGGCACTTAGCAACTCAGTGAAACCCTGTCTCTAAATAAAATACAAAAAAGGTTTGGGGATGTGACCCAGTGGTCGAGTGCCCCTGAGTTCAACCCCTGGTACCAAAAAAAAAAAAAAAAAAAAAAAATCAATTTCAGCATAGGTTCCTCCTGTTCTATGAGAAAAGCTTAATAGCCAATCCAATTTATTCAAAGTGTATGGGATTCTCCAGTTTTGCTACTTCATCCTGAGTCATGTGTAGTAAGTTATATTTTTCTATTCCATCTTAGTTTCCAAATGAAGCTGTTTATAATGTCTCTATATTCTCTTTCTAGACTTTGAGTATCCATAGCTGTGTTTTCACATGCATTCCTAGTATTTTCTACTTGTTCCCTCTCTGTATGTTTTTGTCTCTCTGTCTGTCATCAGTTTGGACAGAGGTTTGTCAATTTTCTCATTCTTTTGAAGAATGTGACAATATCTATTCTACCTCTGTATTTCTTTCTGGTAGCCTTATAAGTACTTGCGTATAGAAAGATGCAGATGATACCAGATGGCTTCAACAGTTGTTGCAAAGAGAAATGAGCTGAGGAAAGCAGGTGCTTGTCAAAGTGCAGTGTCCTGCAACGTTTCAGCTGTTGACTTAGAAAAGGGAGGTCATTAAGGCAGGCTGGAATCTGAGGACAGGGCAAGTTGTCTTGAATTCTGGTGGTGAATGACTGAGAGGTGAACCTGGAGATTGTAAAACACCGCCAGCAAATGCCTTTCAGGGCCTGAGAAAGACTTTCTTTATCATTCATTCTCTTTTCCCTTTTAAAGTTCAAATGTGCTTTAATCTTAACATTACCTAGTTAACAGCAACATTATTCAGAGTTTTTAGTTCACAATAAACTTTGTTGGAACAGAAGGATGTTATCACTAGAAAAGGTTTTAAAAGTCTGGGGATATAGCTCAGTTGATAGAGTTCCTGCCTTGTATGCACAAGGCCCTGGGTTCAATCCCTAGCACCACACACACACACACACACACACACACACACACACACACACACACAAAATCAAATAAAAGTCTGGTAATCATTAGCAGTTCAAATGTGTGGGTGATACACTTCCATAAGCAGGGTTAATAAGCAAACCTTCTCTGGAAAGATTTAACATTAGGTGTAGTTTGGACTTTACTTGTAAATTTAGAGTGGATCAAACAGCCTCCTTTTCCAGCCATGTTTGGCGGCAGCATTATCAACATTACTAACACACACACACACACACACACACACTGCTATGGAATCATTCAACATTGGACTCAAGAGAAAACTGAAGTCCACAGTAAATTAAATATCTTGTCCAAAGTCACAAACCTACTTGGAAGCAGAGCCATGACTACAAAGCAAATCTCTTTAGACCTAGACTAGTCTTCATTCCGTTCCTTTACAGACTTATTTCATTGAACAAAAGGTAGATGAATATATATATAAATGGCATTAAACTAGTTATTACCAACCCCAGCATTTCAAGAGATGGTTCCTGCTAATTGAAATGTGTGTATTTAGAGTGAATATCAGAAAGAAGAAAAAACAAAGTTGGAACAAATTATTAAAACTTCTCCATAAATTGGCCATTTGTATTACATGTTAGTCATCTGAAGTAGTAAATATAGGAATGATCTTTACTTTGTTTAAATTCAGAGATAGTTTGTTTACTCTTAAATATCTACTCTTAAGCTATCTTAACATCTTTGACAGGATGAGCCCTTGAGGGTTCCCCACCCCCTCTTCACTTTTTAGAGATTTTAGTTTTAATACACAGGAAGACTCTCAGGAAATCCTTTTTTTTTTTTTTTTTTTTTCTGGTTTTAGATACATGTAAAGAAAAAGACATAAAACTCAGGTCTTTGCATCATGCAGAAGTTGTTTATGTGCCTAACAGCTGTTTCTTTTGATTCTTACAGATATTTAGTTGCAAATTAGAACCACCATTTTATATAGTCCCTTTGATTTTAGAATTCCAAACAACAAAAAACAAATGTTTTGTAAAAATTAAATTAAACACTTTAAGAAACACATATATCAAATGTTTTGAAATTCATTCTTCAACGTTCTAGAAGTGTTCCACAGCTCTCCTCTGGAGCTTGCAACATGCTTTAGTGGGTTAATTACCACATGGAGGAAGATTAATTTTAATATTGGTGCTATTAGCATTTTTAATGAAATTATTTCATTCCTTTGGTCACAAATGGTCACACAGCAGCATTTTAATGCAACAGTGTATCATCTGGCATACAGTACATTTTGGAGGGAATATATCATTTTCACTCCTTCCTTCTAAGTGCCATTAATTTTAAAAGATACAGATATGTTATATTTGCTTGACAAATCATATATCTTTTCACACACACACACAAATTTTACAAATGAGCCCTTCATATCTTTCATTGAAAAGCATTATCTTCCAAGGTTACAGAAATTTGGATTAATGTTAGATAACAACCCCACTAACTACTTAAGTAAAATAAGGAAAATTCTAGTATATCCACATTATCATGCCATTTAAATGATACTCTTAGGGTACCCTATTGTTACTTTTGTTTTTATTTCTCTATTTTTTCAGTGTTCAGGTCATCAGGGTTCAATGAAGACTAATTGCACATGAACTGTGTGGGAACTAGGTTATTACCTAGTAAGAATTCCTTTTCAAGGCCTGGTCCTTCTGGTTTACTTAAGTAACTGTGCTCAGCTCTGTGTGGATACCCTTTCAAGACTCCCATTTTCTGCCTGCCCTCATATTCTATAGATTTTATGCTAACCAGTGTCATCTATCTGCCTATCTATCTATCTAGCTAGACTCATAATTGTGTATGCAGAATTCTAAGATAGCTTCCAAGACTTCTGGCCTATGGTGTGCACATATCTTATACCACTTATTCAACCATGTATTGATCCAGGTACTACTGTGTGTTAGTTTTGCATTACTGTAATGAAATATCTGAGGCAGGCTAACTTATCAAGCAAACAGGTTTATCTAGCTCACAGTTTTGAGGCTGAAAGTTCAGATTCAGGTGGCACTCCTGGTTTGGTGTTTGGTCTTTAGTCAGGGCCTAATGGCAGATGGCATTGCCTTACTGGGAGTATGTGTGGGATGGAGAGATTACATCTTGAAATGTGAAGCCAGAGAGAATGGGGGTTACAATCCCTTCTGAAGGTATGCCCACAATGCCCTAAAAATCTTCCATTAGGCTCCACTTAATACTTCACGACCTCTTCCTGTCACACTGAGATCCAGGCTTCCAACACGTGAACTTTTGGAGGCCATGCTCAAACCACACCCATATGGATAAGATGGGTCCATTTCATCATAACATAGGATGGTCAGCTCCTGACTTTGAGGCCACCCAGGACCAGCCAGTCCCTGGCCAACTTCCCAAGTGATAGAAATGCATGATGGAAACTGAGCTGATGTCACATGGAGCAGAATTGAGATGTCTCAGCTGAGCCCCATCCACACTGCCAACCCACAGTACTGTGAGCAAATCATTTATTCTTGATTTTAAGTCACTAGGTTTTGAGATGTTTTGTTATACAGTGGTAGAAAACAGATACGGGTATTAAAGAACAGACTTCAAAATATGATTTTAAAATGAAAATTGTATGTCTTTTTGAATGGATTATTATCTATTCAGATGCCCAACATATAGAGCAAAATTTAAGGTACAAAAGAATACATGTATGAAAATGGACTTCACTCCTCCAGGACACTGTCAAACTCACCTCATCTCTTTAGAGCTCCTCTGGATGATGCTTAGGGCATAGAGTAACAATTTCAAAATTATGCATGGAGAAAATAAACAAAGTTGAAGATAGAAGTGAACATACCTTATTTCAAATTGATTTGCTTTGCTCCATTTTATGTTCCCAAATGTTCATTTCTGCCTTCTTCAAATTTTCTAAGAATGAATTCAGATGTCACAGCAAAAGGACAAGGTTAAAGCTTAGCACATGGGTGACCTCGTAAATGAATGCTCTAAGATGGAAAATTATCATGTGTTTTCCATTAATTTGATATTAGAGAATCTATGGGTTAAGTGACTCAGCAACCATTCAGAGGAGTATATTTTTGTATTTCATTTGGAGAAAGCAAGTCAATCAAGGCCCTCCATGCTTCTCAATTAACTGCATCAGCCTAGGAACAAAAACCTAACACAGTCCAGCAGGTTCCTAGTCCACTAGTTTCCCTGACCCTTCCCAGAGTCCTTTCCACATTCAGAATGTGAAATCAGTGGGATATTGGATTCAGACTGAGAGTCTGGTGTCACCTGAAGTCACCTTCACCTTCGGAAGTCCAGCTAAGCCCTGAAAATGCCAGTCTTACTCATTCATCAAACATCTGTCTCATACATACTTTGTACTGTGCACTATGGTGGATAGGATAGTATGAGTACAGATATAAAAACTACTTAGTCCATAGTCTTAAAGTTCTTATTCCCATGGTCTACTCACAGTGGCTCTCAGGTTCCCAAATTAAACTGGATCCTCCATCAAAATTCCCCTAAGATTTCCTAGGGATGGAAAATATTCAGCCCCAAACAGTGGACATAATACATTGGATTTGACCTGCTATATTTTAATAAAGATTTGAATTGAGAAATTCAAAGTAAACATTTGCTCACCATTTATTTGTTTTTGGTTTAAATGAAATTCTTGGGATTGGGGTTGTGTTATGACATTGAGTCTGTAAGCATTTTTCTCTCAGACTATAGAATAAGCCATGTTTCCATTGCTTTCAGGGGGCAGGGAAAGACTATGTGGTCACTATCACATGTCCAGGCTGCTTTGGGAGGACAAATCAAGCTCACTGGTGGGTTAATGCTTGTTATGGTTTGGATATGGAATGTCCCCTCCCCCCAAAACTCATGTGTTGAAGACATGGCCCCAATGCAGAGATGTTCAGGGGTGGTACTTTTGGGAAGTGATAGGATCATGAAGACTGTAACCTCATTGGTGGATTAATTCATCATTTTATGGATTAATAATTTGAATGGACTACTGGGAAGAAGTGGAAACTGTAGGCAAGAGGGGCATGGTTAGAGGAAGTATGTCACTAGGGGCATGCCCTTAGGGACTATATCTTGTCCCTGGCCTCCCACCATCTCTCTGCCATCATGAGCTGAGCAGCTTTCCTTTGTCATGCATCTTTCCACTACGATGTTCTGCCTCACCACAGGCCCAAAGCAATGGAGTCAGCCAACCATGGACTGAGACCTCTGAAACTGTGAGCCCAAATAAATTTTTCTCCCTTATGTTGTTTATGTCAGGCATGTTGGAATGAAAAGCTGACTAATACAGTACTTTAATGATATTAGAATTCAAAGCATGCTTTTCCCATTAGTTGGATGGGGCTGCCATAACAGAAATACTATAGACTTGTGGCTTAAACATTTTATTTTCTCACAATTCTAGAGGCTAGAAGTCCAAGGTCAATATGCCAGCAGTGTTGGTTTCTGGTGAGGTCTTCTTGCTGTGTCCTCACATGGCCTCTGTGTGCCCCCTCCCCGTGTGTGTGTGTGTGTGTGTGTGTGTGTGTGTGTGTGTGTAGAAAAAGAGAGACAGAGATCAAGCATTTCTTCCTCTTCTTATAAGGCTACTAGTCCTATTGGATTAAGAAGTCACCAGTCCCTTTAATTAAGGTCCCATCCTTATGATCTTACTTTATCTTAAGTATCTCCTTTACAGGTGTTTTGTCCAAATGTGGTCACACAATATAAAAATTATGGGTGTACACAATTTAATCCATAACACTTCTTATATGCTAAATGCTATGCTAGGCATGAGGATGTATAGATATCAAGCACAAACTCTATGCTCAGGGGAGTACATATTTATAATACATAGCAATAATTATAATACTTTGCTGGGTATGAAGGGGAAGAAAAGATCCATTTGGTTTGAGCAGGATGGGAAGGTTTTCAGAGACACCCGAGTATCCAAGAGGGGAGGACTCTTAGTGGTAGGGGTGGGGTGGGGTGGAGGTATGCTGAGGAGGGGCAGAAGCAAGTAGAAGAGCATACAAGGGGTCCTACTCATTTTCCATCCAAGGCTCCATGGTCACAGAGCAGGGCCATTTGGCAAGTGCTATGACTGCATAGTCCTGGGTATTTGCAGGATATAGGAAGAGTGATGTCACGGAAGTGTGCTGCACTTTGGAAGACTGCACTGAAGAGCTTGGACTTGATCATAGAGTAGGAATGGGGCACCTTCTTCCTCAAGAAGAAGTTGAGCAGTTTGGATTCAGAAAGTTTGATGAAGAAGCAGTTTGGAGGAAATACTCTGTGACCCTGGAGATAGGGCTGGTTAGAAGGCCCCTGCCAGTGTGGTGACATAGCATAAAGCAACCCTGGTAGTGCAGGTGGATGAGGCAGGGAACAGCCTCATCATGTACAATGTCAGGAACTAAGAGTTGACACTGATGTGGGGAAGCAGGGAAAATCTAGATTGGATCCCAAGTTCTGGTTCATGGCTTGTGGAGCTACTGTCTAGAATAGAAACAATACAAGACAGGGAGGAAGGAAGAATCATATAGTAGGAAACACTATGAATAAAGTTCCCACAGCTCAGCTTCTTGGGCTGGGAAGGGGCTTCTCCAGATCTTTTTGCAGGCGATTCTACCCCTTAGCATGCTTCTGGGGCCTGAGGATGGCCAGGCTGTGGGGCTGTGGCATTGTGAATGCTAGATATCTTTGAAATAAGTAATTTGCTTACTGAAATCCATTAATTAATGGACTTTTCTGTGTGATCATGTCCCAAGCTCATTTATTCCTAAGTTTTCTAATGAATAAACCCTTAGTCATTCATTGCCAAGAGAATTAAAAACCTTTTGATCTAGAATCCATCAAACCCCAGTCCTTATTGTACTCTGAAACAGATACTATTTCAGATCCTGCTTATGTACCTGCTGTGATTCAGATAGATGGTAATCTAAGAGCCTTTGGGTTGGCCAGAGAAGCAACTTGCTGTAGGGGACCTGAAGAAAATGAAATGCAGAGAGAATTTTTTAAAATGGCAAAATAAACCCTTTTTTCTTGCACACAAACTTAAATCTCCAATTACCCTTTTATTAAGGGAGGGGAGGCACATGAGTAAATCTCCAAATTATTGTCAAAATCAATTTGTAAAATTAGGACAAATCTGTTTCCTTTTCCTAACTCCTTTTGATTTTTTTTCTTCTGAAAAGTATTGACAGGATTTCAATGGGTGCAGTCTCTCCCAACATCATAGGGTATAGTGGAGATGGAGCCCAGACGTGGGCAGCCAAATTGAGTATGTGTGTGTGCGTGCGCAAGTTCATGAGAGAGTGTGAAATAGATGGTGAAAGAGAAAGAATGAGGCAGAAGAAAGGAGGTGAGGGAGAGAAAGAATAAGAAACAGAATGAGAAAGAGAAACTGAGAATCTAGAAAAGGAGGGAGGGTTGAGTGAAGTGAGAGGAGAAGGGAGACCAGAGAGAAACAGAAAAAGAAGAGAGAAAGATGAAGAAGGGGAGAAAGAAGAGAAAAAAGAGAAGAGAATCTCTTATTGTGGAACTCTGAACGCGCGCCTGTCACCTTACCAATTTTCACTCCTCTGGCGACGCGTGATCTTTTTACATTGCCTCACTTCTTTCGCGAGTCCTCTAAACCAACCAAACTAAAGTCATGGAACAGAGGTTTCCCGGCGGCACGGGATCTGAGATCCGTCGCACTCCTCTTGGGGTCCAAGCGGACTACACGGGCCCGGCGTGGGGGCGTGGCCGGGGCACAGGGCGGGTGTGGCCGGGGCGTTCCGGGGCGGGGCCTGGCGGTGACTCAACGGTCTCGCCCCGCCCCCAACCCGCCCCGCCGCTTAATTTGGACGCGCGGGGCCGCAGGGTGCTAGAGCCGCCCTGAGCCGGACGCGCTTGCTGGCTGGCTATCGGAGCCGCTGTTGGAGCCGCCGTCGGAGCCGCCCTCGCGCCACCTTGGGCCGCCACAGAGCAGCCGGGCTGCTGGGCGCTGCCACGGTCGCCCGCAGCTAGCCAAGGAGGGAGCTGCGCGCCTTTGTGCGCGCCGAGGTAGGTTGGCCCCGCACTTACTTCTCACACAAAGACGAGGGTCTCGTGGAGGCCGGCTGCCCGCAGGGACGCGTCGCGTCGGCGGCCTGCCCAGACCCCCGGCCTGAGGGACCCTCCTGGCAGGAGGCCGATGGAACCGTGTGCGGCATGGGGCGGGGGTCTCTGGTGCTCAGGAGGGTAGTGGGCGTGCGGGAACCAGAGTCACCCCGTGCCGCTCCCGGGGAGGTCCAGGGGCACGGGGCTGGCACGCGGTGGGTGCGGGCGGCGGCCCTGGCCCAGGGGCGCTGGGGAGTCGTGGGCAACGCGAGAATGGGGAGCCCGGTGGCTGCTTGGTTCATTGTTACCTCCTTGGCCCTGCCAGTGTGGACTTGTCTGAAGCGGGGTGCGCTGCTCCGGGCGCGCTGCTCGCGGGCAGATGCCCGGTCCTTGGCGCCCGCTTCCCCGGCTGTCCCGGCGGCCCTATAGGGTCAGCGGCCCGACGCCAGTCCCAGCCCGGCAGACAAAGGCGGAGTCGCTGGGGTTTGTCCCCAATTGAAAGGTGGTGGTGACAGTTTCTAGTCTGCAAGTAACTTTTCTAATTTGACTCATCTGTCTTCTGCTACTCCAGTGAAACCAGTATGTCAGATGATGTCTGCACATTTAAAAAGTCCTACAATTTTGAGTTCTATGATTTCCCCCCAGCATGTTTAGGTCGCTTGCAGATGGTCTGTTGCAAATGGTCAAGTTTTAACATACAGTAAAGGATGGTATCAACCTCTTGTGAAATTTGAGGTGAAATTCTTTTCAGAGGATAAAGTGCCATTTTTTCTGTGAAAAGATTTTAGTCAATGACAGCAGAGGGAAGTTTCTTGATTAGAAGGGACCAACAGGAAAACAGAATAAGCCCTGTTAGACTCGATGTGGTTCTTAAACTTGGGATTCCTTGCTAACAGATACATCAGTTTTTTTTTTTTTTTTTTTTTTTTTTTTTTTTTTTTTTTTCCCTCTGCATGACTTTGGACAGCTGTCCAAGTTGCTTTAAGTTGAAATAGTATCTGGGGTGCCTGTCTAGTGATTTCAAAGTGCTAGTGGTTTCAAGTTTAGAATTTTAAATTATGAAATTGTGTATATTTATTAAAAAATTGAAAAAATGTGGGGAAAGATTACTCATGTGAATACCACCCATACACACCTTTGCTTGATTTATGGTTGAGTCGCCTTGGTGTTTGTGCAAGTGAGTGAATGAGAATATGTGAGAGAGACACACATACACACTAAGCTACTGATTTTTAAATTTTACCAGTTATATCACTCTAAAATATGATACTTAATGATAATTCTGCAATGTTGCACATATAATTAAATCAAAAATTGCTTTGGAATTTAAATTTTATAGCCTTGTAAATAACCACCTATGCAGAAGGTAGAGAGAAGACAAAAGAAAAACAATGTAATTTCCACTTTACTTGGAAGAATATGCTGACAAGAAAGTTTTATGGACAGTATATTCTTTGGATTTCAGGAGTAGTTTAGAATTAACTATTTTTAAATAAAAATAAGTCAGCTTTAAAAGTATTTACAGAGTAAAATCATGTTCTGGGATTCGTGAGAAATATGTGATGGAAAGGAGCTTGTTTTTTGTTGTTGTTTTTTGGTAGAACAGGAATAGCAGTGATTTTACAGCTGGAAACATGCTTGCTTCTAAAAGATTTTGCATCGAAAAAGTGAAATAAGGGTTTCCCATTGAGTATTGAATAGTTTTGAGTGTGGGTACTCTGGAAAATAAAAAAGTAATTCAGCCATGTATTTAGCCACCCGATGCTTTTATCATTACCTACTTTTTTTTTCCCCTTGTAAAATTTTTGGACCTTTTTTGAGTTATTTAATATGCAAAGTGAAAAGAGGCCTTTGAGACAACCGTTTATAGAAGTAGGTTGATCATGAAGCTGATGCAATACTTTTTGAAGTTAGAAGAATTTAAAAGAAGGAAGTTGTGGTTTTGAATTAACAGGTGCATTTTTTGTTGCTGTTAGTACTGCTTGGGCTCCTTCATGTGCAGTTTGGATATTCTCAGTCTGTATGCCTGCTTAGAGTAGTTGCAGTGTCCTAGTGACCTATGAAGGAAGGGTGAGGTATGCAGTCTTCTGTAGTGAACATAATTCCTTTAGGAGTTTGAATAATAACATAAGAAGAGACTTCAGTAGGAAACACCAGCATCTCAGAATCTTATTTTTTTAAATTAATTTATTTGTTTTTGGTGCCAGGGATTGAACCCAAGGGCACTTAACCACTGAGCCACCTCCCCGGCCCTTTCTATTTTTGATTTTGAGACTGGATCTCACTCAGTTGCTTAGAGCTTCCCTAAGTTGCTGAGGATAGCCTCAAACCTGCAATCCTCCTGTCTTAGCCTCTTGAGCCACTGGAATTACAGGTGTGCACCACTATGCCTGGCTCAGAATCTTATTTTTCAACCCTCCTGTGGTACCTTGGGTGATAAAAGAAGCACAGCCAAGCTGACCTTGAGGTCAGACAGAGTTTGCTCTTCAATTCTATTTCCTCACAGGAAATAAAAGTGTGGGAGTAGCGCAGTGTTAGGGACTTTCTGTGACTATTTCTGATGGCCAGCCTCCTACCAAGGAGACAAATTCCATTCCTGGGATGGTTAAAAGTAGTCTTGGTTTGTGGTTGAGAGAAGTGCTCCAAGAAATCTTGTTCCTGAACTGTAGGATACTGTCATTCATTCATCCATTCATCCCTTTGGTTCTTTTTTTTTTTTTTTTTCTCCCTTTGGTTCTTAATTGTTTAAAATGTTACAAGTAAAGGTGGGTGTTTGAATTTTTTTTACTGATTTTCTTCAGGATGGTTGAGGAGTAGATTATTTCTGTCCAAACTGAACAATGGCACATGGAAGACCAGTTAGTAAGGCTTAGTGTTTTTGTTAGTGTCCCATCTGCCCTTTTCTTCCAGAATCCCTTTTGCAAGTGTTTTGAAAAAATGGGTCAGGGAGTTTGCTGAAGTGCGATCTAGATTCCAGACATTTGTAGAAGTCCCCACCTATCTTGGGGAGTCATCACCCTTCTTTAAGTTTAGAGAAAGTGGAAACTGAGCAACTTTGGGGCTGGCTCTGGACCAGGAGAGCTGCTGTGGAATGAGAATTTGTGCATCCCAGAGCCACTTGTGGTCTTGGTATGACTGATGAGAACATCACTGCAGTTCCTTGTATAGTTCCTTGTCTGATCCTGGCCTGTTTTTGCTTTTCTTTCTCGAAGCAAACCATTGTCACCCTTTGCCTTTCTAGTTCAACAAGTGCTGGGTCGCATTCATTTGAACTTTTCTTTATCCTAAGTATTTAAGGAATGCATAGAAAAGGAATCCATTCTTTTACCCACCTAGGATTATTAATTTCAGCACCCTATCAGTAAAAGAAATAAAATTATTTGGCAAGCTGGTTTAGGTTACCACTGAGGTGTGATGAGACCATCAGGGCTGTTTCTAAGGCTGATAGGTGAGAGCTGTGCTTTTTCATTCCCTCTGTTTAACAGATGTTTATTTAATGCCTCTTATATGCCAAACACTGGGTTTACTGTTAACTTGTTCCTCTTTACTGTTTACTTGTTAATGTTTAACAGGACCGATAGGGTCCTTGTTCTGTGGCAGGGCAGGTGAGGATGATATTTTAAGAACTGTACAAAATGACACAAAAATTATTAAATTACAGTTCTAAGAGCTATGAATATAAAGTAGTACTTTATGAATTAAACCATCTTAGAAAGAATGATGTAAAAAAACCACAGCTAAGGATGGGAAATTGGGTTTCTGACTGTGTAAGGTAAAAGGAGGATTTGGGGCATAGATGGGGGTAAATAAGATGATTTGTTTAGGGCTGATCAGTTAAGACTATAGCAGTAAGGGCATGGCTGAACAGATTAAGTGCATTGCTTGGGTTTTGTTTAGAATTTGGCTGCAGATTTGGGACACTTTGTAGTGTAGAATTAAGCATGGGTGGGAAATACCACAGTGTTGTTCTGTTGCCCTCTCTCAAGGTAAATCTCAAGGCCAATAGGGATGGGAAGCCAGTTGTGGTAGGGATGTGATCCAAGCTGGTTGGTATTGCCAGGAATGAGGATTGGTGTTTGGGCATTTCTGTTACAAATGAAAAAATGATCTGGGGGTTGTGGGGGGAGGGTGAGAAGACTTATTGAAGATTATTTTCAAGCTCGGGTGAATTGTAGGAAGGGAAATGGGGAGCTGCAGAGACAGGAAGGACTGTTGATTTCACAATAAGGGAACTATTGGAAAGTGCAATAGGTGCAGCAGTTTGTGAAGCAGGGGCTGGTGTGTGTGTGTGAGTACTTGTGTGGGGAGTTCATGAGATATACATGGATTGGCAATAATAATGTTCCCTCCACACAGCCGAGGCTTGAGTTTGTAGGGCATGACAGAGAAGGACTTTCTGGGCTCAGCTCAGCAGTGCTGTTCCTGGTCTACTGCTAAATAAGTCCTTAGCAGTCATGAGACCAGGGGGCTTTCAATGGAGAATGCTGAGCCTTGGCAACCTTGTTAAGTACGTGTTGTCAGGTCTTCACCAGAAGCAAGGAAGGAAAAATGAAGTTTCAGATCAGCTTTCCTTGTTATGGTGGTATCAGGCACAGGGGCAGTGGAGGATTTTTTTTCTCCTCATTTTCTCCTCTCCTTATTGTTGCCAGCACTAATGTAAGTTATACAGGACCATCTACAGGCAACAGCCCTGCTGTACCGGAGCCCTGGGATGTTGGAGTGGAATTGCAGAATGGGACAAGGATCTGAATATGGTGTAGGAGAAGGGTTTGGAGCTTGGAGCCATATCAGAATTAGAATATATTTCCCAGTTTTCTGATCTCCAGCTAGCAATATAACCCCTGTGAGCCTTGGTTTTTATCATTTGTGAGATGAACTTGGTATACCTGCCTCCCATGGCTGAATGAGAACAAGTGTTAGGTCATAAGTATCTAACTTGTGGTCCCTGAGACTTGGTAGGTGATGGTTGTGTCAATACCCATGCCCTATTAGAAAATTATCTTTTAAAGTTTTATTATGGTAAAAATGTGTGACATTAGACCTACCCTCTTAGCAAACTTATAGTATTTTTAAAAGTGTGCTTTGTTGATTGTAGGTTCAGTGTTGAGCAGTAGATGTCTAGAGCTTATTCATCCTGCTTGATTGAAACTTTATGCCCGTTGTTGGCCACTCCACATCTCTCTTATCACCCCACTCAGTCCCTTGCCCTGTACAACCAACCAGTCTATTCCTTAATTCTATGAATTCAACTGTTGAGATACTTAATTTAAATGGAATCATGCAGCATTTACCCTTCCATGCTTGGCATATTTCACTTAGCATAGTGCCTTCAAGGTTCAAAAGTGTTGCTGCATGTGGAAGTACTTCCCTCTGTTTTAAGGCTGACTAGTATTGCACTGAACATTGTGCCACATTCTCTTTATTTATTCATCTGTTGGTGGATCTTTAGGTGTTTCCACAAAACTCCTAGAAAGAAACATAGGGGGAACCTTCATGACATTGGTGAACCTTCACGACCTTGGTTTTATCAGTGATTTCATGGATATAATACCCAAAGCATTGGCAGCAAACAAAAATGAACAAGGGGACTTCCTCAAATTCCAAATCCTCTGCACAGCAAAGGAAACAGTCAGCAGAGGAAAAAGTGGCCTACAGATGAGAAAGTATTTGCAAGCCACATACCTAATAAAGGCTTAATCTCCAAAATATGTAAAGGCCTTCCACCATGTAGTACTAGAAAACCCCACAGCCCAGTTAGAAGATGGGCTAGGGACTCAAGTAGACATTTTGCTCACAGCCTTTTGACTCCAATTTTCAGTAAAGCACCTAGCAGTGATGTCAAGATGCTGGTATAGGGTGGGGCACAGTGGCACACGCCTGTAATCCCAATAGCTCAGGAGGATGGAGAGTTCAAAGCCAGCCTCAACAACTTAGTGAGGCCCTAAGCAACTCAGTGAGACCCTGTCTCTAAACAAAATGCCAAAAAAAAGGTGGGGGGGGGGATGCACTGGGGATGTGGCTCAGTGGTTAAGAATCCATGAGTTCAATCCTCAGTACAAAAAAAAAGATGCCCGCATAGGAACATTTGAGGAGGGGGAGGGACTCTGTTCCTCTTGTCACCTGGCCCTCATTTTTCTTCATGTCTTCAGGAGAGTTTTAAAGATAAACTGATTTTGACATTAGAAATTCATGTCATATTCTATACTTGGACACAGTTTGGCATTCTTCTTAAAGTGTCATCTTAGAAGTGTAGGAGGGAGGGCTGCGGCACTGTGGTGTTGATAATAGCATGGAAACTCAGTACACACCTCTGAGAATTAAAGGGAAAACTCGTGTTTTAGGCATCTGGGTCCAATGGATGCTAATGAGTTTGCCAAAAAACAAAACAAAACAAAAAGCAAAAACAAAACAAAAAAACAACTACAGTTATATTATTAAATCCTGCAACATAAATAATCAGAAGTTGTTATGGATGTTAAATGTAGATATATTAAAATTCTCATGTCCTTGAGGAAGTTACGAATATTGTGGTTATGTGTATGTGGAAGGGACTTTAATGTTCTTTCCCTTATAATTTGATGTTATTGGAAATAGGAAAGCCTGAGGCCAAGATTCTTTTTCCTCCTTCCCCTCTCTCAACCCCTTTCCTTCTTTCTTTCTCTCTTCCTTCCTCCTTTTCTTCCTTCCACCCATCTATCCATCCATTCTTATTCTACCCACATAATAGTATAATGTGTTAGAAAGAGATTTCCAGAATCCTAAGACCTAAGCTCACCATAAATTAGTGTGATTTTGGAGCAGGTCATTTATTTGTGTCTTCCACCTTCTTCTTTAACTTCCCTACCTCTCAGCATTGTCTTGGGAATGAGATGAAAGCATGCTTCCTTTATAACTGTAAAAGTGCCTTTAACTATAAACTGTTGGTTAAGAGAACACTCTGGGACTCTCATGACATGTGGGCTACCCCCTTCAGGAGAAGGTGAAGGTAGGCAGAGCCCAGATTCCTGCAGAGAGTAAGCTGTGTTGTGCTGTAGGCTCCTGGTGTGGTGGGTCCATTTGGTTATTCTGACCTCATGAAATTGGAGGTATCATAGAGGTAATAAACAGAGTTTGACCTGAATCATCAGGCTCCTGTATTCACATCTGTGAAATGTAGTAGCAGTAACAACAACTATAATAATGAGAATCTAATTACCAATGAACAGTTTTTTTAATCTTTTTTTATTATTCTAATTTGTTTTACACATTTGCAGAGTACATTTCATTTCATATTACATATAAAGAACACAATTTTTTAAGTTGCTGGTTTAATATAAAATATTTTTACAACAGTTGTGTCTTCATACATGTATTTAGGGTAATCATGGATAACAAGTCCTATGTGGCAGGTGTTAAGTGCTTTATGACGTTTGTTTATTCATTCAGCAAATATTTAAATGCCAGTATATGCAAGGCACTGTTTCAGACTCTGGAGAATCTATGGATAGAATGGTGGATAGAACAGATAGACAAAACCCCTGCCTGTGTGGTGTTTATATGCTGGTGGCAAGAGAGAGAGAGAGAGAGAGAGAGAGAGAGAGAGAGAGAGAGAGAGTAAATAGATACAGAGATAAGATGGTTCCCATGAGAAAGAAATCAGATCAGAGAGCTGAGTCTGGTGGGAGGGGAGGTGGTGTTTTAATAGGGTGAGGCCCTTAGAAGAATTTGAGACCTGAGTGAACTGAGCAACTGCTCCAATCCATCTGTGCAGAGGCAAGTATAAATAATGCTTGCTGTGGAAGGAATGGTAGAAAGGCTAGTGTGGATGGAGCCAGATGGGTAGAGCAGGAGAAAGGTTTGAGTGGGGACTCATGTCAAGACTTGACTGACAGGGTAACCATGGGAGGGTTTTGAGATGGGGTTGGAAGACATCAATCTTGCATTTTATACATATCCCTCTGACTGTGGAGGGCAGTGGTGACTGCAAAGGGTCCAAGTGAAGGAGGAAGGAGGAAGTAGAAAGACCAATGGAGGAAGCCACTTCCAGATCCGAGAGGGATGCTCAAATGACTGAATGAGCTGGTGAAAAGTGTTTGGATACTTAATATATTTGGAAGATGGAACCCGCAGGATTTAATATAATGCATTTGGAGCTGATATCTGAAAGAGAGGAATCATGAGTGACATCTATATTTTTGGCCCTTGGTGAAGAGGGATCTTATTTATTGGAATGGGAAGACTAGCCAAGGATTATCTTTAAATGTACACAATGCCCTCTGAAATCAGTATCATTTTATTCCTAATTTGAAGATGTGCAAGACAAGGATTAGAGAAATAAACAGTTTGCCCTGGAAGAAGCTGAATCAGGATTAGGAGCAAAGTTTGGTCTGTGCCCAAGCCTTGCATTTTCAAACCAATTTTGTTGTATTCTCTGTTGGAATTTACGATGATGCCAGATTGATGTGAAATTGCCTCTGCAGATGCTTTAGAAATGCATCTGTTTTTTTCAAGCAAAGCTCTATTGAGGTATAATTTACATTTCATACAGCTTACCCATTATCAGTGTACAGTTCCATAATTTTTAGTAAATCTGTAAGAGTGGGCAGCCATCACCATGGTTCGGTTTTTTATTTCATATTCAGTTCCTATTCTTATCCTTAGCCTTAGGGAACACTGATCTTTTTTTTTTTTTTTTTTTTTTTCTGTCTCCAGAGTTTTGCTTTTCTAGAAATTTTGTGCAAATGGAATCATATAACAGCCTTTTGTGTTCCAGTTGTTTTCATTTAATGTGTTTGAGTTTATCCATTGTTGCATCACGCATCTGCTTTTAAGGAACATTCCTGACCTTTCAGAAGGAGGCACTCTGAGCCGATGAGAAAAGCATCCACTAAAATGTGCCTGAAGTTGATAAAAATAATTACAGCTTAAATTTACTGAGCATTTGTTAATGCCAGGCCTGGCCTCTGTTTGTTATCTTATGTGATCTTCCAAGTGATTCCACACAGGACATAACATACAAATGAGGAAACTAAAATAAAGAGGTTAAAAAACTTGCCCAGAATCACACAAAGTGAGATCATACTAGGCCTTATTTCTGCATAACTGCCGAGACCACTCCTAGGTTACTTTACTGTGCGTTTATAGCTTGTACATCCTAGCTTCAAAAAGGGCCAGGAATCCCGTTGGAATAATGCACTTGCCAGATACAGCTACAGTTGCATTTTTAAGGAAAATATTTGTTCTGAATTTTTATTTTGGTATTATTGTATGGAAATTACAGTGTCATTAAGTCATCCATTTGTGAAACAATATTCTTAGGCATAGTGTCAGAATGACACCAAATCAAAACTGAATTATGCCATTAGACCAAGTTTGCATGTTTGAGTTGTGTTTTAAGTATCATGTTTACCAGAAATACATTTTTGTATGAAGCATCCCTGGGCTGTCTGTTATCTTACTATTAATGGATGGAATTTAATTAGGCATCATGCATTTTTTCAATGTTTATATAATTGTATTATGTATTAATACATTTCCCCCTCTTTCTACCAACTCTACATTTATTTTTTTAATTTTGTTTTTTTAGTTGTAGATGGACACAATACCTTTATCTTATTTATTTTTATGTGGTCCTGAGGATTGAACCTGGTGCCTCACACATGCTAGGCAAGAGGTCTAGTACTGAACTATTTCCCTGGCCCCAAACTCTATATTTAAATGGTGTTTTGTTCCTATCAACGTTATTGTCCATATTGGAAGATTTCATATTATTTATTGCACAGGAACTTTTTGCCCATAACTAGAATTCTGAAATGTTTGAAAAGATTCATGCACACAGGTGGCTTAGTGCTAGTTATAGAATTTTAGCCCTGATGAATAGTAAACTTTTTGGAGTTAAGTACTGACTTTACTGGATTCTACCCTTGTTTTCTGGTAAAACAGTTTTCACTAGTCTCACATTTTCCTAAGTTTGTAAAATATATTTATGGCCTAGTTAAACTAACTCTGCAAGTGTCTTGTATTTTTAGGGATTTTTATTTATAATCTAGTTTACTAGTTCAAAATAAAAAAAAATTTTTTAAAAAAGACTGCTTTTTATTTTGGAATATGTGGTTTTAAGAACAAAGAATTAATAACTTTAATTTTAAAAAAATTCTTTCACTCTCTATGTAATGTCTACGTGGTTGGAAACACAGGGGAATTTGCTTTTTTTTTTTTTAAGATAGATTAATGATTAAATGCTTTGCCAGGCTTTTGAAGTTGGTGTTTTTTAGTCAGCCTTTTCACTGCTGCGATCAAAAGACCTGACAAGAACAATTTTAGGGAGGATAGTTTATTTGGGGGCTGAAGGTTTCAGAGGTCTCAGTCCATAGACAGCCAGCTCCATTCCTTAGGGCTCCAGGTGATGCAGAACATCATGGCGGAAGAGTGTGGCAGAGGGAAGCAGCTCACATGATTATCAAGAAGCAGAAAGAGGGGCTGGGATTGTGGCTCAGCGGTAGAGTGCTCGCTTAGTACATGCGCAGCTCGGGTTCGATCCTCAGCACCACATACAAATAAAAACATTATGTACAACTAAATAAATAAATATTAAAAAAAAGAAGCAGAAAGAGACTTCACTTGCCAGATACAAAAATAAATACCTTCCAAAGGTGCATTATTATTATTATTATGAGTAATGGATTTAAACATTTGATAATGTGTTTCAACCCAATCAGTTATTATCTGTGTTAATATGCAAATTGTCCTAATTTTGGTCAGCTGGAGCTTCTTCAATTTCTCCTGAATTCTTTAACAGAACACTTTAATCTTTGGTAACTACTATCGTGGTAGCTTTCCCTAAGGTAGATTCTAGTTTATAATAGGATATAGTAGTTTATTTAATTTAAATAAATGTATTTAATATTCACACAATAAATTTTGTAATCATTTGCTCTCTCAAAATAAATAAATAAATAAATAAATAAATAAATATCCCAAAGGCATGCCCCCAATGCCCACTTCCTTCAGCCACTCCCTACCTGCCTTCAGTTACCACTCAGTTAATCCCCATCAGGGGTTAATTCACAGATTGGGTTAGGCTCTCATAACCCAATCTTCACCTGTAAGCCTTCTTGCATTGTCTCACACATAAGCTTTTGGGGGACACCTAATATCTAAACCAAAACAGTGGGTGAGGAAGGACAACCATGGTTCCATACTTGTTGGGCAGTTCTGTGCAGAGACAGGGTAAAAATCCTATGACTTGAGCAAGAAACTTGAGAAAAGCAGGAGTAGAGGGCAGAGGCAGAGACTTGAAAGGCTCAAGAAGCCTTGTCTTTATTTGCCACCCTCTGTTCAACTTTAATTTTTATGCCTTGGCTGATCAGTGTGTATCACCTTCTCAGGCCACCAGCAGTGCATAAAAGTTGGAAGCAAGTTCTACTGCTCTTTCTATCTCAGGCTGGCTTCTGACAGACACAGGCCTTCAGAAAATAGATATATATTGGAAAACCAAATTAAGTTAAAATTACAGGAAGTAAAAATTGAACCACACCTGCAATATGTGCATTTAATGCACATTATACCTCAGATGTTGAAAAAGAGACAAAAAAGCAAAACTGAGAAACCTGGGTAGAGGTGCTAGGATGGAATACTGTTCAGGAATGCCAAATCTTATTTACCTCTTGAGCATTCCTTATCTTTACCTCCTTTTCTACCTCATGGGCACCTTGTTTGCTTCAAGTGCTTATTTCTCTACTCAGAGTACTTTTCATTTGAAGCTCAGAGCTGTTATTAGAGACCTATTGGCAAAATTGCTGGGCAGAGGAACCTGTAAGTGTCCTTTCTAGAGGACCCTGAGAACTCCCCCTTGTTTCTCCATGTGTGAGTCCTCCTCACTGAGGGTTTCACTGTTTGGAGCTGGTGAGCCCACCCTTCTACTGCCCAGTTTCTTTGACTGGGCCCTGCCCTTTCAACTGAGGGGTGGCCGAAACAGTTTGAGAAATCAGACAGCAAAGGATTGAAGGAGACCGGTGATCCATCGAACCTCCACTCCCCCAACACTGATTTCATCCCTCAGTAGATTAAAATGGATTTTTACAGTTAGTTTCTTCCAGCCAGGATCCCAGCAAAGTCCACACAGCACATTTGACTGCTGTGCCTCTTAAAGCTTTATAAATTGAGAACAGCTCTACTTCCCTCACCCTTTTCCCCTATGCACTGATTTCTAGGAAAATTGACATCCTTTGTCCAGTAGAACATTCTGAATTTGGCTACTAGTTAGCTTTGAAAACTTGTTCCACCTGTTTTTGTGTTTCTGTAAATTGAATCAAGCACTAAAGCTTGATTAGATTCTTGGTAAGCTTTTCCGTCAGTATTAATTTGTTGGTGGTGTTATCTACTTCATCTTGCATCATCTCACGGAAATGTCTGGCTGTCTGACTTGTGATACAAGCATTGATCATCAGGTTTCTGTCCTGGCAGCGTGATTCTTCATTGTGTATTTCCTCATCGACTTGTCTCTCAATGTTGTTAGCATCCATTGATGACAGTTGCTTGAATTAATTATTTCATTAGAGATCATTTAATGAGCATGTGAGTGAGTGTGAGATGAGACAGACTGGTCAGGGTGTCTAGGAAAACTGTCAACACTGATGCAAATCAGGGTCATTAGAGACTTAATAGAGAAAAGCAGACAGGTTTGGTTTCTCCAGTTATTGCAGGTACTTCCTATCATTAAAGTTAATTGCCATTTGCACAATCCTTTATGAATGAGGTTGTGTTAGATTAATTTTATTGTAAGTCTGTTGAACAGCAATATTAAATTCTTTGCAATGTAGTGAATGTATTGTTTATGTAAGATGAATGCCCGTCACCACCTACGTTAGGAGATTAGGATAAGGGATTATGAGGACAATTATATAAAATGGTGCAGACCATGGTAGATTTCTTTTTCAGTAATCATTTTAAATTTCTTGACATGCAAAGGCATTTATGTCTAATCTTTTCTTAGAAAAGGTAAGTCATTGATGAATTTAAAAAGGAGAATGATAAATCTGAAATAGTTTTATTTATCTTCTGCCAAGATATGATAAATGGCTCCTAAAAGGTGATTTTCAACTTCATTGTTAAGAGTGTTTGGAAAGGATGGATCACAGCAGTATTAAGAAGTAGTTAAGAGCTGCTTTCAAAGAAGTGTGGCCATAGCAAATGAAATTGGTTTATGTTTGCTCCAGGGTGTACCTTGACATACTATAGTAGCAATCTGATTTTGGGACATCCTTCATTATATTTGCATGTAAATGCATGGATTTCTCCAATCATAGCTGACCATCCTTTTGCCACAGTGTACTCCTGGAAACCACATTGTGACAAAGATGATCATGAAGCATGTCCCAGGAGTTGGGCACGCCTCCCCTATGTGCAGTCTCTTAATTAGAAGTCATGTTTTTGACTGTACATGTGGTATCAAGTAAATCATGACTATTCAGCAAGTTATAAAAGAAAGATATAGAATCTGGATTCCTAAAAGATTTTGAAATTGCTGTGTTGTTAAGAGAGGGCTTGAGCATAGCAAAGTTGTAGAAATTGAGAGTTACCTGAATTAGATGCCTAATTTTCAAGTGAATAAACACATGCTTAGATGATCAGTAGTTTGCTCAACACCACACAACTGATGGTAGGTAAAGTTGCAACTAAAACTTAGTGCAAAGTAATGATAACTAACACTTGAGTGTTTCCTGTGCACATGATAAGTAGTTTACATGCATCAGTATTTTTTAATCCTCAGGATGTCGGACTATAGTTAGTTAGCTCTGTTTTACTGAGCAGCACATAGTCATGGAGTCATAAACCCAGGACTACCCAGTACTCAGATATACTTACTACAGAGAATGTGCTCTTATATATCCTGTGGTCCTGCTTGCCTCCCTCCCTCTTATTATTTTTAATGTCATTATTCTTCATTAAAAGAATGCTTTATTCTTTTTTGTTTTTGTATTTGTTTGGTATCAGGAATTGAACCCAGGGGTATTCTACCACTGTTCCACATCCCTAGCCCTTTTTATTTCTTTACTTTGAGACAGGGTCTTGCTAATTTTGTTTAGCTGGCTTTGAACTTGCGATCCTCCTGCTTCAGCCTCCTGAGCTATTGGGATTATAGGCGTGTGCCACCATGCCCAGTTCCTAGAAGAATACTTTATTCCTAGCAACCCACCAACATTGCCTTTCCAGGCCTTCCATATACTATTTTTTCCCAGTTTCTTTTTTTTTTCAATATTTCTTTTTTAGACATACAAGACAGCAGAGTGTATTTTGACATATACATACATGGAGTACAACTTTTTATAATTAGGATCCCATTCTTGTGGTTGTATGTGATATAGTTTTTTACTGGTGGTGTATTTATATATGAACATAGGGAAGTTTTGCTACCTGCACTTTAGATAGAGCATTAATCTCCAACATGTACAAAGAATGCAAAAAGCTTAGCACAAATAACCTAATCAGTAAATGGGTAAAGGAATTGAACAGACACTTTACAGAAGAAGAAATACAATCAATCAAATATATGAAAAAATGTTCAAGATCTCTAGCAATTAGAGAAATGCAAATTAAAAAGGTACATTGAGATTCCATCTCATCTAGTCAGAATGGCAGTTATCACAAGTACAAGTAATAACAAATGTTGGTGAGGATGTGGGGGGAAAAGTATATTGCTGGTGGGACTGCAAATTGGTACAACTACTCTGGAAAGCAGTATGGAGATTCCTCAGAGAACGTGAAATGGAATTACCATTTGGCCCAGTTATCCCACTCCTAGGTATATACTCAAAGGACTTAAAATTAGCATACTACAGTGGCACAGCCACATCAATGTTTATAGTAGCTCAATTCACAATAGCTAGGCTATCCTCAACAGATGAATGGATGATAGTCACTCCCCATTTACTTCCTCCTTCTACCTCAAGTGCCCCTTCCCTGGGCAACCACTAATGATACAAATCTATGCATTTTCCTGTTCTGTATGTTTTGTGTAAATGAAGTTAACAATAAAAATCCCAGGTGATGAATGGATAAAGAAAATGTGGTATATAATACACAATGGAATATTACTCAGCCATAAAAAACAATGACTTTATGACTTGCTGGTAAATGGATGGATCTAGAGACTATCATGATAAGTAAAATAAGCCTGTGTCCCCAAACCATGCACTCTTTAAGATAGAGGTGTGTGTGTGTGTATGTGTGTGTATACACACACACAATATTTTTTATACACACATTTTTACATACATACAAAAGATATATTTTAGATGTAAAATGTTTATACACACACACGTTTTTTTTTAAACTGCAAGCTCTAATCTATTGTAAATAAGGTTGATGGGAAGTGATGCATTAGCTAGAATAATTATTTAAATACTTAGAAATTTCACTTGGATTCTTAGCATAAAAAAACTTTCCATGATGGATGCTTCAGGGGTCTTACAAGATGGCGAGGCAGGTTTGAATTGATATTTTCTTTTGATAAGTGCCCATGTGAACTCAAAAGTTTAAACATTTTCTTTGATTAGTCTTCAAAAACAAATCACCACTTATCCTCCAAATACTTGAAAACATCACTGAGAAGTTGATGGTGAAGGGATCTGGGATCTCCCATACTTTCTCTCCTGTTCCCTCCCCTGCAGTGGCTCCAGGGCAGTCTTAGAGCTGAGATTTTCTAAAGTCAGGTAACTGGGGAGACATTGAGGGGAGAAGACTCCCTCTGGCAGCGGGAAAGGGTGGCTGGTGTTGCTTTTCTGAGGGTTAGCCTCCTGTTTCCTAAGCCCCCCTCCTTTTGTTTATTCATGCTGCCCATAGAGAACCCAGTGTGCTGGCCCAGAGGCATTTATTCTAGTTACCTGTGTTAAGTGAGCATACTAGGAGGGAGAGAACCAGGAGACCCCAATAATTTCCTCTTGGACATGGTTTGTACTCTGATCCCTGATTTTAAACAAATTGTGATAAAATAAACAACAGTTGATTTTGTAGCTATACACATGTAGGCCGGGAGGAGGTTTGTTTTGTTTGCTTTTAACGTCTCTAAGTTGCAGTTCTTCATGTGCTTCCTGTTTCACACTCACAGCTGAAATATGTGAATCTTTGTATCAAGTCTGTTTTTTTTTTTCTTCTACTCCATTTATGCTAAAAACTAAACAGCTTGCTTGCAGCCCAGAACATGTTGAATACATGTGCTTCATGGTGAACCATAGTACAAAGCTGACTAATTTCAAAAACTGCCTATTTATAGCTGCTTCAGAATAATTGTCAGATGGTTGGTGCTCTCTGTTAATGTCATGTGGATTAATATGGCTTTTTAAATGGAGATATATATATATATATTTTTTTTCTCATGGATGATTCATTTGGTAGTCTTCTAATCACACCCTGTGATCTCTCTGAAGTACATCACTCTAGTAACATGCCCATATTTGAAGTCTTCAGTAATTGTCATAAGATTGAGTGCAATACTAAGCCTTACAGAGTTTGTAACTCTGAGGTTGCAGACAAAACTGAAACCTGGGACTGATGAATTATGTAGACAGAAGCTCCTTCGTGCATGTCTGGGACTAGAACTTTCTTCCCTTGACTTCTCGCTTAATAGAGTTCCCCTTGCTCTCACTGGTTCTGCCTTACCCCACCTACCTACCCCACACCCTGGCAGTTGTCACCACAAAGAATGAAAACAAGAACAGGAAACGAAACTTCCTAGTTACCAGGATGATGGCAAGAATTTTATTGCAGAAAAAAAAAAAAAAAGAATGTTTAAAATTCTGCCACCTTAAAACATTATTTTTGTTTGACATGTGTTTAAGACAAAGTCTTGTTCATACTAATAGAAAGTCCAAAAAGCATTAAGCATTAAAAATAGTTACTTATACCATAAACAGAAAGCTTAGACATTTATTTAAATGGATGAGAGCTATCTTTGCCAACTGCTGTTGTCCACATTTTGACTTCTAGGACTAAGCAACTTCCTATGATTGAGTAAATATATACATTCTTTCCAAATAAAAATGAGAGACTATAGTTCTATAAAGTTAGGGGAATAAAGCCATAGATCTCCCCCATTAATGGAAGGCTGCTTCTCACATGCCAGGACTATGGGCTTTTGCAGTTGTATGTTATTTATTAGTTCTGACATGGGTATACTAGAAAGAACATGAACATTATGCTGAGACCTGGGTGGCATATGGTTTCCTCTATTCCCTCCATGAGCTCAAGTTTTCTCATCCCTACAGTGTGCCACCATGCTGAAACACAAGTATTAACAAATGTTAGTGCCTACGCTGTGTGCACTCCCCCTAAATTGGTATCTCAATATGATGTCACACATGATTATTGACATGCTGACCCAGTAGGAGACTCAGTTCCATTAGAACTCAATTAGAAAGAATTAGGTCCGGTTGGGTGCCTGTTTCATTGGTATCATCGCATGGGCCTTTTGCTCCTGAAGTGCTGAGCTAGGTCTATAAGCATGGATAGAATATAGAGATGGGCTGGGAGGGTAGGGGTAGAGGGCCCAAACTGGAGCTCTGTCCAAGTTCTAGTTGCAGAGTGGAGGAGACACCTCTGCATGCAAAGGTATGGGTGGCTTTTAGTTATTTGGGCTGCTATAAAAAATAAAAGACCTGGTGGTGTAAATATCCACCATTTATTTCTCAGTTTAGAGGCTAAGAAAGCTAAGATTAAGTTTTCAAGGGGTTCCGGGTGGGGCCTGCTTCCTGGTGTGTAGATGGCTCTTTTGCTGTCTCCTCAAATGGTAGGAGGGACCGTCTCTCTCCAGTCCCTTTTAAGGATACTAATCCCATTCATGAGGGCTCCTGTTCTTAGGACTTTGTTACTTTCTCAAAGCCCCACTTCCAAAATGTCATTGCTTTGGAAATTAGGGTTTAGATACATGAATTTTGGGGGAGACACATATATTTAACTCCTAGCACTGGCTAGAGTGAGCAGAGGTTTAGAGTCTATGGGCTGGCAAGTTTCTTAGAACAAAGAAGTGTTCTATAGAGAAGGTATATCTTTAGTGGCCCAGGATGGAACTAGAAGTAAGGAGGATTGAGTGGTAGAAGTGACAGTGAAGGTGTGGGTCAGAAATCTAAACTATGACATGAGAAAATCAGGTCAGGAGGTCACCAGTAACCAGGAATGGACAGTGATGCTGAGTAAGTGTTCTTGACCAGCTGGTTTATTGCTTTGTGGGCTCCTGTTAATACAGGAACTGATTGTTGGGTGAGGGCAATGCCACACTCCCAAGCAAGTAGGTCAGTTGTCAGTGGCAGGAGGACAGCTGGGGAGACACCTGGTTTTGTTGGGATGAGCCTGGTCCAGGTGTAATTACTGACTGAGCCTTCCTCCATTCTCAAAAGTGACCTGCTGGGGTTGGTAAACAACCCCATTTTACATACATCGTACATAGATGTGCTTGGTTGTAGAAGTACTTGTGTGCATGTGCATGAATAAAGCTCCTAACTGAAGATATATTTTTCTTTCTTTTCTTCCTTTTTATTTTTTTAAAAATGTGTGTGTGTGTGAGAGAGAGAGAGAGAGAGAGAGAGAGAGAGAGAGAGAGATGGGGATTGGGGATTGAACCTAGAGGTGCTCTATCACTGAGCTACACCTCCAGCCCTTTTTATTTTTTTGTTTTGAGACAGGGTCTCACTAAGTTGTTGAGGCTGGCCTTGAACTCATAATCCTCTTGCCTCAACCTCCCATGTCTCTGGGATTACAGGGCTGCACCACCAAAAGTGGTCGACTGAAGCTTTGACCAACAAGGAGGTCTATACTGAGTCTAATGTTTACCTGTCTCATGGGAGGAGTTTGGCAGCTTTCTCTGATTACTATTGTTTGAACTTGAATATTCTGCATTGCACTTTCCAGAACTTGTTTCTCTTAATTTATATTTTATATGACTGTTTTGCTAAGCTAATACTGTCAGCCTCTGTAGACTTGCACTCTACAGCATCTATAATTGTACCTCTTTGCCTTGAGTCCCTAGGAGACAGTAGTCTCCTTTCCTGGGGGCTCCCCAGGGTACAGTAGCTTCACCCAACATGTTGGTGGCAGGGACTGGTGAGAGCAGGGAGGGGGGGAGGAGGAGAGGGAGCTTTGCCTTCTTTTCACTTGTCAGCCTCATTAGAGGTGGCTTGGCAAGTCTTATTTTTCATTTCACTGCCCAAAAATGTTATGTGAGGGAGTGAAGTTTGCTAAGGTGGGGTCCAGGGCCAGAGTACAATCATGGAGCTGATGTCATTGCAGAAAGCACCACATGTGCATATCTTGTTTCCTTATGGGAAGGAAGAGCTGAGGTTCTTCCTTGAATTTCCACACTATTTTATTTGGATACCAGCAACTGTAGGCCATCATAGTGTCTAGACTCCTTTGTTCCTGGTGAAATGGAACCTGAGGCTCTGGGGCTTGAATGCAGGGGATGAGAAGGCATAGCTCTCATCTGGAGAGTGCTTTTCCACCTTGGGCTTTTCCTGTGGTCGCTTGATTATGCACTATAATTTTCCATGTCAGTTCAGAAACTCTGAGGACAGGAACTCTGTCATCCTAGTCTCTGTGTTCCCTGTAGGTCCTTCAGGAAGTAAGTACTTCTTCATAAGTAATTGCTGCCATTCTGAGCCCAGCACTGAGTGATCTACTAACCGGATTCAGATTTGGGCTTGCTGTGTATTTCCATGGGGCTGGGGCAGTCTTCATAAAGTCACTTTGCTTGGCCTCCTTGGCCGGTCTGTTCAGCATCTGGGATCTGTTAGAGTAGCTGTGAATTCCTTTCAAAAGACAGCATTTAACTCTGCTTTTGAGTTAAATGCATTTAGTCCCACGTTTCCTAAACTCAATCCCACCCCCCTTTTTTTTTTTAAAGGATTTACCTTGAAACACAAACATAAATGACAGCAGATCCTTGAAGGGGAAGCTTTGTCTGCACTTCATAGGGTGACCCCTGCTGCAAATCCCAGGAAGTGGCTCTGCGGTAGCTGGAGTATCCCAGAAAGGTTGAAGTACAGCAGACCCTTCTGTGGTGGATGAACTTGGGCTTCTTTCCCTGCCTCTGTAGCTTCTTTCAGTGGTGAACTTCTCCCCTTCCTTCATAGCAGCCAACATTGACAAGTAATGCACAGGCTGGTTGGGCTGAGCCTGTTCTTATATACCCCTGTCCCCACCCACCCTATCTTTAATATTTGGGTGGGGTGACATGTCCAGCCACAACTTCCGTGACCCCGTTCTAAACAAAACAAAGGGAGAGCTAGCTGTGCTGCATGTTTGTGTTCTCCCATAGGTTAAAAGCATATACATTAAAATGTAGAAGGGCAGCTGGCAAATGGTGGTTGTGTGCCTGGGAAGGTGCATTTGTGTCCTGTTTTCTGAGTTCTGTGGTCTGTGTGGTAGTTCCGCATTTCATGTCACTTGACAGTAACGAGAGTAGGTTCCCTGCAGTATGTTTAGCTCTGGCTTACATATAGCTCCATAAAGGTTTCTCCTGCTCTCTGGATCTTAAACAATAGGCTCTTTTATTAGCTAAACCGAAAAGGATTGTCCTCCCCTCTCAACCTGGGTAACTTCTATGAGATGAATAATTTTTCTTACCATTTTCTCTTTAGATTGAGTAGGAGTAGCTGGTTCTATGTCACATGCCTGTAATCTCAGCTACTTGGGAGGCTGAAGCAGGAGGATTATAAGTTTGAGGCCAGCCAAGGCAACTCAGAGAGACACCATCTTTAAAAAAAACAAAAAATTTGACAAGTAATGTTATTTGACAGGCTCTAGAATTAGATTGCTTGCATCCACCTTCTGGAACTGGAGCTCACTAGTTTTGTGATCTTGGGCAGGTGAGTTACATGTCTGATTTTTTTCTTAGCAGTAAAATGGGGCTAATAATAGTGCCTTTGATGAATTTCATAGTTGCATTAGCTGTGGACCTTCATAGAGTGAGCATTCAATAAAACAGTAAAAGAATGTGGGTATGTTATTGATAGTGTCTGTCTTGAACCTCTGGTACTGTTTTTAGGACTGTCTCCTAGAATTATGGCCACAATTTATTCTCTCCTCATGGTCAGAGCAATGCCAGGCACAGTTAGATGTTCCCTGGGAACATCCTGATAGCCTGATAAGGCTGTGGCAGGGCATTGCTTTAAGCATCTTTCAGACGAGTTGGTTTCTAGTACATTCAGTTCCTTGGAACTCTGACTTAACTGTTTCTACGATTGTGGGGTGAGTCCAAAGCTGGTCTTACTCCTTTTCCCTTTCCTCCCATTTCCAAACACTTTCCTCCTTGCACTCGGCTGCACCCATGTTGGTTGACCCATTGTCAAGCCAGTGCCTGCCCAAGACATTTGGAGCTCTGCAGATTCTTCTCTGGAAAGCTCTTACCAAGATCTGCAGAGGCCTCTTAGCACCTGTGTGAACACAGCCCCTTGACCTGCTTTGTTTTTCTTTTAGCACTCCACCATAGACACTGCAAATAGCTGTGTGCTGTTTGTTTTGGGGCACCTTCCTCTGCCCTGGCCTGCCACTCAAACGTGAATCCCATGAAACAGTGATCTAGATATGCCTGGCTTCTAGGTGGAGATTGGGTTTTGCTCCTGCTGAAGTTCCTTGTAAACAAAGGTGTCCTTCAGTCACACTGCTTTTCATATTCCCCACAGCAACACAGAGTAGGAATTCTTTAGGTTTTAATCTCTAAGGATAGCTGAATCCTTTGTCTTCTCCATAAACTGGCAGAAGGAAATGATATTTGGGGAGAAATTCTGCAGACTGCATTATTTCAAGTTCCATCTTGGTATGAAATTAGGATCCTGGAAATTCAAATATGGGGATCCAGTTAGCATTTCTTTTCTTTTTTAAAATATTTTTTTTAGTTGTAGATGGACACAATACCTTTATTTTATTTATTTATTTTTATGAGGTGCTGAGGATCAAACCTAGTGCCTCACACATGCCAGGCAAGTACTCTACCACTGAGCCACAACCCAGCCCCCCAGTTAGCATTTCTTTTCAGAGAATTAAAATCAATTAAAGGCCTATGCCTTTGGCCTTCTTCTTATTTTTTTTAAACAGAAAATAGCCATGTTCAGTGCACTAATGAGTAAAGGATACTGTGCACATGGAGCACATTGTTCCTTATTCTAGGTTTGATGTGGGAAACTTATTTTAGATTATCAGGCCATGATATTTTTTCTTTCCCTTGAGAATATGGGATGCTAATCATTTTACTGAGAACATGTAAATTTTTTTGGTTCTGGCCACTGTGAAGCTCAAAAACATTTAGTACTCAGGTCTGGGGGTTATATTTAGTTCTATTATTCTAACTTTTGCTGTTTCTTCAGAAGAGTACTTTGACTTTATAATTCTGTTTTATTTACCTAGTTGCTTATATGACTTTTATTTTAAGGAAAGTACCAGAAAACACAAAGCAGTTTTATCTCCTCTTATCTCCTAATATGAGGTATTAAGCAGCAACTTGGCTTTGAAATTCTGTTGCCCTTCTGTGGTTTTAATTTGGGTAATTCTACTGACATGAATTTCTGTGTTTGCTTATGTAGAATTTCCATTTTTTTGGCTGATAAGCACAGGGTAGTAATTTTAGGATTGGTACTAGCTGAGTAGGGAGGTGAGAATTTGTAATTAATCATAGTACCCTTTCCATATGAATCTCTCAGTAATTTTATCTGGTTTATTCCATTTGTGAGATTTTGGTTACTTTTCAGCAGAATGCTTTCAGTATGAGTGCTTCAGGCAAACCAGATAACTGGTTTCTGAGTATTAAAATATAATTTTTTAAGCATTGGTATTTCCAAAGGACTACAGTTTATTTTTTATTTTTCAATTTTTTTAATCTAGTATCTTAGTGCCTTCCTTTGTTCAAAGAATTCCATTAGTTGCTGTGGCTGTTTACAAATGGTACTTAAATGTCTGAACCTACCTTGGAGAACTTAACATTATAGTTAGTTTTCAGGGCTGGGGCATAGCTCAGTGGTAGAGTGCATGTTTAGCATTCAAGAGTCCTGGGTTCCATCCCCAGTACCACATTAAAAAATAGATACGCATGGTTTTCATAGTTGGTGTGTGAAATTGGTAACTATTTGGGGAGCTAATAAAAGAAGCATCTTATAAAAATCAGTTTATTTGCTTTAGGTAGTTGTAAGCTGCAAGTGAGTTAAATTGCCGTTTCCCTTAGATTGAATTTTGATTCTGTCATTGCTTGTCCTCTGCAGTGATTTATCAGGCATGATGTGCATATTTCTCATTTCCATTCTCCCTTATTTCAGTCTCTTCTAACATGGTCGCAGTTTTCTTTTGTTGAACAGGAGTTCTCAAATGATTTTTTTCCCTATGAACAAGGGTGCAGTTTGTGAAGTTTTGTTGTCTTCGGAGTGGCTTCTTGACTGTTGGAGCTGTGACCTAAGTGAGGACTACTATTATTACTCTATAAATGGGACCAGAAAGTGAACACAGTTTGGCAAGATCCCATCTCTGAGATGGCTTCCTTTTCCCCAGTGAAGACTTGTCATATTTATAAGCCAGTGATACTATTTCAGAATCTCAACAGAAAATGTGTATCCATGATAGGGAAGAAACTTATTTATTTTAGACTTTTTTTTTTATTATCTTTTTAACATTGAGAAAATTACTCAGAGTTTTGGCATAGTAAAAACAGGTGACTATAGTTGGATTGAGTTTGTGGAATGTATTAATTCAACTAATGTTTATTAAACTCCTTAGGAAAATAGCATTGTGGGCACAAATAAGCATACAGAGCATTTGCTCTCAGGGAGCTTCGTGTCAATGGGGAGTCGAGGTACATGCTTAGAGTCAGAATAAATGTTAAGAGTAGTCGCTTATTCTGCTTTGGAGGCAAAGGTGTTACCACTTTGCTTAATGATTTTTTCGTGATTGACAGAAGGTTTTGTGTTGACATTTTATTGAACATTAAAATAGCTGTCAGCTTTAGGACTGTTCAGTAGAGAAGAACTAGGGGCAAGGAGCCATTCTTCGGCAACATTAGTGAGAGTATTTTCATCAAACTTAGTTTAATTAAATATGTTTCCTGGCCTGTTGCAGCCACAGAAATATTAACTGTCTGAAAATGTTTATTTTGGAGAAAAATTACTCTAATACTGGAGTGGTATGTGACTAGAAAACTATAGATTATAAGTAGATACTTTTATTTACAGTTATGCTTGAAACCAGTGTGGAGATGTGATGATGTAAGCAGAGGTTTATGATCTGAGCTTCAAGGATGCAGCTCCTGGGAAAGGAGCTGAGACCAGGGTGGGGAAGCAAGGCCGCTCCTGCCATTTTGGGAGCAGAACTTTTAGGATCTCAGTGTAAGTCAAGGGCAAACACTGTGATATGAATCATCTAGCACACCTTTAGAAATCAAAGGCTTTAAAAAGAAACATTTTTTGATTAATAAAGCCTTGAATGATTATATTCTTTTTGATCTGCTGCTCAAAAATTAGTGTTTAATTTCTTGTTTTCATAGTTTTTAATTAGATATAACATAAAACTGATCCCAAAAGACTTTGGGAGGATATAATCTAATAAAATAACCTTTTCATATTAAGTGTTCTGATAATGTCTATTCCTCTGAGAGATTCTTGGCAAAAGCAAGCAAGTTTGTTTCATACACTTGATAATGTAGTGATATATACACATTAGTAGTAGTAGTAGTAGTAGTAGTAGTAGTAGTAGTATTGGTACCAGCGATTGAATCCAGGGGTACTTAACCACTGAGCCACATCCACATCCCCAGCCCTCTTTTTCTATTTTTGAGACAGGGTACCACTCAGTTGCTTAGGGCCTCACTAAGTTGGTGAGGCTGGCTTTGAACTTGAGATCTTCCTGCCTCAGCCTCCTGGGCTTCTGGGATTACAGGTGTGTGCCGGCTCTATTCTAACTGAGTTTTCATAGTGTTCTTACTTTTCTGTCAAGCACTTTTTGAGCATTGCAACCCTTTTCAATTTTGAGTAAACATCCTTATTTTTCTTTCTTAGCTGGAAAAAGTTGAAAAGAAATGCACTGTGAGGGTTCTAGTCTCTATCACACTACCGAAAATATTTCCTTCCTGTTATGCTGGCTTACCCAATATCACATAGTGTAGAAATTGGTTGTGTAGGAGGAATTTCTCAATTGTTGGCTGCTTCCTAATTTATTTTTTTATGTGATAAAATATAAATAATTAAAGTTAGGATTTTAACCATGGTTCACAGTGTTGTGCAACCATCACTGCCATCCATCTTCAGAACTTTTTCATTCCAAACTGAACTTCTACATTCAGGAAACATTGCCTCCCATCCTCCTCTGCTCAGCCCTGGGCCACCATTCTACTTTCTATGAACTTGACTGCTCATCATGTAAGTGGACTTGCACAGTATTTGTCGTTTTGTGACAGGCATATTTCACTCAGCACACTGTCCTCAAGGCTTAACCATGTGTACATGGCTCAGAATTTCCTTTTCCTTTTGAAGCCTGAATAATATTCTATTGTATATAAATATTACATCTTGTTTATCCATTTGTTGCTGGATTTAACTCACTATTTTTATACTGTCTGTCACAACCTGCATTTAAAAAAATTTATATTTATATATATACATATATATATATATATATATATATATATATATATATATAGTTTTAGTTGTAGATGGCCAAAATATCTTTATTTTATTTATTTATGTGGTGCTGGGGACCAAAACCAGTGCCTCACACATGCTAGGCAAGCACTCTACTACTGAGTCCTAGCCCCAGCCCCACAACCTGCATTTTAAAACAAAATCAATAGGAAATATGTGCCTGTTATTACAGATCAGGATTTTAAAGTGTGGGTCTGTGTCGTGATGTAAACTATTTTCTTTACTATCTGTGGCTGATGCTGGAAGTGTATACCTCTGTGAGCCCCTTTGTGGCTCTGTGGTTGCTCCCTCAGTATCCAGGCTGTCACTTATTGCTTCTCTTGGACAAGTTTGCATGCTTCTTCAATGAGGAGTTTCTTGGCATGTGAGACTTAGTGTAGGTAAATATATACTACTTAAACTCTCGTGTGTTGGAGGGGGTGATTACTAAATCCTGTTCTCATTGAATTAGTTTTATTTATAAGCAAAGCAGAGCTAAACTCTACTACCAGTATCTACTAGGTCTTGTGACACTTCGTGTTGAGAGCTATGCAGGGTTTCCTTTGCAGGGGAGGCTGGAGTGCATCTGGAAACAAGTGCAACAAGACCCATAGAACATGCTGATCAACTCATGGGGTGTAGTTGGTTTTTTAAAATATTACACATCCACAATGATATACTTGGAAGGAATCTGAGAGAATCAAACATGAGCCAAACAGCATTGTTTTTAGATTGTTTTCAGGGTCCCCCCCCCCAACTCCCCGCGGGAGCCTCTTCCCCCACAGGGTGCTGAATGAGCAGGCTGCCTCCCTGGAAGGGGTCTGGCCTCTGTTGGACGTGGTGAGGGTACGGAAGTGTCTTTGTGGATTAGAGCTAAAGTCAGTTCACTAACTAGATGCTGTATATGTCTCTGCAGTTATCACTTTATATTTTTGCTTTGATGTGGATTTTATATTTCCTACCAATTTAATAGTAACAATCTAGAGCTCAAAGGAAGTTTCCTTGTTTTAGAGAGGAAGACCCTTCAGTCCAGAGGTTACACAGATGAACAGAATTAGGACTAGAACCTCAGGTCCCTCCTGGTTGTGTGTGTTTTGTTTTTGTTTTTTAGTGATTAAATAAACATACCCTTTGTTTCCCAGAGGAAATTCTCAGCATATTTCATAAGTGGACTATAATATGTAAAAAGTGCAGTTTGAATTTATCTTAAAGCCTATGTGCTTCAGGTACTGTGGTAATAGTATAAGTAAGAAACTTGGCTTCCAATAGTTGGGGAGAATATTTATAGTTGAAAAAGTGACTCGGGATTTATCAGATAGTTAAACTGAGTGAATGTGGAGCTGAGGATGATGCACATACAGGGCTGGAGAATGGGTCTGACCTGTTGCATACACCGTATATATTGTCACAGCCCTCAGTGAGGGAGCTGCTTTGTAAACATTAATTAGCTTTTGTAAATATTTTAGTTAATTCCTGTGGCGGGTATTTGCTTTCAAGTAGAGGTACTGATTTTTCATGTGCAATTAAATTATACTTTTGCTTCTGGAGATAGCATGTTCCCTGGGTCTGGAAGGGTGTAACTGGTACCAGAGTTGGTACAGTTTTTTTTTGTTTTTGTTTTTGGTACTGGGGATTGAGCTCAGGGGCACTCAACCACTGGGCCACTCCCCAGCCCTTTTTTGTATTTTATTAGAGACAGGGTCTCACTGAGTTGCTAAGTGCCTCACCATTGCTGAGGCTGGCTTTGAACTCGCGATCCTCCTGCCTCAGCCTCCCAAGTGCTGGGATTACAGGCGTGCACCACCACGCCCAGCCAAGGTACAGTTTGTTTTCATCATTTGCTCTAGTTCCCGTGCCATATGAGGTCATTCAGTTACACAGAATTCCCGCTTTCTGAAGTTGCTTCAGCTTCTCTCTTTGAACTTGAACCATGGCTTGTTTGATTTCCAGAAAGAATGGTGACTGCTTCACTGCTCTGAGGAGTTACCACTCTAAGGAGGCATGTTCTTATTCTGATCCTTTTATTTGTTGCTTGGAAATATCTAAAGAATTTAGTCTTTAGCATTTTGTTAGTAAAACCTTGGGTAGGTGACAGGTGTGGAAATATTTCCTGGGCAGATTTTTCCCTTGCTAAATGATGACTTTTCAAAACCTTGAACATTCATGATGAAAGCAGAAACAACAAAATGTGTATTTGAGCTAAGAATAAATTCTGGGGTCTTCTTGTGGGCTGTTGAATAATCTAGTCATTCATTAGAAATTGTGTTTAAACTCATGGGCTTTACAGTGAGACAAAATTAAAGTTTAGTCTTGTGATAATGAATATTAGGTATTGTGTCTTTGCCAGGAAGTGAGCTTTATAAAATAGGTTGTGTCTTTTACAGTAATGTACCAATTCTTTTTTTCCTTATGATTTCTTCAAATGCCCACCATGCCTGACAAAATAGGAATGAATTGCCTTTTGCTTGCTTTAAAAAAAAAATCTTATATCTCTATTATGTTACCCATGCTTTTAAGTGTCTAGGATCCTGATGTTCAACTCTGTTTTCTTTGATGATTTTCATTTCCAGTAAAATGTGACTATCCAGTGATGGTCATAGGACTGAGGTATATTTTAAAGTGCTTTTTCGTAGTCTGAATGTTTATGCCCCCCGTTTGTATGTTGATATCCTAAACCTGCTGTGATGATTTTAAGAAATGAGAATTTGGGAAGTGATTAGGTCATGAGTGGAGGGACCTTATGAATGGCAACAGTGCCCTTGAAGAAGAGATGGAGTGCTTGTTGTCCCTCTGCCATCCACCACATGAGGATATAGTGAGTGGACTGACTGCTGCTGCCAGCCAGAAGGCAGATCTTCACCAGATGCTGGTTTTACTGGCATTTTACAGTAAACTATTGTTGTTTAAAATACCCAGTCTATGATACTTTTTGTGACAGTATCCCAAGGTTAGCAGGACCTGCTGCATGTTAGCAAAATAGTACTTGATTTGAAATTGTTTTGCTCATTGTCTTTACCTTCTCCCTTGTGGTTGTAGATATTTCAAAAAAAAAAAAAAAAAAAACAAAACAAAAACCCAAGTGAGCACAACCCAGCGCTCTGCTGCTCCCTTAGTCCACTGTGCTTTTACTGCTTGATGGTATCAGGAGAGAGTTTCTTCAGCATCCACCACGGCAGTGGTATTTTAGCCCCTGTTAGTACCTGTCTAATAAAAAAAGGGATTTTGATGCTTTTTTTCATCTTGGTATAATAATTTCATGGGGCTTTGTCTTCTCCTGCTACATACTCTTTCACCCCCTTTTCTGCCTGGTCTAGTGTGCACAAATATTTGGTGAAAATGTAATGTTGACCTAGAAAAACAGATTATACACACACATACGCTGTTTTTTTTTTTTTTTTTTTTTTTTTTTTTTTTTTTTTTTTGGTAAGTTAGGTGCCTTTGCAATGTCTTTTCACTTGAGAAAAAATGAGTTACCCTTATGTTAACATGAAGTAATCATCTACCTTGCATGCATTTATATTTATTTACGTAAAAATAAAATTTTCAATAGCAGTGATACTTATTTATTTACTTTAGTTGTACACAATGCAATGCATTTATGTTTACGTGGTGCTGAGGATCGAACCCGGGCCGAGCACGTGCTAGGCGAGCTCTCTGCCACTGAGCCACAACCCCAGCCCACATATGAACTCTTTATAAAGAATATTTTCTTAGCCGGGCATGGTGGCACATGCCTGTAATCCCAGCACTTGGGAGGCTGAGGCAGGAGGATTGCAAGTTCAAAGCCAGCCTCAGCAATGGTGAGGCACTTAGCAACTCAGTGAGACCCTGTCTCTAATAAAAATACAAAAAAAGGACTGGGGATGTGGAGACCCTGTCTCTAATAAAAATACAAAAAAAGGACTGGGGATGTGGCCCAGTGGTCAAGTGCCCCTGAGTTCAATCCCTAGTACAAAAAAAAAAAAAAAAAAAAAAAAAAAATTCTTTCTCTAGCTAATGACAGTGATTTACAAAGAAATATTTATTGGTGACTCTTAGAAAATAGATTCAGGAGGTGGCACTTCTGCTCCAGTTTCTGTGTTCTGGTTTGTGATGCTCCTCCCAACTTGTCTAGCCCACCTGGGTGGTTGTGGGCTGAGGTTGGGGCAGATGCTTCCCCAGGTCCAAGGGAATCCATCAGGGCCCCACCTTGAGGGATGATAGGAAAGAGAATTTGGCTATGTGACAGGAGATAGAAGATCTCAGGAGGCAGAGGGCCCCTGATGTGCCTCACCCGCCTCATCTTTCCCTTGACCCCTGAGCTTACTCTGCCTCTTTGTTAGGTTAGGGCCCTGTACCCCCAGGCTGACTGAACTATTTCCATCTTGCCCAAAACTCAGCTGAAAGGTTAGATGGAAGTACTGAGTTAATGGAATTCTTCTGCATATATTTTTCCTAAATAATGCTAAAAAGTTCTTACTGGAATCATGTTTTATCGTTGAGTCTTTCTAGATTCCCTAAGACTTAAATAACCAGATGGTACAATCTTAACACATGTACATCTGTGCAAATGAGCACACACACAGAGTACAAAATACAAGAGTGCAAAATACAACTCACTATAATACATACCCTCCCCTTGTTTCCATGGGTATGTGAAAACTTGAATCTTTTTCCTTTTGGCTTTTATTGTCAAGAAATATTTTCTACGCTTTGATTTCTCTATTAGTTACTGGCAGTTGTCATCTCTGTAAAACTGTGAGGATTTTCTGGATTCCATTGCCAAACACATGTCATTAGTGAAAGATGAGGGATTTAAGGATACTCAATGTTGGGCAAAGGTTGAATAAAAGAGAAAGAGGAAGCTGATGTGTGAAGCAGACATAGGAGAATAGAGTTCTAAGGTGGGGACAGGGGATGGTTAGATGAGGACCAAGGAGTGAATTCCCAAGCTTAGAAAATTTCTCACTTCTTTTCTCCAGGATAAATTTGTCTTTTCACCAAATAGCAGTTTCCAGTGTGTTGAAATACAACTATGTTTTATGTCCCACAAACATTGGCGGACACCAGATCCCTGGTAGATGCCATTTACTGCATCACCAACCAGTGGTCCCCCAGATAATGTGGGTGCAGCCCTCCTCCATCTGCCTTGTGTCCTTCCCACCAGCATCTCCTGTGTGGGTCCCCCTCCCTCCAAGCTCCTAGGACTTTGCTCCTGGGACAGGTCTATGTGTCCCCGCTCTGTCCCCATGTACTCCCTATTCTTCCAGGCTCTTCCACTTGTATTTCTCTTCTGCTGTGTGTTGGTCAGCCAGCTCTCCTGTCTCCTCCCTGATCATCTTCCCTCCTAGTCCTACCAGAAAGCCTCTCTGAGTTTGCTGCTGTCTGGACAGCCCTGTGAGTGCAGAGTGCCCCATCTCTCACCCTGGGAGTACTCTGGGGTCTGGAGGCAGGAGATGATTCAGATTATTCCTCTTCTACTCCCTGCTTCTTTGAGGCTCATTTCAACCATATTCTGTCTTCTTTTCCTCAGTGGTATCTTCCATTGGTCCTAGATCCTCATTCATTGAACACCTGGCACTGAATTATAGTCTGATGCTCCAGATGTTTGTTCAAGCTCACAGGGTGATTCCAGTCTAGCCAGAACTGAAGAACCAGCAGCCTCAGTTTACCTGGAACTTGATGGGGGGTGGTGCAGTCCTGGGAACAAAGGGTTATTCAGGACATGGGACTTTCAGTGCCCAAACCATGATGAGTGAGCCACCCTGAAGAATCACTATTGTAGCTCTTGGTAATACCAGGGATTGTTTCTGCTTCGAAATTCACGGTCTACCAGGTGACCAGAACTTTCTATCCTTTATTCAACAGACGATCCTAAAGAATAGGTTCTTGCCTCACAGGCTGGTTTCTAGTCCCTTGCTCCCCTACATGTGTATCCCTACCTGCTCCACATTTCCATTTCCGTGGCCAGCACTCTAGCTGTGTCTTGTCAACACACTGACACCCTTCTGTCTGCTGTCTTGGTTCAAGCCAGCCCTGGAGAGTTGGGCTGCCCACACATGCCTGGATCTGATGGCCCAGTCCTGCCAGAGAAAGTTACACAGATGCTTTTCCCTGTTCCCACCACACCAGCCTCAATACTGCCTGGAAATAAACATTTTCCTCATCACACTCTCACTCTCCATAATAATTTTTCCAACCTTCTTGGCACTTCTTAACTCTCTAGTCTCATACTTAGCCCCATCTCTCCTTGTCTGTGGTTCTCAGCTTGTTGTGATCTTTCTATCACAAATAAGATGGTTAGATGAAGGCATTGTCTTTACTTCCCATGGCCCCTTTGAAAATCTGCATTTTTCTGTTTATATAAGTGAAAGAGGAATCCCTCTCACTTTCTAAAAATCAGCTTCTCCACCTCCATCCTTTCTCATCTGTTTCAACTTCTCTGTGCTGGTGTTTCCTTCTCTTAGCGTTTATGGGTGCTGGTTCCCTCCCATCTTAGGATCCAAAGCAGAACAGAACAAACAGTAGCAAGCCAAGCCAAGACTCCCCTTTAGCTACCACCTTCTCTTTTCTCCCCATGGTTAAACTCAGTTAAACTTGGCTGTCCTGCTTTCTGACTTGCACTACTTACCTATTACTGCATAACAACTGATCACACAACAGCTCACCATATCACTTATCTTACAGTTCCTATGAGTCAGAATAACAAAATAAAATGAATATGGATATTTGTGCAGATCTTTAATAGTTTTTTTTAAAATGAAAAACTGTTTTCCAAGTCAAAAGGAATTTAGTGAAAAAAGTAGTACTGATTTCCCATTTAGTAGCCTGTTTTATAATCAGCTATAATAGAAAATACTTGTCTTTTCATGCATTCTTCTGTATTCAGTCTATGTGGTAGGTGGTTTTGGTTGCAGTCTATGCAGAAGACCCAGCCTCACACAGATATGTGAGTGGAAAGGCTAGAATAATTGAAATTCAGATTTGAATTATCTTATGGTTCCTTTTGATATCCCATTAAACTTGGGATAGTGGGTAGTGTCTTAAAGGTTAGCCACAGTATGGATCCTGAAAATGATAAGAGTGGTCTTGTCCTCCTTTGTTACATTAAAATCAATTGCATTTTGAATAGGACAATAGAAAATAGTAAGTCATTTGTAATATATGCATATAATAACATATTACAAAATCATTAAGTATTTTATTATAGGTGATATATTTGCAAATTCAATAAGTTGTCTATTCAGTGTGAATCTAATTTTTCCTTAAAAATTAGAAGAGGTATATATTCATATTAAGTAAAAGGAAATATGTCAAAATATGAATATGTTTAGTGGTATAATCATTGGAGGCATTTTATTTTCTTTATACTTTTTTGTCTTTCCCAATTTTGTGTGATTGGCACTTTGCTTCTAAAATCAGGGGGAACATTTTTTTAAAAAGAGAAATAAGTATATCTATTGAACTGATTGCCTATCCATGGGCTACTGTATACAGGAAAAACTCCAGTATTTCCTACTGAAGTAGAAATACTGTTTCCCTCCTTATGTTTTTATTTATTTAACAGACTAATAACCTTTCTATGGCTGTCCTGAGTTTCAAGATTTTCCCTTTTTATTTTAATAGCAATTCATTGATTTAGTAGAGAAACTTAAAGATTTATTTAAGCATATTTGTAAAAGTTGAACTTTCACATACATTGGAGACAGACTTTGCTTTTCCTCATTTCTGTGTCAGCTCAGGCAGCACTGCTTCTCCCCCAAGGAAAGTGGCACAAGGCTGTCTTGTCCTACAGTGGAGGTGCAGCTCCCTTCACAGTGGAGAGGTGTCCTGCAAGGAGCATGCAGAGCTGCTGTTGCTGAGTCTGTTGCCAGGGGTGTCGGCCTTGCCTGTTTCTCCCTGGTCTTAGGGCTAGAAGTTGAAGTGCTTTTAGACATGCAAAGGGCAGCTCATATCTGGCGCTTAGTTCCCCGCTTGCTTCTGAATTTTTAAAGGGCATGTGCCAGCTCTGATGTGGCTGATGTGGTGTTCTCCTAAAGGAGTGCTGTTTCCAGGCCTTCATTTTCTGTGGAGAGGAATCTAAATCTGATGGTGGTCTGTTTTCCTGAAAAAGGAGGGTCTTCTGTTTATATTTCTTTTTGATATTTCTTATGATATAATTAAGCTATTATTAAAATGTCTCCAGATGCTGCAAAGCATCCACAAAGCATTAAGAGAGAGCTTTCATCCACTACTTGTCAAAATAAAGCTAAAAGCATCCTCACTTGGACAGTCCCAGTGATTGGAGAGTGCTGTGGCTTTAGTTAACATGAGTGATGTTCACTGTTAGCAGTCTTTCCCAAGACTGTTTCCCAGGTCCTTGCTCACTTTGAAGCCTCACCTTTGGGCAAGAGCTACTTAATTGCATAATCTAATACAGTACTGTTCTACATTAAAAGACCATTCAGTCCTCTGCTTAAAACAACCTGTGATTATTATTCTTGATTATTATTCTTAAGGGTATCCCTAATGGTTAAAGTTGTCATCACATTTGGAAATATGCTAATTTAATTTCCATCTGACTTTAAGTTGAACATTTTGGAAAGTAGAAAATGCACTCCAAATATACCTAGCGATTTCTCCTTTTTACCATTGAAACCACTATTTGTTGGTCTGTCAGTGTCTTTTGTGTATTACGCTGGACTTGGAAGGATTTGCAGATTTAAGCTGAGGAAGGACTGAGAAGCATTATTATTTCTGTAGTACTTTTATAAGCCTGAGCCACAGGGCCCTTTCCCCCTGCCTGCCTGTGGTATTGAAAACAAAATTTGAAATCCTCTCATAATCTGGTTTTTGACCACTTTCCCATTTTATCATAGGTTAAATCAGGGAAATTGGTGGCAGTTATTTTACCCACATTCCTAAAACAGTTTCTACCATGTGTTTTTCCTCTTTAGGGACCTGCTACATGTGTATCTTACTGGCCACATCACAGGTAAACCAGGCCTGATTTTGGACCCTGTGATCATGGCTCCTCCACCTTCCTAGCCTTGTCTCCTGCCACTTACCAGATGTGTCCTCCTTATCTCAGTGAGGCTGGTGTCTGCCATCTGGACCACTGGTCCTCCTTAGACTACCCTGCTGGGGTTGCTGTCTCTGCGTGGCCCAATCCTTTCAAGGCTGGCTTGGATGGAGCTTTCACTCTGACTAATCTATTTTCTCCACTGCTTTTCACAGTTTGTTTCTTAATGTGATATTATGTTATTCATATATACATATTGTATACATGTGTATATATGTATATTTAGCTTGTACAAAAAGGCAAAATATTCTTTAAATGATGCTTGTATATTTTTTATATTCCCTAAGCCCATGTTGGACATTTGTTAGAGAGAGAGAGAGAGAGAGAGAGAGAGAGCACGCGCACGCATGACCCAAAATGCTAATAGGACAAACATTTGTATTTGGAACACTCTGGTCCTGGAAACAGAGAGTGTAGGGCACTTAGGTGCACTGAGCAAATATTGTTGATTTGTTGGAGCCAGGGAGTAGAGTATGGCATGCTGGGTAGTGCCTGGCCTGCCACCTGAAATGAGCTTGTGCAGCCAGGGGCTATAGACCTAACTAATTCGGCAATTGTGTGAAGCATTAAAAGAACTAGAGGGAAAATGTTGAAGTTCATCTAGTCTAATTCTTTTCACATTTAGAGAAGCTCTTACCAGTTCTTCAGCCAACACTGACAAAACAAAACAGTCCTCCAGTAACTGACTGGGAAGCTGCTGTAGTTAGGATCTCAGGTATCCCACAAGGACCCACATGTTAAAGTGCTCTTGGTGCTCTTGGGAGATGGTAGGGCTTTTAGGAGCCTTTAGGAGCCTGGTAGAAAGCTTTAGGTCACTGGGAGCTGAGGACATGCCCTTGAAGGGAATTGTTGGACCTGTCTTGTTTCTTTAGTGTCCTGGCCGCTGTGATGGGGGCTCTCTGTTCCTCCACGCACTCCTGCCATGAAGTACTGCCTCATCACAGGCCCAAAAGCAATGGGGCCACCAGTCAAGAGACTAAGACTTCTAAAACTGTGAGCTAAAATGAACTCCTTCTCTACAAGTTGACTTATCTCAAGCATTTGTTACAGAAATGGAAAGCCGACAAACATAGGAGTCATGATCCAAAAGGATTTAAATTAAGTGAAACTATTGAAATCACTTTTTAAAAAAAATAAGTTAATTTTATTTGAAATTTAATTTAAATTTAAATATTAATGAAATTTAAATTTAAATGTTAAACTTCCAGTAATTGTTTCTTAACTATGAAAGTTTTTCTTTCCTAAAATACCACTTAAAATAGGAGAACCTTCCTCTCCTTGATATGATTTGTACTAAAATGCAAGCATCTTGAGGACAGGCCTGCCAATGTGGTTCCCCATTTGTGTCCCCAGTCAGTGCCAACACGGGTGTACTCAGTGAAGGTTGGGTAGGTGACAGATGAGACAGTGGGTCAGGTTACGTGGCTCCCACAGTTTGTAACAGCCTGCCCTACATGGTTCTGTTGTGACACAGACCCTGTTTTAGGTGTGGCCATCACAATTGATTCTCCTTTGGTATACCTAAGCCAGTTGGTTCACATGGCAGTAAACAAATCAGCATGGCCTTTCAGGGATGTATGATTTACTTACTCTTTATTTGGACTCACAACTCAATAGTTGAAGGTTTTTTCATTTACTAGTTTGGGCTCCCCTTCACATTTAGTTCTTGGTAGTTAATAAGAATTTAAACTCTCAGATACATTTTTATTATGCCCAGCAGCTCATATTATTAAGGCATTGATACATTTTTAAAATTCAGCAACAAAGTATAGATTTTATAGTTCCCCTGCTCAGCTCACCATCTGGCCCTCAATTTTCCAGTGTTCCCCACCTTCACTAGCAGCACAGTTTATGGCCAGCAACTTCTCTACTTCTGAAATGGAGGAAGGAATACAGTTAGGAAAATTGGGATACAGCCACATATTGGCCAGTCTGCTTATTTTCTCCATGGACACTTTTAGAAATGTCTATTCAATTTTGGTTATTTTCTGGTTTCGTAATAATTCAAACTATGTGAATAAGTAATCTTTTAGAAGTTATGCATTTTACCATCTCTAGGAAGGCCAATGAACTGTTTTCCTTACTTTGCATGGTAAAATTATTTAATTAGGTGACTCATATACCTTCTCACTACTAAAAGTTAGAGAATGTCGTATTGGAATTTGCAGGTGTCTACATGTGCACATGTTAGTACTTATACACATTGATAGTGGAGGCAAATATCTGGACCATGTTCTGAATTACAAAGCACGTAGGTACATGGATGAGGGAGATCGGGGAACTGGGAGGATTCTGGGCAGGTACCTGGGAGGGCAGGCTTGGATGAGTAAGGAGGGAGTTAGTTGCCTGGACTCAGGTAGAGAGGGTGAAAGGATGAATTTAGTCTTTTTATAAAAACAATTTAAAAAATGGTTTGGTTGGCCCCAAAACAGGAAGGGACAGCTCTATCTCATTCTCTTGTTTCCTAGTCTCCATTTACAAGGGATAAAATACAGTGTAAGAGTGAATAGGCTGGTTTCCACTGCATGACCTTAGGCAAGTTGGGCTCAGCCTCTGTCAATAAGGATGTTAACACCTCCTCAAAGAACTGTGGAAGAGATGAAATATGAGTATTTACAACAATGCCTGGAAGGCATTAAGGCCCAAAAGTTAACTAGTAATAGTAGTAGAATTAGTATTTCTGTGGTTTCCTTGGGATCAAGCCATCTTTGATAATATAGTTTCTCTTGTAAGTTTCAAACAATTACATAGCAACAAAACAAAATGATAAAATAAAAAGCATTTTAATCAAGAGTTTGTGGCAGAGCATAGACCTACCCAGTAGGGAGAAACAGTTTTTCCAAGACCAATGACAACTGTTTTTGCACCATCACCAATATAGGACAAATAATAATATTTATGGACTTTTTTTTCTGTGCAAAATATATTGAGCTATTTCAAAACTTTAACAAATGACAGTTGAACATTTAATGTAGTATAGGTCTTGGAGAAACAGTAGTACATAAAACAGAAGTGGTCCTGAACCTTATGTAGCTAAATATCCAGAGAGGAGACAATCAGATAACAAGTATCCAGCAATACATTAAGCCATTACAGATTGGGAGAGGTGGAAAGTGGGCTCAGGACAGAGATCCCTAGGTGAGGGACAGGGTTAATTTGGTGAATAAGGGAGGTGATGCTTGAGTAGAAATGGAGTAAAGGGTGAGGATGAGCCAGTGGCAGGTGGAGGTTTGGGGTGGGAGATGGCTTGGGGGCACATACTCCAAAGAAGTCAGAGACACTGTTTGTTAAGGAAGAGTTTGATGTGTTCTCTGATGTGGCTACAGGGTAGGGAGCAGGGTTGGGGAGAAAGACTGGCATGGGATGTGGGAAGCAAGTGTGGTTCAGATGAGTAGGGAGTGGGGTCTGTTCATAACAACTGCTTTGGAGAAGTTATTATGAAGTACCCTGAAAATCCCATGGGACAAAAGTCAAATCTTAGCACAAAAAGCATGGGTACTGTTCATTTTTGTTGTCTGTTTGCTACAGAACTAAGAGTACCTGGGTGTCTTTGAGAAGTGGCAGTGCTGGGCTGGCCTCCTGAATTCTTAGCCTGAGGTTTCAATCACAGGCTGAACTGTGAAGCCAGGCCATGGCCTGTGGCCTGGATGTCATAATGCAGAGATCCCCTGTGAAGGCACTAGTATGGAGCACAGTGTAGGATCTCAAATCAAGTCTGGAGATGGTGCACAGCTCTGCATTGTCCTGAGCAGGGCTCTTATTAGGTAGGGCTGGGACAGAGGAGAGGAGGACACTGTGACCTGGGCTGATATCTGGCATGCTGAGTGCTGACTGGTTTATTTCTTTTTTCAACCATGGAATCCTGGTCAAAGCCAGGAACAATCCAGAAACTCGGCATTCAGCACTTCTCAATCATCTGTTCATTTGGGAGAAGTTACCATGGACTACTTTATCAATTGTAAATTTCTGATATCAAATCACTGGCCTCCAAAGAGATCAGTTTTGACCAGGAAGGACTCTTCAAAAGTCTTTTTAAATTAGTCATTATTATTCAAACAGTATTCTTTTCTTTTCTTGAGTGTGGGAAAAGGAATTTAATGCTCTGTGGCCATAGTTTGTTTTCTCTGTGTTCTTACCTAAGAGCCCCAGATACAGCTGCATTGTAGGCACAAGCTTTAATATGGATTCCTATGGGTCATAGACTGCTTCGGGGTCACCCTGTTATTTTGTACTATAGACAAGTAAAACACAGATTTCTCAAGTTTTCCTTTTCTGGGGAAGGGAGGAGTGTGGCTTTGAAAGATCTAGGCATAGCCTGATCTTTGCATGGCCCTGTGTTGTGGGTGTGCATATATGTGTGTATATAAACATGTGTGCGCATGTTGGTGTGTCTGTGTGTTAAAGAACATCTGCATGTTTAGAATCACATTGTCCCTACTCATGAGAACTTCTGATTGCCTAGGCCAGGGTCCAGGGAGGACCTGTGATTGAGGGATGGATCACTTTCTAAAGGTACAGGGTCTGAGGGGTGGCAGAGCTGGGTTTGGGCCTGGCATTTCTATATTTCTGGTGTTTAGATCTGTGCCCTTTGATAAAGCCACAACATGTAGTTAATTGTAAAGAGAATGGTTCAGTAATAGTTGTAATGAGGAAACACACAATGCCCAATTATTCCAAGTCACTGAATCGAATCTTTTTTTTTATCTCTGCAGTGAGCATTTTAAGAGAAAGCAAACTTACTTTTTTGCTAACAGTTTGGAAACAAAACTTATTTTAAAAAATAATAATGAAGCAAAATGAAGCTAGATTAAAGATAAAATATTAGTCTAAAATACTTTTTATGTTGTGTCTTAAAATCAGGCATTAAATAATGTCAGTAGGAATATGATTCCAAGTTCATAATGCCATCAGTACTTAATTAAAATAATAGCTGTATTAGTAAATCTGCTAGTCTGTTTCAAAATTATTTTTTTCTAAAGTTAAAAATAAGCATAATGTCTTTTCAGATTATTAAATAGTTTTTAAATGACAATGTCCTATTTTCTGAACATTTATAAATTCAATTTTTATTATTTAGGCTTGTGGGTTCATTTTTCCAAGTGAAGATTATGACTTTCATCATAATCCCCTCCAGCTTGAGAAAAATAGTGATTTCTTAATTCCTTTGTAACAGTTAATGGTTTGGGTATAAATTAAAACAAGGAGCTCAACTGTTAAATGCTAATCGGAACAGGCCTTATTGTCCACTGTTGCTGTGACAGCTAACAATTTAAGTCTACATTTAAAGGTAACCTGTTAGACCATGGGAGCACACATACTGAGTTTTTCTATACCTGCTTTAATTGCCTCTGTTTAGTGATCAGGTAGGTGAGGGCATGTTATTGGCCTGTCTTCCATCCACAGGGTTAAATTAACTTTGTTGATATAATTTGGGCCTTTCAATTTAACAGCCTGTTAATACCTGTCTTACCCACTTCTTTTTTAAAGGATTGGAGAGAATGGCATTTGCAAACCAGCATAGGCAGGAAAGTAATAGAGAATGTAACCCTATTTTGAAAAGTCCTGTCAAAATTTATTAGCTACTTGGTACTGGTGCTTCCTCTTTCCAAAACCAATGTTCTTGCAGTCCTACCCTGCATTGTGAGATTGTTTGTTGCCCTAAGCAGAATTCCTGGCATATTTGTGGCCTTGCCCCTTTAATTTCTGCCAGGTTTCCAAGCCACAACTGGCCCATTCCTTCTCCACAGCAGTGCTGCCTTCACCCTTTGCTGCCTTCATCCTGTCTGTGGTAAAGAGCTCACAGGGTAAATAAGTTTAAGCCAAATGATTGTTTCAGCACACTCCTGCTGCCTTGTCTGCATCCCAGTCTTTATGGCTCTCTGCCTGTTATTGTCTTGACCTTGAATTAAGCCTGATAGCATTGCCAGTGGACAAATGTTAGATACCCACCTCCCTTCCTTTAGTAAATAAGCTAATGATAGGTACTCATACCCACAGTATTGATGAAATGGGTCATATTTCCTAAAGTCAAAGAAAAAAATTCCTAGGGGAGGTGTGTTTCAGGGGTGGGGCAGTGGGAGGGTAGGAGAAGAAAAGATAAAGAAAACTCCAACTCCTGGCTCTCTGAACAGGTTAAGCCAGCTTACCTGGGATAGTTTGTGTGACAAGCTGTATATATATTGATCAGAAGATGTGAGTTCATAAAGCAAGCCTGAGAGGGGAAGATAAGGAGAGGTGCTCAGAGGCCTTGTGAACTCCATGAGGCTGTCCCATTATTAACTGCATGAATTTGGGAAGGTTTTTCTGCCTCTGTGACCCTCAGAACCTCCCTCAAAGTGTTGTTTTAAAAATCAGTGCCTCTGTGCCCAGCCTAGAGTCATATTTAGTGAGTAATTATTTTAATATTTTTACTATAAAGTTGGCTAATGCAGCAGTGCTGAGTGAGTTTCTCAGATCCTGAAGCTTATGAGACTCCTTCTGTTTCATACTGCTAATATTGCTGCCCCGCCCCCACTAGTTTTTGCTCAGCAAGAAAAACAGATCAGCTCTTGGTTTCTCCCTTACCCTTTTTTGCCCAGTTGCCTGCATTGCCTTTAACTGCTTGATTTCAGGGGTCTGGGTCTGGAGAATGTCCTACCCCTGGCTTTAACTATAGCCAAGTAGAGTTTTGTTCAAATTTTTAATGTTGCACAAATAAAATTATTATTTTGGTATTAAGAAACTTAAATTATTCACTGGATTACCCTGTCTTTTTTTTTTTTAAGGCATATACTCTAGGATTTTATTTGTAAATGTTGAAGCTGCCTTAAAAGATATTTTAAGGATTGGTGGGGGTGTTGCTGAAAGCCCTGTCCTTGTCTCCATGCTATCCTATAACAAGGACATGGTTTTGAGAAAAAGGAAAAAGAAGGTTTTTTGCTTTGCTAGCAAAGGAGAAACACAGGGAACTCCTGTCCCAAAGGCTGTGATTCTGCCCATCTGCAGGAACAGGGATTTTATTTAAAGAGGTGATTCAAAGAACATGAGATTGAGGAGGAGAGATCAGGAAAGAGACGGTTAAGGAAAACAAGATCAGAGGGACAAAATCAGGGAAAAGTTTAGGGAAAAGAAGATCAGGGAGGAGAAGATCAGGAAGGAGAAGATGAGGGAAAAGAAGGTCAGGGAGAGGAAAGTTGAGGGGAAAAAAATGTAAGTTTCAAAGACACAAGGGATATAGTCAGAGCGTCAAGTGAACCCCTGTTACAGGGGTATAGCTCAGTGGCAGGGTGCTTGACTAGCATGAGCAAGGCCCTGCACAGCAAAAAATAAATAAATAAAAGTAAATGGGACAAAAGTACTTTCTCAGTCACCTCTGTTCCCCAGCTTTTATCATAGCAGAAACTTACCTATGAACAAATATAATGCTTGAAGTAATCTTTAATTTATATTCTCTTCCTCATTTGAGGTTATTCTGTAACAACTGGAGTAAGGGTAGTTTAAAGATTAGCTAGAAGAGAAGCAGATGGCCACATTATCTGTAATACTACTCCAAACAAAACTTTATCAGAAGTTTTGTTGTTTGTATAGGCAGCTCTTTCAATTTACATTTCTGTTAGAAGTTTCCACATGCCTTCACCAGTCATTATTATTGCCTCCTTATTGTGGCATGTTTAAGTAAATGAATTAGGGCAGGATTTTTCAAGCTGCAGGTTGGTCCATCAGCGGGTCATGAATTCAATTGAGTGGTCACAACACGCATTACAAAAAGGTAAAATAAGGAGCAGATAATAGTGTGCAGCATGTAGGAAAGGCGTTGTATTACTTCTAGAAACTTTATTAGTTTTCATTTGTGTGTGTGTGTGTGTGTGTAAAGTGTCTCATAGACTAAAAAGTATAGAAGTCATTTATCTGGAATATTGTAGAAAGTTTGTCAGAGTTCTTCAGAGTGAGTCTAACTCTGCCTAGAAAGAAAAACAGTTACAGTGGACTCATTCTTAGCTGTATTTTCATCACAGTCTGAGTGACCTCTTTTAGGATCTAGGATTTTGACTACAATCCTTTATTTCTCTGGCTCTCACTGATATCTTCTCAAGCATCTTATTCAGATGGGAAAACCACACACAGTCAAGCCCATTGTCACAAAGTGGATATGATCATATATTTTGAAATTTAAAATATGTTCTTTCTCTGAAGGCTGTCAGTTTTGATTTTTTTTTTCCTTACACTAAATACAATAGCTCCAGGTACTTCAGAACAGAAGTATCCTGTACATCACAAAAGGCAGGACTTTGAGAAGGCTGTCTGTGGCAGAAGTGGAGAGAAAAGGAAGATAGTCCAACCTCTGCAGGGTTGAAATACAGTCAACCAGCGTCCCAGTCCACTGAGCAAGGCTCCAAAGCATAGGGGAGTTTGGGAGAACTTGAAAAGCAAAAAGGATGTAGAAGTAGTAACTGCTGTTGGGACTAACAATCAGAAGACTAAACTGGAGAAGGAGGAAAAGAGATTCCTTAATGTTGGTAATGTATATTATTATCAAATACAACAGCTTTTAGTCATAGTTACACAGAGATTCCCCCTCCCAGAACTAATACATTTTACATTTTGCAAATGGGAAATAAAAAAGGTTATTACTTCAATTCTGAAGCTTCACAGATGAAATTTTAAAAATAACACATCCCTTCTAATTAACTGTTACATATAACCATTGTGCTTATATATTTTCTAACAGTGAATTTTTAAAAAAGTGCTCTCAAATATTTGGACTCAGTTTGATACTTAAAAGATTGAAAACCAAAGAGTGTACAATTTATTTTCAGGTTTTGTTCTTCGAATTCTGAATTGCCTTAAACTTTTAAAGGAATCATCTCATTTTTCTTGGCCCTTTTGCTGCATTTTACTTTAAATACTTAATCCATTTAAGAAGGCAGAACTATCCTCTTATTTCTAACCTTTTCAGATTAGTTTTCTTTTTAAAGGCATAAGGGAAGTGGTTAGCTGTCATGTACATCTGCAGTTTGTTAGAGAATTATTTTATAATTGTTCTTCGGGAGGCAATTCATGATTTCCTTTATAACCAGTTGTCAGTAAAGGACAAGTTCTTATTATGAATGTGTTGACATGTCATTCGTTCATGTCCTTCTTATTTAATTAAAGTACCCAGAAGCTTTGTGTGGATTTACAGACCAGTACTGTTGCTGGGGGTATAGCTCAATGGTAGGGTGCTTGCCTACATGAGGCCCTGGATTTAACCACCAGTAAAAAATAAAACAAAACAAAAATTAAGCCAACAACTATAACAAATCCAGCTACTATTAAAGGAAACATCTAAATTTTGTGACAAGATCTCTGAGAGAAGTCAGAGCCGATGGGCAGTTTCTGAATATTGCTTTTTTGGGTAATGAACCTGTTGCAGCCAAAGAAATGAAAACATTTACAATTTGGATAACTTCAGGGTGAGCAGCAGAATTCTCCATTTCTTGTGGAGGATATTTGGCATGGCATCTACTAAAGAATTACCATCTTATTCTGTTCTTGTACTACTGTGGTGGCTACTGTACAATTTAAGTCTTAATGAGGTGCCGAAACTTTGGGAAGATGTTATTTGACTGCAGCATTATTAGGTAGTAACAGCTTTGATTGAAGTGCCATGAACTTCCAGAGTTGAGTAGGTGATGGAGGATGTTGGCACTTGGGGCCAAAGCCCTAATACCTGGCGTCCAAGGACTTGGGAGCCGTGGACTCAGTGGCTGGAGGTTGGTTTTCCAATACATTTGTGTGTGACGGATGGAGTTGGTTTTAAGAGAGAGAAAAAAGGAATTTACTTGAGGATGGAAGATAGTGAGTAAAAAGGAGATATTGCAACAGTCCTAAGTGATCCTTAAAAGCATCTGGCTTGAATGAAGGTGAATCACATCACTCTGCTTCTGTAGGACCTGGATTATGACGAATGTCTCTGTTCCTTGTCACTGAAACTAAGCATTGTTTCTCTAAGGCCCTTTCCCATTCCCCCAGGAGTAAAGTGGTTATGCTTTTCAGATATTGTGCACCTGATGTCTAGATGTTTGAATGTGGTCTTTTTGTTTTTAGGCTTTAATTGTTGGTGCTCCTTGTTTGCCAAGAGTGTAGCTGTCATTTTCCCCTATTCCGGTTTGAAAAGTTTCTCCTGACAGATAATCCACCACTTGAGCAAGGCCCTGTGGGGAGATCAGTGCAGCTTCTGGGCCCGGGTGTGCTGTGACATGGGTGACTATAATCACTGTTTATGGCGTGTCAATGGTTTCAGGGAGCTGAGGTTGCCTGGTTTTTGTTTTCTGTGACTCTGGGAGGCAGCCTGTGGGAAAATGGTAAGGCCTGTCATTGAAGATGCCAAGCCTCCTGAGGGAGTTGAATTCATGTGCAGAGTTCAAGGGAGAGAGTTCAGAGCAGTGTAGTGCACTCCCCTATTCCGGCACTCACGCCCACTGCTAATGTGTTTACATTTGGTCTTTTGCCAAAACCCCCTTCCCTTGAAAAGGAAGGCTTCAAATAGAAAAAAACTAAGGCTGAAAAGACTTCTTGTTAGCAAGTCCTCATCTTTGTTACTACTGCAGCTTTCACTCAGGATGTCAGGAATACCAGACACTTCTGAGAAATTACCTTGCTGTCTTTTCCCTTTCAGTTTTGGAGCTGAGGTTCCAGAGTAGCTAAATGCAGCCCAAATTGCCCATCAGCAGGAGCTGGTTTGCTTCTGAAGGTCCTACCACCTGGTGGGATGGGATTTCAAACATCAACATATGAACCAGGGGGAACAGCAACTGCAATCCTTGAGGAGGGTACATTGGTGAGGCAAAGTTGATTGTCTACCAGGTAGCCATTGATGTCCCTCTTCACTGCTAATATGCCAGGTTTGCTCATCCCCAGCTTTCTTTTAGCTGGGGTGGTCACATGACACAGTTCTAGCCACTGAAATGTATGAAGCCACTGGAGGACTTCTGGGTGTGCCTCCTCTCCAGATGAAGAGAGCCAGCCAGACAGGTCTTTCCCTGTCTTCCCCTGCTCCTCTGAGCCCAGGGGCTGTGAGGCCGGTGGGGTAGCGAGGACAGCCTAGACTGTCTCACTTCAGCTTTCTTCTGTGAGCTAAAAAAACCTTCCTCCTCATGGAGTTGGCAGGAGGAACAGTCTTAGGAAGATCTGGTTTCTGAGGTCTCCCTGCACTCCCCACCCCCGGGTGTACCCAGTGTACCAAGATCCCTCACACTGTATCCTGATGTCCTCATTCACAGGGGACTTCATCTTACTGCCCGCTAGGTCTTTAGGGCCCACCTCCCCATACGTAGGAGGGACACAGTGAATGTTTAAGTAGGTAGATCTGTGGTTCTGTCTAGTAACGACTATTGGGGTACCATTTCTGTTTTGCTTTTGTTGTCCTCCATAATGAAAGCGCTGTTTGTTGTTCAAATTCAGAAAGCCCACGAGGCAGCCTGAAGGGAGTAAGTGGGAAAACTGACTTTAATTAAAAGTACCTGGGCTACGTAAATAGTTGTTCTCAGGGGTTTAGTTAGAGACAGACAGTCCTCCCAAGGCATGCCCAGTTCTCATACGCATTTTTTATTGTGAAAGCAGAAATCAAATAAGACTAACCTTATATTCTTTTAATTATGAAATATTTGAATCATACAGAAAAACATAACCATGACCATTGTTTTTGGCATGAAATTCTCTTTTTTCTTTGTAAGAGTGAAAAGTGGAAGTTTTCTGGGCAACCACTTAACTGTGCTATATTTCAGAAGTTAAAACGGTAAGTTGAGTGGTTGGAAGTCAGAATGCTTTCTTCCATGAGGGGAAGACACTTAATTCACAGTATGGCTGAAATGTAGACATTTGAGATGAAAAGTTGTAAAGTGGTGGGGTACTGGTTGTTTTACCCAGAGAAGTGGTAAGTTAGGATTTAGGTTTGTGAACTGTTTGTGTAAGTTTCTTTCTACTTTTACCACACATCGATAACTTATTAAGACAAAAGTATCTCAAATCCTGTTTCCCCAAACCACCAGGAACACAGGAACACATGTGTGATCATAGAGAGGGTGCCTTCTTCTGGCTTGCATCAGCAGAACTCCACCCCCAGAGCAACCTAGAGATTGTCTTGGAAAGGCAGAGGTGGCCTGGTGCCTGTGCTGAGGATCTGAAGGTGTGATTATGGAGTTGGGGCCAGATCTGGGTTGGATATGGTCAGAGGCAGGCACTGTTCAATAATTAGGCAGCTTAGCAATTTTTTATCTTGGAGCAGGAGAAGGTGGGGTTAGACTGGTCACTTAGTAATCACATACATTAGTGAGAAAAGGGGGAAGTCTGCTTCTTGTTATGGTGGAAATTTGACTCCTCTGTATCCCATGTGAGCCTCCTTCAGGTTTTGCTGGGGATGTTGGGGTAGAGCTGTCCATGAGACTCATCTTTCCTTCTCCAGTTATCAGTGGGGTTGATTTTCATTTTTTCAACAACTTATTATTTAATTTTATCCTGAATACTGATGTTTGGGGGAGGGTAGGTTTCAACAGAAGAATGAGTTGGTGAGTAGAGACTAGAGAGGGTTTCCGAAGTGACTGGGTCTAAACATTCACTGATTCACTGTTTTTATAACATTGCTATTGTTCAATAGTCATATCTCAAGTTACCCAAAAAAAGGGCAAATTGTCATGATGACTTTGTACTATCCCAAAATTTGTCAGGCTGCAGAAGCAGATAAAACTGTGGTGCTTTTATTAAAGTATAGTTGTAATTTAAATAGATTTTTATGGTCTTCAGAGATGCCAGCCAATTATTGATCAGGATAATGGTGATGTTAGTCATGGTGCCAGAGACACCCCCAAACAGTAGGAAATAGAGAAAAATATATTTAGAAAACTTACAAGGACTGTGGGAAGTGGAGGCTATGTGGTAGACTGATTCATGGACCAGAGGCAGCTCCTGGGTCTGGTCTAGGCCTTGCCAACTTTTCTGCAAACTTAGTCATTTCATCTCCCTGGGCCTCAGTTTCTTCTGTACAAATGACAGGTTGGACAGATAGCCTCTACATTACTTCTGAAATTTTTCTCATTAAGTGCTTTTGAAGATAAGAATCTCTTCTTTTCAGTGTGTTAGTTTGGTCAGTCAGGCTTGGTCATGAATTTCATGGAATTATTCAGCTCTTGAAGACAGGAATATTGGAAGCTTTGAAAGCCAGTCCAGCAGGAAGTTTTTCTGGTCTGTGGAGTTTCCTTCCTCTCAGGAGTGACTGAGCCTAAACCAACCATCTTCCCAGTCCATCCCCTTTGTAGTTTCCTGAAATGAATGGCTGAGGTGTTTCCTCCTCAAAAAATAACATGCAATAAAAATGCCAAGGGAGGCTTTTCTGTTCAAGAATTTGTGGCTTAGGGATAAAGTGTGATAACTTTTGTAAATTTGAATTCTGTGTATGCAAAATAATAATTAAATATTCAAACATTGTATTATGTGCAAATTTTAAAATAATACAGAATCCAAAGGAATTGATCCAAAGTTGCATAATTTCAAAGCCAATAGACCACAGGGTTTGTAAATTCTTGTTTATGGAATTGCCACATGGCTGCTCCACTCTGGCTGGCAGTAGAAACACCTTACCTGTTAGTTGGTATCATGTCCCAGTCTATCTCTGATGGACATGAAAGTTTCCAGTATGGGCTGATATTTAATGTTATAGCCTTCTAATATGTCAACCAGGAATTCATCAAGAGGTATATTAATAGTGATGCTAGTGATAATGAATGCCAAAACACTCCTCCCCCCACCAGTAACCCTGTAACAGAAGTGCCAACCCACTAGCAGAAAGAGTACAGAGCAAGCTTCCAAACCTGAGAGCTAATGCAGACAGGCCCTACAGTAAAGTGGTTCAAGCATGAACTCTGTGAGCTGCTTGATGCTGCCACTCATTTGCTTTGTAGGTTTCCACAAGGTCCTCAGCCTTTCTAAGCCTATGCAATGGGGTGAATTTAATAACTTCTTAAAAGTTTGAGTGGCACACGGTATACATTATGGAAACATTGCTGGGAGCATCCCAGATATGATGATTCAGTAGATGTCAAGTAGTGAATTTGCATTTGACAAATTCCCTGGTGGTGGTGGTGGTGCTGCTGGCTCTAAAACAGCACTTTGAAGAGATCTTTGCTCTGCATTTAGACACCCCCCCCACACACACACACACATGTAGGCATTTGTTTTACAAAACAACAGGCATATTATTTTAGAATCAGGTATTTTTCTCCCAGAAAAATATATATCATGAATATTTCCTTTTTATTATTTATTCTAATATTGTCTGATTTTTATGCTGCATTGTATTCCATTATTTGATATTTAAAATATTTTCCATTTTTTTACTATCATAAGTAATTGCTAGAGTAAATATTCTTATGCATAAGTTTTTGTCTATATCTTTGCTTACGTCTTTGGTAAATTCCTGGAAGTGGAATTTCCAGGTTTAAGTATATGTACGTATGCTTTTGCCACATACTGTCAACAGATTCATCAAAAGGAAGTTGCAAAAATTATCTTCTTAAAAGTAGTCTATGAGGGTAGATGCTTATTTTCTAAACATAAGGGGCTGTAGAGGAAAAAAATTTGTTAACTTTTTTCATATGTCTGGGTTTTAGTGGAATTAGGCAAGAAAAATATCCATGGATTTTTAGAGAAGTCAAAGAAATGTCAAGAAAAGCTAGGGGAGAAGTAATAAGGCTGAATTGTGGCTTGATTTTGGGGTAGTTTTTAGGCTTCAGACTTGAAGTAATATAATGACGTTATAATATATACTCAATGTAGGTGATTTTATGCAAGGAAGAATAAATACTGCTTTGTTTTTACTTATCATATATGGTATATATGTGATTGCTGCTGCTAGTTCAAGGGTCTGCATTTCTAAAAAATGTGTTTCTTGTTTATGATATTTAGGAGGCCCCTGGATTTGAAGTTTGGGTTTAATAAAATGAAGTCTACTCTCTGTTTCTATGTGAAACTTCTCTCTGGCCCTGGGTCAAACAGTTGAGAATCTTCAAGGGGGAGGAGATCAACAGATAAACTGAACTTCTTTATTATCACAATGTTTAAGTGGTAAAGAATCTCAGGGGTCATCTGACCCAGCCTTCTCTTTATACAGATAAGGAAATTATTTTTTTATTTTCAATTGAGCTTCAGCACATACAAGTTGGTTGGTTTTTTTTTTTGTTAACATTTTTAGAATTAGTCTTGGAACATCATTGTCTACTTTTTATTTTCTTTTTCAGAAAGAGATGAGCTTTTGAGAATTGAAGTGGCTAAATGGTTGATGGGCAAAACAGGGACAGACAGTGAAACAAAAGTACAAGGGTGGCCACAGCTGCCTTGCTCTGCCTGGGGTAATGGGTTGATTTAAGGTGGCCTGCCCTATTCCTGCTGTGGGTCCTTACTGCCTGTCTATCCCAGTGGAGCCAGGCTCAGAGCCTCACACCACTCACTCCCCCCGAGGCTTCAGAATGAGGTTGGTCAAAGAATAGCTCTCTTTTGTGCCAGTCCTGTGATTTTTAGATTTACTCACCAGTTTTCTTATTGCAATTCGGAAAACCGTTCTCTTTTCCTTCCTGTAAGAAACACATGTCAGTGATTTCTTTTAAAAGCAGCAGCCACTCTAAACACAAACTGTGCCTTTTACCACTGGGTGACACTGTTAGACCGCAGAATACTTTACTGGTAGAATCAAGGGGTCCTCAAACTTCAGATTTTATCAAAGTACTTTATGTAGGAGAGAAACTCTTAAAATCTAACCTTAACACTAGTCATTTATCACATGTTGTGTGATAAGTGTAACTTATCAGTCTAAGGCAATTTTAAAGCCAATGAATTTAAAGTAATCAATTATTAATGAAATCCATTAATTGGACAGCACTTCAGTTGCTTAGAGGTTTGTGCAGTTTAATGTGCTGCATACTAATGAACTACTAATTATTTCATGCGAATATTTATGCAAGCCAGTGTTCTAATATTTATTTCCCATCAGACAACAATCTGAGTTATCATTGTATGGCAGAAGACTTTTTTCCCATGCATAACAATTAATGTTATAGACTTTTAGTGATGATTTTATTGAGCTGTCTTATTCAAGAAGGGAGTATAAGCTGTTGGTTGGCAAAAGGGGCATTGGTTCCCTGTACAGATGTATAGCAAGAAGTACTGTCTCTAACTTGTGAGCACCTGTAGGATTAAATGAGGGCAGGGACTTTGTTCAAACTTTGGTTGGCTTGTTCTGTTCTCAACCTGTTCTTGAATCTGAGGTCCATACTTCTAGACTTGACCTGAGCATTAACTGGTCAAATTCAGTTGAGAAAAAATATGATATATGTTTCTGAGGATAAGAAATGAGGAAGAGTCAGCCCCTTTATGGGCTTAATGTGAGGGATGAGAAAAGTTTAAATTTACTTCTAATAGAAGCAGGCTTCAGTGTTCTAAGAGAGGGGTCAGCAACATCTGTAGGGGGATATAAAGAAGGGATGCTTAAGAGGAATCAATGAAGCCATCATGGTAGGAGTTACTGTATTTGGATACATTGAGCTTCAGCCTGTGCCCCATTTATTCCATACATTTTTTACAAATTGCCCACAGTGTGACATGCAGCACCTGGCTGGAAATGCAGTGGGGAGTAAGACCAGAGGTGTTTCAGATCCCCCACCCCAGGACTCAGCCAAAGCCATGAGAAATCAACAGCTCAAGCATCTATTAGGTCTGCATCTCCTAGTTACCAGGTGTCTTGTACATGAGACTCTGCTAAAAGCCATTGGGCACATGATGGAAGTCAATGAGAGGCCACTTCTCTTCTGCAGAGACTCACATATGTATGTGTCCTTGCAGGGAGATAACACAGATCCACCTGGAAAATAGCTCACAGGGAAGAGGAATATGGTTCAATCCATGGATACAGGGGAGTATCAAGTAAGATCTCATGGAAGAGCATGGTTTGTGGAGAAACAAGCTTTGCACAGGCTTTCAAAGTGCCTGTGTTTCTCATTGACCAGGAGGAGGGAATTCCACCCAGGAGGAAATCTGGGAGAGAGGTAGAGATAGGAATGTGCATGGATTTTGTGGGCACTGGTTTATTAGAGTAGGGATTTGTGCTGGAGAGCAGGAGCCACAAGTTTAAAAAGGTAATTAAGGACCCAACTGTAGAGAAACATGAAAGAGAAGCCAGGCAGTTGAACATTATATCCTCAGGTGATGGTGCTATGTGGCTTGGAGTCTACTGATATGATTAAATTAGGCAGTGCATTGGATTTGACTGGGGGTACAGTTGGGTTAGATGGAAGGGCCACCAGGAGGATGGAGCTCGGTTAGGATCTGATTGCATGATACTGAGAATTGAAGGGCATGAGGATGGAAACCCAGGACTCTAGCAGTGGCAAGAGAATGGTTTTCGAATACTTTTTAGAAAAATTTTTATTTGTTATATATGACAACAGAATGCATTACAATTCATATTACATGTATAGAGCACAATTTTTCATATCTCTGGTTGTATACAAAGTAGAGTCGCATCATTCATGTCTTCATACATGTACTTAGGGTAACAATGACCATCACATTCTACCGTCTTACCTACCCCCATTCCCCTTTCCTTTCCCTCCTTCCCCTTTTCCCCTTTGTTCTATCTAGAGTTCATCTAATCCTCCCATCCCTCTCCCCCCTGCAGCATATTATGAATCAGCATCCTTAAATCACAGAAAGCATTTGGCATTTGGTTTTTTGGGATTGGCTTACTTCACTTAGCATTATATTCTCCAGCTCCATCCATTTGCCTGCAAATGCCATGATTTTATTATCTTTTAATGCTGAATAATATTTCATTATACATATATATATGTGCGTGTATGTATGTGTATATATATATACATACATATATATATATATATATATATATATATATATATATATATATATATATATATCTCACATGTTCTTTATCCATTCATCTACTGAAGAACATCTAGGTTGGTTCCACAATTTAGCTATTGTGAATTGTGCAGCTATAAACACTGATGTGGCTGTGTCCCTGTAGTATGCTGTTTTTAAGTCCTCTGAGTATAGACCAAGGAGTGGGAGAGCTGGGTCAAATGGTGGTTCCATTCCCAATTTTCCAAGGAATCTCCAAATTGCTTTCCATATTGGCTGCACCAATTTGCATTCCCACCAGCAGTGTATGAATGTGCCTTTTTCCCCCACATCCTCGCCAACACTTACTGTTGTTTGTATTCTTACTAGCTGCCATTCTGACTGAAGTGAGATGAAATCTTAAGAGTAGTTTTGATTTGCATTTCTCTAATTGCTAGAGATGTTGAACATTTTTTCATATATTTGTTGATTAATAGTATATCTCCTTCTGAGAAATACCTGTTCAGTTCCTTGTCCCCTTTATTGATTGGGTTATTTGGTTTTATTTTGATATTAAGATTTTTGAGTTCTTTATATATTCTAGAGATTAGTGCTCTGACGTGTGTGTGTGTGTGTGTGTGTGTGTGTGTGTGTGTGTGTGTGTTAAAAATTTGTTCCCAATTTTTAGGCTTTCTATTTACCTCACTGATTGTTTCTTTTGCTGAGAAGAAGCTTTTTAGTTTGAAGCCATCCCATTTATTGATTGTTTATTAATTCTTGTGCTATAGGAGTCTTATTAAGGAAGTTGGGGCCTAATCCGGCATGATGGAGATTTGGGCCTACTTTTTCTTCTAGTAGATGCAGTGTCTCTGGTTTAATTCCTAGGTCCTTGATCCACTTTAAGTTGAGTTTTGAGCATGGTGAGAGATAGGGGTTTAATTTCATTTTGTTGCATATGGATTTTCAGTTTTCCCAGCACTATTTGTTGAAGAGGCTATCTTTTCTCCAATGTAGGTTTTTGGTGCCTTTGTCTAATATAAGATAACTGTGATTATGTGGGTTAGTCTCTGTGTCCTCTGTTCTGTACCATTGGTCTACAAGTCTATTTTGGTGCCAATACCATGCTGTTTTTGTTACTATTGTTGTACAGTATAGCTTGAGGTCTGGTATAGTGATGCTACCTTCTTCACTCTTTTTGCTAAGGATTGCTTTAGCTATTCTGGGTCTGTTATTTTTCCAGATGAATTTCATGCCTGCTTTTTCTATTTCTATAAGGAATGTCATTGGGATTTTGATTGGAATTGAATTAAATCTGTATAGTGCTTTTGGTAGTATGGTCATTTTGATAATATTAATTCTGCCTATCCAAAGACAAGGTAGATCTTTCCGTCTTCTAAGGTCTTCTTTAATTTCTTTCTTTAGCGTTCTATAGTTTTCATTGTAGAAGTCTTTCACCTCTTTCATTAAGTTGACTCCCAAGTATTTTATTTTTCTTGATGCTATTGTAAATATGGGGTAGTTTTCCTCATTTCCCTTTCAGAGGATTTGTCACTGATATACAAAATGCCCTTGATTTATGGGTGTTGATTTTGTATCCTGCTACTTTGCTGAATTCATTTACTAGTTCTAGAATTTTCCTGGTAGAATCTATTGGGTTTTCTAGGTATAGAATCATCATCCTGATTCCAAAACCAGGCACAGACACATCAAAAAAAGAAAACTTCAGACCAATATCTCTAATGAACATAGATGCAAAAATTCTCAATAAAATTCTTGCAAATCAAATACAAAAACATATCAAAAAGATAGTACACCACAATCAAGTGGGGTTCATTCCAGGGATGCAAGGTTGGTTCAACATATGGAAATCAATAAATGTAATTCATCACATCAGTAGACTTAAAGAAAAGAACCATATGATCATCTCAATAGATGCAGAAAAAGCATTCTACAAAATATAGCACCCCTTCATGATCAAAACACTAGAAAAACTAGGGATAACAGGAACATATCTCAACATCCTAAAAGCTATCTATGCTAAGCCCCAGGCCAACATCATTCTAAATGGAGAAAAATTTAAAGCATTCCCAGTAAAAACCAGAACAAGACAGAGATGCCCTCTTTCACTACTTCTATTTAACATAGTTCTTGAAACACTGGCCAGAGCAATTAGATGAAAGATATTAAAGGGATACATATATATAGGTAAAGAAGAACTCAAATTAGCACTATTTTCTGACAATATGGTTTTCAAATACTTTTATGAGAAATAATTGATGATTTGATCCCACATCAAGGGTGAGGGATAGGACATTGTCAGAGATAACTTAGGTTTGAAATCTGTGTGATGATACTATTGAGAAAATAAGGAAGTTAGGAGAACACAGCAAGGGATTGTCTCTTACAATGGGAAGATGGTGTGAGTGTGACAAAGAGGAGCTTCAGTCTCATTTTGCCTGAGGTGATCACCACTGCAATGTCAGCTCAGAGGTTCCCGTCCTGTCCTGAACCTGGCCCTCAGTAAATGGTGAGCAAGGTGGAGCTCAGCTCTTCACATATTGATTGAGATGAATACTCCAGTATGCAGTTTGGAATTTTAGACCCAGAGCTTAGAAATGTGGGAATGGTCTTCATATCTACTCTAGAAATGGGCCATGAAATGGAAGGGGGAGTAGGAGTGCACAGAGTCTCCAGAGTAAGCCAGAGGGAAGGGTACAGGGCTGCAGACCTATTCCTGAACAACTGAGGCCCTGGGAAGGAAGTGGAAGCTTGGGCATAAAGTTGGGGCAGACCCCAGATAGGACAGCACCATTGGGCTTGCTTTCAAATCCAGAAGGAGATGGACAACAGCTTCAAGTCCACAGTGAGGCTGAAGTGAATGCCACCCATGAAGAGGCCGGGAGCGGTGGAGTCCTGAGGAAGTCCCCCTGGGCATGTTTGGTTTGGGGAGTGGGACCATGTTCTGCTGGTAGTAGATGTTTGAAGAATGGCATTGTTAGTTGTTAGCAATGGAGTGGTAGCTTTTTTGTCTCTGGCTGCTTCATGGGTCACAGCCCTTGTGGACAGACCTTGAGGGCCAGAAGCAGAACTTTTATCTGAAAGAACATCTGACTAGCCAAGGGCCACAACCAGCCCCTAGTGGGTGGCTGGTAAAGAAACCAAGGCCTTCTCAGGGTGACATTTATCTAGGTTAGTCCCCAGGCCTAGCCATTTTCCTGGAATAAACCCAGATGCATTTGTGCAGTTGATTTTAAGCCACCCTGCTTTTGTAATTCAGATAGCACTAAAGAAGCTAGACATACAGTACCACCTACACAGGCTGCAGAACCAGCCTGTAAAGGACTATGACATGCTTGCCTGTGGACAGCTGTGCTGTATGTCACCAGAGCTTCATGCATGCCAGTCGTCTGGTCACCTGTCTCCAGTCTTGTACAGGTGCACTGCTGTTGGACAAGGTTAAGGAGCAGTTCTGTCCCTGGCACGCACTTTGTACAGAATTAGGGTGTTAGTGCATTCTACCAGGGAATTCTAGAATCTGCCCTGGAGCAGAAAGAATATGTATGGTTCGTGTCTTATATCCTCAGATGTGTTTGGGTAACTGCATGGAAATAGTCACCAAGGATCAGTCTCTTGCCAGGAAGGGGGATGTTAGAATTGGCCAAAGGCCCTGAAGGATTTTGTTCACCTCTTAAACCCTTTTTCACTTTCTCTCCTGACCCAGCAGCCCCAGCTTTCATTTATTGACCTTCAGCATCACTTCCTTCTGAGCAGGAAACATCAAGATCCTGGGTGCTCAACTTGGGCATGGTGCTCTCTGAGATCCATTGGGATCATGGGTGCTTGACTTTGGCATATATGCTCTCTGAGCCTCCCGCCATCATTTTACTTTCTTCATAGCCATTGTACATGTATGAGTGATTTATTGTTACATGTGAATGTAAATGCATTAATAGTATAGAAACTTGATTTTAGACATGCTAGTGTAATAAACTTTATGTTTGACATCAAGAGCATGGGGTGTAGAAATATAAACTGGTGTAGTACACTTTAGAACACTTTATTATCTGTCTGCAGCCCATTTTGTATAACTTCTCATAGGGTTACATTGAGCATTATGCAAAGCATTCTGATCTACAGAGATCTCCCCTGTTCTTTGTTTTGGCTTTTTTTTTTTTTTTTTTTTTTTTTTTTTTTTTTAATGGAGCTTTATCAGTGGACGGCTTAGTTCAGGATTCTCAAGGGACTTGGGAGTTAAATAGTGTTTATTGGGTTTACTTGATGTTTGAATAATTTAACTAAGAGTTGTTATGATTTTGTAGATCCTTCATTTATATAACTGCTTTGTTCTCAGGACAGTTATTCACAGTGGATACCAAGACACTAAGAGAAGTGACTACTTATCATCATAGATAATAAGACTAAAGTCCAGACACTGGGAAATTCTCAGGATTCTCCAGGCATTGACAGGCTCAGGCTGCTGACTCTACTCTGCTTTGTCCTTGCCTTATCAGGGATTTTCTTTTCTTTCCTCCACTTTCTACCTCCCTGTCTTTTCTCTGTCTTCCTTCTAGGTCCAAATGGGAAAAATGAGCACAGGCCAGGACTAGGTCATCCACATAACTTCTTTGCCTAAAGTAGTAGACTTGCATTGTATAGTCATCCATTTTGTTAGCACATTACTTAATGGAGAGTTATATTAGTGAATTTATTTGTTGGGATTATTTAACCACCACCCAGTTTGTTAAGCATCTACCATATGGGCAGATACTGTGAATGGTAGATGTTTTCCAGAAGTACTTTCAGTGTTTAAAACAACTCTGCCACTGTAGGTATGTTGGTTCAGGTTTCCAGTTGTGTAAATAAGGTTCAGATTAAGTACTTGGTACAAAATGACATAAATGACCTAAGCAGGATTCTATCTGGGATGACTGGTTCTCAAACCTGGCACAGTTTTCCATTATACCACATAACTTCTTGTGGAGGATACTTTAAGATGGATGAAATCATTAATCTGTAGTAATGTAGCAGGAACCAAGTAATTTCTAGGTGGCATTTTTTTTTAGTTGTTGATGGACCTTTATTTTATTAAGTTATTTATATGTGATGCTGAGAATTTAACCTAGTGCCTCATACATGTGAGGTAAGAGCTCTATCACTGAGCCACAACCCCAGCCTTCTAGGTGGTAATTTTAATAGCTATTTTATATAAGCTGTATTTATTAAGACATAACACACCTACAGAGAAGGACATGCACCAGAAAGGTACTCATAGATGAATTTTCAAAATAAATGCCCCTGAGTAACCAGAATCCATGTCAGGAAACAGAACACCATACCCTGAGAACCCCCATCTTGAAAAGCCTTGTCCTCATTACCCACTGTCATGGTAAACATTATCCTGATATCCAACACTCAAGGGTGGTTTTGTATGTGTTTGAACATTGCACTGTATACATAGGATTACCTTAAAAGTGCTCCTTTGGGCCTTCTTTGATTAAAACAGCATTGTATTTGTGAGATTCAGCTATGCCCTTGCTTGTATTTTTCATCCATTCATTCTTAATTGCTGTATAGTATTCCATTGTGTCAACACAATACGCCGTATTCATCCATCCTACTGTTCATGGACATTTGGATTGCTTCTAGCTTTTGGCTATTATGAACAGTACTACTGTGAACCTCAGGGGCACTTGACCACTGGGCCACATTCCCAGCCCTTTTTTGTATTTTATTAGAGACAGGGTCTCACTGAGTTGCTAAGTGCCTCGCCATTGCTGAGGCTGGCTTTGAATTTGTGATCCTCCTGCCTCAACCTCCCAAGTGCTGGGATTACAGGCGTGAGCCACCGTGCCCGCCTCTGTGGACATTCTTATAAAAACAGATATTTTAAATGAATGCCTTTCTAGCCTCCTGTCCCCATTTTCGTGTTAACTTTTCAAGATATTTTCAGTTTTGGATTGTAATGCTGTGATATTAGAAAGCTTCTGAAATCATGTTGAGAGGCAGAGGATTCTTCCATCCAGTTTCCCAGTCCAGAAGCATGGAATGCCTGAGAGCTTCTCTTCGGAATCAAACTCCTGGTTTTGTCCTTCCATGTCTGTGTAACCTTGGGCAACAGTAAAGATGTTATTGTTATTAACTGCTATTCATTACCAGTGACAGCAATAAACCACTAACATTTATTAAAGGTGTACTGTATTTTAGGCAATGAATTTGTAAGCATTTCTCATTTACTCTAACAATCTGTGAGAATATCTGTCATTCCTTTTTGAACTGATGAGAACACTTACCCAAGATCACCCTTCACAGTAAGTGAGGAGCTGGCCTATAGAACCAGTCAGCCTAATGTCGAGCCCTGTCTCAACTGTCCACCTCAACTAGAGAAAAGAGGGAGGAAGAAACCCTATTTGAGGGGCCAGGAGGCTTGAATGGTGGGGAGGAGTTTACGCACACATTTAAGAGAGACACCCAGAATGGGTTCCTTTCATCTCATGTCTATAAATGGCAAATACTTTTGGTGTGTGCTCTTACTAACAGCACTGAGGGTCCCCTGAGGCATCATGGCTTCTCCTCCGTGCTGCATAGTTGGCATTCTAACTCAGGACACTCAGGGCTTTGTGGCACCAGTGCCACCTACTGGTGGCCCTGCCTCACCCTGACCAGCTTATCTTGGATATTGGTGTATGTTCTGACTTCCGGATGTTTCTTGTCTTGGTCTCTTCCTTCTTTCCCATCTTCTAAATATAAAATATGTGCCTTATTTAAAAATGCATTTTTGGGGGATGAAAAAACTGATGAGAAAATGAATTTGATATTTTCCCAAGAGCATCTCTGTTTGACATTTGTACAGCAGCAGCATATGGGAGCAAATTCATTGAGAATTCTCTCTTGTTTATAATGACTGACTTGGGACTACAGGATTTCTCCTCTAGCAGTAATGGAGCTTGGCAAAGTGTGAAAAAAATAATATTTCTGCCCTTACATGGATTGCTCTGATGGGGCATCTTTTCTAAGCTTTGGGGATTGTGGCCTCAGAGGTCCTCTGAGCATTTGTTTAATGCCTTTGGGTACCGCTTGATGTCAGAGTGTACTGGTCCAAGATTGAATTTTTAGGTTTGCCTCAAGGCCCTGCAGGTCAGGAATTTATCAGCTGAAGCCAGCTGCCCCTTGGGAGAAATTCCTGTCTTAATTCATTCTCCTGCCTGTCTGGAAACTCTGGGTGCTGAGGGAGATTGCTTTAGATCCAAGGAGTCTGCGCTTTTTCAGGATGATGCAGGCCTGGAATTTACCAGCCTCCAGTCCTAAGCATCTTGGGTTTCTCAAGGTCTTGCCAGAGGTTGCCAGAATCTCCCAGAGACAGCCTGGGAAATAGATTCTCTGAAATAAATCCTTGGAATAGTTTTAATTTTTCATGAGTTGTAGCAGTTCAAAAATGTGTTTAGGGCTGGGACTGTAGCTCAGTGGCAGAGTGCTTGCCTAGCATGTGTGAGGCACTGAGTTCAATCCACAGCATCACATAATAAATAAAGGAATGCTGTCCATCTACAACTATAAATTTTTTTAAAAAAAATGTGTTTAGTGTAGATTGGTTATAGTATACCTGCAAACTATGGGCATTGCTATAGGATAAATGACTTTTAAATAGAATTCAAGTATGAATGCTTCCAGGGAGAATTAGGTTTTTAATATTTAGGTAAACATGAAAATTACCATAATCTCTGTTCTGATTTTTAAAATCTCATCGGATTAGCTTTCAAATTTTATCTGTTTGACGTAGAAATATGCAAGGATAGAACCAAAGTAATATGATGGGGAAATTGCTGCAGTGTGTGTTTATGAGCCCAGTTGTGAAAGTGTTCAGCAGATGGCTGTTTACCTCTGGGAAGCAACCAACAGGAAATACCTGGGGTAGGCATAGAGCTGGGTCCAGAATGAACTTTGAAAGAGAGGGAGGAAAAGAAAAAAAAAAGATGTAAAATCCGTCTATTAGGATGGGATTTCTTGGTCCTTTGGGCTAGTCAGATTTAACTTAAAAGCAGAATTCTCATCAGGTGGTATTTTTAGGCATGCTATTAATATTTGCTAAAATGTAATTCTGTTATTATTCAGCTGCTTAAAATCTTTCAGGGAGTTCCGTCCACCTCATCACAGCATAAAAGGCCTTTTTTCTTGCTATACTCCAATACCCTCGCTGGAGCCATTAGAACTCCATGGAGCACCTTGATAATGTGATAAGCCTTTTTATGCTTTTCAACAGGTTCTTATATTTGTAGCATGAATGGACCTGGGAACCATTGAATTTACCAGCCAGAAAGTCTGTGGGTATTTCAATTGAACTTGTGTTTTTGAAGAATCCAAGGCATAGAGAGAAATAGTCTTGTATGCAAAGTTACTGAGACCTCTAAGTAAAACATAAGATGGTGATATAGCTTGGCTAATGATAACTTCTACTTACTGATTGCTCACCTGTGTGCCAGGAATTATATATAGAGAGAGTACCTACATACATGTTTCAATCAATTCTTGCAATAATATTCATTGTAAAATGGGGAATTGAGGTTCACAGAAGATAAGCTGTATATAAGATTTCAAATCAGTTTTATTTCTCCTTCATTGAGTAGACCCTGATTTTCTTTCATTGACTTGATACTTTTTTTTTTTTTTTTTAAGTTACTTTATGAGTCAGTGACTTGGCCAGTAGAGTATGACAAGAAAGTCTTTGTGCTTATTTCTAGGAGGTGTTTCATGTAGTAATACCACCTTGCAAAGTGCTTTCACTTCCAGACTTTGTCTGTCATCTTTCCTCTCAGGCTTCTGGGTTACTTGATGCTCTGTGTGGAACCCTGCCTGGCCTACCAGCCCTTTCAGCACTGTACTTAGTTAATACCCAGGCATCAGCTCAGGGACTCCCTCTACTGGTAGTTAACCCATAACTTTGTTACTTTATTAAAGTAACACACTGAACAAATATAAATACAAGGTGGTTTAAGAGTAAAGGAGTAACCAGAGTGGTCTTTGTGGTGAAAGGGATGGTAAGATTTATGTGCCTATCCTGAAACACAAGGTGGTAATTGATGAGTACCGGGAAAAGAGAACAAAGAAAATTCCATTGTTGTTAGAGGCTGGAGAGTTTAATTACTGGAAGAGCTGACATTTATCTGGATTTGAAAGGACAGTGAGATTTGGCTTTGTGGAGATCCAGGAATGGAGCAAAAAGAGGGTGATCATGCATGCTGGAGGGAACAGAGCTCGCAGAGGCATGCTGGGGAGAGTGAAAGAAAAGGACTCAGAGGAAACTAAATCTAAAATGAAGTCAGAGAAACATCAGTCTGTCTGCTACTCGCACTGCAGCCATCCTGGTTTAAACCTCTTCTGAAGGGTTGTGCTAGCAACACCCTGATTCTTTCCTGGCCTTTCCTCAATGTATTCCAAACCCAACCAGTGTAGCAGTGACCTTTAGAGGCACTCTTCTGTTGATTTGGTGTCATGGAAATTATCTGGATTAGAGCTAAGGAATAGGTCCTTTTATGGAAGCGTGTAGCCACCTTTGTCTACTGATTAACTAGAATGAAATTGCTGTTGACTATTTAGAACACTGACTGTGCAGAGGCGTGAGTGGTGCAGTTGAGATTTAAGGCAAGGAGCATGCTGACTGTGGATTGCATATTGGTCAAGCTGGCTGTGATGGGTTACCTGACTCTCCATGTACAAGGTTTATAATTCTCCACTTGGTTAAGGTTGCAGGCATTCTCACTTAAAAGATAGTAGTCTTTAAGGAATGTTTGGGGTAACTTGTCATATATTCCTTATCCTTAAGTAATTTTGAGTCTTGATATACAGTGATACCATAAATATTTAAACATAAGATGTAGCTACAGTTCTTCTTTAATTGACTTCTTCTTTGGATTTTTATTTGCTTTATTTTCAAGTTGTTGGTATAAAAATGTAAAACATTACAGTTTGGAGGAGAGACAGGTTTTGAGATAAGAGGACATTGATTTTAATTTTAACTTTATGCTGCTGGCAATATTAAGTGGGTACAGAATTTAAATTTTGTTTCCCCGTTTTATTGTCTGTTAAGTAAATGTTCTAGTTCTTTTATTTGTAAAGTTGTTGCTGGAATCAAATGTGGTTTTGTACCTGCATGTGCTGTATCCAAAGCTCTCTGTGATTGCTGGCTGCCACTTTGTATAGTTTCTAGTCAGATGTGTTAGAGTTCAGTAGTGTCTAGGGACACTTCAGGGGTTTGTGGAGAATTCATTGGTGTCTTCGAAACTCAGACCCTGCTTTGATTTTAGCAGCAGCTGCTGCATGTGCTTTTTCATTTTAGTTGCAAACAACATCTTTGCTCTCTTCTAGTGTCTTCCACCCTCGCACGTGCTGCAGGCCAAGAATGCACAACCTGCCTCCCCTTGTCCCTTCACCCTGCCCCCACCTGTGAACAGTCACACCCTTCTCCTTAGCTGTGTGCTTGTGGGCCACCTCAGTGGTGCCAACTTGCATTCAGGAGCTCATCCATGGAGGAGCTCCTACTTTGTACAGATTTCATTTAGTTTAACATTTATTCATTGCCTTTTGTGTCAGGCATTTGCTTGGGTGGGGTATCTAAAACTGGGGAAGAAATTCTTCTCGCCCTGGCAGAGAAAGACAGAAACCTTTGGTTAGCCTGTGTCAGGATGCATTTCGTGACAGAAGTACACGTATGCTGCTGCTGGTGCTGGTGGGGAAGGTGGCAGTGTTGAGTATGAGTTGTTCAGGTGTGCCTCCTCCTCCCATGCCTTCCTCTAGTCTCTAATCATTCTTCTATCTACGGGAATGGAACTAGCCCGGCAGTAAATAATTGTGTACCATGGACTTTTTAGAGAAGGTACACCATTGGCTAGTCTGTGTAAAGAGGCCTGGTATCTGATTTTCAGTTTGGAAGTTGAAGTTACCACACCTGAACAGGAGAGCATAAATGGCAGGGTGTGTTTTGCAGGCAGGGGAGCAGTTATGGGATCTATCCATACCAAGAGTTGAATCTTGGGGTCCACAGTGACCAGATGCCAGCCTTGGCCCCTATCTGCAGCCTGTTGCCCAGCCAATCCTATTCATCTCACCCCAGCCCCCACTAGGGTTTTTTTTTGTGTGTGTGTGTGTCTCACAAAATGGGACTGGTATTCACAGGGCACCCACTATGTATTATGCACCACCCTAGGAGCTGCAGGGGTTAGGAAAGAGGGGGACAAATGCCCTACTCCCCAGGAAGTCCTCCCACTGGGGAGGACACATATACTTGAGTCATGGAATAGACAACTCTAGAGAGACCAGGAATGAGGACCAGAGGAGTCTAAGGCCTTAAAGGTTAAGGGACTGTCCAGGCACGTTAGCAAGTCGTTCCTTCTGTGAAACCCCAGTGACTCCATTCCCCTCCCTGCCCCAAAAGGCTCTTGCTGCAAGGTCTTCTTCTTCCTGCCTGTTGTCTTCATTCCTCTGATCCAGCCCTGGGGATAGAGCAATGGAAGGAAAACAGGTCACCCTTACCCTCAGGAACTCATGCTCTGTACCTTTAGTCATAAATAAGTAAATCTGGTAGCATGGCTTACTTGGGGAAGTGTTGGGGCTAGACTGTGGCTTTTAGCTGGGCTGCGAGGAATTCAGGCCCCTCTGAGCAGGTGCCATTGAAGGACAGAGCTGAAAGGATCTGGGCAGGATGAAGCCCACAGGGCTCAAGTGAAGAGAGGAGGAGACATGACTAGGAGCATCACAGGTCAAATTAGACTGCTCTGGAAACTTCTGCCCTTGGTGTAGGGTCAGGGTTTGTACATTTCCAGCGCAACTTCATTTGCTGAGACTGAAGGGAGCTAGTGCCCAATTCTTTTTGCAAGGTTGCTATTGCAACGTGGTGGCAGGAAGCATCCTGTGTGACCAGAATACAAGTATGAAAGGCAGTGACTAGAATCAGGACAACAGACTCCTCTGCCCCATAGTCTTAGGCATCACTGAAGAAAACCACTCTGCTCCTCTTTCCTGTGCTCCCCAGTTACCTTCAAAACTCTTGGGATGATTTGTCAGTGATGTCCCTGATGTGGACCTGAGAGGATAACATGTCTGGTGTGCTGGAGTGGGCACAGCCAGTTCTCTGCCTTGAGAGAGAAGTCTTGGCAGAAAAGCCTGCAAGTAAGTCTTCTCTTTTTCTTTCAGACAGCCTTCCTGAGGATACCAGCCCCAAGGACTCATATCTCATCCCAAGAAACATCATGGCTGAGCCAGACTACATAGAAGATGACAATCCAGAACTCATCAGGCCCCAGAAATTGATCAATCCTGTCAAAACATCCCGGAACCATCAAGATCTTCACAGAGAACTCCTTATGAATCAAAAAAGGTACCGTAGTTTTTGGAGCATGGCTTCTGTACAGGGATTTTAAGATGACCAAATTTAGCAGTGATTGTTTTTACAGAGGCTTTGAAGAGTTTTTATTTCTTGACCATACTTAAGGCTTCCCTGTACCTTCTCTCACCTGCAAGCCAGGTCATCCCTCCCTGAAGTAAAGCCCCTGCTTGCAGCTCAGTTTTTGTCCCTTCTAAAATGCATACACATTCTTAAATTTGGGTGCAAGGGCTGGGGCAAAGACATAAGAGAGAGACCCAAGCAAAAGAGAAATATGTTATTTCTTAAATTTGAAATCTCTGAATTTCTTCCTTGCTTTTAGGGGAAGTGTAGGAATCAAATGTAAATCCTGCCTACATTAGCAATTTTTAAGTGGCAGGGAGGAGTCTCTAGAGCCTTATTAGTGAATAGATTGGGGTTTTTCTTCCTTATGTTTTCGTTTGTTTGTTTTTAAGTAGTATTTTAAATTACTATCATCATTATTTTTACTAAATTTTGATAAGGGAGCAGAATATATACAAATTTATATTGTTACTTATGTTTATCTCTACCAACTGCCTTAAATTCTATTTTTATTTCTGTCCCTGTTGTGTCATCCTGAGATGTTTAAAAATTTTAAATTTAAATTATACTATATTTTAAAATTAAAAAAAAAAAAAGCAAAACATAAAGGTTGGGGGCATTTTCATGGCAGTTCTTCCACGTTCACTCCTGCCTCCTGGAACTAGTGACTCCTTTCCCCAGATGTCTTTCTAGACATCTTTGTCCCCCTGGATTGTGAGATTGTGACTCACTCCTTTTTGTCTCTGGCATATGCTAGGAGCTATTAGATTAAGGTTTATTAAATTGAACACAAGCTTGGTCTAAGTGCTTACCTTCTGCCTGTTCTGTCTTTCCTGCACAATCAAAATGGAAAATATGAATTTAGTATTCTCATGCGCAGAGCAAAATATGACTATCTACATTTCTAAATTAACCACAGGATTTGGAAGCAGGCCTGCCTGGGAAATTTTGTCTGTATTTTATTGGAAGATCATCAGATTGGTGGGCTTCAAAACAGAGTAGCATTTGTCACCTACTGATTTTCTGATTGTCTACCTCTAAGGGCTTCCTTCCCTTATCTGTAAAATGAGGGTGGAGCTTAGTTGCATTCTTAAGAAACATTGTAGCTCAAATTATTTTGTTCTATTTTCATTGCAAATCTATAAAAAGTCTCCAAGTCAGAATAAAGGAAAAGTAAACCTAATTTTGTAAAATAGATCTTCTCTGGATTATAGGCTGCAGATTACTCTGCAAAAATATAATTAGTGGGGTTTGGGTTGTGGCTCAGTGGTAGAGTGCTTGCCTAGCATGTGTGAGGCCATGAGTTCAATCCTCAGCACCACAAAAAAATTAAAGGAATAAAATAAAAGCTATAAAAATATGTATATAATTAGCAGCCTGATATACATCACTGCAGAACATATGGCTTTAAGCAGTTGAGTCTTTCTAAATTTTCTAGAAAATGAACCTCCTTTCTGACTGTCTCTGACCCATTACTTCTTTCCCTGTTTACATAGCTGATTCTTTAGCAGGCCCAATGCAACTAATTTGGAAGAATGATGACTTTCGCTCAAGCACTGTGATGTAGCGAGGACATCTGAGAACAGAGGTCATGAAACCTGAGGGTTCACCATTTAAGTTGATGTACCTTATGATCTTGGCCAAGAAACCCCTCTTGATACATTTTTTTCATCTATAAAGTGGAAGATAATAATAATAATATTTCTTTAAAAATTAAATAGTAGCATGTATTATAATGCCTATTAAAATTAATGGCATATAAGTGGTCACCTAGTCCCGTCCATCTTCCACTCCCCATGTGGCATGCTGGGAAATTCCTATTGCTTTTCCCCCTTTTCTTTGAAAGATTCCAATCTTATGGAAAGTACTTTCTAAAAAGGCATACTTCAGAGTCAAAAAAAGATGAATATATCTCATCATATGTTGAAGACATAAATCTCATCATATGTTGAAGACATAAACAGATTTTTCAACATAAAATCTTTGTTTAGTAGAGTCTTTTTTAGAAACATAGTTGGTTTTCAGGTGAAAACTTCTCAAGATTAGAGGAAAACTTTCCTTTTATTTATCTTCCATATCATGAACCCTTTAGAGACTGTGGGGTTTTTATTTCTATTTTAGTACCAAATAACAGGAAGCATCACATCAATGATTACTACCAGGCTTGATTACTGGTTTGTACTATAATGAAAACCTGTTTTCTTTTCTACAATTTGTAAAGGGCCTTTCTTTCTTTTATCTTACCCAGTGATCTTTCCAGTAAACCAGCATGTTACCTTGCAATTGTCCCACTTTGACATGTTAGAGAGAACTGTTTCTTGTTGAGGAATCTCTCAAGATCATGCAATAGATTTTTAGAATAAAAAAGGATAGAAATAAGTTAGGGATTAAGACAGTATATAGAGATAAGTATAGTAATTATATAAACTAGAGAAAGGGGTGAGTGGATGAGAACACGGGAGAATGAGATCAGCACAAAACAAACTTTCCTGGAAAATTGACCTTTGCTTGCATAACTATAAATTTGACTCAAAGCTCTGCAGCAGTTAGTTCAATTTTTTTTTCAATTTACTTTTTAGAGATTATAAAATAAAAACAGTTACTGCATAGGAGAACAAGTATTCAGAGATCTTCTAGCTCTGAACCCATGCTCCTCTATTTTACCATCTTTTTAGACATGGTTCAGTTTCCAGTAGCAGTCTTTAAATTTCCACCTGGTCACAGTCTGCTTCTAGGTCTGATGGTTATGACCCTTTGTCAGATTCTTGGGTTCCATAGCAGTGGCACAATAAGGCAGATTTCAAAAGGCATTATAAAGCATTATATTTTTTGTAGTTGAAAGGTCAGTATTGGAAACATCTTTAAAATGTAAGATGACAATGGAATATTACTCAGCATTAAAAGAGAATAAAATCATGGCATTTGCAGGTAAATGGATAAAGTGGGAGAATATAATGCTAAGTGAAGAAAGCCAATCTCAAAAAACCAAATGCCAAATGTTTTCTCTGATATAAGGATACTGATTCATAATGGGGATGGAGGGAGGAGCATGGGAGGAATAGACAACTCTAGATACTGCAAAGGGAAGGGAGAGGAAAGGAGGGGTATGGGGGTAAGAAAGGCAGTGGAATTAGGTAGACATCATTACCCTAAGTACATGTATGAAGACATGAATGATGTGACTCTATGTTGTGTACAACCAGAGACATGAAAAATTATGCTCTCTATGTGTAATATGAATTGAATTGCATTCTGCTGTCATACATAACAAATTAGAATAAATTTTAAAAAAAGAAAAAAAATAAGATGATTTCTAACAAATTAAGAGATTCAATTTTCTTTAAAGAGTAATTTTTGGACAAATAAATCAGTTAAGTTGAACATATCCCTAATGGTTCTTTGTCTTAGACATTTCTAAGTCAGTGGTTTCTAGCTCCCTGAGTTTTCAGCTGATCTTTTGAAATGTTTTACTAGACAAATAGTTTCTCAATGAATACTTTGCTTCTGTTACAGCATGGGAAAAGATAGGGGAGGTTGTAGCGATAACAGAGAAAAGGATTTATATTTTAATCCATGCAGATAAAAATGGCTAAACTAAGAATGTAGATGAGGCAGGCCAAACCAGACAATTACAAGATTAACAACTGGGTTGAACTCCAAATGCAGCCATCCCTTTTACCAAAAACCAAAACCAATTACACTAGGAGAGGTTTGGCGGGGGGGGGGGGCGTAGGGTGGTGGGGAAAAGGCAAGTGTGCTCTCTGATGATTTGCTCTCCAGATTCCTGCTCTGGCTGGTGATGTGTTCCTAGGGAGGAGTTGACTTCATTTATATGCTTACAGGCATGCTTGGGGGTGAGGTGGAGATATAGTACATATGGGCTTTTCCAGTTTGCCTCTGAATATTTAGTGTGTCGTGCTGATGTGAAGAAGAGTGAGGAAGAGAGCCCTGTGTTTGTACAGGTGTGGAAAGTGTGGGGGCATGCAGACCAAACTGTTAGTAACAGTTATCTCTGGGTGCAGGAATGGGTAGGGCTTGATGGGAGCAGGCACTACCTTATATACTTTTCAGGGACACCACTGCATAGAATACAGTGCAGATGGTCCTCCTGTGATTTGTTTAATAGGGCAAGTATGGGGTGTGCTTTTACTTTTTATTTTATGGATCTGGATATAGTGCCCAACTTTTTTATTTTTGGCAAAGATGCAAAGAACACCTGTTAATTTCACAAGTTTTAAAAATAGGCTTTGCCTGCTGTGATAGTCACAGCTAGCTCCATGACCAGGAAGAAGACTAGAGAATTACTTGGTCTTGGGCAGTATGAAGCCACTAGTCCTTGACTGCCTATCAGTCATGAAGAGATTGAAAGTACTTGTTATGTTTATGTCAGAATTGATTGAAGAGAATCAAGTGTTCTTATGCAAGGGGTAATATTGTTATTTACAAAATTTGGAGGTGCTCATTTATGCCCCTCCACTCTGTCTTCAGTCTGATCCACTTAGAGAAGCTCACAGGCAGTGCTTAACTTCTCCCATTTGGCACAGAAAGTTAAGTGATCCACTATGATAAAATATTAGCTGAAGGTCTATGACTTCTTGAGTGTTACAAGTGCAGAATATTTATCACATGAGCACCACTTTCCTGAATTGTCTGTTACTAAATATTTTATCTTATTGTCACCATCATGTAAAATCTTTGAGAAGAAAATGAATACTGTAGAATATTTCAACCCATTTATAAGTTGCAGTGGAATATCAGCTTTAAGTGTCATATATCAAAGTTCATTCAGTGAATTTTATATAATCCAGAAGAATGTAACAATAATTTAAGTGAATTTTGCTGGTGGAATACAGGGAAAGAAAAATCTTTGAAATTTAAATTATTCAGATAACTAAATTCTTAATCCTAAAATTTAACTCTTTTTATTCTGTCTGTAGTGTCAAATCAAGACTTTGTATTTGTCATCAAACTGAGAAGACTCTTAGTCTCATTTCAGATTATTTTAAGAAAGGTTTTCCAGTAGTTAATGACTCTTCTAACTGAATAGCTAGAGTGCTCAAAAGCAACGTTTAATGTGCCAATTGAAGATTTGATTTCTAGAATATTCTGTCTGTATTTCCATACCTTTGTACAGTCTTGATAACTATGAGGCAAACCATAATTAGATCAGAAATGTGACCTGCTCCTTGTTTTATTAGAAATTTAACCAAATTAATTTTTTTAATTAAAAGTTCTGCTAACATTTGAACTCTGAGAAAGTAGACATATTTATTATTTTGATTTTGTGTCCTTATAATCAAAGACAGATCGTACTAATCTTTACTCTGTAAACAACTACTTGAAAATTTTTATTGAGATTTTTAAAAAATTGAAGTAGGAAAAATGCCAGAATTTTAAAAAATTCTAGATTACTGAGGAAGTGTAAAATTGAAGATTCATTTATAGGTGTGATTGTGTGACCTTGAAAGGGGCTAAGAAAGGTATGCTCTTGACTTTCTTAAAACTAGAACACTCATTCTGGGAACTTCTACTTGATTTACCAGTTGTTCAACTGACTCCTCTGTAAGTTGATTGGAGTAGTTCAGAGAACAACTGCCTGGGCTGATGTTCCGGCTCCAGATCAGCAGTGAGCAGTGGGGTCAGGCAGTGGTGGGCAGGTGTAGCACCTCTGTGAGCCCAGGCTGATTCTGTAGTCAGCCCAGTGTGAACCCCTCTTGAGTTAGGTGTATATACACCTGTGCAGCACAAGTGTGGACATCAGCCATTATTGACCCTGTGTGGTCTGAAATCATCAGTGTGTTTCCTGTTCTGTGGTTTATTTTGTTTTTATTTTAAATGCTCTTAATGAGTTTTAACATCAAGTTGAGGTTGCTTATGAGCTAGTGGAGTTGGGCCAAAGTAAATAACTAGGGGAGACACAAAGGAAGAGCTAGGAGGGCTCATCCGGCATCCTGGAAAGCCTGGCTGGAGAAAATCCCAAGGAAATGGCAAAGTACAATGGCAAAGTCACTATTTTACTGCTGTGAACAAATATAGAGGAGGAATGGTTTATTTAGGGGATTACAGTTTCAGAGGTCTCAGTCCATAAGTGACTGGCTGCATTCCTCAGGGCACAAGGTGAGACAGGATATCATGGTGGAAGAGTGTGGCAAAGGGAAGAAGTTCACATTAATCAGGCAGCAGAGAGAGAGAGACTCCATTCGCCAGATACAAAATATATACCCCAACACCATGCCCAGTGTTGCACCTCCTCCAGCCATACCCTACCAGCCTTCAGTTACCACTCAATTAATCCCTATCAGGGGATTAATTCACTGATTGGGTTAAGGCTGTCACAGCCCAATCATTTCTTTTCTAAATCTTTTTGCATTGGCTCACACATGAGCTTTGGGGGATACCTCACAGCCAAGCTATAACAGACATAGAGAAAAGGTGACTTTAAGCTGACTTCAAACATAAACAGAAGTCCTACCTGAGAAAATGCCAATGGGTCTTTCTTTTGACTTGTCTCAAACATTTCAGATGGAGGGTTGCTAGTGAATAGTTTGTTTTGGTTTTATTTCTCCCCATTTAAAGAAATGGCTACCTAATTTATCTCTCAGAGGAGTAGAGTTTCCTTGAAGCCTGACTTTCATGCATTGTAAATAAATCATGTATCTCAGGTGGTCTAGGTGGAAAGAAAGATTGGCATTTAGGAGATGATTGCTCTGGCAGTGATGTAATCTTGGTCACTGAAACCGTTTCTTTTTCAGATCTGAAAATGGAGAGGGGGAAGAGGTTTCTAGGGTGGAAAAATGGTCCAAATTTTTGTGCTAGCCTGTCCCCGGGCTGCATTAATGCATGAGGTCAGAGGCTATGTCTTGGGAATCCTCCCCCAGTGCTGTAGCTGGAGCTTTCTCAGGTCCTGGGCATTTACCTGTCTGTAGTGGGTACACATCATACCCATTGCATGAGGGTGCTTCCCCACCAATCCCCATCTCCACCACCCTACTTTGCATAGCTTAGTGTCTTGCACATAATAGATGCTCAATACATTTTTATTGAATAAGGATTTTACAAATTCTTTGGAAGATATTCTTGCTCTTTCTTCGATGGTGGTGAGTTTCTGAGCACCCCCATTAACTGCTTAGCTTAGGAGTAGGTATCACAGGCGTGCTGATTCTACAGATCTCTTTTCTGTGGCTGATACCTTCGATTACATTTTTATTCATGGTTAACATTTCTCATTTTTGTTAATTTTGTTTTGGTAGGGGTCTTGCTCCCCAGAATAAACCAGAATTGCAGAAGGTGATGGAAAAGAGAAAACGAGACCAAGTAATAAAGCAGAAGGAAGAAGAAGCACAAAAGAAGAAATCTGACCTGGAAATAGAACTTTTAAAACGGCAGCAGAAGTTGGAGCAGGTAAGAGTGATTGGGGGAAAGCATTCTTTCTCATTTTTGAGAAATAAGGATGTTGGAGCAAGCAGAATCTCCCAGACATGTCAGATATAAACATTTTTGCCTTGAAAGAAAAGAAACAAAATGTCAGCAGATGGCGTATATTACACTCGAGGCAGAGACAGGAATTCTATTGAAGACCTAAAAGAAATGCTTAAAGCAAAGGCAAATCAGAGAAATATCACTGAATTCAGAGTACTGGAGTAATTTAATGCAGCTCAGCTTCACTTGGACTCTAGGGCAACTGCGTGTTCTTCTTGGGATTTTGTTTTCTTAGCTTTGACTTCATTCTTATCTTCTTTTGCTGTCAGTGGTGGTAACAACCATTTGGGTGCTGCCTCTGTGCAGAATCAGTCCTCCTTCCCTATCTCCCTCCCTTCTATTCCTTCTTTCTTTTTATTGGGGGACCAAGAGAGAATTTCTTCCATTGGAATGAGAGGAGTGCCTTGAAAAGCTTCTCAGTTTGTAAATAATTTTCCTGGTTTTGAATTCCATTTAGCTTGAACTTGAAAAGCAGAAATTGCAAGAAGAGCAAGAAAATGCCCCGGAGTTTGTGAAGGTGAAAGGCAATCTCAGGAGAACAGGCCAAGAGGTGGCCCAAGCCCAGGAGTCCTAGGCCAAGGCTGTCTGGAGACCTGGCGTGTCCTTCCATCACCGTAAGAGCTGTGTCTAGGTGCCTCCTCTGCATTTGTCTCAGGGCCAGAGCCCCTGGAGAGAATTCCAGCCAGCCAAGAATCTTGACTGTGATAAGGATTTGGTTTGATTTTACTACAGTCTAGTATGGATAAATTATCTATGAAAATCGCAGTTCCCATTCGCCAAATGAAGGACATTGACCAGCACATAAGTTGGAATAGTGGACCTGTGTTCAGAGATTTAAAGCAAAAAGAAAAAGGAAGAGGACACTGGAAAAAATTCTTGAGAGCTGCACTACTTGTTTTATCTTCCGATCCAAGTTCAGTGGAGCAGAACTTATTTTCTTTGAAAAGCTAAAGAAAATGTGTTTATTTCTTTTTTGGGTTATCTATAAAATAATTTAGATTACATAGAAGTGCATTTAATCAGTTACATCCAATATTTGTAAATTCTACTTTGAGAATTCAGAATTTTCTAGTTTAATTTATACTTTCACCCATGTTAGAATTAACAGTGGAGAATGTTAATGTTGAGCACAGCTATTACCATTGTTGGCACCAAAATTCAGAAATAGATTAAGAAGGTATAAAAGCATGTAAAGATTCATGTTGGTCTATTTTAATTCCTTTCAGTTCTATGCTTTGTGGAGGCATCCACTTCCCAGAAGGTATATCGTAAATTCATTTATTGCTTTGATAACCAGCAGGTTTTCAGTTCAGTTTTACTTTTAAATTTCTTGCAGAGATAGTTCTTTCAGAAAAAAAAAAATCCTTGTTCCTTTAGAAAATTGAAATAGTCTGTATAGCCCAGCTTTAGTGTCAAAAGTAAAGGGTACAAAAATCTTAATTTCTTCTGAGCACAGTGCAGGGAAAGTTCCCATCAGGAGCTGGATGGTGAGGTCTTCTTTAGGTATTTTAATGTGAAACAAGTATCAGTTGGTCTCAAGGAGGTAGAATCCAAGCTTTGAAAACTTTTTGATTAATGATTGTATATTTCTTTACTTTTGTTTTTTCTTATGAAGGAAAACTTTACCACTCTCTCAGCATGATGCTGTTGGTAAGGATGATGTTGATGACTACTGTATTGCATCTCCCAGGAGAAGCTGAGGTACAGGGAGAGGGGACTCAGTTTTCTTATGTTAACTAGCATGGTATTCAGAGACACCCAAATTGCAAATAATAGCAAATTCTCATGCAAAATTAATTTTATACTGCTTACATGGAAGAATTCTTGTGGATTTAGTATGTTCTTCATAGAGATGATTCAGCCTTTCTACACCAAAGGCTCTTATACTTTCTTTACAACTCATAGAAAGTTGGATCCAGAGCTTTGGAATCCTTAACTAGTAAGTAAACATTAGCTTTCTGTGGGGGATGCTTTAGTTTTAGTAGTCAACAGGCCCACATTCAATCCCAATGTGAACAAAATAAGATTAAATGGATGATAATACACTGCTGGTTAGAGAAACATGTTAGCTGGTTACAACTAAAATGGATTATTTGTCTCATCAGCAAATATTACTTAAATATGACATGCTAAGTTTACTCTAAAATAGTTTGCTGTTGAAGATTGGAATGGTGACAGTTTTCTTATCATTCTTCCCTTTGAGAGAAGAAAGTGTGGTAAGTGATCATCTTGAAAGAACATTCCGTATTGCACATTGATTAGGGTTCTTCCTCTGCATATGTGGACTCATGGTGCGATCTGTAAAGTGAAGATTCAGGACTGGCTCCTCTCTTTATATAACAGGATGTTTGATCTTGAGATCTGTTCCTTCAAGCAGTTTTGCCACTTGACAAAAATCTCAAGGGCTGGAAGGATCAATTCTGTTCCTAGAACTTCCTTAGAATTCATTCAACACTGGGAAAAAGTTAATTAAAAAGCATTTCCCTTCTAATTGCACTCAGATCTGCAGAATTGTTTATAGCTATACTACAAGGTTTGGCCTAATGAAGACTTGTAAATGGTGTAGAGTGATGAGTGCTGCTCAGTAGCAGAGTGTATAGAAAGGGAAGCTTTGATGTCATCTGGTCAGCTGGACCCACAAGCCTGCGTTTAAAAGGTGGTCAGTCTCTCCTGTACCTAGCACTATAAACTGAGGACTCATGAACTTCTGAGCAGTTCTGTGCTTGGAGCCACTATTTGACAAAAATGGCTCCATTTTTCCATTCCGTGGTTTTCTTAAAATAGTTCAGTGTTTTATAGTCTCTTAATAGTAAAGTAGTGTTGCTTTCTAAGCTATAACAGCTGACTTTATTCTTCTACTCTGAAAAATCTTGCCTTGTTTGAGTGTATATAATATATATAAAGGGAGCCTTAATGGATTTGTTTTCATAATTTAATATTTTTTGTATTTGCTCTTGTATAATTGTTTTTAATGGAAAGTATTACAGAATTGAGGGTGGAATTCTTAGAACCAAAGTTATTCTTAATAAAAATCACCACGTGCTTGGACCATGCAGCTGTGTTTGTCTGATCTGTTTAAGGTGAGTATCCAGAACTGGATGCGGCTATATTCAATTCAGAGATCAGAAGGTAGTTCCAGGGTCTCCCTTGGTGACCATCCTCTTTGACAGCCTTCCCTCCAAATGTCCTATCATCTTGTGTTTATACGGGCTGGGAATTTATATGTGAAACAAATTCATGCTAAGATATTAATGGCTCTCTATACCCTTTGCAGAGAGTATACACAGCAGGTGTCAGTCCTGCAGGGAAAAGAATTGAGCATTTTAGGTAGCTTGGCGGGACCAATGGAGAAGCATTTTGGGAAGGGCCAGTTTTTACTGCTTTGTGAGCTAGTACAATTGTGAGTGATTCTGAAAATTTTTTTTCTTACACAAATTAATGTTTTCATCAGAGAAGTTATTTTGGAAAACTATTCTCATGATTGCATTATCCTTTGGTTAAAATAGTTTGGAGGCTCAGGTCCCTTTATTTCATAATTATGTTTTTATGCTTTTATTTTTCAACCATAAATTAATTACTCAAGGTTTCAGTTACCCAACTTCTAGTGTCTTTGGACTCATTTTCTTGTTTGTTTTGTTTCTTTGTTTTATCCAAAGTCTACTTATCAGAGTAGAGCTGCTATCTCTAAAGTGTATCATGAGCTCTAAAACCCATGCAGAAGATGGATTCCAGAAATGCTGTGGACAGTAGCTGCAAGGTTTCCCATGGTGACAGTTTTGAAGCCATCAGGCCATTTTGCTGGACCAATGTATGTGTGTTTTATAGTAGTAATATATTTGAAAAAAGACAGGCCAATTAAAGTGTTCAGTAAGTTTTAACATACTACATGCTGTAGTATATCTAAAAGAAGCATTAAAACATTAGTCTTTACATTTATTTTAAGAAATGAACTTATTTAATTTCCAAGGCCTCAGAGTGAATGAAAGCTTTATGGGCTAGCCTTAAAAATCATAATTTCTATTTTCTTTTTTCCTCCTGAGCAAATGTTGTCTGATTATCAACTGGAGGTGTTTTGAGGATCTCTCCATTTGCCCCTTGATTTTCTAGAATGATGGTCATTCCCAGTGAAAATAGCAAAAAGGGCTCTTAGTTTTTTTGTTGAAGGTATGTTCATTGCTACTAGGGTTTGCTGAACCCAGGCTCCCAATGTATATATGCATTGATATTTATTTTTTATCTGTATTTATTGAGCATCATGAGCAATACCCTTAAGGCCAACCCAGTTCTTTTCTCTCTCCCTCTTTCCATATTTGTAGCTCTTTTCTCTAGCAGTGAAAACCTGGTTGCCAGCTTCCTCCTCATGGCTAATGATTTCCTCAATGCCCCTGTGTGTGACCTTCCTCAGCCACCTTGCTCACCCCGGTCCTGCCTAGTGTTTTTTCAACTGAATTAAGGAAAAAGAAAGGAAACAGCAATTTTTCTTGAGCTTTTAAACATGTGTTATAAACTTAATTAATCGGGTTGTTTCAAACAACCTCAACTACAACTACAGGTTTAGTATGGCTGATTGGAACCTTTTGAACTTCTTAAATAGTATATGACCCATGCCTGAATACAATTAGCACATTTTAAAAATAACGTATGTAAACCTGTTTCTAAAGCTAAGTCTATGTCTGTTATTTTTGCATATTAAAAAAATGACTTCTATACTACTATGGCCATATTTACTTTCATGTCTTCCTAGGGACACAGTTAAACACAACTTCCTGGGCTTGTAGACATCTTACCAAGCTAAAGTGAAAGGAATTCTTGCTTAGACTACCGAAGGAGCAAAATTTGGGTTGTTGACTGATTCTTGCTTAGACCTGGAGTTTGGCTGGACAGTCCAAGTTCTTTGGCCCATGAGTCAAGGTCTTGGACCAAGTCATTTATATAATTAGCTCTTACTTGCTTTGTCATGGGAATTTTACTACCTCATCATTTATTTTACTTTAAAGTTTCAAAACTTGGTGTCCTTCCCAGAAGTGGTGTATGTTTTCACTTAACATGGCCAGTATTACCTACTCATTGTCAGCCTTTATGATATATTGACCTTGTCCATTACCATTATTGAAAACTTACGTATGGCCTTATCGAGGTTCCACATAATTAGTAGGATCACTTTGAGATTTTGTCTATGAAGTGTCTGTGTGGTGAATTATTTTCTTCAGGATATTTGGCTTTTTATTACATTGGACATGCTGTTGGATTCTCTTCGTCATTGTATATGATCTACTGGATTCCTTTTCCACTTGGTTATTATGTGTTTCCACTCTTGGTAATCGGTCTTCTTCTTGTACTACATATTTCCGGTTTCTTTATCTTGACTATATTCTTTCCTGTATACATAACTAGAAACAAGCATATTCTTCTACTTTAAAGAAAAGGTATATTTTTTCATAGAATGAACAAAATACACACACCTGTGAATTTTCCCTTAAATAATTCCTTTAATCATCCTTGTTTTGTCTTACAACCTCATTTCCTCCAGTATCAGTACAAATCTCTGTGACTCTTTGTAGGCCCAACTTCTTACTGTAATTTCCCTCTCCTTTTTTAGATTTTCAGAATATTTCAATTTGGCCAGAGAAAGCCCTTCAAGCTTACTTCTTTGTTTTTGTTTATTTATAAAACATTACTTTTAACATTTCTTGCAGTATCTTTGCTTTGTTACAGTAGGATGTTTTGGACCATCCTCATTTTTTTTTCTTTTCACTCTGACATATGACATAGGATCTGTGCCCAGTAAGGAGTCCTGGTTCCTTGCAATGGGGAATAGAAATAGACATCAAAATCTTTCATGAGAGGTGAGAAATAGACATCAAAATCTTTCATGAGAGGTGCACAAAAGAATTGTAGTAGACAAGGGTTCCTGCAATTTTAGTAGTGACAGAATGAGACAACATGAAATTGCCCTCCTTTTTCCATTTTAAGCCATTGTTTTTCTGTCCTGTTTTTCTTAGGAGGTTTCATTGAACCAGAAGATTTTTCTTTACATTTACAAAGATTGGCCAAGATGTTCTCTTTGAAAATAAGAATTAGGAAAGGGGACCTGCTTGCCCAGATACCCAAATGCACTTTCCAAGCAGTAGTGACTTAACTGGCCCTATACTGGCCCAGAGTAGGCAAGTTGGTCAATGGAACAGAGTTTATAGTCCCCCCCAAAAGTTGATTTTCCCATTGAAATTACTATGATTTGATTTGATGTGGAATTTTATTTCAAATTAGGAAAGAATAAATTTAATGAAAAGTTTTTGGGTAATTGGAACCATATATTCTTCTACCTAACACCATATTGGAAGAAAAATTCCCAAATTTATTAAAGTGTTCAACACAATAGTAACACTATAGACATATTAACAGAAAATATAAAACTACTTTTATAATCTTGGGATGGGGGATGGGAAAATAAGCAAGACATCTAACTCAAAATTTATAATGAAGAAAACTATGAATTTAAATGTACAAAAATAGGAAGTTGGCCAGGTGTGATGGTGCACAACTGTGATCCCAGCTACTCAGTGGGCTAAGGCAAGAAGATCACAAGTTCAAGACCAGCCTCCACAACTTAGTGAGACTGTGCCTCAAAATAAAAAAAGGGCTGAGGTAACATCAGCCCTTTCATGTAACATCTGGAATGCAGCTCAGTGGTAAAGCACTCCTGGGTTCAATCTCCAGTACCTGAAAAAAAATACATAACAGACTAAGACATATTTCATATATGATAGCAAATGAATAATAACCGGATTACATACAGAATTGTCTATTAATGTCAATTTAATAAATGAACAGAATTTATACACAGGAAGGTTACAAATGAAATGCAATGGTTCATTGGCATATGAAGAGATAGATACTCAATGTCACCAGCATCAGGGATACACAAATTAAAATAACAATGAGTAATTTTGTGCAAATATTCACAAGGCAAAAAATAAACACAGTTGTGTAGGGTTTTTGTTTAGTGTGCTACTAAATATTGAACACAGGGGTGTTCTACCACTGAGCTACACCCCCAGTCTTTTTTTTTTTTTTTTTTAAGACAAGATCTTACTAAGTTGTGCAGGCTGGTCTCAAATTTGCAATCCTCCTGCCTCAGCCTCCCAAATAACTGGGATTACAGGTGTGAATCACTGCTCCCAGAAATACATAGTTTGATAATAGCTATTACTAGTGATATGGAGATATGGGTATTATTTTTTCATATACATATATACCTTCAGCAAGAGTACAAATTAATAAAGCCAATTTGAAAGTGCACATATCTTAATATCCACTAAAATGGATATAATAAAAAAGACAGACAAAAACAGGTATTGATGAGAATGTGAATAAGTTGAAGCCCTTGTTGCATTACTGGTGACAATGTAAAAGGGGCAGCCACTCTGGAAAAGTTTACCAGATTTTTAAAAAGTTAAACAGAGATTTACAGTATGACCCAGCAGTTCTAAGTATATACCCAAGAGAAATGAAGACATTCACACAAAGTTACACACAAATGGTCATAACAGGAGTATTCATAATAGCTGAGATGTGGAAACAACCCAAATGTCCATCAATTGATAAAGTGGTTAAGTAAAATGTATATCCATATAGTAGAATATTACTCAGTCACAAAAAGGAATGGAATGCTGATAGATTCTATAATATGGGTAAATCTCCAAACCTGCAAGTAAAGGAGGCAAACAAAAGACCACATGATGTATGGTTACATTTTCATGTAACATCTGGAATGTGGAGACAAAGCAGATTAGTGGTTGTCTAGTTGGCTATAATGGGAATGTAGAGTGACTGCTAATGGATGCAGGGTTTCTCTTTCAGAGTGATGGAAATGACTTAAAATTGTGATGGTTGTAAGACTCTTTAAACATATGAGGAACCTAGCTGGGCGTGGTGCCACACACCTGTTATCCCAGCGGCTTAGGAGGATGAGGCAGGAGAATTGCAAGTTCAAAGACAGCCTCAGCAACTTGGTGAGGTCCTAAGCAACTTAGCAAGACCCATCTCAAAATAAATAAATAAATAAAGTGCTGAGGATGTGGCTCAGTGGTTAAGTGCCACTGGGTTCAATCCATGATACAAAACTAAATAAATAAACAAACATAAAAATACTATTAATATGAAGGTATTAATATCTACTTAAATGGCTAATTTTATTGTGAGTTATACCTCAGTAAAACATTTTAAATATGTATATTTTTGACACAATTACATTTCTAGCAATTTGTTCTTCAGAATGATTTGTTTATATAGATTGTTGCTCAAAGATATATTTGTAGCATCTCTCATAATTTGTGTTATGAGACAACCCCCATCTAGTAGTAGTTTAGTAAATTAAGTATAATATATTTTCCCCTTTAACAATCTATAATGCATGCCTTTAAATATATTATTATTTATATACAGAAATGTGGATTTGAAGCTCTATTGTTATATAAAAAAGGCTATAGAACAATACATGTAGTATAATCCCATTTATGTGAAAAAATCTGAAAGTATATTTAGCCATACATCTATTAAAAATGCTTAGAAACTGACCTAGAAGCTTACCTATAAAGTTAATAGTAGTTAATTCTGGGGAAAGGAAGCTGTTTGGGCTCAGAAACAAAGGAGGCTTCCATGTTTAATATGATATTTTTATATTTTAAGGCTTTTGTGCAATAAGAATGAGCCACTAGTGTTCAAAAAGACATAGACACAAAGAAAAACCTAACTGTAAGTACGCTTAATATAAAAGTATCTCTTAAAATTTAAATGCTATTCATTTTATAGTATTTGTAGATAGAGCGTATACATAAGTGCACTATGGAGAGAGATTACAATAGAATGCTTTCAGTGTTCAGAAACCACAGACACCCATAATTGATGAAGTCAAAGGTGGAAAGGGACCTAGTGAAAGAATAAAGAGAAGCTTAGACTCCAGAATGGCAGTGAGGAAGGTTTTGACCCTTCATCACCCGCAGTGATGGTTAATCTTGATTGTCAATTTGACTGGATTGAGACACTTAGAAAGTGGGTGAAGTACACCTCTGGGTGCATCTGTGAGAGCGTTTCCAGACACGGATGGCTCGTGCATCAGTGGACTGCGGGGAGACCCGTGCTGAATGTGGGCAGCACTGTCCATTTGGCTGGGTACTTGGAAGGAAGAAAAAGCAGAAGGGGGAAGCAGATTCACCCAGGCACGTTAGGTTCTCCATTTCTTCACTGCTGCCATCGCCTGTGGACATCAAACTCTGGATCCTTCAACCTTTGAATGTGGACTCTCACCAGTGACTCTTCAGGGCTTTTAGGCCTTCAGCCTCAGACTGGGCTGTACCATTGGTCCCTCTTGTTCTGCAGCTCCAGCTTTTTGGACTGAACAGCTCCTGGTTTCCCGGGCTCTCCAGCTTGCAGACAGCCATTGTGGGACTATCCAGCCTCTGTTGCATGAGCCAAGACAATAAATTCCTCTTTATAATTACATATACATTCTATTGGTTCTGTTCCTCAGATCCCTGAGACTCCCCTCAGATGGATCAGAGAGTGAGCCAAGGTTTCTTGAGAGAGATCCAAGGGGCATAGGTTTTGCTTGAAGACAACTTTGCCCTTTAAGTTTTTCCACTGCTACTGGAATTTTAGGTAATGTGCTTACAGTCCTCTGGGTCTTCCTGCTGCTGTTTTTATTGGCTGGAGTCAAGGTGATTGGGAATGTGAGGAAGCTTGTACTTGGTATGCAGGGCTTTGGGGGAGCTCCTGGTTGGCCAATCAAGGTCTTGCTGGAAGATGTGTTTTCTAGATGATGGTGAAATTTCTGTTTGCCTTCTTCCTTGATTCCAGGTGGCTGGAGCCTTCGTTGTATTACTGAGTACATTTCTTCTGCCCCATCTGGCTGCATGCTTTAAGCTTGGAAAAGGAGCTATCCAAGAATTTGGATGCTGCTGACTCCTGGCCCTTTCTGAAGCCTAGAAGAAGCTGTAACTGGGCATGACTCAGAACAGAATTAGCAGCAATGAATCTAAGTGGCCACCTCCCATATTCTGACTCCAGTGTTGAATGAAGCTTGACATTTGTTCCCACTCATGTCTCCTAGGTCACTTGCTCATGGTTATTTCTTGTTCAAGAGGTTTCAGGAAGTCAGTGCACCTGCACTACCTAGGTGCCAACTAAAGAAAAGAAAAAAAAGCAGCAGGATTAAAACTACAGCCAGGCACAGTGGCACATGCCTGTAATCCCAGTGGCTTGGGAGGCTGAGGCAGGAGGATTGCAAGTTCAAAGCCAGCCTCAGCAACTTAGCCAGGCCTTAAACAACTCAGGGAGAGTCTGTCTAAAAATATGAAAAAGGACTGGGGGTGTGGCTCAGTGGTTAAGCATCCCTGGGTCCAATCCCCAGTACCAAAAAACAAAACTACAACCATGCAGGAGGGCACTGTCTTACTTAATGAACCATGAGGCAGAATCAGGGTTCAGAATCAGGTTCTGTTAGCCTGGAGAGCTAACAGACATCCTAGGATGTGAATGAGAAAAACATTCACTATGTAACCTCAAATGAGCCAAGAGGTTTCTCTGGCTAGGGCAAGTTGCCTTGAATTTGCTCAGATGGTGCTCTGCTATCTGGAAGGAGGGTCTGTGTACTTTCTCAATTTTAGTGTTTCTCAAAGATAAGCAACCCAGTCAATTAATTACAAGTACTTGCCACATACGTTAACAAGATATCTTGCTAGGAGCTGATTCTAGTCCTTGTGGTATCCATGATCTTGTTCAGAGATAAGACATTGCATAAGATGTAATAAATTATAATAAGCATTAAATAAAATGCCATATTAATACTTAGAAGATAGTACCTATAGGAGCAAATTAAGAAAAGAAAATGCACACAGTAAATCAAATGGTTTTATTGATGGATAGATGCTCTCATAAATGCTCTATGAGAGAAGGGTAGGAATTAATGGTTCAAACATTTTAAGTTAAATGTGAATCTTATTTCTCCTTGCTCTCACTCTCTGATTTCCCTGGTCTTCAAAAATTAAGACTAGACACTTTGAAAACCCAGGTTCTTATGAGTAGCAAGAGGAGGAGACTGGGTAGTGGAGAGCAAGGGAGATGGCAAATAAGCCTAGAGTCTCCCCCACGCAAGACAGCTTCAGGTTTTGCTAGGTAACATCTGTCGTTTATTTCCAAAGAACTTCCTGAGGTGCTTGATGCTTTGGGAATGTTTTTATTTGCTTCCTAGCAGTGAAATCTAAAGATCTGTATGGTTTGCTCTGGTGTAACAACCAAATGGCAGGCTGTCTTTGGACACCTGTCAAGGATACATGTCACAGGAAAGAATGAGGCTCTGGGGAAGCATGTATCTCATATCCAAGCCATTTGGCCATTTTTGTCACAACGCTTTGTGTTGGGACTACAATGCTGAGCAAAATCATATGCAGTTTCTGTCTTTTTGGAGCTTCAAGTCAAGAGAAGAGACAAACGTCTTTCAAAGAATCACACTCATGGCTGGGCACAGTGGTGCACGCCTGTAATCCCAGCAGCTCAGGAAGCGGAGGCAGGAGGATGGCAAGTTCAAAACCAGCCTCAGCAACTTAGCAAGATCCTGAGCAACTTAGCAAGACCCTTTCTCAAAAAATAAAAAGGGCTTGGGATGTGGCTAAGTGGCTGAGCACCCCTGGGTTCAATCCCCTGTACCAAAACAAACAAACAACAACAACAACAAAAAAAAAAAGAATTACATAAATGTATATGAAATGAGAAGATGAGGGTGGTACAAAATATGAAGGGCAGGGTGCTCTGAGAACAGGAGCCTCTATCTCCTTCTCTTCACGTGGCTGCTGCTGATGATCGGAGAAACAACCACCTCCTTGCACAAGCTCTGTGTGCCAGGCCCTGGGCTCAGTGTTTACTCAAGATTCAATTCAACTCTCACCACCCTCCTAAGGTACTACTAACATCTCTGGGGGAGAAGATCTTGGGTTCAATTATTGAATGATGGTGAGCTGCAGTTCCCTTTTCTCTACAGGAGAATCATGCCCTCATCCACCCATCCAGTCTTCATCAGTCTGTAAGCTGGGAAGCTAGGAATCACTGTTGACCCAGCTTCCCCCAATCAACCTGCTCTGTGTACTTTACCTCCTAAAGATCTACTGAATTTCTGTGCCCCTTGCCTGATCCCACTACCATCTTAGAGTGAGACTCCCCATGGCCTACTGTTTACTTTTGCCTTCATCAGATCTGTACTCTCCAAAGAAGCCAAAGTGATCTTTGGCAAAGGATCTAACTATGTCTCTTCCTTGTTTGAAGTCTTCCCATTGATCTGATGGTAAAATCCAAAATCCTAGGCCCTGCACTCTTGGGCTCCTGCTTCCATCTCCAACTCCTCTCATACCTCTGCCCCTTGCTTTCCTTGTTCCAGACCCACTGGCCTTCTTTGTACCCCAGAGCCTTTGCACCTACCTACTGCCTTTCCTGAAAAGCTCCTATTCTTCCTTCTATGCTTAACTCAAATTGGGCCCATAGATCCTAACTTCTTTAGGGAACCTAGAAAACCTGTGAAAAACAGGTCAAATTACTCTCATGACAATTTCATTTCTTCTTTCCAATGTTAGGTAAATGGATCCATTTCATAATTAATGTGTCACATATATGCTGTAAAGTTGAGTGTAATGACTTGTTTGTTGCATGATTCTCAGTTCAGGATTTGGCACATCATGGGCACTCAACAAGTATTTGTTGAATTAATGAGAGAACTTTTCAGAGCTCACATTGTGAACATCTGGCAGAACTAGGATGTGAACCCATTGTGGCTATTGCCAAAGTTCATGCTTAATCTCTGCATTCTACTATTGTCACCCGTGCCACCACCATGTTAATGTCTTAAGACATTAGAGCTGAAGTGTGCTTCAGAGTGAATGTGTTCAGATGGCGCCTCCTCCTTCTCTTTCACAGAACACTGTACAGCAGCTGTGTCTCCATCTAACTTGGTTGCTCTTCACCTGTCCTCACGTGTGCTTTTTCTGAACTGAGTTGGAAAAAGCACTAGTGATAAAAATCAAGAGGTTCAATAAAATTATTTTTAGAAAAAAAAAGATTAAAAAGAATGGAATATAGAGGCTGGCTGAGTTTTCATTTATTTGACATGGAAAGAACAGAAAGCAATTTGTGAAACTGTTTGAGCAAGTCATTCAGCCAGAACACGACATCCATCATCAAGTATGAGATAGGACTGAAAGGAAAATATAGAAGATGATTTACTGTGGTGTCAAGTTAGGGGAGGAAAGCACAAATGCCAGTTTCATTAGGTTGGGGAGGTTTGTCTTTGCTCACAGACATGTCCCAAGTCCTGGAACATAGCTAGTCATTTAGTAGATGCGCAGAAAAGACATGATAAATAAATGAATTAAAAAGTGATTTCAAAAGTCTATGAACCAGTGAGGATGTGCCAGGTTGTGCTACAGTAACAAACAAATCCAGAATCAAAGTAGGTTAACACAACAAATGTTTATGTCCTGCTCTGCTAAGTCCACCAAGGGCCCAGGAAACTTCCTGGACAGCTGCCCTCTGCATGCTCTCTGACACCACCATGATGCAACAGGTGTACAGATGCTGGGGAGTCAACCACTGGAAGTGATCCAGCCATGCCTACTTCTAAGGGGCAGGGAAGCAAAATACTCTCAATCCCTCTCTCAGCAAGGACTAAACCTGACATTAGTGAACACAGTAATACTGGCCACAACAGATGTACAGATATTGGAGTGTATTGGGCTATTTGCTTCTCCAAAACCTCATCTTTTCTCCAACATTTTAATGACCTCACTTGTGACTTTGAGATTTTTCTTAAACATGTGGATTTCTACATATTTCTGTGCAAAAGATTGTTTCTAAGTCAAAGTCCAGCAATTCATTGCTTGCATATCAAAAATTTTCTGTAAGAAAATTTTAGTGATATAAATTTTGGAAGGATATTCACAGAGATTTCTCTGAGTGAGCATTCACTGTCTCTCCATATCTGCAGTAGTGTGTCCTTGGACTCAGCCCACCATAGACTGAAAGTGTTTGAGGAAAAAATTGTATCTATACTGAACATATACAGACTTCTTCTTCATTCCCTAAATAACACAGCAGAACTCAACATTTGCATTATATTAGGTATTATGGTTAATCTAGACATGCTTTAAAGTATACAGGAGGATGTGTGTAGGTTAAGTGGAAATACTGCACCATTTTACCTAAGGAATTTGGGCTTCTACAGATTTTCCAGGAACCAATCCTCTAAGGATACCAAGGGACAACTCTATACCCTCCCTTTCTATCCCAGGTGTCAAGACATGGCAATTTCCTTTCTTGCCTCCCCTCCCCCAGACTCCCTTTTATTCTTTTTTTTTTTTTTTTTTTTTTTTTTTTTAACTGAAGCCTGAGAAACTCCTGGCTGACTGGTCTGGATGGGCAGCATCTCCAGGTAATGGGCGACGGCGGGGGTGGGGGTGGTGGTGGTGAGATTGACACTTGGTCTTCAAGTGGCAGCATCATCATCTTTCTCTTAGAGGATAATTTAGGGCAGTTTTTTGCCAAGTGGCTTCAATAAAAATGTAGGACATGATCAATAAATGTATTTCCCACCAAAAAGGCAGGAAGATGAACTTGAACTTATTAAAAGTAGTTTATTGTTGATCATCTACAGTTCACTCTGCCTTCCTTTAGATGGTGTGGCTTACAAAAATCAATTCTTACAAAAGCTATTTATTTTTCAAAGCAGACTGCAGGATCTTTAATATTGGGAAATCAGAGTCAAGAGGAAAGACAATTCTGTATTGAACCTGATGTTTTACCTTTACATACTCTCCAAAAGTTATTTTTACTTTGAAAAAATTTTTAAAATGTAGTTTTCTCCATCCTGGTTAGACTGCAGCTGGCTGAGTTCACTGTTTCATGAATTGCCTGTGATCAATGAATTGACCTAAAGTATTGAGTAGGTGAATTTGTAGTATTGTGTTCTCGCTGAGTTTTTTTTTTTTTTTTTCTTTTGTTTAGCTATATTGTTCCCTCAAAGAAAGTGAATCTCAAATCTGGGAATTGACTTCCTTTGAAAAGGATGGGGTGGGGGTGGAGGATGGGGGCATCTTTCTGCAGTGCAAAGATATCTAGTCTTGAATTGTTTCAGCAAAGCCAAAGCAATTCAGGGGAAGCACAACAGGTATTAAGGGCACACATACCCCTTAAAAGTAAATTGTGTAGACACTGGCAATACACATTTTTGCATTGTGAAATTACCCCAAAGATTGCCACCTACTGTGTGCTGGGAGGCCCCAGCCTGAGATCTCAGAACTCTTCTGAATTCTCTGTGGATGCCATGGGCTGGGCTGGTGCTGTGCTCACTGCCCCTCACTCATCTTGCCTTAGGACCATGAGGCCCCTGAGCACCCCAAAGAAGCCAGAACCCAGACAGCGATGGTGGGACTCAAAAGGCAATTCAGGCCAACAAACCCACCAACTAGAAGCAACTGGACAGAAAGCTCATGGGCAGGTCTGAACAGTACAAAACCAAGTGCACATGGTTTCCCTTTCTAGTCCACAATTTACTTCTTAGGCAACAGAGTTTAATTCACAGTAAAGCCTAAGAGTCTCTCAAATGCAGGCTGTTTATTTTCTCTCAGCTGTAAGTCCTAGGATGAGTCCCCTCTCCCCTCATTCTCAACATGACTCATTAATTTCCCTCCCTCTCTCCCTTACTCTTCCTGTCTCTCCTTCTTACACAGTGGGGGAAAGACGTGTGTCGTTAGGGCTGGTCCTCATGACATTGGCACTCACCAGGCAAGCTCTGTTTTCTCCACAGTGGCCTGTGTTCCCTACACGTGTTCACACAGGCTGCGCTGCTCTTCTGAGGTGCTGTATAGTTCTCCTCCTGTCTCACTTGCCACATGACAGCTGTGGCTTTGGATGTGCCTTGTCACATCTCCTTCCCTGGCACACAGCAGAGACAGACCTGGAGGTCCTGGTGAAGCCCAGCAAGGAGCAGTGAGGTCCAAGAGCAGGCACTCAGGGATCAAGAGGTGACCTAGGGTGGGCTCACACTTTATTTTGTGTGAACCAACATTTATTGAGCACCCACTGTGTGCTGGGCAGCAAGAGGATGAAAGCTGTGTAGGACAGAAGCCCCATCCTGGGGAGGCCCTGCAGGTGAACAAGTGTCCTTGGCAGGCTAGAAGATTCTTTGTATGTTGACCTTGACAAAAATGGGTATGAAAAAGTGTTGTGGAGTCCATGCAAGTGTGATTGGTATTTTTCTAAGAGATTATGAGGGAAGTTTAAGTCCAGTTGTCACAAGAAATAACCATAAAGCTGTCTGTCACAGCTCCATATGCACAAATATGGACACTGCTCTTGGCACGCACACACACACGCGCACACACACACACACACACGCACTGAATTCTTTTGCTCGAGAGCAAAACACAGTAAGGCAAAGGCAACACCCAACTCCAGGTTGTCTGTGGCTTCCTTCCTCCAGTCACTGCCTGGGAAGGTGTTTGGTGCTGCTGTCCTTCAATAATGAATGACTCTGTGTGTGTATGTGTGTGTGTGTGTGTGTGTGTGTGTGTGTGTGTAAGGGGAGGGGCTGCTTTCTATAACAAAGGTCCAGTGAAATTCACTTGGATTTGGGGCAGAAATTGAGTGGACGGTGAAGTGAGTTTAGGAGCTCAGGCTCTAGAATCAGAGAACTTGGATTTCGATCTTAGTGCCACCAGTGTCTGCCTTTGTGATCCTGAAAAAGTAAATACTTTGGCCTCAGTTTCTTCATCTGCAAAATGGGCATAATAGTTATATCTGCCCCACTGTGTTGTAAGAGTTAGAGGAGTTAATCCACGTAAAACACTTAATGAATACTGTTGGTTATTGTTGTTATTTTTTTATGCTCATCTGTACGTTGTTTCTGTGATGCTCAAGCCAGTCAAGGCTCCAGTCACTGGAACCCTGTGGGCAGAACAGCCACAGAGCTATGCTGTTCATGGGAGCAGCACACAGAGTGAGGGAGATGCTAGGCACAGACACCACCACTTGGTGTGATTTGAAGCCATAATGTCTACCTATCCCCAAGTTCCTCCTCTGAAAACCATAACACTAATTTTTCAAATTCCAACCACCGTTTCTCTATGTTAAAGTTCCATCATTCCACTGCCTGGCGAGAGAAAACACATGTCCCCACTACCACATGATAGAGACACCTTGATACGTTCCTGACCAGAGGGTACAGCCAGAACAAGCCCTTTTGGTGTGAGAAGGGAGGAGACCAGGCTGGGGAAGTGAATAGGGAGCCTCGAGGAGCCTGGAACAGGAGGGTGGACGCTGATGGGTAGTTTGGAAGTGAAGCATGTGGGTGCTGGACGTTGGTGTTTGGAACACAATATCTGGCACATACTAGGTCCTCAACAAACATTAGCTATTCAACAAGGTCCTGGAAAGAGGGACCCTGGGCACTAGCACGTGTGGCCTGTCACCAGTGTGCCTAGGACAGGGCGTCAGAGGGCCAGGAAGGAGGGCCTAGTCGATGTGCTAGTAGATGTACTTGGCCCATCCAAAGGCCCAGAGGAAGCCAGTGTCTCTGCCACACACCTTCTTACCTGGAAAGAACCAACCCCTGACTCAGAGGCTTCTAGAAATCAAGGCTTCCCCAGAGGGACTTCTTCAGTGACACAGGCAGCCAAAGCCAGCCTCTGAGAGGACAAGGGAGCACATTTCCCTTTCTTCTTTCCCTGCCTGCTCTCACAGGAGGAAAGTTGGTGACACAAGGATCCTGCAATTTGGGATTTGATCCTTCTACTAGGATGTTGAAGTCCTAACTGATTTAAGTGTTAAGTAATTTTGATGCTTAAGTAAAGTAATGCAATCCAGCCCTCACCCAGGGCTTGGCCTAGACAGAACCTCAGTGAAGGGATGCGATAGCTGCTCCTAGCAAAGTCCTTAAAATAATGCCCAATGCTGCCATCTAGTGTGCATCATGGACCTTTATAACTTTTAAAATTAGAATTGAATTTATTTATTAATTTATTGTTGTCAAAGTCATTATTATTTGCTGTATTAGTCTTAGACTCCCTACAGTGACCCCAGTCTTCTGTTCTTTTTAATTTAAGTCGTTAGTGGTAAATGCTGTTTGAACCTGTCAGTGTGGCATGAAAGGTTTCTGCACCCAGAGTAGAAAGTCCCCCTTTCCAGTCCCAGTGCTGCTCCTCACTGTGGGGCAGTGGGGAAGTCACTGAGACTCCTGGTGTTTAGTTTCCCTCATCTATACAATGGCCTACTCTCTTCTTCCTGTCCACAGCTGGGTACTGGTTGTGAGAACCACAGTGCCACCATCCATCCATTCGTCCATTCATTCAGCAAATGAGCAGGCCCTGAGTTCCAGCAAGTTAGGAAGTCAAGGCTCCTGACATCTAGGCATTCTGTAGGGGAAATCCTCCCCCCGCCCCCCGCCACACACACCAAAACATTGACTAATGGAAGGCTCCCTTCCTCTCTTTCTCCTTTCATCATATGACAGTTCTTTTCTGAATTACAGATCTAAGCACATCACCACCTTGCTCAGAAACCTTCCTTGTCCTTATAATAAGGTCCAACTTATCTAACATGGAAGCCGTGGTCCCAAACTGGCCAGCTTCCTCCAGCTGCTGAGGGTCTTCTTCAGAAGCAGCTGGTAAGTTTTGCCATGCGCCCACTATTACGCTAAGTGCCTTATCTGTTAATTTTCACAACCACCTTACAAGCTGTGTCCTGTTATTACCTTATGGGGAAACCGAGGCAGAGAGAAGTAAAGGAACATACCACTAAAGGTCACACGGCTAGTAAATGGTGGCCCTAGAACTCAGACTGAGGTCCACTATCCATGGCGCCCACTGCCATGCTGCTCCACGCCTGCACTCCACGGCTCTCCTTCTGATGGGATCTCACCTGTTGCCCATGGCCAGCTCAAACACCTTCCACACTGCTGCTCCCAGTATGCACACTGCTCGGGCTCTCCTGTTCCCCACCCTAGAAGACTCCCTCAGGTGTGCCATCCCTGTCAGGCCCCACAGAGGTTTCATATGTATGCTTCAGTGGACACACAGTGAGGGTCTTGTAAACATCCGCAGTAGTTGGAACTGAATAAAGGTCTGCTGAATGGCATAAATCAACAGCTTTGAAGAAAATGCTCTGAAACCGCAAGCATCAGAGAAACAGAAGCCAGCAGATGCTGTTAAAAGTTCTTTTAAAATGCAAATAGTAGATTTAGAATATAAACTACTCATTTGTGACCAAGCAATTTCCTCTTGTTGATTTTAGGCCACTGTCCACACAAACTCACTATATGTGGACATGTACATCTCTACCTTTTCACCAGGAGTCATTACACAGGGAAATGTTCCCATTACTTTTTGAGAAAGAGATTTAAAACTGCCTCTGTACAGTCTTTGTACAAAGGCAAGTTTGTCACATTGTAAAGAGTTTTGAAAAGCATCAATCAACTGACTTCAGCCTGGGACAATCTTTCCAGGTAATGAAACCTGGCTGTCAGGTCCTTGGTTTGGGTTGGGACTCTGGTCCTTGTCAGCTGTGTGTCTTTGACCTTCTCAGCAGAACATAGAGGCCACAAAATGCTTTCTGAAGTCCCTTCCAATCCCAAGGTCCTTAGGTTCAGATCTTGGCTCTGCAGCCTCATTTTTTTGGAGGTGTTTAATTGATTTTTAAAAATCAATATTCATGCCTATAAATTGGAATTGGTCTGAATTTTCAGAAAATTATGGCCATCACAGAGAAATATTAACATCAGTTGCTCAGGCAATTTAAAATCTAATAAATGCCGAGAACAAAGGAGGCTAGTGTTACCCAGTTAAATAGAATGGTTCCCTAGCATAGAGGTGGCCAGTGCTCTTTTTAAAAGATGAGTTAGGTAGGTGAGGTCTGAAACCTTCTTCTTGGGGTGGTAAACTGAGATTTATGCTGTCTACAACCTTAAAAACTGCATTTTTTGTTCTCTAAGGAAGGCTGCCTCCATCTCTCTGGTGCTCACTTGCTCTTATTTCTGGGTGGATCTATCTCATCAGCCCTATGACCTTCCAGAACAAGAGGTCCAGTCTCCAAAATTAGCAAGCTTAAGGCCTTCCTGTGGCTGCTCCTTTGGTTACTAATAAAAATTGCTTTATATGAAATTATTTGTAGTCAGGAAGGAAGTACAATATTATAAAAACCAAAATTTTTGTAAATAACATTACATACTTCAAATAAATGGAACAGTGGCCAAAATAACTTAAATGTCCAGAAATAGTTTCAATGGCAAATTCTACCATTGGTCAAGAGAAAATAATTCCAGTTTTACACAAATGATTCCTGAGAATAGCAAGAAAGGGAATGTTCTCCAAACTCAAGTTATAAGGCTTTCAACATCGTGATTCCAGAACCTTCTAAAGACAGTAGAATAAAGGAAAATTTGGGCCAATAGTTCTATAGTTATGGACATAAAAATTCTATACAATATACGGGCAGGCCAAATCCAGCAACATAGCCAAGGATAGTACATCAGAACCAAGTTTTTCTTCCAGGAATGCAAAGCTGGCTTGAGCATTAATTAATGTAAATTTTAAACATTAACTAATATAATTTTCTAAATTATCAGATTAAGGGAAAATGTGTTATTATTTTAATGAATACAGAAAATAATAAAATTGAATATCATTTATGATTTTAAAAATTCTTCTAAAGCTAGAATTCCTTAACATGATAAAGTAAACAAAACAAAAATCCTGCTACAGACATTATCAATGGTGAAAAAGTGAAAATGTTTCTTTTGCAACGAATAACAATATAAGGGCTATCACAATTTTATTCATCATTGAACTAACGGTCCTAGTACAGTAAGGCAAGAAAAATAAAAGAATTTTTAAATTATACATTATTAATTTAAATCATATTATTAACCAATACATATTGGTTAACTTACTTTTATTTTTACTGTTATATAATATTTGTACATCTTTATGGGGCACATTATGATAATTTGATATGTGTACATAATGTGGGATAAACAAATTAGAGTAATAAGCACTTCCATCTCTTCAAACATTATCATATTTACATGGTGGGAATTTTAAAAGGAGAAATAAGATTGCTATTATTTGCAGATACCATGATTGTATATATGAAAAATCCAAAAGAATCTGTAGAAAACTTACTAGATTGAATAAAATGTTTATCAAGATTACATGTGTAATATCAACATAAAAAACCTTTTTGTCTTTTTTATATACTGTTATGAAGATTTAGAAAATGAAATTGAGATGCCTTTTTGTTGTGAACCTAAAACTGCTCTAAAAACAAAGTTAATAAATTTTTTTAAAGATGCCATTTACAATAGCATAAAAATTGTTTAAAAGCATTAATAATGTTGAATAAATGGAAATGGAGTTGAACAATGTTTTCCAGAAGTGGTGAGGAGGAGGAAATGGGAGAAGTAGGTCAAGGTGTACAGATTTACAGGTAGGCAGAATCAAGAATAGTCACCTAATGTACAGAGTGAAGACTGGAATTAATAACACTGTGTTATGTACCAAATATTTGCTAAGAGAGTAGAATTTAGGTGTTTTTATTATAATCACAGTGTAACTTAGGAGAGGGGATAGGCATGTAAATTTGTTTGTAGTAATCATTTCTCTATGCATATATATATCAAAACCTCATTTTGTACACCTTAACTATATGCAATTCAAATAAATAAAACATATTGAATGGGTAAACCAATGTTAAATGAAGTTGCCTTATAAAGACATAAAGAAAAGGTTGTATAAATTCTAAGATTCTGCATTCTTTTATTGCTTCTCCCTGCATTTCAAAATATTTTTATTAAGTTCATGTGGAAAATTTTTCAGGCAATAAAGCATAATGAAAAGTTAAAAGAGAACATAATACAAACATTCTAAAAGTTCTATTATTTTCTATCTTTATTGAAAAATAGGGAAAAAATCCTAAATAAATGGAGAAATATACTATGCTCATGAGTTAGAAAATATTCTCCAAATTGACTTGCTTATTCAAAGGAATCCCAATAGGGGGTGTGTGTGTGTGTGTGTGTGTGTGTGTGTGTGTGTAACTTGATAAGCAGAGTCTAAATTTATATGTGAGGATAAAGGGCCAAGTACAGTCAAGGAGATGCCTAGGAAGGCTAGCCCCACCAGATATTGAGATGTGGTATAAAATTATAGCTTGTATGTATAATATATCAAAATGTACTCTACTGTCATATATGTATATATTATATATATTATTTTTCCTGAGAGATTTTTTCATATATATTTTTTCTTTATATATATATGAAAAAAGTTCATAATTTTTTTAAAAAGATGTCATTTAGAATAGCATACAAATTACTTAAAAGCATTAATAATGTTGAATAAACGGAAACAAGTTGAGCAATTGCAAATAAGAACAATCTTGTTTCTCTCTTTAAAATTCCCACCATGTAAAAATGATAATGTTTGAAGAGATGAAAGTGCTTATTACCCTAATTTGTTTATCCCACATTGTATACATGTATCAAATTATCATAATGTGCCTTGTAAAGATGTACAACTATTATATCACAATAAAATAAATTAACCAATACATATTGGTTAATAATATATGATTTAAATTAATAATATATGAACTTCCTTTACATATATGTAAAAGGAAAAAAATCTCTCAAGAAAAATATTATAATAAAGATTGTGTCACATGGACCCAGAAATTTAAAAATTCAAACAATGGTACAGAACAGGGCCCAAATACACAGATATTGCCATCAAATATATAACATAGGCAATATTGCCAATTAATGGGGTAAGAACTGACATTTTAATAAATGAGGCTAAAATAATCCTTATGCAGATAGGAAACATAAAATAAGATCCTACCTTGTATCATACACAGAAATCAATTCCAGGTGGATTAAAGAACCTAAACATGAAAGCAAAAGTATAAAGCATCTAGAAAAGCATATTTCCATGACTTTGGAATAGGGAAGCTTGCTAAAGACATTTCCTGTGACCCTTACAAAGGGGAGAGAGCGGTTCCTACTGGGCTCAGGATGCAGTCACTGCTCTGGGTTTAGGAAGGAGGGTGCATCAGGGAGAGGGACACAAGAGGCTTCTGAGTCACTCCAATGCTCTGTTTCTCAACCTGGGTCATGGTTGCCTAAGTGTTTGCTTTATTTACGCATTTACGATGTTGTATGCATTCTTCAGTGGTCTGAATTATCTCATATTACAATTTTTTTTTCCAATGGAGAATTTCCAGTGAAACCCTATGATTGTGTTCTGAGTAGCAAGAAAAACCTTGGTCATCTAGGAAGCAGACAGTGACGTACCACAAGGAGAAGGAAGCCAGGCTGGGACAAAGAAGCCAATCATAGTGTTCTTGGAGGAAGGATGTCTGCTGTCACTGAGGACAGCACTGTCTCCTATGGCTCTGCTGGAGGATCCTGCCTGTAGGCCTGTGCCCTCAAGAGGGCCCAAGAACTGCACCAAGGGACAAGGGTGAGACAACTAATGTGCATTAATATCACAGCAAATGGATTTAGATTAGATTTTCCATACCTGTTCATTCTTAAAATAATTAGCATTGGCTGTAGTTAATCAGCAGGATGGAGATTGCCTTTTACCATGTTTAGCATGATAAATCTAAGCCCCAATCATCTTTTTTCATTGGTCCCCTAGCATGAGGCCAAAAGAGTATAACCAACTCCTTATGGAAAACTTCATTTGGAATTGCCTCAAGAAATAAGAGTCTTATAAAACTACACAAGTGGAGACCAGGAGAGGAGAGCCCAGGTCTGAGCAGTCACAACGTCTTTTGGCTCTAAGTGCACTTGCATGCTCTGCTCTCTCTCTCTCTCTCTCTCTCTCTCTCTCTCTCTCTGGCACTGGGGATTGAAACCAGGGGTGCTTTAGCACTGAGCCACATCCCCACCCATTTTTTTTTTTTTTTTATTTTGAGACTGGGTCTCACTAAATTGCATAAGACCTCTTTAAATTGCTGAGGCTGACCTTGAACTTGCGTTACTCCTGCCTCAGCCTCCTGAACAGCTGGGGTTACAGGCATTTGCCACCATGCCCAGCCCTAAACTCTCTTCTTATGTCTGATTTACATGTTTAAAAGATTATTCTGCCTTTGAGTGCAATGAGGCACTGGAAGGTATAGTCTGACAGTTGAAATCTTCTTTGCTCTTTGAGGAAGGTCTTTGGGATGCACCTGCTAGAAATGTGGAAGCCAACCTTCACTGACCATTGCATAAGAGGAAAACCCATATAGGGAGATCCTAATTCAATCAACTCTCCCCATAAGTGATTGTACCATTCTTTTAATAGAAAGAATGGGTTTCTTTGAAAAGAGTATCAGGTGAGACAGATAATAAATGTTAGATAAAAATTAAATTCATTCCCAAAACAGATTCTATCATTTAAGTTCCCCCAGACACTGCTCATGCCTCCTGCATTTTACAGCGCTAGGACCTGGCACAGTGCCTGGCAGCAGCTCCTAGCAGGGGCTCACTTCATCATGTTAAATGAGATGAATGTTAGGCTGGGTGTCTGGGTTTTGATTACTGGTATGCCCCAAGCACACTTTCAGGATTTCTGAAAGACACTTTCCTTTAGCTTGCTGTTCTGTGAATTTTGAATGGAAAAGTTAACCGTTGTACAAAGCACTGACATGATGAATGAACTTTGGTCGGGTGTGTAATATTAAGATCCTGTTGATAGCGGAAATGTGAAGATCCTGTTGATAGCGGAAATGAAAAGTTGAGTTGTACTAATTAATGTAAAAGAGCACATCACATATTTTCCCCCACAGGGTTTTATTTAAAGGAAATGGATGAGTTTGGATGGACCATCAAGGTAACTAAAATATAGATCCTGTAACATTAGGCTCCAAAAGCCTGCACTAGATCTTCAGGGGTAAGAGAGACATCTGCATGATGGTTGTTAAGAGCAAATTCCTATGGCAGGAGCATGAAGGAAAACCAGCATCTTTCCAGAGAGACAGTCAGCATTTCTCAACTACTAACATCCATTAAGTTAAACCCAGAAATAGGAATTTAAGACAACATGCAGTCAATGAGAAACAGTTTATAAGGTGGATGATTCTGGAGCTGTTCTGCCCACATTCCAGGCCTACTGGGTGGAGCCATCAGGCACAGATACCTGCTCAGACACACACGAGGTTAAGGGCCAGGATCTTTTTCCTGCTGAGGTTGTAGCTCTTCCTGGGTTGCCTGGGAACTTCCTTGGCCTCTGAAATTTCCAGGTGCCCAGGAATTGACATCTTTGCTGCCCCACAACACCCATCAGAGCAAGATCCAAGTACATTAGCAAGTGAAGTTCTTCTGTATAAGAAGTGAGCTTGCTTGCTTGCTTTTTCCTTTCTTTTGCTCTTGTTTCGATTTATAAAGTATGTTCAATTGAATCTTCTGGGACATTCATGTTTGAATCTACAAGCATTTGATAAAAAGCCCCTAGCAGCCTAGAAAATCATCAATCATCTTTCAGATGACATGTGCCAATCAGCTCTTCCCCTTTTCCTAGAAAACAGACTTCCAGCCAGATGAAGTGTCAGAGAGCAAACTAGAGGGAGCATGACCATGGGATTACTTTCCTAGCTTGAATGAAATGCTGTGGAGAGTGGAGGCAGTGGGATATAATGGCTTTTCCAAGCAGCACATCTGGAGTCAGTCCCATGTCACTCATGCCATCATTTAACACACACTTGAGTGCATATTATGGGCCAGGTTCTTTTATAGGCGTTGGTGATCTACCAGTAGACAAACTTCAGTGTCTTCTTCAAGTTTGCAAATAGTAGAGAGATGTAGATAATGGACCGAATGAATGAATTACCATGTTTTGTTGATTCTGGGAAGTGCAGTGTTGCACTTCTGCAATTGGGATGCTTTGTCCAATCAGGGGCATCTTACAATTCCTGCTGTCTTTATGTAGTTGTCATTGCCTTTACTCAGCAGATGTGATAAAAGTTGTTCACTTCAATGCAATTATGTTTATTGTTGGTTATATATTATAGAATTTAATTTGCTATTTTAAATGTCTTAAAAAAGATTCCATAATGATCCAGGATTGAAAAAATAAGTTATTGTGGACACAGCAAGGCATGGAAATGAAGCAGATATTCATTATTGGGAGAATGACCACAATTTTGTATTTGTAAATAACCAGCAATGTTTAGGCACCATAATAAAGGAAGACACCCCCAAGTGGATGAATCTGTGTCATGTCTTACGACTGAGCTATGTTTGCACAAGTATTGCTTATCACATACCAAGGATTTTCACAGAAAGCAGGAGAAGCTTCTGGAAATCTCCCCAGTTAGTAAAAGAAACTTTTAAGGTGTGACCTAACATTAAGGCCATGACTCAAATTGGCAGCATTTCTCTTTGAGTGACATGCAATGCAACAGTGTGCCCTAAAACAAACATCTGGCATGGGATATGACATATTAAATGTTGGAAGAATTGTGGAAGAAAACAAATGGGGTGCTGTAGGGAGCAGGGTGTAATTTTCAATGGTGTGGGTTGGAGAGGCTCACCCAGCAGGTGACATGTGAGCAAATACCTGGAAGAAGTCAAATTTCCTTCAGGGGCATTGTTCCAGGAAGAGTGATTTTTTAAAAAATTACTCCAACCAAACAAAACAATTCAGAGCTTTCATGTAGATATAAATTCCATGAAGACAGAGGCTGACAAAGCTTGTTATTATCGATCTCCACATGGGGCACATCCTAGCACTCAGTCAATATTTGTGTAATAAATGAATGAACTTAAAAAGGGAAAAAAATGCTGTGTTTTGTAGTAAGCAATGAAGCTACCAACACTTAACGTTAAGTGTAAATAACAGTTGTTAATGAAGTTTGTGATGTTTAATACATGTTTGAAGGATTTTTTAAAAAATGAGCATCATATATCATTAAGGAATTACAAATTAAAACAACAATGAGATACCACTAGGCACCTATTAGAATCACCCAAATCAAAACGTTGACAACATAAAATGTTGGTAAGGATGAGAAGCAATGGGAACTCTGGTTCGCTGCTGGAGGGAATATGAAACAGTACAGTCACTTTGGAACATAGCTTGGTAGTTTCTCACAAAACTGAGCAAACTCTTACCGAGTGAATTCAGCATTCATGCTTATTGTTGTTTGGATCTAAAGTGTCTCCAAAGACCATGTGCTAAAGGCTTAGTCCCCAGCTGGTGGCGCTATTGACAGGCAGTGGAAGCTTTAGGAGGTGGGGCCTACATGAAGGGTTTATTGGGACTCTAGTCCCTTCACCAATCCTTTTTGCCTCTCTCTCAGCTTCCTGAGAGGTAAGCAGCTTTGCTTCACCATGTGCTCCACACCATGTGGTTTAGCCTCACCACAGGCCCAGAGACACCAGAGCCAAGTGATCATGGATTGAGACCATGAAACAAAATAAATATTCCCTCTTTTAAGTCATTTTTCTCAGCTATTTTGTAATAGCATCAGAAAGCCAATTAACAACACAGTACTCTTTGGCATTTACTCAAATGAATTAAAAACTTAAGTTCAACAAAAACCTGCACATGGATGTTTATAGAAGCTTTATTCGTAATTGCTACAACTTGAAAGCAACTTCAGATGTCACTCAGTAGGTGAGTGAAAGACATACTATATAAATAAACTGTGGCACATCCAGACAATAAAAAGAAATGAGCAGGAGAGTGAAGGGAGGGGCCAGAGTATGGGAGTAGGAAGGATAGAAGAACGAATCAGATATGATTATCCTATGTACATATATACGTATACTGGTGTGATTCTACAACATGTAAAACCAGAAGAATGAGAAGTTATACTCCATTTATATATGATGTGTCAAATGCATTCTACTGTCATGTATAACTAATTAGAACAAATTAAAAAAAAAAGAAATGAGATATTAGGTCATAAAAAGACATGGAAGAATAGAGTTACTTTGGATTAGGTAGAGGGGAGTGAAGGGAGGGGAGGGATATGGGGATAGGAAGGATAGTAGAATGAATTGTACATTATCATCCTATGTATGTATACGACTACACGACCCTTGTGATTCTACATCATGTACTTCCAGAAGAATGAGATATCATACTCCATTTATCTATGACGTGTCAAAGTGCATTCTATTGTCATGTATAACTAATTAGAAAAACAAAAAAGACACGGAGGAACTTTAAATACATGCTGCTAAGTAAAAGAAGCCAATCTAAAAAGGCTACATGCTGTATGATTCCAACCATATGACATTTTGCAAAAGACAAAGTTATGGAGACAGCAAAATATCAGTGTTAGGATTTAGAGAGGAGGAGGGATGAATATGTGGAATATAGAGGATTTTAGAGTGGTGGAGCTCTTCTATAAGGTACTGTAATGGTACATGCCATTATGTTTGTCAAGACACACAGAATGTACTACACTAAGAGTGAACCCTAGGGTAAACTGTAAACTTTGAGTGATAATAACATGTTAATGTAGTTTTATGGATTATAATAAATGTATTGCTTTGGTGGGGGATGTTGGCAGGGAAGGCTGTGCATGTGGGGACCTAGGGGTGTAGAGGAAATCTAGGTACTTTCTGCTTCGTTTGCTATGAACCTACACTACTCCAAAATGTAAAGCCTATTAAGAAAATAAAAACTGGAAACTGGAAAAAAATCCCCACTATAATAATTATAATCTTGAAACTAAATTCACCATTAATTCAACAAAGCTTTCAAAGCAAAGGGACCATTAACAGGAGGGGCTATAAAAAGTCGTGAGCATCTCATCCTGCTTGACTTGGGGAAGAGGCAGGTTAGAAGTACTATTCAATTATTGATGTTGAAAAAAAATATAGTGTTTAATTAAACTTAGTTAAAATTTTAAGTAAAATTCTGGTAGAATAGGAATAGGATGTGTAATTCCAAAAAGAGTATAACAAAGAACAAAGAAAATTTAATGAACCCAGTATATGTTTGGAAAGAAAGGGGAATACACTGAGAAATCTACATATAAAATATAAAGATACTGGAAACATGGAAGTACCAGGGCAAATGTGGATTTCCCTATGAAGGGACAGGCTGCCTCTGGGTAAGGTGAGGAAGCAGGAGAGGGCTGCAGGGAGCTCCCCTTGGGGCTCTGTGGCCTAGGGACAGGCTGGCAGGCAGGTCTCCTTGAATGAGGAGGGAGCTTACACAGGGTCTTTTGGTGGACTGAGCCCTCCTCACCAGCACAGCCCTGTGGGCAGCCAGCCCATCTCTGGCTGCTCAGGAAGTGACAGGATTTGCTTCATTCACATCCCACCCACTTTTCAGCTTTTGTGACCTTCCAGATGTGGCTAAAGATAGGATGCGACTAGTACCAGTTACTGTTCTCCTTTCTATTCAATGTGGCACATGCAGGGCACCTGGAGTACCTACACCCTCTAGGCTCTCTGGCCCACATCCATATGAGGAACTGTGAAAGTAAATGTCCCCTTTGCCTGGCCAGCACGTGCCCTGCATGGAGCTGAGAGGTGGACCAGGCACCAGTGCATTTATAGAAGTTTTCTGAGTGTCCCTTGCTAATTGTACCTTTGGCTCATTCTTGCTTCCAGGCAACTCTGAGCTGGGGGTTTACAGGACTCCACTGGGGAAATTGTTCTACTTCTCAAGGAGGCGCCCTTGCTCATGATGAATCACCAGCTAATCAGCCCTAATCAGATTTTCCATCACTAATCCCATTTATCTCATACCAACCAGAAATTTCTCAAAGTTTCAGACTTTTGCTATTTCCTAGCACCATTTTCTTTGCTTACTTTTATGTCCTTCAGTAATTTTGGTGGAAGATTGAGAGGAAGGGCATGTATGTGGCAATCTGAAGGTTATTCTAGAAGAAAAATTCCAAAATAGTAGCCTTATTATAATAAGTTCATTCTGATCACTTTGAGGATGGAAACACTCCTTTTATCATATCAAGTCTGTTACAATGCATTTCCTGAGAAATGAAGCCCATCCCTTAAAGCACACCAAACTTCCTTTCCTAGGACCTTTACACGACTCTGGTCACACTCTGGTAGAATGTGATCTAATATGCTGAATAACAGTAACAGAAGACAATTCTAAGGCCACACTGGAACTAAAACTTGACTTGTGGTATTTCCAACACCTTCTCTGATGATGATATCCATTATAATCACATATGATAATATCTCCTCAAGTGTCCCCCAGAACACACAAACTCCTCTCTCATTTTCCCTCATGTGTTCATCTCTACCCCACCACTGCAGCCCACATCCTATGTATGGCAGGGCTGGAAGAACACAATGATCATGTGGCTCATACCTGCTCTTCCCTCAGGTCTCTGCTTGGATGTTTCTTCTTCAGAAGGTCCATTCCTGAGCACCATCTGCCCACTCGTTTCTCTCTCCCTTCTTCCTGGTTTTATCTATATTTCTCAGTACTTACCACTCCCTAACATTGCATTATCTATTTTGTTAGTTTTTGTGTTTGTTAGTCTTTCCCCTCAAAAGGGATAAACTCCAAAAGGTCAGGGCCTTGGATCACTAATTTCTCTCACCTGAGCCTCTAGAGCAGCGTCTGGCACGCAGCGGCACTCTGGGTGTGCAGAGCTGCTTCACTTACCACGTCTCTTCTGTGAGAGCAGAGACCAGGACTAGTCAAGTCGGGTTAGCTGAGCCACATTCCGCATCACTTCTTGCAGTGCCAGATTCACAAAGCAACTTCCTTATAAATCTTAGGAGTTTTTCATTACTGAATTCATTGCATAGTGATAAATTGACATTCTGGTTAACAAATCAGCCCTCTATGATATTGAATTACAAAACCTGGAGATGTCCCCATGCTAGAAGTCTAAGCCTGCCATCAGTCTTCCCAGTATCTGGGGTGTCCCTCTGCGTATAACCCTTTGTTTGTGAGCACAGAGCTCCGATCTACCAGCTGGACAATCATTCAGAGGTAATAAGGCAATACAGCAGTTCCCAATGGCTGTGTTTGGTGGGCTCTGTGCTCAGCTGACATGTTTTATTAATCACAGCAATCCTTCTCTGCCGTTCTGTTATTTTCCAGTGTGATTAATGGTAAACGTATGGATGAAGGGAGCTTTACAATAGTAAATGATCACTTAAGTTATGCTTTGACTACCTCCAGCTGCCTATCCAAGCAGAAACAAACTGCTCAAGGTGGAAAGTAATTGCTGCATGTAGAATTTAAGTACCAAGAACTGCCAAAGGGGGAATGAAGGCTTCGAGGAGGCGTGAGGACCTGCAAGCTGCAGACCTTCCAAAACAGAGTCTGATCAGCCTTTTTGGTGAGCAGCGTGTAGGTGCTGCTGCAACTGAAAGTCGTCCAGGGAAGGTGTGTGGGCCACAGAAAATAAAAGGTGAGGGGAAAAAGGAGCAAACAGAAAAGGCAGAGAAGAGAAAGAGAAGCAAAGGAAGTTGAATTCGTTGGGGAATGGAATATTCCAATCATAGAATTTTGCTCACTCACTGCCATCCAAGGCCTTCTACCTGGAACACTTAGTAATGAAGGTGAGAGTCTGTTTTCACTCTGCCATTGATGTCTGGAGACAATTGTATAAAGACCAACAGAGGATAGCCACTAAGTGCTTTGATGCTGGTCAAATTGCCCAGATGAACAGGAATTCACTGTGTAGATATCAGCCTTTGTGAGGCTTCCGAGTATACAGGGAAGGTGGTACCAACAGGCAGATGGAATAAAACCCTGGTTGCTGCTCTCACATCTCTTGTTTTTCAAGAGAAATTTAGACTTCTGACTTTGTTGAGAAGCCAGAGTCTGCCCTGGCTTCCAGAATGACTACTGGGGTATTTTACAGACCTCATAATGCCAGCTGCCACATTGGCACAGAACATGGATATAGATTTACACTAGTTCAAAGCCAATGTTTTGATAAAAGCTATATTAAAAGAAAAATCCCTTCTTTCTTTGGAGCATTTCATAATTCCCTCTTGGTTTAGTGTTCCCTGTTGGCACCCAAACTAGATGCAATGATAACTGATGGGATATTATCATATATGATTATGATGGATGTCGTCATCAGAGAAGGTGGTGGGAATACCACAATTCAAGTTTTAGCTCCAGTTTGGCCTTAGAATTGTCTGCTGTCATTGTATTATTCAGCATATTAGAGCACACTCTACCATCAGCAGCGAAATCTTTCCAAGCTTCATTTACTGTGTTGGCATCAAAGATACCACTTGCATCCTCCCCTGGCCCCTTGGAAGCAGTAATAGCTCAGACAAAAAACAATGATATCAGTTTTTAAAAAGAGGCCAGATCATCAACAAGAGGACCTGACTAGAGGCAAGAAAAGAAGAGACTGTATAGAGAAAAAGATGTGGGCTTAGGGATCCAAAAATCCAAGATCCCTACTGGGTAGCTATATGAACTTGGGCTAATTACCTACCTTCTCAATTTTTTTTTTTTAATCTACTAAGTGAAAAGCCTTTCTCATAGGTATACTCATGAAATCTCTTAGAATCTGACCTTGCATATTGTATATACACAATAACTAATTGCAATTTGGTGCTTACTACTATTGTCATTAGTTCTAGTGATTAATGGGAAGAAATTGTATCTCAAACAAAATTGACTCCATATCTACTCTGGTTGGTAGGATTCCCCCAAAATATAGTTTACTCCCTCGAGAGCCTGTGACTATAATCAGTGCAGTGGACTGCCCTGCCCCCTCAGTGCATCTTTCATGCCTTCACTTGTTAGCATTTAAAAACCAATCATCTCACCATGTTACTTCCTGTTCCCTGGTCCTAACAAAAGGCCTCTAAATCTGTGTTACTGAGCTTTTCATTGATGTGACCAAAACAACTGCCATGAATAACTTAAAGAAGGAAAGCATTCTCTTGGTTCACAGTTTCAGAGGTTTCAATCCATGGTCAGCTGGCTCCATTGCTTTGGCTAGAGGTGAGACAGAACATCATGGTAGAAGGGTGTGGTAGAGGACAGCTGCTTAGCTCATGGCAGCCAGAGAGGGAGAGGGAGAGGGAGAGGGAGAGGGAGAGGGAGAACGCGAGAGGGACAGAGATTTTGAGATTGAAAGGGGGAAGGGCCCAGAACAAGGTGAAGTCACACACCCAGTGACTTACTTCCTCCGATCATGCCCCACTGCCTATAGTTCCTACCCACCTCCAGGGTCCATTCGCTATCAATGGATTGATCAGAGCCTTCATGATCAATCATTTCCCCAAAGCCCCACTTTTGAACCTTACTGCACTGGGGATCATGACACACATGTGAGTTTTGGGGGGACTAACCAGATCCAAACCATTATAAGATCTTTTCATCAGGGTTCGTGAAGTCACCCTGTCTTGGTTCCCCGTAATTTCATAGTTCTCACTCAGCTTCAGGAGAGACTCCAGGTTCCTTAGTTGGACTCTGGTCAGATGGAGTCACTTTTGGTAGGGTTCATAGAGGCCTTCCACCCCCGTGCACTACTAGTCTTGCTCTTCCTCTCTTAATTCAGGCACTACTATTCATATTTGAAGGCTCAACCCTGCAACCTGTTTTGCGAATCCTTGGATCAGATACAGCTGCTCACTCCCTCCGTGGTTGGTCAAATCCTGGGCAAAGCTCTCTGGCTGCACATATTTTGTGTATCTTGGGTGGTTGTTTATATATCTCAGTGTCTGACTAGATGGTGAGGTTTCTGAGTGGTTTAGACCACATCTTCCTCATCTTGGTAGCTGCTATAATTTATGGTAAGGGCATGGTCCCCAGCATGGTGCCATTGGGAGGTGGTGAAACCTTAACAGATAGGGTCTAGGGGGAGGTCTTCAGGTCATTAGAGGTGTGCCCTTTAAGGAGTCAGTAGGACCCCAGCCCCTTCCCCTTTCTCCCTGCTTGGCCATGAGGTGAATAATTTGGCTCTACTAGCTGCTCCTGCCATAATGTGCTGCCTTACCACAGGCCCAAAAGCAATAGCGCCAACAAATCATGGACTGAAACCTCAAAAACTGTGAGCTAAAATAAACTGTTTCTCTTTATAATTTGATTATCTCGGAGCCAGGCATGGAGGCACACTCCTGTAATCCCAGTGACTTGAGAGGCTGAAGCAGGAGAATCATATGTTCAAGGCCAGCCTCATCACCCTGGGGGGGAGACCCTGTCTCAAAATGAAAAAATAAAAATAAAAAATAAAAAGGGCTGGGTGTGTAATTCAGTGATAAAATATCTCTGAGTTCAATCCCACTACCCACCTCCAAAGAAGCTGATTATCTCAGTTATTTGTCATAGTCATGGAAAGATGATTAATGCTGTGGCCTCTGTGCCAGGACCAAGGATCCAATAACAGAAGGTACTTGGCAAATTAGCTGAATGAATCAAGAAATGATAATCAACACCACAGAGCAGAAATTGCTGCATCTTTATGTGCTAACCTTCTGTCCCATATATGCCCCATAGGAAATAAGACTTCAGTGAGGCTGAGTGCTCTCTGGGCCCCTTCTTGCTCAGAGTTTTCACCTCCCTTTCACCTGTCTGTATCCTTCATCTCTGTAGTTTGGAGCCCAGTCAAGTGCCTATAATATGAGATTTTCTTCATCAGTGTTTGTTGAACATACAAATGAAAGATAGATATGAAATCTCCTCATGACTCATCAAGGACCTATTGACTATGGGTATTTTAGTTGTCTTTTCCTATCTTTGCCTGCTTGGAATTAATTTTAGTACCTATTCAAGGGCCAAACATTTCATAGGTGTCTAATAAATATTTTTTGGCTGCATAAGATTTTCCTTAAGTTGTCTTTAATTTTGTATGTTATGGTCTATATTTTGCCATTCTAAAAAAAAAAAAAATCAAAGTTATCCCAGAAATAAAAAATACAATGAAATAAAATAAACTGCTTACTTTAGAATGTAAATAGAGGTTTTCTCACAGAAACAGTATCCTAATAATTATAGGCAAATGATAAACATGTAAGGAAATAGTGGTGGTGGATGGCAGAAAAAGTAGCTCAACACTAGAGGTCCCTCTCTCCATGTGATCAGGTGGCCCTGCCAGGGATCCTTGCCAGTTTCGGTGGCTTCTGACTTGGAACAAAAAGTGAGGAGCAAAAGAAATTTGAACCAGCACATTCTTTGTGGCATTGCAAATTAGATCTTATATATCAGGCCCCTGTCGCTGAGGCCCTGGCTCAGCCCCAAATGGAATACTATTTTCTCCCTCAAATCCTAGCCCCTGTTTCATTTTGTTCTATTTCTATCTGGCTTTTGAATAAACCATGTGACTGCATTCAAATCCTTTTATCTCATCCCCATCTGGGTGGCAATCTGGGTTGGTACCGAAATATCTCTGTGGGCTAAGAACAAGCAATGGAGTCCCCACTATCCCTCAGAGAGACATGAGAGATTCAGAAATAACTCAAGGATCACAGGGTTCTGCAGCTCGGCCTGAGCCTTCTTCAGGGCTGCTTTATGCCTCAAAGGTCAGGGCTCCTTGCAGCCACAGAGCACTTATTTTTCACATGTGGCTAGCGGATACTAAAGACAGGGACCTTGGTAGGCTGCATCGCTTTCCCATCAAGGCTCAATGACTCAAAGAAGTTGGTAGAGGGATCCATGAAAGGGACAAAGTTTGTTTATAAATGAGAAACAAAATTTCTCTTATGTCAGGAAACAAGGAACAGAAAGATGAAACAGGAAGACAATTTCATTCTTTGTCTTGGTGGTGATGGAGTAGGGAAGAAGGAGGCAGAGGATGACAGGTTCTTCAATGGCCTCCCTGTTCCCAATGGATTAATCTTCTGTGAGCTCCTGGGAGTAGCACGACACCTGACCCCATCTCTATCTGCTGTGACACACGACTGAATCAGTTAGGGTCACTCCAGGTGAACTAGGCTGGCTACTAAATAACCACACAGAGACAATACCTTTCTGGGGGTTTAGTGATGGCTCCTCGACTTCAGCTCCCACAAAGGAGGCAAGAGAGGCAGGCAAAAGAGAGAGAGACCATGCCCCAACCCTTGTTTTTATTGGGGAAAAAGACATTCAAGAAAATTTCATCCAAATAAGGCAAGGGATTGGGGTTCAGGAGGTTGCTTGGTGATGTCTTGTGGTCAGCAGATTGACTGACATCTTGGAAAGCCATACCCATCTCAGGGGCTGCGTGGGATCAAAGGCAGAGCGAGCGAAAAGGCACACATACATTGCACAGCCAGTGCAGTTCCCTCATATGCTTAAATGTGCATAGCTCAAACACGCAGCCCAGGGCTGGCTCGAGACATCTGTCTATGCCATGGGGACCTCCATCCCCTTCCCCTGCAGACACCTATCCCTAGTAGGCAACAGAGGCCCCTCAGCGGGGTACAGAATGGAAGAGGTTGGTGGTGGCCTTGGAAGGAGGTCTAGATGATTTAATCTTAAGAATTCTGGGGTCTAAAAGCAAGGGCGTGTGCTCCGGGGGCTGGGGTTATCCCCTTGGCATTGGCTGCTTCTCTCTCCATGATGATGAGATCCGCTGGAGAAGGACCAGCTCAGAGCCCAGGGCAGGGTGGCCCAGGTGGAAGTGTAGTGATAAGTTCCCAAGGACTCCACTCGCATTTCCTTGGTCTTCTGATTCCATGTCCCATGCTCCTTGGGTTAGAGCCTTTCTGGCCCAGGCCAAAGACTCTCCTGTGACTAACTTAACCAGAGTTGCTTTATCTTACATCCAGTGGCTGTGTTCTCAAGGATTTGCACTGGACTTGACACAACCTGTTTAGCAAAGGAGATTTGAACTGTAGAATTCTTGGTCAGTCAGGGTCATCTTCTGATGGAGAATCTGGACCTAGTTTGGAAGTGGCAGAAAACTATCCCCAAGTTATCAGTACAGTTTGACATTTATCACTTGTGCCTTGACAAGTGGTTCACACACACAGCTGAGGTCACACACATTTGGGGGCCCTGATGGGAGCCTTTGCACGGGGTTATACAATCATAAGCCAATTGACAACATGGCCCTTTTGCTGGGAGAGCGGAGAGCCCCAGGAACAGAGGGGTGGGGGTACTGCCCAGACATTTTCTGGTGTTGGAGACAACATTCTAGAAATTTCTGACACATTAGTGTCAGAAGCTATATGTAAGAGTATGGATGACATTCATTTGCTACTCTAGAATTCGGCTAAAATTTGTGGTAGTTTTTCAGCTGGCTGTGGCATGGCCACAAATTGGGAGGAAGTAAATGCATTTATGGTGTTATTGGCAACTCTGGGCCCACCCAGAGAAGTGAAAGAAGGTGGCGAAATTCCTTAGCTAACTCCTTATTGCCTTTATTTTCTCTACAGGGACACATCTCAGAGGCCTGTATGATTTCCAAATCAGTGAGCAGGAACACCTGTTAATTGCTAGTGGCTTGAAACTTTGGGGGGTAAAAGCTTAAAACGTGATAATATCGTTCTCATTAATTTAGGGATAGGCAATATGCAACCTCAGACCCTGGGGGAATTGAATTTTCTGAGTGTCATTTGCGTTGTTTTGCTATGTACACATACAACCTCCTATGAGGGGCATGGATTTTGAAGTGGAATCCAATTAACCTTTAGCAGTGTTTCAGTTGGGAAACTGGAAAGCACATTTGTTTCACCTAATTCTGCCATTGTCACTATACTAATAGCACATTGAGGGACTTACTAGTCATTGCATTTTTAAAGGTTCGCAATTAACTTCATTTTTATAGCAGCCAGGAAGGCTGGGACATGGAAGTAGTTTCTCTATCACAGCTTCTCTTCCTTCTGAATTGTGGTGTGCTTGTTCTGCAGGTACCTGCAGAGCCCACCACCCCCCACAGCCCCAGCCCCCATGCTCTCTGTTAGAGTGACTACAGCAAAACAGCAATCATACTTGAGGGAGAATGTAGGTTTCACAACACTGTAATCACTTTCCTATAGGAAATGCATTTCCATGGAAGTTGTAAACCCACTCTTGTGCCAGTAATTTTAAAACACAGATTTCTTGAAGGTTAGGGTGTTCTGATTATAAATTGCTCTATAGCAAATTAGCCCCAAACTTTGTTAGCTTAAAATAATAATAATCATTTATGGTCGTTGCAATAATTTGCAAGGGCTGCCATAACAAACTACCACAACCTGAGTGACTTAAATAAGAGAGATTATTTTCCCTCATAGTTCCAAAAGTTGGACATCTGAGATCATGGTGTCAGCAGAGTTGATTTCTCCTGTGGACTTTCCTCTCAGCTTGCAGATGGCCATCTTCTTCTGTATCTTCACATGATGTTCCCTGTGGTTGTGTCTGTTCTAATTTCCTTTTCTGATAAGGACATGGGTCATGGGGGGTTTATTGGGGATTAGGGCTGTAGGAGCCCTTTTTTTTTTTTTTTTTTTTTTTTGGTACTGGGGATTGAACTCGGGGCCACTCAACCACTGAGCCATATCCCCATCCCTATTTTGTATTTTATTTAGAGACAGGGTCTCGCTGAGTTGCTTAGCATCTTACTTTTGCTGAGGCTGACTTTGAACTCAAGATCCTCCTGCCTCTGCCTCCTGAGCCACTGGGATTACAGGCATGTGCCACAGCACTCGACTAAGGGCTTTGACATATGCATTTGCAGGGGGACACGGTCCATAACAATAAGGACTCTACAGTTTGGATGGAGGTCAGCAGGGATGGCTCATTTGTGCTCCACAATATTTGGGAGCTTGGCTGGGGTGTAGACCAGGGAGGCTAGAGGAGCTGGGGGTCTCCAGTATCTCTCTCTCTCTCTCTCTCTCTGTGTCTAATTCTGGCTCCATCGTGCTCCCTGGTCTTTCCTGGTACTGTCTCCAGCACTGACTGCTTCAAGGTAGCAGAACTTCTACCATGCCAGGTCAGAGACTCAAGAAACTTAGGCAGAAGCTGCAAGGCCCTTTGAGATCCAGCCCCAGAAGCCATCATTGTCAATCCCCCATTTCTCTATGGGCACACAGGACCAGCCACAGTCGGCAGAGTACAGCTATAGCAAGGCTGTGAACACAGGAGGCCTGGATTCCTGGGGTCCATCTTGCAGGCTGGCTACCACAGGGGAGAACGTGGGCCTGACTCACAGGGCTAATGGGACACATCTGTGCATGGTGCTGATTCCAAGCCATTCTGTGATAATGCTGTGGCTTCCTCACCTCACTCTTCACCTCAGGCCATCTCTCTACTTCCAAAGATGACCTTGTCACTATCAGGAGTCCCTGGCTCTGGCAGGTGGCATAGGAAGGAACATCAACCAATATGCTCTAAAATGATACCTACACCAAAGTGCCTGGGACCTGGGAACAGAGAATTCAGAGCAATGGCGCTCCATGGGGGACTCTGCAATCATTCCTTACTAGTCCAGGATGAGAAGGGTACAGAAGATGAGACTAGGAGTTAAGAAATGTCCATTGCAATTGGACAATCATTTAAGTCTGTCAAATGTGACATTTAAACATATGTGTTTATTTTGGTATGCATTTGTTATTTTGTTTTCTTCAGTAATTCATTTTTATTGTCTTTCACAGAAGCATCTAACTATAATGGATAGCGAATAGAAACTGTGGGTCCATTACAACAGACAGCTTGGGAAGCCCTAATTTAGGGAGCTCAGTGGTCAGGAGCACAACAATATGAATGTATTTACTGTCATTGACTATGTATCAAAATAGGTAAGAAGATAAATTTATGTTACATGTAGTTTACCATACTATTAAAAAAAAAAAAAAAGACACATGTAAGAAAATCACAGAATCTGTGCTTCCTCCTCTTTCTCTCTCTCTCACTGCCTCAGCTGCCGCCCTGGTACTCTCTTGCTTGGTTTACTGAGTTGTTTCTGCTCCAGTCTCCACCCCTGCCTTCTCCACTGGCTTCTGGCCCTTGCCATCTTATCTGGGCCATTTCTGCCATGCACCTCAAGTCTCACTTGCTGTGAGTGGCTCTGACACATGCTGCTTCCTAAAGTGACTGTAACTGTTTCAGTTAGTTCAGCCAAAATTTCTAGAACAACTATGGCATGCTAGGCACGATGCTAGGCACCAGGGTTGTAGAGATAGTTTCTTCTGTCTTTGAAGGCTCTGGGTCCATAACATAGACCTGTAAATGGAGAATTTCAACATGATTAGTGAAGAACTGAGGAGGGCAGAAGGAGAATCAAGGGAGAGTTCTAAGATGAGACCTTCACAGCCTCGTGGAGTCAGCCAGGCAAACAACGAGGAGGGAAGAACCTGCTGGCACAGGGCTGGTCTTGAGCAGAAGTCAAGGTGTGGCCACACAGTGCTGATAGGCTGTTCGGATGCTGGAGTGAAAGGGGACCCAGGTGGACCCAGAGGTTGACCCGGGAGCAGCTAGGGCTGTTTGAGGACAAGTAGCCCATGAACAGTTTCTAGAACGGATAGGAGGATCAGTTTTGCTTTTCTACCTATTGCTCTGGGGTTGAGTGCAGGGGTAGGTGGTCTTGGAGGGAGGCCCAGGAGCAGGGGAATCTGTTGAGAGATTCTGCAAGGGCCCAGGGATTCTAAAAGGCTGAATTAGGGCAGTGGTCACAGCAACAGGGAGAAGGGGAAGATCTAAGGAGTGGTTCAGAGCTGAAGTCAGCAGGGCTTGCCTGCTAGTTACAGGGGAAGCATAGTTTGTATGTGTGTTGTGGATTTGGGGCCAGTTCTAATTGGGTGCCATTTTACCCATGTCCAGCCAAGTGGTCCTCTGTTGGCCTGTCCCACCATGCTGCTGTCTTCTCAAGCCCCATACTTTTCCTGGCAGGGTCCCTTTGGTCCAGGCTGCCTCATTCTGCCCTAGTCTGTCTTTTTTGCCCCTCTGCCAGCACCTCCCCTCTGTGGGACACATGTCCTAATGCAACAGAAAAGTGAGAATAATGAAAATCTCCCATAAAATACACTCTTCACTCAAGGTCCCAGTAACTTAGCCATCTGGAGATTTTTAATGTATAATTGTGTGTGTGTGAACATGTAAATAAAGTTTTTTTCTTTTGAGTGGAAAATTTGTTCAAGTTTTTTTTGGTTTTGGTCAGGGGTCAGGTTGTGGGTGTGGGTGTTCACTGATTCTTTTTGAAGTAACCATTTTATTTTGTAATAACTTTAGATTTACAGCCAAGTTGCAAAGCTGGTGCAGAGAGTTCCTGTATATCCCTAACCCATTTCAGTTTCCTCTAATGCTATTTATATTACTGTGCTACATTTTTCCAAACCACAGAATCAACTTTGGTACATCACTGTTAACCAAGATCCAGGCTTTCTTTTGCTTTTACTGTCCTTTTTCTGGTCCAGGAACTAATCCAGGGTCCCACAGTGTGCTCTGTCATTATGCTTCCTTAGTTTCCTCTTGTCTGTGACTGGTTCCTATTCTTATTTCTCATGACCTTGACAGTTTTAAAGAATAGGACTTCTGCACTGAGCTTGATGACAGTTGTCACTTAAGCAGTCACCTGTGAAAGTCTTAGGTACCAAGAGAATCGAGGACAATTATAGCATCAGTTGAACTCAAGATCATAGCCAAATACAGATGTATGTGGCTGTGTTCCCCATGGAACAAAGTATGAGGTTTCCAATCCCAGCTTCTCCATTAGGCACTCTGTAATTTAGAACAATTTAAAAAATCTTTCTGGTCCATTTTCTTCTCTCTCAAATAGGATTGGTATAACCTTTAAGTGCATGTGAATTGGGATGTCACATCTGAATTTGGGGAATCACTATCTGAATTGGGAGAACATTTTTCATCCCCCCTCACTTCAGTATGGGAAGGAACTCTAGGGCAGAGATTTCCTTAATATTTCTTCCTATTGCTGCCCAGATATTTGCCTTTTCTTATCTTTAAAATAGATGCCCCTCATGATAATCTACAATACAGTCTATCTGAATATTTTGCCTTCATATCCCCCAAAGTGACATAAAGAATCTCCATAGTTTTAGTATCTTCAGGTGACTTGGGATGTAAAGGAGAATCCCAAGAACCAAGTGTCTATTGGACTGTGACAAGATGACAGGATCCCTCAAGAGGAAATAGAAGGTGTCCTTCAGGACCAATGTTTCTGAATTGAGTGAAGGTTCTGGAGGAAAGGTAATGTATCCTGAATCTTCCCTGATCATTTCTCCCAGCCCTGCTGTACATAGGATATGGGCTGCAGTGGTGGGATAGAGATGAATGCATGCAGAGAAATGCATTCATGTTCTTGGGGATGTCCTGACCAGAAGTCCATAAGGATGTAGACATGTCCAGCTGATACACATGGACAAAGTCTCCTTGGAAGACTGGAAGTAGATCAGTTTCAATCTGTAAATCACCTCAGGACTCCAGAGGTCTCCAGATCTGGGGGAATCTTGGCATGGTAACCCCACTTGGCAGGGTTTTCAGGAGGTTTTAAATGAGCCTTGCTGTATTTATAAGAAAGAACTGGTACCTCATAAGTAATAAACCCAAGTCCTTTCCTCTCCCTTTATGTTTTTTGTTTGTGGTCTTAAAATCATTCCTTTAAAAAGTTAAGATTTTTTTAAATAGTCATTTCACTGCCCTAGCTATTTCAGAGAATTTATTTTAGCTTTAGGCACAGTTTACAGCTCTATATAATAGAAGAACCAATGAACTACAGTTTAACAGGAGGTTAAGGCAACAATGTTCACCCCAGAGATATCTGAAAATCCACTTGTGAAAGTCCTTCCCCTGGTTACAGCAGCTGCTTTCTTTTAGTTGCATGAAAACAAGTCACAAGCAGGTAAGTAAAATGGTTCCTGGAGAAACGATAAAGTCCACAAGGAAAGATGTCACGGGGTCATTCTTCTGACTGCCAACCAAAAAGAATAAACCCTGCAGTGTGCCCTGAATCCAAATCTTGGCTTTTGGGAAATAAAGATTTATGATCTGGGTATAAATGGTGATGAATCACTTGGCAATACATGTTTTCTGGCACAACCTGTCAAAAGTAACGAGCCATAGTCCGTTCCAGAGTTCATCTGGTTGTAAGTGTTCTCTATAAAATATGGAATACGGTGGAACACAATTTGTCTGAGTCTTTGTATAACTCTCCTCCAATTACTGTGCTTCTGTCCCTGTCACCACTGGAAAATAAATGGACTGATAATTATAGCCTCAGATACACTCTTGTGGCCTGCATTTCCCTGAGCTTCACCAGCTTGTGTGTCTAATGGGGTCACATTATGAGTCATGACTCAATTTTATTGTCTCTTACCAATGCTCCCTGGCCCCTCTGCTCCCCTCAGTGACCTCCATTTCAGTGCAGAGTTCTCTCTGTGAATCTAAGGATCTCCCTGGGGGATGCCTCACGTGCCCTTGAGTATGTCAGCTCCTTGGAGTACTGTTCTTGCTGTGGGCATGCAGTGTCTCCCTGGCCATATTGGATGTCCCTTTGCTGGGCATTATTGTCTTCTATTGATATCACATCACATCTTTCTCTGGGCATGGACCCTAATTCACTGGGGTGCTCCTGGTGACAAAGTCACGTGGTTGTCTGTGGCAAGATGAGGGAAAACCAACCCCTCTCACTGTGTCCCTCTATGTTGTGTGTGCATGCATAGTGTGTGTGTGTGTGTGTGTGTGTGTGTGTGTGATCTGTGACGCTTGCACCATGAAGTTCTATGCATATTTTCACAGAGCGGCCTTGGCCTTCCTCCTTTTACCCACAAACTTCTTTGTCTCTTGGACACAAGTAGGAGTTTGTGTGCCCTTCCTACTACTCCTGTTTGCCAGGAAGGGCTCCTCCTTCTCCTAGTGGACCCTCTCCCAGGAAATGATTCAGTTCCCAATGTACATCGTGTCTGTCCCACACACTCACCAGACAACTTCGACAAATATAAATCCCAGATGAGCTCCAGCTGGGAGTTGCATTATGTTTTCCTCTTAATAAAATATCTGCAGACTATTTGCAGAGGTTTTCATGATTACCCACAAATCCCTTCTTGGAAGGTGGAGAAATGAGTCGTGTGGAAACTGGGGCGTTGTGGCACTTCTCCTGGGCTAATTTTTGGGCATGCTTAACTATTCATGCCAGTCCATTGCCCTGACTGCATTGTTCAGTCTGTCCGCTAGACAGCTGACCCTCATCTGTCTTTTGTTGTTGTTGTTGTTCTAATTAGATATACATGATAGTGGAATGCATTTTGACATTTCATACATAACTGGAGTATAACTTCTCATTCTTCTGGATGTACAAGATATAGAGTTATACAGGTCATGTAATCATATAATCATACACGCATATATATGTCCAATTCATTCTACTATCATTCCTATCCCCTAGGCTCCTACCCCCTTTCATTCCCCTCTGTCTAATCCAAAGTATCTCCATTCTTCCCTAGCTCACCCCCACTTATTGTGAATTAGCATCTGCATATTAGAGAAAACATTGGCCTTTGGTTCTTTGGGATTGGCTTATTTCACTTAGCATGATATTCTCCAGTTCCCTCCATTTACAGGCAAATGTCATAATTTCATTCTTTTTTAAGATTGAGTAATATTTCATTGTGTGTGTATGAACATATGTGATATCACAATTTCTTTATCCATTTATCTGTTGAAGGGCACCTAGGTTGGTTTCATAGTTTAGCTACTGTGAATTGAGATGCTATAAACATTGTTGTGGCTTCATCACTGTAGTATGCTGATTTTAAGTCCTTTGAATATAAACTGAGGAGTAGGATAACTAGGTTAAATGGTGGTTCCATTTCAAGTTTTCTGAGGAATCTCTATACTGCTTTCCATAATGGTTACATCAATTTGCAGTCCCACCAGCAATGTATGAGTGCCATATTTGTCTTTAACTCCAAGTGTCTTTGTTAGGACTGATATCTATTAAGAAAGCCACCATGAATTGTCACAGATGTCATGTTCTGGAGGGAGTTCTGAGGAAATGTAAGGATGGAATGCCTATTCGACATCATCTGATTTACACTGCTTTTTTTCAAGAGTATTATTTATGTAACTTCAGAAGATGGTCTTTTAAAAAAATGATGGATTAGGGAAGTTGAGGGGGAAAAAAAATCATGAAGTTTAAACACTGAAACACCAGAATATCTTTCTTGTAATCTTCAGTAGCCTTTCCTGGAAATAAACTTGAAGCAGACTGAAGATGGAAAAGGCATTAGCACCAGAAGAAACTGATGCCTGTTTCCTTCTAGAGTTTGGGCACCGTTCCAGGCCTTTGGTTCTCACTGTCTTCCTCCAGGATGACTTCATGTCATACCATTGGTTTTCATGAGCCATGAAGGACACAAGTCCAGGTCACAGATGGCTGGTTACAGTGAGTAATGCTTCCAAGTTCCAAGATCTCACTCTGAGAGGATGATTGATAGGTGGGTAGGGAGGACTGCACTTAACCTTTCCAGAGGTTACCATGGAACCAGCTAGCCCAAGCCAAGACTGAGAAAAGGGGGGAGAAAAGTGAAACATGTTGTATTAATAGTAACATGGATTTGGAGGAAAAAAATCCCAATATCCCAATTAATTTTTTTCAGTGTTCTCTTAAAGTATATAAAACAAAAAAAGTAGAAGGAAAAGGGGCACAAGACTTTTGAGTCAATTAATGTTCTAAATTGACTAGCTAAACAACATGTAAGTAGAGGTACTTGGGTAAAAAGCTATTGTTAATATTGGATGCCCCTAATTTATTCATGGGCATTTTAAAAACCCAACAGGAGAAAAATCTATATTGTCACATACTTTGAGTTCCTTTTGTTGAATAGGAAGAGGTCATCTTCACTCTTTTTGAAGAAAGAAATCTGTTTATTGCCTTTTAAAGACTTTTTTTCCTAATTATAAGATAATATACACTTATAACAGAAAATTGGTAAAATAGAAAATAAACATTGCTATTAATTGAACCACTACCTCACAATTATATGTTGTTTATTTTTATAGTGTCTTTTCTCTTCATGTGTAGTTTAAAGGTTATATTCCACTGTCACTGTTTATCTTTTTTTAAATTGTTTTTTATTTTATTGTTATTTTCTCAATGCCATTAAATGTTATTTGAAGGCATCATTTAAAATGGTTATATAATATTATGTTACACCAAAATAAATTCTTTTTTGTTGTTGTCGTAACAAACAGTAAATTTATTCATGCGTTTGTGGGTAGTTTTTTTTTTTTTTTTTCCTTTTTGCTTCAGATTCTTTTTTTGTATTTTTTTGCTTTTTTATTTATAATAGTAGTATGTATTGCAATTCACAATGCACATATATAGCATCTTTTTACATACAACTGTTTGTATACAAAGTATATAAGTACTATTCAGGTCTTCAATCATGCATTTAGGATAATGATATCCATCTCATTCAACCATCATTTTTTTTCTCCCCCCCCCCTTTCTTTTGAAAATTATAGTGTTCCTCGAATCCTCCTATGTACCCCATCCAACAACACTGTGAACTAGCCTCCTTATATCAGAGAAAACATTCGGTATTTAGATTTTTGAGATTGACTAATTTCACTTAGCATTATATTCTCCAACTTCATCCATTTACCTGCAAATGCCATTATTTTATTCTCTTTTATTGCTGAGTAGAATTCCATTTTGTATATATACCACATTTTCTTTATCCACTCATCTACTGAGGGACATCTAGGTTGGTTCCACAACCTAGCTATTGTGAATTGTGCTGCTATTAACATTGAAGTGGCTGTGTCACTGTAATATGCTGTTTTTAAGTCCTTTGGGAATAGACCCAGGAGTGGGATAGCTGGGTCATAGGGTGATTCCATTCCCAGTTTTCCAAGAAATCTCCATACTGCTTTCCATAGCGGTTGCACCATTTTGTAGTCCCACCAGCAATGTATGAGTGTGCCTTTTCCCCCACATCCTCTCCAACATTTATTGTTGCTTGTGTTCTTGATAGCTGCCATTCTGACTGGAGTGAAATGAAATCTTAGAGTAGTTTTGATTTGCATTTCTCTAATTGCCAGTGATGTTGAGCATTTTTTCATGTATTTGTTGATTAATTGTGTATCTTCTTCTGAGAAGTGTCTTTTCAATTCCTTAGCCCATTTATTGATTGGGTTATTTGTTTTTTTGGTGTTAAGTGTTTTGAGTTCTTTATATATTCTAGAAATTAGTGCTCTATCTGATGTGCACGTATTAAATATTTGTTCCCAATTAGTTGGCTCTCTATTCACCTCACTGATTGTTTCTTTTGCTGAGGAGAAGCTTTTTAGTTTAAATCTATCCCATTCATTAATTCTTGGTAATAATTCTTGCGCTACAGGATTCTTATTAAGGAACTTGGGGCCTAATCCGACATGTTGGAAATTGGAGCTTACTTTTTCTTCTATTAGGTGTATTGTCTCTGGTCTAATTCCTAGGTCCTTGATCCACTTTGAATTGAGTTTTGTGCATGGTGAGAGATAAAGGTTTAATTTCATTTTGTTGCATATGGATTTCCAGTTTTCCCAGCACCATTTGTTGAAGAGGCTATCCTTTCTCCATTGTACATTTTTGGCACCTTTGTCTAATATAAGATAGCTGTAATTATATGTATTAGTCTCTGTATCCTCAATTCTGTACCATTGGTCCACCAGTCTATTTTGGTGCCAATACCATGCTGTTTTTGTTACTATTGCTCGATAGTATAATTTAAAGTCTGGTATGGTGATGCCCCCTGCTTCACTTTTCTTGCTCAGGATTGCTTTGCCTATTCTGGGTCTCTTATTTTTCCAGATGAATTTCATGACTGCTATTTCAATTTCTTTGAAGAATGACATTGGGATTTTGATTGGAATTGCATTAAATCTGTATAATGCTTTTGGTAGTATGGACATTTTGACAATATTAATTCTACCTATCCACGAGCAAGGTAGGTGTTTCCATCTTCTGAGTTCATCTATAATTTCTTTCTTTAGTGTTCTATAATTTTCGTTATAGAGGTCTTTCACCTCTTTCGTTAGGTTGATTCCCAGGTATTTTATTTTTTTTGATGCTATTGCAAATGGGGTATTTTTCAACATTTCCCTTTCAGAGTCTTTGTCGCTGATGTACACAAATGCCTTTGACTTATGTGTATTGATTTTGTATCCTGCAACTTTGCCAAATTCGTTTATTAGTTGTAAAAGTTTTCTGGTAGAGTTTTTTGGGTCTTCTAGGTAGATTATCATGTCATCAGCAAATAGTGCTAATTTGAGCTCTTCTTTTCCTATCTTGATCCCTTTAATTTCTTTCGTCTGTCTAATTGCTCTGGCCAGAGTTTCCAGTACTATGTTAAATAGCAGTGGTGAAAGGGGGCATCCCTGTCTTGTTCCAGTTTTTAGAGGGAATGCTTTCAATTTTTCTCCATTTAAGATAATGTTAGCTCGGGGCCTTGCATAAATAGCTTTTATAATGTTAAGATATGTTCCTGATATTCCTAGTTTTTCCAGTGTTTTGAACATAAAGGGGTGTTGTATTTTGTCAAATGCTTTTTCTGTGTCAATTGAGATGATCATATGATTTTTGTCTTTAAGTCTATTAATGTGATGTATTATGTTTATTGATTTCCGAATGTTGAACCAGCCTTGCATCCCTGGGATAAACCCCACTTGATCGTGGTGCACTATCTTTTTGATATGTTTTTGTATCCGATTTGCCAGGATTTTGTTGAGGATTTTTGCATCTATATGTTCATTAAAGATATGGGCCTGAAGTTTTCTTTTTTGGATGTGTCTTTGCCTGGCTTTGGAATTAATGTAATATTGGCCTCATAGAAAGAGTCTGGAAGAGCTCCCTCTTTTTCTATTTCTTGAAATAGTTTGAAGAGCATTGGTATTAGTTCTTCTTTGAAAGTCTTATAGAACTCAGCTGTAAACCCATCAGGTCCTGGACTTTTCCTTGTTGGTAGCTTTTTGATGACATCTTCTATTTCTTCGCTTGTAATTGATCTGTTTAAATTGTGTATAGCCTCCACATCCAGTTTAGGCTAATCATATGACTCTAGGAATCTGTCAATGCATTCAGTATTTTCTATTTTATTAGAGTACAAGTTTTCAAAGTAATTTCTAATTATATTCTGTATATCTGAGGTGTTTGTTGTGATATTCCCTTTTTCATCACGAATGTTAGTAATTTGAGTTTTTTCTCTTCTTCTTTTTGTTAGCATCGCTAAAGGTCTGTCAATTTTGTTTATTTTTTCAAAGAACCAACTTTTAGTTTTGTCAATTCTTTGAATGGTTTCCTTAGTCTCAATTTCATTAATTTCTGCTCTGATTTTAATTATTTCCTGTCTTCTACTGCTCTTGGTGTTGGTCTGTTCTTCTTTTTCTAATGCTTTGAGGTGTGATGTTAAGTCATTTATTTGTTGGGTTTTTTTCCTCTTAAGGAATGAACTCAGTGCAATGAATTTTCCTCTTACTACTGCCTTCACAGTGTCCCAGAGATTTCTATAGGATGTATCTGTGTTCTCATTTACCTCTAGGAATTTTTTGATCTCCTCTTTGATGTCTTCTTCAACCCCTTGTTCATTCAGTAGCATGTTGTTTAGCTTCCAGTTGATGGAGTAGTTTTTCTTATTCCTTGTTTTGTCGTTGATTTCCAATTTCATCCCTTTATGGTCCAATAGCATGCAGGGTAGTATCTCTATTTTTTTATATTTGCTGAGAGTTGCCTTGTGACATAAAATATGGTCTATTTTGGAGAAGGAGCCATGTGCTGCTGAGAAAAATGTGTATTCGTTTACTGAGGGATGAAATATTCTATATATGTCCGTTAGGTCTAAATTGTTAATTGTTTTGAGGAGGCTTAAAGTTTCTTTGTTTAGCTTTTGTTTGGATGATCTATCCATTGGTGAGAGAGGTGTGTTGAAGTCCCCTAGAATAACTGTGTTGTGGTCTATTTTACTCTTGAACTTAAGAAGCGTTTGTTTGATGAATGTAGGTGCTCCATTATTTGGGGCATACAGATTTATGATTGTTATATAATAAGAAATATCCATCTTTGTCCCTCTTGATTAGTTTTGGTTTGAAGTCTACCTTATTTGATATGAGAATGGAAACCCCTGCTTGCTTCCGCCGGCCATGTGAGTGATAAGACTTTTCCCAGCCTTTCACTTTCAGTCTGTTGATGTCTTTTTCTATGAGGTGTGTTTCTTGGAGACAGCAAATTGTTGGGTCATTTCTTTTAATCCATTCTGATAATCTGTGTCTTTTGATTGGCGAGTTTAGGCCATTAACATTCAGGGTTATTATTGAGATGTGATTTTTATTCCCATCCATTTTTATTTGAATTATGGTCTTTAGCTTGATTTGGTTTCTCTTCTGGTTGGTATTTCCTTTAGTTTAATATCTCCCTTTGGTGATTTTCGTTATCATCTTTCTCTTCTTCTTCATGAAAAATGTTGCCCAGGATGCTCTGAAGTGCTGGCTTTCGAGTTGTGAAATCTTTTAACTTTTGCTTGTCGTGGAAGGTTTTTATTTCATCTTCGAATCTAAAGCTTAATTTTGCTGGATATAAGATTCTTGGTTGACATCCCTTTTCTTTCAGAGCTTGAAATAAACTATTCCAGGATCTTCTTGCTTTTAAGGTCTGGGTTGAAAAATCTGAACATAGTCTGATTGGTTTCCCCCTATATGTAATTTGCTTCCTTTCTCTTGTGGCTTTTAGTATTCTCTCCTTGCTCAGTGTATTAGGCATTTTCATTATAATGTGTCTAGGTGTGGATCTGTTGAGATTTTGTTTGTTTGGTGTTCGGTATGCCTCTTGAACTTGGTTTTCCATTTCATTCCTCAAGCTTGGAAAATTTTCTGTAATTATTTCGTTAAATAGATTACTCATTCCTTTGGCTTGAAACTCTGCCCCTTCCTCTACGCCGATCACTCTTAAGTTTGGTCTTTTTATGCTGTCCCATAATTCTTGGATGTTATGTTCTTTATTTCTAACAAGTTTTGCTGTATGTTCTAAATTCTTCTCTAGGACATATATTTTGTCTTCATTGTCTGAGGTTCTTTCCTCCAAGTGGTCTACTCTGTTGGAGATGCTTTCAATTGAACTTTTATTTTGGTTTATTGCTTCTTTCATTTCTGGAATTTCTATTTGGTTTCTCTTTAGAGCCTCTATTTCCCTATTGAAGTAATCTTTTACTTCCTGTATTTGTTTTTGGAGTTCTTTGTCAAAATGATCTTTTGCCTCCTGTACCTGCTCCCTCATCTCATTTTTGAGTTCATTCTTAAGTTCCATAAACATTTGGCATATGTAATTTCTAAATTCCATCTCTGGCATTTGACCAACTGTGCTTGCCATGACATCTACCGATGAGGTATCTTGATTTGTTTGTGTCATTTTCTTTCCTTGTTTTTTCATGTTGCTTGTGTGTCTATTCTTCCTGCACTGTGGGACCTTGACTATTTCGATTTTACCTTAAAGCCTTATGTTGTTCCTGTAGTACAATGCTATCAGATCACCTTATAATTCCTTTACACTTTTAAAACCTAACACTTTCTATTCAGAAAATCCAAGTTTGATCACAATGTACAGATTTTGTTAACCCAGATATTATTTCCAATTTACTCTGTACACTTCTGATAGGGTTTTATAGCTTCAAGTATTGGATACAGAGGTGTTATGTTTAGGAAGAAGGAAGTGTCTTGAATTGTTCTTTCTTGGAAAGTATGAAAGGAGATATCTATTGAAGTGGTTTAGTGGAAGTGGTTTAGTATCAGTAGACGATGGAAGAAAGAGAATGGGGTTGACAATTAGGTGAAAAGATCAATTTATATATAAAGTAAGTTGGAAAAGAAAAAAAAAATGATAAAAGAGTAGGATTTTGTGTAAGAGAGAGGAGAGAGAGAATCAAGGAAATAGAGATTAAACTATATATAACACCACTTTGCTACCCAGTTCAATTGCGCCGGTTCTAGAAATCCCAAGTTCTGCATATAACTTGTTTTTGCCTCTGTTTAGTATGCACTGGCAGGATGTAATCATGAAAGATGAAGGAGGAAGAAAAGATACAAGAGTGGGAAGGAAGTAAAGAAGGAAAGAAAAAAGGAGTGGAAGCAAACAAACACACTAACAATCAATGCGGAAGGAAAAAAAAAAAAGCAGAACAAAACAAAGCCAAAAAAAGAAAAATAAACAAACAAACAGACAAATAACAACAACAACAAAAAAAAAACTCCCTGCAATCCAACAAGACAAGCAAACCAACAAAAAGAAAAGGAAAAAAAAAAAGTCGAACCCCAAGTCTCAGACAAAACGGGCCCTGGGAAGCCCCCCTCTTCTTTTTCCCTTCCAGTTCAAACCAATTGCCATTGGACCACGTCCAGACAGTCTGCAATCCTGTCAGTGAAATCAAGGCTGCATCTTAGGCCAGTGGCTGCACGGTTCAGTGAAGGAGTGGCCCAGGGGTTTGCGTGTGCCAGCAGATGAATGGCACCGGGAAGGGGACCCTCCAGAAGGCACCCCCTCCCCAAGCCCACCCACAGTTGCAGCCTCTTGTTGCTGCTGCACTAGCCTCAGAAACGCCCTCCCCTGCTGACCACCTGAGTCTCACCCAATTGTGCGTTGTCTTCAGAGAGCTGGAGAGACCCTGGATGGACGCAGCCGTCGCTCTCCGCCTCTTCCCCTTTGTCTGGAGCTTTCAAAGATGGCGGTGCTCTCCTTCCAGTCAACAGCAGCTCCGCAGACTCCCGTATCCTCGCCGATCGATTTCAAAGCTGTTGGGTGGATGTCTCCCTGCTGAAGTAGCACCGGGAAGCCACACCTGTGACTGTAGTGCAGACAGCGCTGCTTCAGACTGTGGCCCGCTCCACTCTGCCCCTGTTTGCTGATTGCAGATCTCTGCGCCGCTCTGTCCGGGGCCCCATTACTGAGGGTCGCGTCAGGCGGAGTGTGGCTCCGAACTGGTGTGTGGCCCCGCAATCTCCCGTGGTTCCCCAGCACCAATCCCGCCGGCTGTTATCGCTGGTTTTTATCGCCGGTTTCACGCTGGTGTGCCGTGAGTTTGGCTGGGGTTGCAGTAGTAGCGCGGTCTCCCCACACTGACTTTGTTTCGGACGGCCTGTGCACCACCCAGGCGGTTTTGCAGGAGCCTCACGGCTCCAGCCGCTGCAGACAGCTTGTCTCTTTCTCTCTCTGGTAGTGGTAATCAAACCATCCAGGTGATCAGTATTTTCAGCCTATATATATATATATGATGAAAGGCAATTTATCTGCTTTGTTGGATTCTTTCCACAGAGCTGTCCTGAAGTGCGTCTTCCTCTAATCCGCCATCTTGGATCGTCTGTCTGAGGTTTTTTTCTTCCACGTGATCTACTCTGTTGGTGATGCTTTCGATTGAGCTTTTATTTTGGTTTATTGCTTCTTTCATTTCCGGAATTTCTGTTTGGTTTCTCTTTAGAGCCTCTATCTCCCTATTGAAGTAATCTTTTACTTCCTGTATTTGTTTATGGAGTTCTTTGTCAAAATGATCTTTTACCACCTGTATTTGCTCTCTCATCTCATTTTTTAGTTCATTCTTAAGTTCCGCAAACACTTGGAATATATAATTTCTAAATTCCATCTCTGGCATTTCACCAACTGTGCTTGCCATGGAATCTACTAAGGAGGTATATTGATTTGTTTGTGTCACTTTCTTCCCTTGTTTCTTCATATTGCTTGTGTGTCTTTTCTTCCTGCACTGTGGGACCTTGACTATTTCAATTTTACCTTAAAGCCTTATGTCGCTCCTGTAGTACAATGCTATCAGATCCCCTTATAATTCCTTTACACTTTAAAATCTAACACTTTCTATTCAGAAAATCCCAGTTTGATCACAATGTACAGATTTAGTTAACCCAGATATTGTTTCCAATTTACTCTGTACGCTTCTGATGGGGTTTTATAGTTTCAAGTATTGGACTCTGAGGTGATATGTTTAGGAAGAAGGAAGTGAGTGTATTGAATTGTTCTTTCTTAGAAAGTATGAAAAGAGAGTTCTGTGGAAGTGGTTTAGTATCAGCAGACGAGAGAGGAAAGAGAATGGAGTGAATGATTAGGTGGAAAGATTGATTTATATATAAACCTAACTTATGCAGTGGTTGAGAGAAGAAATAAAGAAAGATGGAAAAGAAAAACAATGACAAAGGAGTAGAAATTAGTGTAAGAGAGAGGAGAGACAGTGAGTCAAGAAAACAGAGAATAAACTATATATAACACCACTTTGCTATATATTTCAATTGCACCCATTCTAGAAATCCCAGTTTCTGCGCATAACTTGTTTTTGCCTCTGTTGAGTATGCAATGGCAGGGTGTAAATAGGGAAGATGAAGGAAGAAGAAAAGATACAAAAGTGAGAAGGAAGAAAAGAAAGAAAGAAAAGAGGAGCAGAAGCACACAAACAAACACACTGTCAATCAAAACAAAAACAAAGCAAAACAAAACAAAAACAAACAAACAAAAAAACAAAGAACAACAAAACAAACAAACAAACAATAACAAAAAAGTTGAACCCAGGAACAAGTCTCAAACAAAATGGACCCTGGGAAGTCCTTCTTTTTTCCCTTCCAGTTTAAGCCAATTGTCCCGGATCTTGTCCAGTCAGAGATCCTGTTAGTGGAGTCAAGGCTGCACCTTGGGCCAGTGGCAGAATGGCACAGCGGAAAAGTGGCTCAGGGGGATTGTCTGTCAGCAGCTGAATGGCACCAGGAAAGGGACCCTCCAGACGGCACCCTTTCCCCAAGCCCACCCACAGTTGTACCTTCTTGGGGCCGCTGTGCTAGCCTCAGACACACCCTCCCCTGCTGGTTGCCAGAGTCTCACCCAGGTGTGTGTGGTTCTCAGAGCACTGGCGGATCCCTGGATGTCTGCAGCTGCTTTTCCTTTCTTCTTTGTTTCTTTGTCCCGGTCAGCCACTGCTTTCCTCCACTATGGCGGTGTTCTCCTCGGGCTCAACAGCAGTTCTGCAGACCTCTTGTTCAGGTCGCAGCTGGGTAGGTCGTACTTGCCCTGAGAGTGGAGGGGGCTTTTTCTCAGGTCGGGCCCTGCGTGCAGCAGCAGGGAGCTGCTACTCTGGGCCCTGGAGGCCAGGCAAACTGGCAGCTCGGTCCAAAATAAATTCTCCTATTGCTAAACATTTGATTCCAATGTTTATGTGTGTGTTTATGTTTGTGTGTGTGTGTGTGTGCGCACGTGTGTTTCTTTGCAGTAGGGGAGAATTGAACCTAGGGGCACCTTACCACTGAGCTACATCTTCAGCCCTTTTTATTATTATTTTTTAATTTATTAAATATTTGAGACAAGGTTAAGTTGCCCAGGCAGGCCTTGAGCTTGCCATCCTCCTACCTCAGGATCTGGAATAGTTGGGATTACAAGTGTGCACCATTGGGCTGGGCAGATGTTTTTGTTTTAAATGATAAACATCACCACAGTGGACAAATTTGTACATTCATCTGAGTTTGAATTTCAGATAAATTCCTTGAAGTCTTAGAAGATGTGAAGGTTTCCTGTTTCTGTGCGCAGTGGTGCCTGCCTGTGATCCTTGTGATTCAAGAGGCTGAGGTAGAAGGATCACAAGTTTGAGGTCAGCCTGGGCAACTTAACAAGACTCTGTCTCAAAATTAAAAATAAAAAGGGGTGGGGAGGTAGCACAGTGGTAGAGCACCCAGGTTCAATCCCCAGTGCTGTGCACACGCGCGCGCACATGCGCGCACACACACACACACACACACACACACACCACAAAGAAATATCCTATTAGCTTAAAGGTTCTTTCTTCTTTGTATTCTTTTTATTATCATCTCAATGATTAAATTTTTAACCTAATCTCTGATTTCTCAAGGTCTAATTTGTAAGGGGTACTGCTATGATTCAAATGAGTCCCCAGAAAGTTCACGTATTAGAAACTTAATCCCAAATTTGTATGTTAATAGTATTTGGAGGTAATTAGGATTAGATGAGGTCACAAGCCTCCCAGGTGGCTTAGTGGCTTTGTAAGAAGAAGAAGGAGACCTGAGCTAGCACGTGCTTGCTCTGTCTCACCATGGCTGTCCTCTGCCATGTAATGATGCTGCAATAAGTTTCTCCCAGGATGCCAGGCAGACACTGACACCATGGTATTGGACCTCCCAACCTCCAGAGCCGTGAGCCAAATAAGCTATTTTTTTTTTATAAATTGTCTGGTTTCAGGGTGTTTTGCTATAGCAGAAGATGGACTAACATGCGTAATCTCAAGTCTTTGGGAATAATACAATGTCCTTACAATACTTTTCTGAATTTGACTCCTTTTCCAAATCCCATACCATCATTGCTGAGTATTTTAATTTTCTAAATATTTTACATCTCATTATTTTTGTTTTAAATAGCCAGAAGTTATTCATATTCACTCACATAACTCCGCTTTTCAATATTCCTCCTTTCTTCCTACAATTGTGAACTCTTATCTGGGAAAAAGAAGAAATCTTAGTATTTCTTACAGTTCCAATCAGCTAATGATAAATTCTCTGTTGTCATTTGCTTGAAATATTTTATCTTCCCTTAATTCTTTTTTAAAATATATTTTTAGTTGTGGATGGACACAATACCTTTATTTCATTTTTATGTGGTGCTGAGGATCAAACCCAGTGCCTTCCACATGCAAGGCAAGCACTCTACCACTGAGCTTTAACCCCAGCCCTTCCCTTAATTCTTAATGGCTACTTTCACTGGATATAGTCCAAAATTATTGTGTCTTCTTGCCTTCAAATTCTCTGTTAAAATTCTTGATCTTGTGTTCATCTCCTTGAACATTTTTATATAAAGTATGTGTCTGATAATCCTGTAGGTCTGATTCTCTGTTATTTCTGCTTTTTTTTTTCATTTATGTTGCCTTATATATTCATGTACTGTTTTCTTTTTTTATTGTGAATTTGTAAAGTCATTTTTAGAATATGAGGCCTAGAATGTTTGATCTTCCTCTGCTAGTGCCTGGGTGGCACTAACCATGTGAAATTTTCTTGATCCCATTTCAGGGATGGAGATAATTCAGTTGGGCTACTGTCCCTAGAAGGTAACTATACCTACCAGTTACTTAACTCCTCAGATGAAGCACTTTGAAGTCTTAATCCAAAGAAAGAGACCTCCACATACACAGAGGCAGATGTCTCAGCCAAGAGCAGCCTTCATCATCTGGCTATGGCGAACACTTGTAAAGGGAATCAGTCCTCAGTATCAACTGATTTCCTTGGACCTCTGTCCACCCCACATCCTGGCCCTGTAATTTGTCCTCGGCATCTTGTTAGCTCTTTGAAGCCTCCATGCAAATGTGTCATATTTTGTCAAAATTTCTAGGTGTCTTTAGTGAGAAAGGTGCTCTGAATTTCTTAGTCTGTCATGACTCTACATATTAGTAACTTTTCAAGATTGGTGCCCTCACCTGTCTTCGTCCATCTTTTCTAATACCTCATCTCCCTCTCATACACATTTACAACTTCTTCTTACACTTGTGCTACTTCTATTGCCAACTTCCCTGAGTTATTTCTATGAGCTAGGCACTAACCAATTATAGCACATGAATTTATTCCTAACCTATGCCTCACAATAACCCTGAGAGGTAGTTACTACCACTACCATTTCCATTTTAAGCTGATAAAACAGATCAATGGAGTTGCAGTTGTAGCACTGCAAAGGGCTACAAAGAGAGTAATTTATCAGAGCAGAGATTCAGCCCCATGTCTGTCTCACTCAAACTCCACAGATCCCAGCTATGATGTTATTCTTTACTACTTTAATAGTTCTTCTGCTACTCTTTTCTTCTTATCTGTTTGTAAACACATTCTATATTTCCCCTGCCTTTAAATATTTTAAAAATTATTTTCTTTTGATAAACTCTGTTTTTAAAAATTTCCTTCCAATGATAAAATTTTTTAAGTAACTAATATTTGCTTCCTATCATTTGTCATTGATTTTCAGCAGTTTGCCTGTAATGTGCCTCAGTATGGTTGTCTTTGTATTTATGTTGGTTGGGATTATTTAAGCTTCTTAAACCTGTTGGTCAACTCCTTTCATCAATTTTGGAAATTTCTAAACCATTATCTCTTCAGATGTTTATTAGGTCCTACTGTCTCCCTCCTAATGCGGGTCACATAGATCTTAGACTTTTGATGTTGTTCCCTCTGTCTCTCACACTCCTCTCTTTCTTTTTTGTCTTCTGTGTTTCAGTTTCGATAAGCTCTGTGGATTTGTTTTCAAGTTTACTATCCTTTCTTCTGTTATTCCTAACCTATTAAACCCATGCAGTAATTGAGCTGGGCCAGGGCTGGGTTGCATGCAACTTTAGTCAGATGTAGTTCATTTCTGATGGCAGTATATTTTGTGTTCTAAGTCCTTCTTCCATCAGGATCTGAGCCCAAGCCCTAGGAAGCTGTGGTCATTTCTGTTACTTTTCCTAGCCTAGTCCTCAGCCTGATACACAGCTGTTGCAGCTACTGTTGCTATCAACACACATACTCACACACTCACCCCCACCATGGGAAAGAGTAGTGAGATGAAACAATTAGCTTCACCCCTGGGAATCCTACAGATTTTGTCTATCATGCCAGTTCCCACAATTCTTCACAGCATGGGTGGTTTCTCCATATGCCAAACAAAGTGTCTCACTATGGCCAGCCAGATTCTCTACCTGCCCATTTCAAGCCTTAGCAGCTGTCCCAAGGAGGAAAGTGACTGCAGGCCTGTGCTCAACTAGCAAGAACTCAACTGGCTTCAAACGTTAGTTCATTTAGACGTCATATCTGTAGAAATTCAGCATTTTTAAAAAATAAGTGATTTTAATTTATCCATGTTTCCTTCTAGTTTCCCTCGCAGTCATATGGGTTCGATGGGACCTTTCACATCGTATCTAGAGGCAAGATTCCTATGCATACTCTTCTTTATTCCCAAACACCCAGTTCTTCCTACTCTGCACTCGGAGACTATTTCTACCACAGATACAGTTTCCTTGAAGCTATACAGTTCCACCACCAGTATGGTTCCCTTGAAACTACGGTTACCACTGGTCTAACTTTCCAGAGGTTTGTTCCAGGTGTTCATCTTATATATTTGACCTCCTTGGCTACTCCCTTCTGTAATCTCTTTCCTTATTTTGCTTTAAGAAGAAAAAAATGCTTGTGCTGGTTGGTCTTGCTACTTCTGTAGTCACTCCCAGGCCTTAACATTTTGTTTGTTTTACCAATGCCCAATTCTTGACTTTTTCAATTTCTTGCTTAAATCCGTGTTTAAAAACCCTTCTTTTTGGGTGGTGGAGGGATCGTCATAGAATCTGATGAAAGTTATGGATCCTCTTCCTGGAAACACACACACACACACACACACACACACACACACACAGCTTTGTACATTGTTTCAAAGGGCTCAATGCTGTCTTGAATTCCCCACTGCTAAAGTTTGAGTACAGTTTGTCCACCTGAACTCCTGCAGGAGTTTAATCCCCAAAGTCTATGTTAATGGTATTAAGAGGGCAGAAACTTAACTACAGTGTTTAGAGGTTGGCCTTTAGAAAATGTGTAGGTTTGATTAGGCCATTAAGGTGGGCCCCTGGTGACTTTGTAAGAATAGGGACAGAGAGGAGACACACAGACAGACCTGTCATCCTGCCATGCTATGAAGTAGCCAAGGCTGCTCCCAAGAGCCTGCACCATGCTTTTTCGTCCAGCCTCCAAAACTAAGCCCATTTTATGCTTTACTCCAAATAATTTATCTACGTGTATCCTGGATTTCAAGTTTTTTCCCTGCCTTAAAATCAATCCTGGTGAAATCCTATTCTTTCTTTGAGGTGGGGGTACTGGAGATTGAACCTAGCAGCAGTCTATCACTGAGCTATATCCCCACCCCCTTTTATTTTGAGACAGTGCCTCGCTAAGTTGCTGAGACTGGCTATGAACTTGCAGTCCTCCTGCCTCAACCTCCTGAGTCACTGGGCGTCACTGGGATTATAGGTGTGTACCACCATGCCAGGCTGAATTACTGTTGTTGATGGCCATACCTTGATGCTTATGTCTTGGGCAGGTCTGCTCTAAGTGGTGGGGGAAAGTTCTGGCACAGCTGGCGCGTTGCAGTCTCTGGTTTATTTAGGAAAGAACACCAAGCAACAACCCAGGTTAACCAAAGCAGAAAAGTGTGGGACCAAAACCACAGCTGCATTATCAAAGCCAGTGCTGGCTAATCTCAGTTCCAGTGTGCTCCAGATCCTTAACATCCCACTGCCTTGCTTTCCTGCACCCACAGCCACAGTTGACCTTCAGACTGATGGGAAAAAAGCATGACTTCTGGAAGGAGGCATGTCAGCTCAAGCCTGCATTGCTTTTCATCCTCCGGGGCAGCACAGGACATTTCTTAGAAAACCGCACTGGTGACATCTGAGCCATGATTTCAGAAACTTCACAAATGTTAGGGCCCTTGAGTTCAGAACAGGCCTTGAATTTCATGTAGGCCAGCCTAATTTCTACCTGGTGGAATAGCAGGTGGACAAAATGTCAACAGAAATGGAGAAAATAAAAGTTAAAGCGACTGTGTCTTTTCTCCTGCTCACTTTTATTTAACCATAGGTGTTGAGCTACAATGGCCAAATGGAAGCTGAGGCCTGGAGGGTGGACAGAGGAGCCCATCCGTGCCTGGAAAGTCCAGTGGGACAATGTTCATATGTTCAGTGTTCATTCAGCCATAATTTGCTCTCCATGGGGACTAAGGTGTGTTCCTGGTCTATGGCAAGTGCTTACTTGCCTGCAGCCAGACTGGAGGATGGTGGGGCTTATGCATTGCTGTTCTCTGTGTCTGTCCCTCCTGTCCAGGCCAGGGACCTTGGTATCTTTTCTATGCCCTGCTTTCTGACTTGTTCTCTATTAGTATCTTACTAATTGTTAGCTGACTTGTTTAATCTGTGCTAGGGACAGGTCTACAGACAATGTCATCCTCTGTCTAGTCCTCAACTTATGCTATTTGTCCCATAGCCAAGCATAGAATTCTACCAGGCCTAAGGATTGGTTCCCCTGCTTCCTCCTTCCCTACACCCCTCCCTTCTTTCCTCCTCAGAAACCATGGAACTCCTAAGACGTATCAGGCACAGTGCTCCATGCTAGGGAAGAAGTAAGCAGAGTACTTCCTACTACTTGGAATTTACACTCTAAAGGGAGAGGCTGATCACCAAATGGGGGGAAATGGAGGCACTCTGTGTAGGGTGGTCAGGAGAGGGCTCTCTGATAAGGCCACCAGGGAGTGAGCTGAGGTGTGGAGGCAGTGAGGGAGACAGCTGGGGGTTCATCATCAGGGACAATGCTCTAGGTGGAGGCATGAGGCAGAGCATTCTGGGAGGGGTAAGACCTTGCAAAGCAGCTGTGGGGCTGGATCAAGAGGAGGGGGCAGTGGGGAGAAGCTCAGGAAGTGAGAGGAGCAACGCCTTGGGGCCACTGAAGAAGTTTGAATTGTACTTCTCCAGGAAAAAACACCACTGGAGAAGATCTAGACAGGAGAGAGACAGGACCCAGTTGTGTTTATTGGGCTCATCATGGCTGCTGGCTGGAGAAAAACTAGTCCAGCAGCGACTGCAGCAGGAAGGGCAGCTCCTCAGTCTGGCAGCTCCCCAACATTCTGGAGATCAGCATCCAGGGACCCCTGGCTCATCCTCATGATTATATTTTTTTTTTTCATCAAAACCCTGATTCTCCTTTATTCTCCAGGTTCTGGGGACTGGCCCAGCCCCATTGCCTTGAGTCCCGTGCCTGTACATCCTAATTTGCCAAACTGCCCAAAACCCCAGTGCTTCCTTTTCTTGCCCAGGGAGGGAATGTGTGACCTCAGGTGCCAGCGTCCTCCCTGCTTTCCAGCTAAGCTCTGTGCTGGGGGCTGGGAATCAGAGCTGGATAGGACAGACACAGTTCCTATCCTTTGGAAGCTGGCAATCTGGTAGGGACAGATACAACATGAAAACAGCAAGGAGACGAACATGTACACAGCTGTAAGCAATAAATGCTTCAATCACACATTATGTAAGTTCTGTGAAAGACCAAAGTATATAGCATATTATATACATATATTCACACACACACACACACACACACACACACACATATATATATATATATATATGGGGGGAGGAGAGAGAGAGAGAGAGAGAATCTTAGAATCCCATTTGTGGGAACTGGTGAGTCCCAAATTTGTAGCACAGACCAGTGGGCTCAAGTCTGAGGCAGGATTTGATGCTGCAGTCTTGAGGCAGAATTCCCTTTTCAGAACACCTCAGTCTTTGCATTTAAGCCCTTCAACTGGTTGTATGAGGCCCACCCACATTATGGAGATAATCTAGCTGCTTTACCCAAGTCAACTGATTATAAGTGCAAATCACATCTAAAAAGTATCTTCACAGAAACACCTAGACTGATTGACTAAAAATTGGGTACTAATCCTCACTAAGTTGACAGGTAAAGTTGACACTCATAAAGGTTTTACTTTTAATGTGGTGGGTGTGGAATGCCACATTTACTTTTAATGTGGTGGGTGTGGAATGGGTGTGGAATGGAAGGGAGATGTTTATATGGAGACTTAAGGTGCAAGATGGAGCTCATCATGGGAAGAAAGGGGGGAAGGGTTCCCAGCAAGAGAGGCCGAGGAGAACTCTAGTGTCCCATGCACTGCATGTGTGTATTGTCTTCAGAGCGAGGTGGAGGGTTGGAGAGTAAAGAGCCTTTCCCGCAGGGTCCTACCCCTCATGACCCTGTAGGCCTGTGTCAAGAGTTTGTATTCCATCCAAAGCGAAAAGAAGAAGCTACAGGGAGGTTAGAAGGGCAGAAGAGCATGATCTTATTTAATCATGGAATGAGCAAAGAGCAGGAATCCACCTTCCTGCTCCTGGATAGATAGAGTGGATGGGGAGGGGAGGGATCAGGCCACAGTGAATAAGGCACTTGACTCGGAGACAAAACCAACAGGACACAAAAAGTGAAGTCATCAAGAGAAATGACATTTTAATGCAATATTTTAAAAGCTCAAAATTAATACAAAAACATCCTGATGAGCAAAATACCAGAATTTTAAATAAAATTAGGACCCAATAGTGCCATACAGAGCCATACTGTAGCTTGAGGCAATAGGGAAGATGTGTGTCCTGTTATACTAGTGTGTGTGTGTGTGTGTGTGTGTGTGTGTGTCATACATACATACATACATATGTGTGTACATATACATAAATGCTTATTTTTTTCAAGAAATTAATTAAAAATATTTAGAAATTGGAAAGTAGGTATATTAAAATGCATGTGATTATCATCTTTTTTTTTCAGTGGTAGGACTGGAACCCAGGGTCTTGCAAATGTTCTACTACTAAACTATATCTGTAGCCCTGTGATTATTTTAAATTTAAATATTCAGAAAATTTATTCATGTTTCTCCTAAATTTATTAAACACATTTTAAAATTACTTTTTACCATTTAGTGCAACTTAATAATTCTCAGTGAAAAGATAAGATGTAGACATTGTTTGCTTCCATTATATCCAGGAACGCAAAAGTATAACAAGTTCTGTTTGAGGTATAAATAAAACATTCAAACTTAAAATAGAATTGTGAGTTTATGTACATCTACTGTTCAATTTTTCAATCTTTTGAACTATTTTTATGGTCTGAAAAAATTACCATTAAAAATGCAGATAAAATCCTGTATATAAATATGCACATTTTCCCTTTAACTTCAGGCACTAATAGGACTTGGAATGACACTGTTGTGTTCTGTCCCTATTTAAAATTTTAATGCTCTGTTCATCATGGACATATTTGCATTTACTTAGAGTTTCAAAAACTATTGCATCAAAATATTAATTATCTTGATTCCTGAGTTTCTGATCACCTTTTATACTTTGCATTCTAGTGAGTACTTTATTAGCCCTGGCTGCAGGGAAGTGGGCTGGGCAGTGGCAGCCTAGTGTGGCAGCCCAGGTGAAAGGGATGGTGTCATGGGGCAGGTGGTAGAAATAGAGCTAGGGAACACTTTGCAAGTGTTAAATAGGGTCACCTTGCTGGTTGGTGACATAGGAGTTATTTCTTACTATGAGGATACTAATTTACTGGTTCTTACTCTCTGCCTTTGGTAATATGGAGGAAATATATAGTTTTGCTTTCGTTTTATAGTTTTGTCAAAGCTGAATTTCGATATCCCATATCCATTTCTCACTTAGGGCTAACTCTTTACACTCACAAAGTCAGCAATTTTATTTTCACATTTGGGATATTGGAATAGGAAGGAAATACATTCTCTAGGCAATTCTTTCATAGTCAGGCTATGCAGACGGAATAAATGTGGAGCCAAAGGCAGCTGATCATAATCACGTCAAGGAAATAATCCATTCCATTAAAACGCTATGTGCCATAAATAAACCAATGTGCTTCTGTCGCCTTACAGGATTGTTTCCCACCGGAGACTCACAAATGGTGCATGTAAACTCAGCCCGTGGTGATTACTATGAGCGCCTGATGAGTGATTTTTATTAAGTCCTCTAAATTTTAAAGAGTGGAGGGCAAGGGAATATAGTAATGATACTCTGTGCATGGTTCCCATGGATATGATTATTTTGACATGGACTGGGCCATTTTCTGGAAGATTTTTTTTTCTGAATGTCTCATTAATTTTCTTCCTTTCATTGTCCTCTATTTCTTTTTTTTAAAGAAAGCATATTCTAGTTTAAATGACATGTTTCCATGGAAAGAGTACGTGCAAATTATCTTTTGTTAGAGATGAAAGGGCATGTCATGAATGCTTTTCCACCGTAGGGTTTTGAAGAACATATTCTCTCTTCTGGACAGAGAAATGATTGGTTCTCAATTAACAAGGCAATGAAGAATAAAATGTAATTTTCGCAGCAGGAATCCAACAGGCACCTTACCTTTCAGGCACAGGAGGTCCTCAGCTGCCAGGCTTTCTTCTGTCTCCAGGTGCTGTATTTTGGCATGGGACATTTATAGGACTCTAAGAGGGTCAAGTTTGGGCCCAGAGTAGCAGTTTTCAAATCAACAGTGACTTTATCAATTGATATTTTCCTATGCCTTTGGGGATCCAGTTTTGTAGCAAAGGACCATGAATTCCCCAAAGCTACTATGTCTCAGGAGAACTGGTGACATTAAACTCCTCTCCTTTTTAAAATTATATTTATTCAACAAACATGTCACAAGGTCATGATACGACATGCATAGTGGCTGCAGGTGCAAAACTTACTTAAAGGAATGTTTTAAGTCCTATGGATTTAAAAACTAAGGATGTAATTTTTAGCAGATTTATGAGACTCTGACTTGTAGAAGGAATCCTGGATTCCAGATGGTGAAAAGGTCCTTCTTGGGGAGGAAGCCAGGACAGAAAATGTCTTTCATATGGAGGCATGTTGGATTGCAGCCTAAGCTCCAAAAACCTGAAGAAAGGAGGAAGAACTGCTCCATGGGTGAGTTACTTCCTTCCTCGGTCTCTCCAGTAGCAGCCCAGCTGGCAATTTCAGTGCACAAGGGTAAAGCTGAGGTGACTTATCTGGGGTGCCCCCAGTCCAGGCCTGTGGATGGCTTCAGTCTTCTCTCCATTTGTGTAACTGGGGTGTGTTGCGTCTGCACTGTTCTGAGGTGGCACACATGTCAGCCACTCATGAATTTTCTTAGACTTCCATTCAGTTCTAGTTTCTAATTTTTTGGCTCCTACATCTTTTTATTTTTCTTTCAGCTGTGTTCACAAAATGGAAGAATTAATCTTTTCTCTCTTAAAGGGAAAAGGTCTTGCATAAATTAAGCTACTTTCTCTTGGTCATTTGTTTGTCTTATTTTGAGAACTGTCTATTTAGGGCCTTCACTCTTTTTTTTTTAATATGATTTTTTATTTTTATTTTTGCTGTTAGGTTTTTAGGAGTGTCTTATATGTTTTGGATATTAGCCCATTAAAAGGTATGTGGTTTGCAAATATTTTCTCCTAATCTGTAAGTTCTTTTTACTCTCTTGATTGTGTCTTGTTGTACGGAAGCTTTTGGAGCTTGACAGACTTTGTCTTGGTATTAAAGAACATAAAATCATTTCCAAGATGAAAATCACAAAGATTTTCCATTTTCTTCTAATAGTTTTATGGTTTTAGGTCTTATGTTTTAAGTTATTAATCCATTTTGAGTGAACTTTTGCATATGGTATGAGAGAGTGTCCAATTCCATTTTTCTTCATGTGAATATCCAGTTTTCCTAATACCACTTAATGAAGAGACTATCCTTTCCCAATTATGTGTTCTTGGCATCTTTTTAAAAAATCAGTTGTCTGTAAATGCGCAGGTTTATTTTTAGATTATCCTGTTCCGTTGGTCAATGTGTTTGTTTTTATACCAGTACCATACAGTTTTGATAACTGTTTGCAATGTTTTTAACAGGAAGTGTGATACCTGTAGCTTTATTGTTCTTGCTCAAGGTTGCTTTGGCTTTTGGGGGTCTTTGTGGGTTTTATAAAATTTTAGGATTCATTTTTCTGTTCATGTAAAGAGCAAAGGCATTCAACATCACTGTCATTAGGGAAATGCAAATCAAAGCCACAGTGAGATTTCACTTTACACTTGTTAGCATGGTTATCGTTAATAAAATAAAAAATGCCAAACGTTGGTGTAGAGAAAAAGGAATACTGGTAAACTGTTGGTGGGAGTGTAACTTGTTACAGCCATCATAGTAAACAGTATGAAAGTCCCTCAAAATATTTAAAATACAACTACCATATGACCCAGTGACATGGCTCCTTGGCCTCCCAGCAGCACCGCCAGCCCACTAAACCCCTCCCCCTCCTGAGTGGCAGTGGAGACACAGATCAGTGGCCTGGGGCAGGCTGTGTAGCCTCAGGTGTCCAGCAGGCAAGAGCCCACCATGCTTTGGGGACCTGAGGTGCAGCAAACCAGGGCATGCTGACCTGTGGCCCTGTGCAGCCCTGCCCCACCCATGAACCCTGAGAAAACAGAAGGGGTGGTAGACCCCAGTGGAGGAAAGTTCAGACTCAATAGCATTAGTACTTTTCCAATAACTAATTTGCATAAATTTTTACCAATAGAGTTACTTTCCAAGACCCGATTAGCATAAATTTGGACCAATAGTGTTTATCCAAGATCTGTATAACCCCCTAGACTGCACACTCAAGAGGTAACCTGCTGTCCAATTTCCTCTCTCAACTTGCAAGAGCTCTGTCTCTTTTCTTCCCACTTGAATAAACCCTACCCTTTTACATTCACTCTTCCTCACCTCTCGATTTCATTCTTTATCTTCATTCTTCGAATTTTTGAGATGAGAACCCAGAAAGAAGAAATTGACAATGAACTGCTGGGTTTACTGCAACACTGGAGAGCATAGCCTGCTAAATAAGAGCTGCAACACACCACTTGCCACTCTGTAATGGAGAAGAATCTGGAGCTGTTGCTTGCAGGCATCCTCTGTGTGATTAACTGCTAACACTAAAATGGGTTCTCAGCTGCTGAGGCCTGCAGTGTACACAGACCCAACCTGCCAGCAGAAGTGGATCAACTTTCACCTCCAGCTCTGGTTTCACTAGAAGTCCCTTTTCCAGGGCAGGTACCCAAGGAAATGAAATCATCACCTCATAAAGGTATGTGTACTCCCATGTCCACCATCCACTGCAGCATTATTCACAATAACCAAGCTGTGGAAACGAACTTAATGTATATTGACCGATGAATGGATAAAGAAAAATGTATGTATAATGGAATACTATTTGGTCTTATAAAAGAAGGAAATCCTGCCATTTGTGACATGGATGAACCTAAAAGATATTATGCTAAGTCACATAATCCAGACATAGACAAATACTGCATGATGTCACTTATATGTGTCACTTATATAGTCAAACTCAGAATAAATGAGTAGAATGGTGGTTATCAGAGACTGGGTAGGGGGAGAGGGAAATGAGGAGATACCTCCTGGTCAAGGGGCACAAAGTTTCAGTTACACAGGATGAATAAATTTTGGAGAAATGTCATACAGCCTGGTGACTGTGGTTAACAATATTGTGTGGTATACTTGAAATTTGCCAAGAGGGTAGATCTGAATTTTCTCAACGTGCATGCGCATAAAAAGAAAAGAAAACGATAACCATTGAGGTGATGGATATGTTAATTAGCTTGATTATGGTGATGCTCCTTTCACAACACAGACACATATCCAAACTTCAAGTTGTACACCTCAAATATGCATGAGTTTAATTTCTCATTTATGCTTCAAATAACGTGGCACACTCATACATTGCTGGTGGGACTGCAAAATGGTGCAACCGCTATGGAAAGCAGTATGGAGATTTCTTGGAAAACTGGGAATGGAACCACCCTATGACCCAGCTATCCCACTCCTGGGTCTATTCCCAAAGGACTCAAAAACAGCATATTACAGTGACACAGCCACTTCAATGTTTATAGCAGCACAATTCACAATAGCTAGGTTGTGGAACCAACCTAGATGTCCCTCAGTAGATGAGTGAATAAAGAAAATGTGGTATATATACAAAATGGAATTTTACTCAGAAATAAAATAGAAGAAAATAATGGCATTTGCAGGTATATGGATGAAGTTGGAGAATATAATGCTAAGTGAAATTAGTCAATCTCAAAAATCCAAATACTGAATGTTTTCTCTGATATAAGGAGGGTAGTTCACAGTGTTGTTGGATGGGGGTACATAGGAGAATAAGAGGAACACCAGAATGGTCAAAGGAAAGGGAGGGGAAGGGAGGGAGCAAGGGGGGAGGGGGGAAAGGAAAAAAAAATTGGTGGTTGAATGAGATGGATATCATTATCCTAAATGCATGATTGAAGATCTGAATGGTACTTACCGTACTTTGTATACAAACAGTTGCATGTAAAAAGATGCTATATATGTGCATTATGAATTGTAATACATACTACTATTATAAAGAAAAAGAGAAAAAAAAAAAAAAAAGAAGAAGAAGAAATGAAACTACCTACCCAAGTGCAAGTGGGTGGCTGCGGCTCCTCTGCAGGGGGGTAGTCTATCCTCCGCAATGCTGGTGGTGCTGTGGCGCCCTTCTGGAGCCTCTCCTAGGCACAGCCTCTCAGCGCCTTCCATCTTTATTCTTCCTACACACTGAATGAGTCAGTGGCCAGGCCTCATGACCCGATCCCTCAGAAGAACAATGGGACTCTTGCTTCTTCTCCGCAGCTGTCCTTCTTTCACTCCTCTCCCAAGAGCGTTGCTGGGAGATGCTCCAGACGTGCACTTCATTAGCAGTTGGAGTGATTTTAAAAGCTCCGGACACGTGATTGTCTTCTATTGAGGGTTTGCTCTGGAGCTCCTTGGCAAACACGGACAGCAGCAGGAGGACACACAGCACAGAGGCAGCATTCCTGGGCCCATCTTCACCACTGTGAGGTGAAGGAGGTCCCTGGCAGAGGCTTTAACTCTTAATGTATGCAGGGTTTGGGAAGTAAGTGTCTTGTCCATGGTCACACAGTGGCGACTACTGTGGCCGAGCCTGGTCAGGGGAACCCAATGCCTCGATTTGAAGTGCATTTTCCTTTGGCTGGCTGACATGTGCTGGGTTAATCCAATTTTCAGCACTGACCAAAATACCTGACAGTGTGGCTGACTCCATAGCTCTGAGCCAGAGGTGAGGTGCATCATCATCTTTTTTTTTTTTTTTTTTTTTTTTTTAGTTGTAGTTGGACACAATATCCTTATGTTATTTATTCATTTTTATGTGGTGCTGAGGATCAAACCCAGAGCCTCGCATGTGCTAAGGGAGCGCTGTACTGCTGAGCCACAACCCCAGCCCGTGAGGTGCAGCATCTTTGCAAAAAGGCACAGTGGAGGAAAGCTTCTCAGTTCATGACAGCCAGGAAGCAGAGAGGGGGAGGGGAAGTGATCGAGGAGCCAGGGACACAAGATCTATAATCCCCAAGACATGCCCCTATGACCTACTTCTTCTTCTTTTTTTTTTTTTTTTTTTTTCAGGTTATTTGGATATATTTATTTAGGAAGTTTACGTGTATGATATTTTCTTTAAAATCAAAGCAAAACAAAAAACCCCAAAACATCACACAAACCAACAAAATAATTTGTTAACATCTCATTATTAATTCCTATTCCTTCTGATATTGGGTGTAGATTGTTTCTAATCCCACCGTGAATTTAAGAGGAACCAAAAATTAAAGGGATAAATACCTAGTTCAAAAAGTGTTTTGAAATGAAATGAAATTTTGGCTTGTAGAGTTGATGAACGAATCATTACATTTTAAACTTTCCAGAGACCCAAGAAGTCACCTAATCTAACTCCTTCATCTTGTCGATGTGGAAACTGAGACTTAGATTGAGAATATTGTTGGATATTCCACAGCTTGGTGGCTTCATCCTCTAAGCCACATGGTCTCTACATCTCATTCTTTTAACATAATTTGCAATGAATACTTAGAATTTTTTCTATTTTTATCATCATTGGTTAAACTTTCCCACGTCCTTAGGAGGCAGATCAGCAGCCTCAGTGCCCATCCCCAACTAATGGATTCAAACTGGGAATTTCTTGATTATCATAATTTTAAAACCTCAATTAAATGAGATAACATAGGCAAAGCATCTAGGACAGCACTTGGCAAATAGCAGATGCTCAATAAAGATGTTTTAAAATTCCTCTTTCTGCCTCAGTTCAAATTCAGATATTTGACATTTAATTATTCTTTTCTGTAGTTGTACTTTCAAAACAGCATTATTGAAACAGTAGATGTGTCCTCCCTTTCCCTATCATATTCTTTTTTTATGTGTGTGTGGTACTGGAGATTGAACTCAGGGGCACTCGACCACTGGGTCACATCCCCAGCCCTTTTTTGTATTTTATTAGAAGCAGGGTCTCACTGAGTTGCTAAGTGCCTCGCCATTACTGAGGCTGGCTTTGAACTCACGATCCTCCTGCCACAGCCTCCCAAAGTGCTGGGATTACAGGCGTGCGCCACCATGCCTGGCCCCTATCATATTCTTTTGAAGAACATTATATTAGACAAGTACAGGTAGGGGGTGGAGGATGAGGTCTTAGACTCACAAGGTTTTGAGCAAGATCCCCTATGACCTACTTCTTCCAGCCACCTGCCTATAGTTAGTACCTACTTAGTCCATTAAAATTACAATGGACTGATTAGGTTACACTCTCCTAATCTACTCATTTCACCTTCTGCATTAGCACAGGAGCTATGGGGGGACACCTCATATCCGAACTATATCAAGCCTGAAGCTTGTCCTAGTGTGGCCATCAACTTACTACGAGGCCTCAGACAACTCCTCTGGGCTTTGGCTCTAAAGTAGTGGTCAACACGGGGACACACCATGCCTATTCCAAGTCCTGCCTCTCTGGGCTCTTTTCCCATTGAGCCCTGCCTGGCTGTAGAATCTCCAGGGAGCACTACTAATTCACCGACTTGCTTCCCTACTGAATCCTGTTTTCCCTGCTTCTCCCCATATAAAATGAGAGATGTACTGTATCACTAGCTTTCCAACAGTGTTTACCGCAGGAATCTTTCTTCAGATGCCCTCTCATGTGGAAACCCTACATGCAAATACAATTGATCTTCAATATTTGTGGATTGTGGATTTGTGAATTTTCCTAGGTGCTAAAATTAATTTGTAAATCCCAAATCAATACTTTCTGGGAAACATTTGAGTTGCTGGTTGTGCACGTTCCCAGCTAAGGTCAAGCCAGGCTCTGTCTTTCTGTTGGGCTACATACAATGATGGACAGGGGAGGAAAGCAGCTGCAGGTGGTGGATGGTACAGGAAGTTCTGTTCTGGGGCCAGCTGGATGGGTTTGAATCTCAGCCCTGGCACCTGTTCATGGGGTGGCCTCAGGCAAGTCACTAAACACTTCTGATCCTCATTTTCTTATTTATAAAAACGAGACAACAGAATACACTAGTGAGTGGATTTAGGAGGGGGGGAAAAAAAAAAAAAAACCTCGAACTCATTTTCTCCCACAGTACTCTCACAACATGCTTCTGACACCAGGCGTGTTTGATTGTTTTCCTTCCCATCAGGCCAGCAATACTGCAGCAGTGGACACCAGCTGGGTGTCCTCTAATTCAACTCTGCTCTAACACTACCTGCCTGGAGACAGCATCAGAGACCATGCCCTTCAGGTGCTAGTCACAAGCCCCAGGTTGACCATCAGGCTATAAAACACAGGGTTCCCACAATACCCTCCTCGGGTTCAATTAATATTCTAGAGCAGCTGACAGAACTCAGGGGAACAATTTGGTAATGTTTACTGGTTTATTAGAGAAGATATTACAAGAATACCACTGAACACCAGTTAAAGTGGTGCATGGGGCAAAGCTTGTCGGAAGGGATGCAGAGCCTCCATGTCCTCTTTGAGTAAGCCAGCTTCTAGAAACCTCCATATGTGGAAGCTTTCCAAACCCCATCCTTTTAGGTTCTTCTGGAGACTTCATTACATAGGCATGACTGATTAAGTCAGTGGCCACTAGTGATAAGCTGAGCCTTTGATATGGTCTGGATCTGGAATGTTCCACAAAGGTTCGTGTGTCCCAGCGCAGCAACATCCAAAGTGGGCATTTGGGGAAGTGAATTGATTCTGAGAGCTCTGATCTCATAGATGAATTGATCCACTAAGGGATTTGTAACTAAATGGACTCCTGGGAGGAAACTGTAGGAGGCAGGACCTAGCTGGAGGAGTGGGTCCTTGAGGGTGTGCCCTTAAGGACCATCTCTTGTCCCCAACCCCTTCTCTCTCTCTTTGCTTTCCGGTTGTATGAGGTGAGCAGCTTTCCTTCACCACACCTTTATTCCATGATGTTTTGCCTTCCCATAGGCCCCAAGTGATGGCACCCACTGACTATGGCCTGAAACCTCTCAAACCATGAACAAAAACAAATCTTTCCTCCTTTATGTTGTTTTTATTAGATATTTTGTCACGGCAATGAAAAGCCAACTAACATAGCCCTGCCCTGAGTTTGGGAGTGGAACTAGAAGTCCCAACTCTCTGTGTGTTGGTCTTTCTAGTGACCAGTCCTTGGCCTGAAGGTATCTGGGGCCTCCCAGTCATTAGTCAACTCACTGGCAGCCAAAGAGACACTTACTACTGTAGTGATTCCAAGGATTTTTAGGGTTTTTAACCAGGAATCAGAGACAAAGACCAAATATATATTTCATGATACCACGATTAGGCTGAGTTGATTTTTAAGGTTTAAGGTTATACTCTCTGTTAGATTTCACCTAGAAATAATAATTTTATTTATTAATTCAGAGCTCACAGACTTGGTACCACATAAGTGGTGGGAGTAGCCAGGTTGAACTGTATGACAAAATGCTTAGCTGTCCTTGGGGCCTGCAGTTGACTTTTCATCCTAGGAGATCATGTGAGGACCACAGCATGACAGACCCTGGACCTGTGTCCTGAGAGTCCCCAGCAGGACACCCTGGGCCTCTGTGATGGTTCTGTGTGGTGGGCTCTGCCCCTAATCTAAGAGGGAGTTGCTGCTGATCCTGGCGGGAAGGCAGCCCTGCTCAGTAGAGGGCTGACGAATTTTCTTCCTTCCTGAAGAATTTTTTAAGCAGCTTCTCCAAGGAAGTCTCAGCAGAATCTAAGGGACCCTGTTTATTGATGTGGTCAGGATATCAGATCCAGAAATGCCTCTGCATTTGGCTTTCTTTTCTGTTTCTTTACTGGAATGAAGTGTGACCATGTGAGCCTTAAACACTGTGTTTATGTGTGTATACGTGTGTGTGTGTGTGTGTGTGCCTGTGTCTGGTGTGTGTTTTCGGTGTGTGCACACAAGTTAGAGGTGAGGTATTAGGTCAGGAGGAGGAAAGCAAGCAGCAAACTAGCAGAGTTTAAAGACCGAAGAGAACTGTAAACTTCCTTGGTGAGGCAGCTTCCATGGCTAGGACCAACTTAAAAGCTGATGTCAAAATCCTTTCCTTTCTCAGCATTCACACCACGGGTGCACCACCACTCAGATGATGCCTCCAGCCTGATCAAAAGGAGAAAGCTGCCTCCCCCCTCCCACATACCCTCCCTCCCTCTTCTCTCCTCCTCCTTCACCTCCTTCTTATCTTTCTTCAGCAGTCCTTCCCCTCTCCCGCCCAGGCTGTGACTGAATTTCTTTGTGGATAACTGTGATAACTGTTCCTGACTTTAAAGCCAGCTCATGTCACAAGTCCCTGGCTGGTGCCCTACTCAGATCCTGTTTCCTTTGCAGAGAAGGGAGAACCCAGTGGTGTCATGGGCCAGGAGGAACCCTGGGCTTCCTTCATCCACTTCCCTGCCTTGGTTCTTGGATCTATCACCAAATGTTAAACACACAAGACAAAGTGGGTGACATAAGGAAATGACTGCATCCTTGTCCTCAAAGGAAGGAGCTGCAGCCAGAGAGGGGCCTGCAGGAGCCACCTCTGCAGGACATCCCTGGTCAGAGCACAGGGACCTTGTGGGTCCTGCAGAGATAGTCATGGGCTGTAGGAAGCTGTGACAGGCCCCTGTGGCTATGGTGGCCTCCAACCTGCATGACAGTGTTAAATCCCGCAGACCAGGAGAAGGGCTGATGGGACACCTGCTTTAGCACCACAGTGTGAAAGAGACTCCAAGGGCTTCCATCCACCTTCTCACTCACAGGACAGATTGGCCCTAAGGGAGGCTGAGGCTTAGAAGCTGCGCTGAGAGTGGAATCAGGCAACACTGTTCTCCTGCTAGTCGTTCATTTACTTACTTGTGACAGATAATCTATGAGTGCCTACTAGGTGCCAAGCACTTTCCTATGTGCTGGGGACCCTGGACTCCCCACTGACTCAACCACCCAAAGCATTGCCAACTGGCCTTTGAGAAAGTAACTTCATGTTTGAGACCAGCGAGACCCTGTACTGTGTGATATCCTGACTGGCTGCTCAGAAAGTCCCTGACCCAAGTTACCCCTCACTTGCAGCAACCTCCAGGATCAGGAGGGATATTGGGGCTGCTGGAAACTTGGATGTGCTCATCCATTCTCCCTGGCCAGGAAAAGGCTGAGTTGACTGTCCCAGAGGTTCCACGCTTGGACCAAAGGTGCTCAACTTCTAAATATTTTATTGGTTAACAATTTATAACACTTGTTGTGCAAAGAGTTTTATGGTTAAAAAAAAAAAAAAAAAAAAAAAGATTGAAAATCCATTATGTTACTGAATCAGCCTCAGATTTGGAAGGAGACTGAGTGTGACTTTCTAAATCTGAATCAAAGTCTAGCCTGTGGCAAAGTGCTTCATTATGACTGCCCCCCACAATTTATCTGGGATCAGGAATAATCATAATAATTGATAAAATCTTATGTAGCTATATCTCTACATTTTAATGATAATTTTATATGCACTAAGTTATTAAATATACACTTCCTCTTTCCCACTATCCCAGTAACAATGGACAAAACATTGTTCAACTTTTGGAAGAAGCAAAAGCATAAAGCACTTCCAAATGGGTAGTTTCTGTTTAATGATAGAGTAGGCTACAAGGACATATTTTTCCTATAGCACAGTCTCATTATTTTTTTTTAAAAAAAGCCGTATATATTTTGGTCTCCAACTTATCAATAATTAAATGGGATCACGGAATAAATATTACGGTGTCCCCCCTTCCCCTCTTCCTTTCCATATGGGCACTTTGACATTTTCTGCTGCAGAGTGCCTGACAAATATGTCTACCATGGAGGAATAAACTGCCTTTCCAACCCAAAGGGGAGCCCAACAGTGTCTGCTCTTGCAAGAAGATGTAAAATATATGCCTTGATTAAAAGAAAATGTCAACAAGGGGAAATATTGGGCTTTCCTCTTGACTGCAGCCGGCAGCCCTAAAGCAAAGGTTGAGACCATGAGAAATTAAAAGCAGTGTGCACAAAGCCCCTGAACCCCACATCACTTTATAATACCATGTTCTGTTGGGGTATTTTGTACAGAAGAAACAGTTCTCTGATGCATGCATCCAGATTCCATGGCTGTTCATTTCCTCCTTTTCGTTGTATTTTTGTTTCTTAATTTCTAAATTATGACAGTCCATACACAAAAAGGATTTAAATTTAAATTTAAAGCATGAAGTATGACTCACAGCCTATACTCATCATCCTGTTTAAGAACATTGCTAGTATTTTGCGATCACATTACTCTCCTTTATTCCCAGGAGTAAATAATAATCTAATTTTTGTGTTCTTCTCTTCCTTGCTTTTTATGATAGCTTTATTACAAAAGCATGAATATTTAGAGAGTTAGCTTTGGTGTATTTTTGAACCATATTGAATTGTATGATTCTGCTCTTGTCCACAACTGTTTTTATTCCATGTTTCATAAATGAATTTTTAGAAAAATCTATTAGCGTAATTTAATTGTAATTAATTAATTTTAACTGTACAGTAATAGTGTGTAGAATTAATGGACCAAAATTTATCCACTTTCGTATTGAAAATCATTGATTCCAGTTGTGGTTTTGTTTGTTTGTTTTGCATTAGAGACATTCTGGAGAATGCTATCTGGTAGTCCATTTTTTCCTAGGGTGTAATTCCTAGAAGTGGAATTGCAGAAACATATAGCATGTGCATCTTCAACTTTACTAACTAATGTCAAATTGCTTTCTAAAATGATTATACTCTCATAGCAGTGACTGAAAACTCCATTGCTCCATAACTCTACTGACATTAGGTATACTTTACCTTTTAAAATATTTCTCTCTATCCAGTTGTAGTTTTCATCTGCATTTCTTGTCTTACTATTAGGGTTAAGTACCTTTTCATGCAATTGGCCATGCGCTTTCATTTCTGGGAATATGTTAATATCTTTTGTCTATTTTTCTATTTATTGTCTTTTTGTTCATATGCTGGATACCAACATTTTGTCAATTCTATGTGTTGTATATCTCTTGGGTTTAGGCTTGGTTTTTTATGTCATTAGATTGATGTTTAATGAAGAAGATGTCCTGAATGAGTGTCAAAATGCTCAGTGTTATTTTGTGATACACAAAATATACACGTGTCAGAATACATACCCTAAGCTTTGAAAATATTTTCATATAAAAATCTAAACTTTTTGCTTTCTCCAGTTAATTATCTACTCCACCTGAAATTAATTTTTGTGTATATTGTGCAGTATGGGATACATGTTAGTCCATAATTGGACAACAGGTATTCCACCACTATTTTTTTTTTTTTTTTTTTTTTTTTTTGGTACCGGGGATTGAACTCAGCGGCACTAGACCACTGGGCCACATCCCCAGCCCTTTTTTGTATTTTATTAGAGACAGGGTCTCACTGAGTTGCTAAGTGCCTTGCTATTGCTGAGGCTGGCTTTTGAACTCGCGATCCTCCTGCCTCAGCCTCCCAAAGTGCTGGGATTACAGGCGTGCGCTACCGCGCCCGGCTCCACCACTATTTTTTGAATAGGTCATTCTCTCCCCCAATATTTAGTATCACTTCTGTTTTTTTCTCTTCCATTTGGTTTAAAGACTTCTTCTTCCTTTATGCCTGGGTACAGAGGATTAAGTTGAGTCTCATACATAGCTCAGGTGTTGACAATTATCATTGGTTCCTGCAAACTTCTCACTGTTTACTCTTCCTCCCTTCCTTTCTCTCTCTTTCTTCCTTCTTTCCCTCTTACTTTCATTGCCCACTACCACTTGCCTGTTTCCCATAGCCAGTCTTTCTGACGTGCATAAAATGTTTCTTTCTGGTTTTGTTTGTATGTGTTCTTCACACATACACAGACACACACAGCTTTATTGAGCTGTAGTTTACATATAATAAAATTTACCCATTCTAAGGGTATAGTGTATGAGTTTTGACACATGTACATAATCACGTAATTACTATAATGGCGCCCCCTCCTCCACCAATGCATTTTAATTAAGCTTCTCCAGAGAACCCCCCTCCACCATAATTGTTCCATCAGCAAAGATTTCTGCAAAAGACCTCAATGTGATTAGAACTTCCTATTTCCTGTTGCTCTGTATTATAAAAGCTAAGTTTAACCATGGACTTGATGATGCTACTCCTGCTTTTGTGGTAAGACATGTAAAACTTCTGACTATTCTAAAAAATGGGACGAAAGAGCACTTTCTGAGAACTCAAAGAAAAAATAAACTTTTATGTAGGCTCCTGCAAAAATGTAAACCTCCAAGGCTCCTGTCCCCCACTGGGTACAAAGTTCAAAGAATTTCTAGACTCATGGTCCAGAGAATATTTCAGGCACAAGCCACACTCTCTGGATCAGCTGCAGCCAATAAACCTGCTTCCTGAAAATTCCATAGGTGTCCAACCTCTTCTGTCCTACATCAATTACCACCACTATCAAGAGAGGATATTTCCAAGAAGTTCCCCATAGGCCTTTGTGTTCAATGACTTCCCTCTACTCTTAGCCTCTGGCAAAAACTTATTAGATTTCTGACTCTATATTTTTTCCTTCCCTGAAAAATCCAAATAAATGGAATCAAATTATAGTCTCCGTCTGCCGTTTTCTCACTTGACATAACGTTCTTGAGATGTGTCCATGTGGCTGTGTGTATCAGTAGTTCATTCATTTTCATTGCTGAGTGGGATCTCATTGTGTGAATGTAGTACTCTTCATGTATTCATTCAGGGATTGATGGATAAATGAGTTGTGTCCAGTCCTGAGGGGTGGTTATTGTGAGTAAAACTGCTAAGAACATTATATATAAAACTTGGTGTGGAAATATATCATTGGTGTTTTAGGCCATTACCTAGAAGGGCATTTTTAGGTTGTATGAAGAGTATATTTAATTTAATTGTATTCAAAATTGTCAACCTGATTTCCAAAGTGACTGTATAATGTTTAGCCAAGAATAATGAGTATTTTGGTTTTTCTTCATCCTCACCAATGAAAATGCTGACAGTCTTTTTTTTTTTTTTTTTTTTTTTCTGTTCTAGTGGCCATGTTGTGGTATCTTGTTGTGGTTTTAATTTGCACTGCCTTAATGACTATTACTGGTGATATTTTTTAACAGGGCTTTTGGCCATCCTTAAGGCTATAAGGTATTTGTTCCCTTCTTTTGCCATTTTGTTGCTTACTGGTTGCTGAATCGATTGTAGTGTTCATATACTGAATCGTAATGTTCATATATATTCTGGCAATAGTCCTTTACTAGATACATGTTTTGTAAATATTTTCTCCTGGAATATGACTTGCCTTTCCATGTTTAATAATGTTTTTCAAAAGGTACCATTAAAATATTTTTCTTCAAATCTAATTATCAAGCTTTTTATGGTATGCGTTCAAGTTTGAAATTCATTTCTTGTATGAATATCCACTTGTTTCAACTCCATTTGTTGAAAAGAACATCTCCCCCTCCCCAGTGAACTGCTTTAGTTTCTTTGTTGAAAATTAATTGACCGTATATGCATGAGTCTATTTCTGGATACTGTGTTCTCTTTTATTGATGTATATGTCCATTCTGTTTGAATGGATAGACTGCTTGATTACTGTAGCTTTAGAATAAGTCTGAAGTTAGAGGAATTCTTCCAGCTGTTTTCTTCTTTAAATTTTTTTTTTTTTTTAACTATTCTAGGTCCTCTACATTCCAACGTAACTTTTAAACTCAACTAGAAATTTTTTTTACAAAAGATGGCTTGCTTGAATTTTAACATTGAATTTTTTCATCAATCTCTCTCCACTTGTTTAGGTTTTCTTTCTTTCTTATTATTTTCTCAGCCACATTTTTCAGTCTTCACTCACTTTACTTCTCTATTCCCAAATTGCTTATTACTAATATATGAAAGTGCAATTGATTGACTTATTTTTGTGTATTGATCTTGTAGTTTATGGCCTTGCTAAAAACTCCCTGTGAGTTCTGTTTTTATGGATTTCTTAGAATTAAAGCATGCCATTTGTGGAAAAAAATGCAGTTCTTTCTTTTCCCTCAATTTAATTAATTAATTTATTTTTTAAATCTTGCTTTGTTCCACTGGCTACATACAATATAAAATACAAGTGGTCAGGATAGACATTCTTGCATTATTACTAAAATTAACACCTTCTTTCTTAGATAACTATGTATGGTGTTAGGAGTAGATTTGTAGTAAATACATTTGGTCAAGTTGAAATGTTCTTCTAGTTCTGCTTGGCAGAGAATTTTTATCATGCACAGGTGCTGAATTTGAATTTTATCAAATGCTTATTTTGAAGCTATTTGAGATGATCATATTGCTTTTTTTAAAAAAATTCTTTAATATGGCTAATAGCATGGTTGATACTTTTTTTTCAAAACATCAAACCGATCTTGAATTTCTGGGATAAATGTTACTTGTTTATGATGTACTATCCTTTTTTGTAAATTGCTGGATTTGATTTGCTAAAATGTTGTTGAGGATACCTACAAATATGTTCTATTACTTACGTTTTGCCTCTGTAGCAAATTACCATGAATTTAGTGGCGTGGAACAACACAGATTAGTTTTCTTACAGTTCTGGAGGTCGTAATTGGCCGTTTCAGTGGAATAAAGTCAAGGTGCTGGCAGGAGTGGCTCCTCTGAACACTGAAGGGAGAATCAGTGTCCTCGAATTTTCCTGCTTCTGTGGCTCCCTCCTCCATCTTCAGAGCACATCCCTCCAGTCTCTGTTTTCGTCACTACTGTCCCCTATAATTCTCACTCCTCCTCTGCCCCTCTCATAAGGACTACTGTGATCCCATCAATCTTAACTGGATAATCTAGGATGATCTCCCAGTCTCCAAATCTTTAATTTAATCCCATTTGCAAAGTCCTTTTCGCCATACAGGGCAATGTCTACAGATTCCAAGGTAGAGTATGGACACAGTTGGGGGTGGGGGCATTGCTCAATCTATCATATATATTCATGAGAGTCTCTAGTTATATTTTCTTGTAAAATTTGATGTAGTTTTGGTATCAGGGTAATATTGACCTCATTAAACCAGTTGAGACATATTATCTCTTTTGTTTTCTGAAAGTATATATATTGAACTGGTGTAATTTCTTCCTTAGGTTCATGGTGGAATTCATCACTGAAGCCATCTCTACACCTAGATCAGGTCCCCCTTGATACTTGTAGAATACCTTATCCTTAGAGCACTCAATACAACTCATAATGATTTCATATTTGTGTGATCTATCTCCCCAACAGGATATGAGCAGGATATATGAGTATCTATTTTACTGATAAATCCCCAGCCCCTATCAATGTATTTGGCATGTATTTATTATCCAGCACAGGTTTTTTTGACTGACTGAATGAAAGACTGCATTCTTGTCCCATGAGATACCCTTGGAGTCTCATAAATACTATTCCCTCCTACTTTTTTTTTTTTTTTTTAATTAACTTGCTTCAGGTTAGTTTCCCTTTATAGTATCTGAAAGTGTCTTAGAAATAGTCAAGGGAAAGCTGGTATTTTGTAGAAGGCTAAGGCTGATATTGTGTTTCCAGTAAAATCTAGAGTCTGGAAATTTCATAGCCTGAGGATGATGGGAGAATGGAGTGGAAGGAAGAATCAAGTGCCCTGGATGGGCCCAGACCTTAGGGTCTGCCTTCCGGCTTCCTGTTGAGCATGCAATTGAGCAAAGCCAAAGGCTGTATCAGGCCTGGAGCTCAAAGAGTAGAATCTAGAACAAAGCAGTCTGCAGCTCATCTTTGTGCAGACATTCAGATATTGTTTTAGCCAGCTTTTTTTGCTGCGATGACTAAAGGATTTGACCAGCACAACTGTAGGGGAGGAAAAGTTTATTTGAGGGCTCACAATTTCAGAGGTCTTAGTCCGGAGAAGGCCGAATCCATTCCTCAAGGCTCAAGGTGAGGCAGAATATCATGGTGGAGTGTGTGGCAGAGGGAAGAAGCTCACATCAAGGTGGTCAAGAAGCAGAGAGAGAGACTCCAGCTCCAGATACAAAATATCGACCCAATAGCCACACGCCCAATTAACCACTTCCTCCAGCCACACCCCACCTGCCTCTAGTTACCACACGGTTTATCCCATTAGGGATTAAAATTCACTGATCAGGTTAAGACCCTCACAATCCAATCATTTCTCCTCTGAAACTTCCTGAATTGTCTCCCAGGTGAGCTTTTGGGGGACACCTCATATCCAAACCATAACAGATATCTTCAACTCTGCGTCAGAAGGTCCACTGGTTGCTGCCTCTCTCACCCTAACTTATGTCCTTCTTCCTTTCCCAAGGACAAACATGCATTAACAAATATTCAGATGCACACAGGTCTTTAAATTTGTAAACACACCTTCAAATTCAGTAGACTGAGCTGTGAGATAATCTCTTCCATTTACATCAACTGAATTTATTAAAAGGTAAAGAAATAAAACTCAGCTCAGGAAGAAATTGTAGCTACATTTAATTTTTTTCTCTCTAATTTTTATGTATCTTAAATTTCCACAACTGGCTTTCTTAGAATGGTCTCTGTGTGAGTGGAATGTCCCCATGATCCCTGCTGTCACACTCACCTAGTTCATTGCTATTGCTCAGAGATCAGCCACCAACTTCCAAGTCTTGAAAATTTGCAAAGAATCAAAAAACTCTAGAGAAGGGAATCAAGGAAAATAAATGTGTCCTCAGATGCCCTTTGCTCACTCAAGCTGACAAGTGTAGATTATGTTGTTTGAAATACTTTCCAGTCTGCTAGAGAATGTTGCTTAATGGCATCTATGAAGGGAATAAAGTGTATATTGTCATACATTGCTCTGTTATTTATGAAATGACATGGCTATGAAATTAAAGACTTGTTTAGTCATCAGCCCCACACTGCCAGGATAGACTTCTTCATTAATAGTTCATTTAGCCTGTAATATTTGGGCATTTACAAAAGGCTACATATCGCAGAGCTGGACAGGGTCAGGACAGAGTCCAATTCATCTTTAAATTTGCAGAACCTAGCTCATTAAAGGTATCCAATAGATAATAAATGTATATTAAAGTGATTAAATTTCATATTTTTTTCTAAGGCCAAGTCTTGGAGATTTTGAATATTTTCTGGTTTGTTTATTGAATTGACATAAATTATCTGCAAATATTTAGAACACTGGTTGCTATTTTTTGATAAAGGCATAAAATGGATTCATCCATTGTAAAAAGTAATAAAACACATGGTACAAGTGAATGTTTATTAATAATCCTCATGCCGATTAGCTAAAAAAATCTGGAATCAACTCTCATTTAAATGTGAGAGGGGCTGGGGCTGGGCCTCAGCCATAGCGTACATTTGCCTGGCAAATGGTTTTGATTCTCAGCACCACACATAAACAAATTAAAAAACATAAAGGTCTATCAACAACTAAAAAAATAATTTAAAAGTGAGAGAACTGTGTGCTGGGGCTGTAACTCAGTGGCAGAACGCTTGCCTCGCACATGTGAGGAGCTGTGTTCAATCCTCAGCACCGCATAAAAATAAATAAACAAAATAAAGATATTTGTCCATGTATAACTAAAAAAATATTTTTTAAAAGTGAGAAAACTGTGTGTAAAAAATGTAAAAAAGATTATATCATATAGAAAAATTAGAAAAGACATAGCAGTCTCCCCCAAAAAGAAGACTGAAATAATCAAAGGCTTTTTTGTGGATGTGCTGGGGATTGAACCCAGGGACACATGCACGCAAATGCTCTGTATCCCTGAACTACATACCTGGTCCTTGAACTCTCCATAATTTTATATTATTTCTCAAATGTTTACTAACTGTAAAAGAGATAATTCTTTTAAAATTAGATACAGAAATGTGGGCCAGATTCAGACTATTTAGAACCAAAGACTTAGGTGTAGTGCCTGCATTTAGATGAATGCTTTTCGAAGATGAAACTCAAGTGGAATTGTCATAAGGTGACCTTAGTGTGCAGGGGTTGATGCTTTGCATATTTATTCATCTCTGGCAACTATGAGGGAAAAAGTGGAGATCTTCATTAGGCAGCAATGAATAAGGCATGTGGTGAAATTAAAAATAGCAAAGGCAAAGACTTGTTCACATATCAAATATTGCAGAGCCATTCAGCATTCCTTTAGAATCTTCCTTGGTGTTATTGTGACACTGTGCCATCAGGTTTAAAGAGAATTCCTTTCTTTGCGTAAATGACTTTCCTTGGAGTCCCTTAGGAAACAGAAAATGGCCTAAAGAATCTCACTGCTCTCTCTGAACTGCTTATCTCTTTGTTAATTAGAACTCAGCTGGTTCAGTGGATATCAGCCTTTTCAGGTTGCTGTGATACCTTCTGAAATCTTTGCTGCTATCTGGTCCTATCCCTTGATTTGCGTTAGCAGCACTTGGGAATTTCAAACGCTGAAATCACAGTCTCATATCATACTGCATTTTAATGTGAGTTCACATTTTTATTCAGCCATTGCCTTGCTTGTCTTTGCCATAAGAAACACTAAGGGAGAAAATACCACAGGGCCACACTGGACTGGATTGCAGGGCTGTACTCCCCAGGGGTTCCTTTCATGTGCTGCTGTCACCATCTTGAAATTCTAAATACTTATTGAACAAGGGACCCATAGTTTCATTTTGTATTAAGTTTCTCAAGTTATGGAGCTGGTCCTGTCACCACACACCCCCATTCATCTCACAGACAAACAGAAAGCTGGAATTGAATGAAACACTAGAAAGGATTGTGCCAATGTGTTTGCGAATACAACATAGTTTTGAATGTGTTTGTTCATATTTTCTGAACATAGCATCTCTGGGGAAATCTCCATTCTTGTTGTCCCTAAGTTTTTGGCTATGATTCTGTATGAAGTATTTGAAGTCTGAGGCATATTCCAGGTATCTGGAAAGGAAAGAAAGAGAGAGAGTGAGAGAGACGGAGAGGAAGATGGAGAGGGAGAAAGGGAAGGGGCCAGAGACAAGGAAAACACTTCCTTCCAGGGGGTATCCCCCCAGTGACCTATTTCCTCCTACTAGGTTCCGCCTCCCAGTTGGCCATTTAGCTATAAGTGGATTAATCCACTGATGAGGTCAGAGCCCTCATGATCCAATCATTGCCTAAAAGCCCCTCATCTGACCCTTGGTGCTTTGGGGACCAATGTTTTAATACATGAGCTTTGGTGGGGAGAGACTCCAGATCTAAGCCACAACAGGCAGTGCACATTGATTCTTGCCTCTGGGTTCCTGGTAACTTTGGGTGGGTTCTTATCCTTTTAAGGACACTGATTCTCAGGACCAGGATTAAATAACCCTTCATGCCATAGCAATTGCTCTTTGCTCTTTGATTCCCATTGTAGTTTAAAAATTAGTGCACACGTGTGAGTCACAAGGGACTTTTATTTAGTGAAAAATCAGAGCCTCAGTCTGTTCTCTATTTAGTAGAGATGCCTTAGTGTGACGTTGTCCCACCAATGAGGCACAAATGATAGGATTTTACTTTGAAACCAGGGTGTGGAGGGAACTCACCAAAGGGTCAGTTTACAGATATGTCTTATGCTTGTTCATGTCCCTTATGCTTCTTGGAACAATTCCTTATCATAAGAAATCTCTATAGATTCTGACATGAATAAAATACTTTTAATACCACAAGTAGAAGTAAAGATGGAATTTTTTTTAGTGACTATTTCTGAATGAGTGCCAGAAAAATATTTAAAACTCTTTTTCTAACATTGTATTGTCACAAAAATTTTCTGCTTAATAGAAACAGGTTAAATAAACAAAGAGAATCTAAAATTCTATTTCAGAATTTCCTCCAGAAAGGAGGCTCCAGGAGGATAGGACATTTACCTGTTTCAATTGCTGATATATCCTAAGAGTCTAGGACAGTGCATAGGACATTTACCTGTTTCAATTGCTGATATATCCTAAGAGTCTAGGACAGTGCCTGGCATATGCAAGTGCTCAGTTTAAAATTCGTTGAATGACTGTCATTAGGGACAGATGGTAGACTTTTCTAGAAGCTGTGGAACCTCACCAATGATGAAGGTTCTGATTCACTGCTTTAACCCCCTATTGTCCTCATCCTAACTGAAAGAAATCCTCAAACAAAACAAAACTCCCTCTGCCACAGACCACCAAAAGTAGGTCAAGTGTGGTCTCCAAACCTAGAGTATAACAGCTTTAGAAAATGTTACAATTAATAATGAAATACCATTTATTCAATTCATAATCATTTATAGCTAGGTGTAGTAAAGAAGGGATTAAGGCTTTGGAAATATATTTTTCAACAGGGCCTGGATTATTTTTTCCTAATATGTTTCATTCGTGTCTGAATCCCTCTGCTTTCTACTTCATACAGAGTCATTGGTGTCTCAGGCAATTCACAAACTTTATTGTGCAAGTTTGGTAGCCAGGGGATAGATTTATTTTGCAATCTATTGTTAATTTTTTCATTTATTTCCCAACTAGGAAGATTCAAATGTCAAAACAGAGTCACAGGGATGACTAGAGCTCACGAGGATTTTCTCTCCCCATTCTTATTGGTTTTGTTACTTTTAAGAAAAATCTTTTGTCACACTCCTTTTCAGATGCTTCAGACCTAAGTTCATCTAAATACGACCTTCGTTTTGAAAATGTAATCCCTGGAGTTTGGCGTGAGGATGCAGTGCAATGGTGGCCAAGAATTTAGGGCAGGGACAGGTCATTGATGGAATGCAGGGTCCCACTCTCCCCTCCCAGGCCTGTGGCACATGCTGCTGTATGTGAGAGCCTGGCTCTCACTTCAGCGGCCTCAGTATCCTCAGGGTATGGCTGTGGTTCTCTACCAAGCCATGAGATTGGTCGTTTGCCATCTTTATCTTATTCTGTTTACAAAATGCTACTTTAGATGACACATCATTGAAAGTAGTTTTTGTCTGATGAGAGCCAGTGTTAGTGGCGGAAGAGGAGAGGAGATCAGGGCAAGCCTGTGACATTCTGGGTTTAGACTGGAACACCTGGAAGCTCTCTCCTTTAAAAAGCCCCCTCCTGTTTATCCACTTTGAACAGGTCTCTCTGATGTAGTGATAATGGGTTAAGCCCAACAACTTGTGGCCCAGACAGCAAATACCCACTAAATAGTACAGTGACTCTTTGCATTTCCCTACTATCTTGTAGTTAGGTTGAGCTGTATGACTAGTTCTGGCCCATGGACTGTGCCACCTGTAGGCTAAGATGGCCAAGGGCCATCCCTTTCTTCCTCCTATGCCGTGAGCCTGTCAATTTTGTTGAGATATCAGCCTCTCACCCTCAAGATGGAGGTAGAATGGTGGTTACAGATGGAAAAGCATCCTCACCAGTCTGTTGTGTAAGTGTTGGCTCTGGGCTTCATCTACTGATGCAACTAACAACCATATGCATTGAGTGAACCGTCACAAATACGTGGAATGGGAAGGGCAGACCCCAGTCAGTCCTGCCAACAGAACCCATCAAAACCTTGACTGTGAATTTGTATCGTCTGCCTTAAAAACAAGTATCAGAGAACACATATCCAAAGTAAGCGAAAGCAGGAGCTCAAGGAGCTATTTGTATAGTTGTGCTTATGGCAGCCTTATTCACGATAGGAATAAGATGGAAACAACCCAAGTGCCCATCAACAGATGAGCAGGCAAACAAAATGTGGCCTCAACATACAATTGAATGTGGTTCAGCCATAAAAAGGAACAGAGTTCTGATACATGCTAAGATGTGGATGAATCTTGTGGATATTATGCTATGTCCCAAGTATTCTTCTAGGTATTGGGTGAGTGGGCGGGGGGAGCTCAGATGACAGGTCCTTGCTCTCCTGGAATTTACATTCCAGTGAGGAGGGACTGCTTCCCTGCTAGATAAATAAGTGAGGGTACTTTTGGTCTTAGGGTGTTGCTGAGGACTGTGGGGAAGAGTGCTCAGAGGAACTCTCTGTGGCCTCGATGATAGGTTATTTTCACAGGTGGGCCAGTGACTGACACACTTATCTGGGAGAAGAACGTGGTAGGTGGTAGAGGGAAGAACAAGCTCACAAATCTTATTTTATTATTTTTTTTCTTACCCAAAGCACAAGCACAGTTTTTAAGAACTTCATGATACAAAGTACTTATTTTTGTCTAAGAACTATAGCAGCATCTTTTAACTAGTGCCTAATGTGGTGGGTGCTCAAAATGTTGGCATCCCCTTCTGCCCTCAGCCTTGAAATTTGTAACATACATGTGCACCCTGATTTTGTCTTTGAGGTTATGAACTTTTATATCTGCTCATAGCCTCCATCTTCCCATTGAGGCCATTTTCCCCTTACTGTCACATGTCACGTGACCTGCACGGAAGGCCGGCTGTACTATTTGCCTTTTGATTTTCATCAGGCCTACTTTCAGTTTCAAGATTTTGTGCAAGACTAGGAGGATAACCTCTTAGTTTTTATTTTCCATCCTCACACATGGTGAAATAAACAGCATCATGTTTGCTTTCTGGGGTACCACATATCATTGACTCTGGGGCTTTAGGAAGAATTAAAATAATTTGATATTTTTATTTATGAACCACTGTCTTCATCAGGAATTATTTCATTGCAATTGATGGAAATATTAATGTCTAGATCAGTAGTGTTCAACCACAGGTGGTACTGTCCCTACTCTTGGGGCATTTGGAAATGTGTGGAGTGTGTTTTTAGTCATCACAGGGACTGGGAGGTGCTGTCATTGCATACCTGGGGGCCAGTCGTATTAGGTGTCCTGCAGTCTAAGGGATGAGTCTATATAATGGAGACTTGTTCTGTTGAAAGTGCTGTTAGAGGCCTGCTGAGAAACTGATCCACAAAAGAAAGCAGTTGTGCCCAACCCCAGTAAAACTGGGCCTCCCTCTGTCAAGTCTAGCACAGGACCTCATTAAGAAAGAAATGAAAATTTCTTTCCTAAGAAAGACTTGAAAAGGTTCCAGTGGAGAACTCATTTAAACAAATAACAAAACTTTTCAAACTCTTTCCTAATATTCACAATTCCAACAACCTTCAATCTTATTTTATTCTCTCAAAAGAGCAAAACCTTCTCTCAAAAATGGTCTGTCCTGGGTTTTACCATTCCTGTGTCCCTGAAGCAACTCTCTTATTTTTAAATACCAACCAAGGGCTGGGGTTGTGGCTCAGTGGTAGAGCGCTTGCCTAGCACCTGCGCGGCCAGGGTTCGATCCTCAGCACCATGTTAAAAATAAATGCATTGTGTACAACTAAAGCAATTAAATAAATACTTTTAAAAAAATACCAACCAAGTTGAATTTTTCTGTTTTTTAAAAATTCTGCACCAGCTGTATGTAGCAGTTGTATGAGTGCATGTGAGTGTGCATGTGTGGCGGGGGGGTGATGAGGTTGTAAACACCAATATTCTTTACTTTTGCAGTGGTAATGTTAAGAGGGGTTGGTTAAGACTTCAGATAGTATTTTTAAAGACAAATGGCCAGAAGTACAGCAAGGTGTCATGGGGACAAACAAACCATAAAGCATCTATTATCTCTATCCTGCTTTTTTTGTGAGCCAAATCTTCTCTCTATAATCTGTCATAATCTCCACTCAATCAACCTGCTTTGTCAGCCAGCAGCCTGGTTTCTGATCTCCATAACTTTGCTTATTGTTTGGCTTTTATATGCCAAGTATCCTAACTTTATATGATCCTTCAACTCCAACACCATCTGACTAACTCACAGTCTGTTTCTCAGTTCCATATTTCTCATGGCCCAGTCTAGGTTGGGTGCAGCCTTCCCCAGTCCTAGAATTGTCTAGATAGGTCAGTCTTTCTGAGCTGTGGATGAGGAAGAGATGAGTGGATAAAGAAAATGTGGTATATATACACAATGGAATACTACTCAGTAATTAAAGAGAATAAAATAATGGCATTCACAGGTAAATGGATGAAGTTGGAGAAAATAATGCTAAGTGAAGTTAGCCAATCTCAAAAATCCAAATGCCAAGTATTTTCTCTGATATAAGGAGGCTGATTCACAGTGGGGTTGGGTCGGGAACATAGGAGGATTAGAGGAACACTAGAAAGGTCAATGGGAGGGAGGGGACAGGAGGGAGCAAGGGGGTATGAAGGGGAAAAAAAAGAAGATGGTAGAAGGAGATGGATATCATTATCCTAAATGCATGACTGAAGACATGAATAGTATGAATATACTTTGTATACAGTGTTATATAAAAAGTTACTCTATATGTGTATTATGAATTTTAATGCATGCTACTGTTATATATACAACAACAACTTCAAATTAAAAAAAAAAAAAAGAAAGAACTGTTAATGAGGAAGAAATGATGGATATCATTGGTCTAGCAACACAGGTTCATTTAGTTCATGGTGACAGTTAATCAATATTAGGAAATTCCAGCTTAAGGTTGAGACACTATCTTGAGCTCATTATTCCTTCAAAGCAACTAAACTAATCCTGCCAACAGATTAGTACACAGCTGCAGAGATATGTAGCATGCTGTTGCATATTTATTTCTGACCCTTTATGATCAGGGAACAAGTTTAAAGTTGAGTTTTAGTCTTTGTTTTGACTTTTCTGTTTTCCCTCAGTTTGGTCAAAATATTATAACACTGAGGGGAGTCTCAAAAGAAAGTTTTAGAGATAGTACAGCCTCCTAAAATGTCACTGAGCTGCTTACTTAGTCTTGGTACATTAACTCTCAGGCACTGGAGATATTAATTAATTTTAATAACTTCATAGCCATTAATGTTTATTGAGAGCCAGTGAGGTACACTAATTTTGGTATAATGTAACTAAGAATCAAGTACTTTGCTTCTAATATTTGTTGAAACTTCTAACAGAACAATCATTTCTATTGTTGACTTAGGAAATGAAAGCTAAATCAGTTTTATATAGACAAGAAGTTGAAAAAATTCAGTCTTTCTGGAAAGTATTTGCTTTGATCAAATTAAGATTTAAGAAGTGCTGCTAATACAGCTAAAGTTCATCCATCATTGAGACATAGAAAGATAGTTGCAGCTTCTTGTTTTTAAAAAGGAGGTGGGAGCATAAATAAAGGGCTACCCAACCAGTTCAGAGTCCCATGGTGAAGGAACTTTTTCCTTAACAGTACGCTGACCAGTAACCAGGGTCTGAAATTGTTAGACACTCCAGGGAGAGAAGAAAGTTGTTCAGTGAGAGGACCCATCAAGATTGCTAACTGAAGAGATTGATTCCACATTAGTTTTTGTGTTTCTATAATCAGTTGTCTTAGGATTCCAAGAACATTGGATAATGAGCAACCTTATTTATTTATATTTTTAATCTTATTAGAATATGTCTAAATGTGTTCAAAATCTTTTAGGCTGCTATTTTCAAGCCTTTTTTTTTTTTTAAGAAAGAAAAACAAATGGTTATCTGAGAGTTAAATATCAGATGTATAGGCCCAGGAATGAAAGATCCAGAAAACACAAAAGTAGAGAAGGGCCTTTTGAATGGATAACAGAACAGATTACAAGCATAAAACTACAGTCATCTATTATTCTTTTTGAATTGAGGACACAATAGGAACAGTGTTGTATAAAAAATAAGGAATTAATCGTAAACGTTCATCGGGATGAATTTTTAAATATGCCTATCTTCATGTAACCATTACCCAGATCAATACCTCTAGCATCCCATGAAGGTGTCACTTCCTTGTGCCTACAGAGATAACTACTATTTTGACTAAAAACAACTTTGGAAAATCATTTTATTTAATCAAAAGTTAATTAAAGTTTTAACCTAGTAAAGTTCATAACTTATTTACCATTAATTAATTTAACAAGTATTTAGTGAGGATTTTATCATAAGCTTTATGCAGGCACTGGAGACTTAGGTGATCCCAACAGAAACCACTTCTCATTGTTTTAAAAAAAGGTCACAACTATTCCTACCAGTGCTTTGAAAGTCTTCATTTCCCTAAATTTTGTTCTAGATGTGTATCTTTATGAAAAAATATTACAAATATTAATGTACATTACCTTTTATACCTTTAATATTGGGTTTAACCTTTTAAAAAACATTTGTTTTGAAGTGTAACGGGCCTTGACTTTGAACATACAAAGAAATAATGAGAACAACAGAACATAGCTGTTTCTCAGTTAACCTCTTGGGGACTGCGGCTGTCAGGACCAAGCAGCCAGAGCTGCAGCACTATTATTAACCAGGGCAGCACGTCCTCGGAGAAGACAAAGTGCCCCTAGTCATGGTGGTGCAGGAGAATGCCCAAAGTGGTTGTAGGAAGATGAAGATGGGATGTCACAGGGGACTCTGTGTGGGCAGCAGCTGCTGTAGGTGGAAATAAATCTCCACACCTCATTTCACATTTGAAATATATTTGTTTTACTCTAAGGGCAAAGTGAGCAGGTGAATCTTGATGGTTGTATTACAAATCTCCTTGCAGTCCCCGTGTTAGGCAGCTTTTTGTGGCTGTGACAAAAATACTTGACGTGAGCAACTTAAAGGAGGAAAAGATTATTTTGGATCACGGTTTTGAAGGTTTCAGTCCATGGTCAGCTGGTTCCAAAGCAGAAACATCATGGCAGAAGGGCGTGGTGAAACAATGCTTCTCAGCTTGTGGCTGCCAGGAAGTGGAGAGAGAGGGGTGGGGTGGGGTGAGGAGAAGGGGTCAGGGACATGCAGGAGCCCTGTTTGGGGAGATGGCTTAAATTGCGGTGGACTACGGGCTTTGGCTTTGGACATGTTTGGGCATTGGCGCCTTCCGTACTTGGCCCGAGATCTTGCGAGACTTGGCCGGAGATCTCGAGGGACTTGAGCGAGATTGCGGAGGAGGTCTGCGCCATTTCGGAGGTTAGAGGAGCGTGGACGGCGTGTCGGGGTGTAGTTAGAGCCAGGGAGAAAAGTTGCCAGAATAAAGAGCTGTTTGTTTCCAGTTCGTCTCAAAACTTCTTCCCGCGGCTTCTTTGCTCCAAGCGGCCATCGCTTCAGGCGACTACAGGGACAGGAAATACCATCCAGTGCACCACCAGTGACCTATTTTCTTCAACCATGCCTCACCTGCCTACAGTTTCCACTGCCTCCCAGTAATTTATTCAGCTGGCTATCGATGGTGGGGTCAGATCTCTCATGATGCAGTCACTTCCCCAAAGTGCCACCTATGAACATTGATGCATTGGGGATACATCTACATATTAGTCTGTGGGGGACACTTCATATCCAAACCATAATAGTACCCATATCTAAATGATGACTGCATGAAGCTTGCTGACTCTATTTCCGGAGAGAGGTTGAAACACCAAAGGCAGCAATGAATTACCAGTATTGTCTGGGAATGTCCTGGTGTTGTCCTGGAAGCCACAAGCTGAGCATCTTTTCTCCACCATGTCCTCTGCCATGATGCTTCTGCTCTGGAACCAGCTGACCATGGACTGAAACCTATGAAACCATGATCCAAAATAATCTTTTCCACCTTTAAGTTGCTTATGTATAGTATTTTTGTCACAGCCACAAAAAGCTGCCTAACACAGGGACTGCAGGGAGATTGGTAACACAGCCATGGAATCAGCTTATGACTTTCTGAGTTAGCACTGAATGTAGAAGTAGTTGAGTTGTTCCTGGAAAGGTGGTAAGTACTGTTTCAAGTGTTTTATAAGAAGTGGTGGAGAGGTAGAGATACATAGATAGATAGATAGATAGATAGATAGATAGATGCCAACTCCCATTCTTTCTGATAAACAACGGACATAACTGAAAGAGAACCAATCTTATCTCCATACAAAGGGCTCTTGAAAAGTGGGACTTGGTCCACATGGATTTATGGGAGCACCAAAAGCAATCACCAGACTGTCATTTATCATTTACCATTTGCCAAAAAAGGTTTGGGAAAGAAATAGTGAAGGAGTTCAAAGACTAATGTCCCAAGTAACTGCTCAGTTTGCTATCTCTTTTTTGCTTAAAAGGCCAGTGAAGTTTCCCAGATGGAAATTTATTTCAAATAACAAAATAGAGGATCTCATGATTGACATGTTTTCATGTTATTCTTTCCTGGTTTGGTTTGACATAGAAAAATCTACTGAAATCATTCTAATTTATAAATGAAGAGGTTTATTTTCCCTTTGGTTTGTAGACATAATTGTTCCCATTAACTTTAATGGATGTTTTGGAGCTTGCTCTGGAGAAGAATGGGGAGGGCTTACAGTGGAGTACAGTGCTGTGCTATTAAATCCATAGAGAGAAGTGCTGTGTATATTTCAACACCCAACTTCTGAACTGTGAATAAAACAGAAGCAGTTTGAAAGCATTCACATCTTTCTTTATTTATGTCTTACAAGAAAATAAAAGTGAAGCCCAGTATACACAAGACCAATTTTATGTGGCCATTGAAAAGATTAAGGATCATCTTAAAAACACCCTGCACACTTCATGTTGAGTAATGGAGATGTGAGCAGCAATGTACATACACCAGCAACAGGGAGCCTGACTTCTGCATCATGTAACCAATACAAATCTGTCTCCAAAAGGTCAGGTTGACCAATAAAAACCTTCCATAAAATTCAGAGAGGCAACCTAATCTCCTGAGAAATGAAAACAAGATATTATCAGGGAAGTATTTCACGGGGTCACTGTTTTGCACTTTCTAAGAATGTTCATCAAAGTTACTATAGGCACTTGGACAAGGTAATGAAGCTCACATTCAATTATGAAGCCAGCTTAATGAATGAATTAACCATCACATGACATTGCTTACTCTGGAAGTGACAAGAGGGCTCTGGGTGAACAGAACCCCACTCAGATTTTTTGTTGTTGTTGTTGTTTTGTACCAGGGATTGAACTCAAGTGCTGAGCCACATCCCCAGCCCTGTTTTGTATTTTTATTTAGAGGCAGGGTCTCACTGAGTTGCTCAGCACCTCACTTTTGCTGAGGTTGGCTTTGAACTCAAGGTTCTCCTGTCTCAGCCTCTCAAGCCACTGGGATTACAGATGTGTGCCATCACGCCTGGCCCCACTCAGGATTTTAATTCATTTCTATAAATGTTAATGTCTTATTCTCTGTCTGACTCCTATTTGGTGCTTGATAGAATCTGTTAAATAAAAGAATGAATGACTGAGTGCTTACTATATGCAATGCACTATTGTAAGCAAGAGTCAAATATGATCAGTGGTCTCAAGAAACCACATTCCAATAGGTACAAATACAAATGGGAGAGTCCTTTTTCCAGTTCTCATGTTTGAAATTCAAATAGAAAGATTGTTATAGTAGGTGCAATTTTTTTCTTTTTTACTGAAGTATAAGCCAGGTATAATGGGAGAACACAGAAGGCAATAATCAATTCTGCTGAAGAGTTCTGGGAAGGTGTCACAAAGGAAACAACAGTGACTTAGATGGCTCTGTAAGACACAGAATAGAAAGAAAAAGCTAAGGAACATAAGCATGGGGTGCAAACCCTTCTCAGGGAATCACAAATAGTCTACTATGGCAAAGGTAATTAATATGTGAGAAAACAATGGTGGGTAGAGGTGCAAGTTTTAACCAATTTGTGAAGAATTTTGACTATCATATGAAGGACTTCAGATATTTTTTAAATAATGGAATAACTGATTTTTTAAAATAAGAAAATGGGGGTGATGCTATGATTTAGTATGAATTTTAGAAGGGATTCTGATATTAATGTACAGAATGATTTGAGAAGGAGAACAAAGACTGTTGACAATAGGTACTGGATAGTTACTATTCCAAAGATATAGGAGTAAGATGAATGGTCGTAATTCCTCTAATTAAGATACTCATACTTCTTTACTAGAGACATTTACCTTGACTACAATATGTGTTAATCTATTTTGTGTTGCTTGACCAAAATACCTAAGGCTGGGAACTTTGTAAAGAAAAGAGGTTGATTTAGCTCACAGTTGTGGAGATTCCTGAGCATGCACCACACACTCCAGCATCTGCTCAGCTCTGGTGTGTGAGAGAAAGAGATGTAATTTGATGAAGCAAGAGGTGAGGAACAGTCAAGCTCCCTCTTTTATAGCAACCTGCTACTTTAGGAAGTAACTCAGTCCTGTGAGACCCACTTTGATAGACCAGCATTGATTTCTTCTAAGGATGATGCCCCTAATAACTAATCATCTCCCATTAGGTCCCACCTCTTAAAGGTTTAACTACCTCCCACAAATACCACACTGGGACTAAGCTTACAACCAAGAAACTTTGAGGGAGAAACTATATCCCAACCATAGCAGAGCACATCAAAATTAATTGCAGCAATAGTTGTAATGCTCGCTCATATCATAAAATTTTCTCCTGGGTACAGACTCCCACTTACAGTTAGGAATGACCGAAGTGACTATTTCTGGCCAATGAACTATGGAAAGAAGGGGCAGCATTACTTAAGGGCCAGTGTCCCCATCTCCTGCTATTCCAAGTGAATAGACACTGTGTTCCAGATGGTACAACTACATAGACCGTTGTCAGCCTGGAACTCTGAGTCTGCCTATAGAATCGGTCTGTCGGAGAACCATCATTACCCAGGAAGGCTTTGCTTGAAACAGAAATAAGCCTTTATTTATACAATTGCAAAGATTTGTGGTGTTTATTATTACTACAGCATAGCCTAGCTTAACCTGACTGATACAGTGAAGTACTATAGGAGCCCAAGGAACACTAAGTGTTGGAAAGAATGAAAAAGTGGACTTTGGAGATGATACTTGAGCTGGGTGATGAAACTGATCAAGAATTAGCTAGGCAGATAGGCAAGTGAGAGACTTTGATATGGTGGAAACATCCTGGGTGAGCGCTTGGGGCCTTGAAATGGCCTGACAAGTTGGGGGAGCCATGTGTGGATTTTCCTAGCTGCATGTGGGCATGTGGCTGGGAGAATGGCTTTTGTCAGGCCAAGCGTTCAGCTCATTACTGCAGAGTGCCTTCCGTACACACTGATTGTGGATGGTGGAAGACAGCAAGAGTCTCAAGCACAAGGAGGAAATAAAATGTCAGAGCTTTTACTGGTTCGTTATAATTAGGGGCAGAATTAAGGGTTTCCATTCCACTTCAGGTTTTCAGCCTTTGCTGTCATTAAATATCATTAAATGAAGTGATACAACCTATTAGGGTCTTTCAGACTATACCCCCTTGGACCCCACTAAGGTCTCAGAGAGATGAAGCTTTGGAACCAATGGTGTAAATACGAATTATCCAGGCAGAATTAATGAGAGTGGGCGGATGCCATTTGAGTTGTATATATTTATAGTCTTAAAAAAAAAAAAAAAGGAAACCTAAAAATACCAAGAGCAGTGACATGTTTTGTGGAAGATTTAGTTCTTTAGAGAGGGACAATTACACCATTCACCAGGCATAATTATTTTTAAAATGTCTTCTTGAGCTTACAGATTTTATAAGAAGTACCTGCTGTCATAAAACTTGCTGGTTGTCTCAAGGAAACTAATAGGCTAGAAAATACTCTTTGGTCACTAAAGAAAATTTTGATTTTATCCTTTATTTGTTGATTTCCTAACACTCAAGTTTATAAACTCTTTTATTTATAGGTAAAAATATGCTGGTGACATTTTTATTTCTCCCAAAGCCTAGAACAAGCCAACAGTAAGTAAATTTATTCAATCTTACAACATACCTTAACAAGGACTTACTCTGAGCCACGCAGGGTTTTAAGTGCTACAGAGACAGTGGTCAACAAAATAAATAGATTTTCTGCCTTAAGAAACTCTCGCTTGAGCAAGGGAAATAGATTATATACAACTAAAGAGTCAATGAATATAATGTTAGCTGGTGTTAAGTGCTATGGAGAGATATAAACCAGGGACATGTTTGCTATTACATGAATGGTTGAGGAGTGCCTCATATTGAGAAGGTGCAAAGACGTGAAGGAAATGTACTAGAGACCCCATGGATATCTGGGGAAAGAGAGACTGAGGGGCAAAGAGTAGGGAGTGTACCTTGTGGGGAGAGGTTGTGCTTGGCATGATTTAGGGACACAAAGAGATCAGTGTGGTTAGAATAGAATAACCGAGGGAGAGAATGATGGGTTGTAAGGTGAGATCCTGTAGGGCTGGTAGGTAATTTGTGAACTTTGACTTTTATTCCCGGTGTGATGAGGAGCCATCAGAAGCTTTCAAGAGGAGTGTGTGGTCAGACAGTTATGGTCTTAACCATGCTTCCACAAAATCATACATTGAAATCCTAACCCCAGTACATTGGAATGTGACCAGATTTGGAGACAGAGGTAATATGGGTAAAACAAGGTCATATGGGTGAACTCTAATCCAGTAAGCCTGATGTCCCTAAGAAAGGGAAGTTAGGGCACAGACATATGCATGCACAGAGAAAAGACCATGGGAAACTGAAGAGAAAAGGTGGGTTGCCAAACAGAGAGGGGCCTCAGGATGAAGTCAATCTTGTCATCACCTTGATCTTGACTTTCAGCCTCTAGAGCTGTCAGAAAATGAATTTCTGTTGTTTTAGCCACTCAGACAGCTGCACTTTGTTACTGCAGCCCAACAGACTGATGGGCTGACCTTCCTTTTAAGACACATCACCCCACCCTCTGTGTGAATCGAGGATGTTGAGGGCAAGGACAAAGCTGGAAGACCCAGGTGCAGGCTCATTTAATAATCCAGGTGACATTTGCTGGTGCTTAGCTCCCAGAGGTAGAGGAGGAGGTAGTAAGAAGGGTCAGATTTAGGATCTATTCTGAAGGTAGAACAGACAGAATTTGCTCTTGAAGTAGATTCTGGGTATGGGACAAAGAGGAGTGAAGGCTATCTCCAAGGATTTGGGCCTGAGCAACTAGAAAAATGAAGTCTCCATTTCCTGAGATGAGAAAGAGAGAACAAGGTGAGGACTGGGAGGGGTATGGGAATCAATCAGAAGCATGGGCGGGAGGTGTGGATCTGACACGCCTGTTGAAGAGCCGGTAAGTGAATATCTAATGCAGATGAGAGGACACAGAAGGGCTTCAGGAGCCTTTGTCTACCTAGCACCCAGCAGGTGATTATAAGATGCTCACTGAATAAATTAGTGGACAATTTGAAGATGAGGACATGAGCTCTGTGTTTTTGACCTTGGGAAAAGTGTATTATCTCCTTAATTGCATCTGAAAAAAATATAAGCAACTGAAAGAAATCTAAATGCTACTACATAGCTATCTTGCTATAAGCTAGTAGTCTGATTTGTTAAACATTATTATGGGATGGCAGTTTGTGGGCTCACATTACAAAATGTGCATTGCATTATTATTTTATGGGATTTTTCTAAATGTATTGAAATAGGATATATCATTCAAACAACAAAATATTTGATGTCCTATGGCCTTTCTGGAACATTCCTTGGGTCTTCCCTCCCAATGAACTGCTTATACCATGGTGTTCTTTGTGGTGTATCTATATGGGGACCTCCAAGAGAAGCACCCTTCAAGGCCGTACTCTACAATGACATGGCCACCGATGGGATCTGTCCATTTATAATGAGAACCTGCTCCAAGATTATGCAGTGTCCTGTGAAGGAGATGGTGCAGGCTAGGGAAATTTCAAAGTTCCACCCAGTTGGCATTCTGTGAAGCAAATAAATATTTGTGGAGAGTATGTTTCCCAGCTGTGATCTTTTTCTTGACATTGCTTTGATAACATTTTAAATGTACAGAAAAGTTTCAAGAATAGTACAAGAACTCCTGAATACTCTTTACCCAGAATCACCAGGTCTTTCTTTCTCTCTCTCTCTCTCTCTCTTTCTTTCTTTCTTCCTTCCTTCCTTCCTTCCTTCCTTCTTCCTTCCTTCCTTCCATCCTTCCTTTCTTCTTCTTCTTTCTCTTCTTCTCCTTTTTTTTGTTTTTGTTTTTCAGCCTATTATGTGTGTGCACTTGATGGTTAAGGACATTATGCCCTTTTGCTACTAAATACTTTGGTACTCATTTACATAAAACATAATCATACTATCATTATCAAAACTCAGGAAATTTAACATTAATGCAATACTGCTATTCAGCCCACAAGCCTATCATATTCAATGTTTTACAACATTGACAATAAGGTCCTTTATTGCCATTTTCCCCAAAGGATATGATCCTATTCAAGAGCACAGATTGCCTTTAATTGTCATAGCTACTTTTTATTCTAGAACAGTTTCTCAACTTCTTTGTTTCTTATCTTAATATTCTTGAAAAGCAGAGGTCATTTATTTTGTATAATATCTCTCTAGTTAGCTTGTGACATTTCCTCATAATTAGACTCAGATTTTGCATTTTGGGGAGGATTAACAAGAATTGCAATGTCATGTTGTTTTTGGTGCATAATGTCAGAGACAAGTATCTAATTGCCCCTATGTTGGTGATGGTAATTTTTGCTCACTTGGTGTCTACCTAGGTATTCCCATTGTAAAGTTACTATTGCTCCTTTTGTGGTGAAAAAGTAATTTGTGGGGAGATACCACAAGACTTACATAAATATCCTATTCCTCATCAATTTTTCACCTACTTATATAATATCTGTTGATGAATTTCTGTGTTCCAATAAGCTGATTTTATTGGCAATAAACAAAAGCACCTTCTTCCATAGTATTTGATTAAAGTGCCTAGAATTTATTGAACCAATCATATGTAGGATTATTCCTTTCTAGACCTGTCTGTGGGACTCTGTGGGTCATAATGAAGGTACACATGTACCCATGGCTTTCATTGGTATCAATACCTGCATTGTCGCCTTCCGTAGTCTCACAGGACTTGGCCCGGGATCTCGAGTGACTTGGCCGAGATTGCTGATCGGGTCAGCGCCATTTTGGTGGTGTGTGCGGTGTGTGTTAGTCATTGTTAGAGCCAGAGAGTAAAGTTATCAAAATAAAAATCTGTTTGTCTCCAGTTTGCCTCTGAACTTTTTCCCACGGCTTCATTGCTCCAAGCGGCCATCGCTTCAGGCAACAACAAATACCTTGATTAATTAATGCTCTGACAAGGTGTCATAAAATGAATGGACCTTCTGGGACATTGAAGGCGTCAGTTTCAGCCATTGTTCAGTATTGAAGACCACTGAGCTGATAGTTCTGCAAGTGTGTAATGTGTACTCTCTGCATAGATGTCCAGATGTGATAATAAGTGCAGTCAATCCGTCCCTGATTTGAGGTTGCTTTGTTTTCATTTGTCTTTTTCTTCCAAAAGTGAAAGGCCGCAACTTTCCACCTACTTCAGATTTCATGTATGTTTTAAAAATTGAAGGGTTGAATAGTTAAATGTAAAAAATGCACTTTCAAGCAATTTAAGGAATCTTTTTTTTTTTTTGATGGAAATCTATAGATGCCATCACCCACATACATATATGATGCCTTCCCTTCCTCTCCCTGTTTCATAATTTTTATGTTACACTGAATGTACATTTTATTTTATCCCGGTTTTTCTGTGAATAATGACTATGCAGTATCATGTAAACCAAATGAAGGTACAAACTATTTATGTGTTTAAATGATAATTCATGCTAAACAATGATATTACTGACCAAGAATTTTGGATTAATTCATAATACTTTATAAATAATAAAATTATTTTAAACTATTCAGCAAAATAGAAACAAATATTCTCAGAAGTTCTCACTTCTTCTGTGTGTCTTAGGTCACTAGGTGACATTTAAGGATCAGTTCTACTCTGGCATGGGCCCAGCCCAGCTCTCAAGCAACTGTGGCCCATTCCAGAATCTGTTGACCTGTCCCTTCCCAGACTCTCTCCAAACTTCGTTGGTACCCATTGCAGATGCTGGGGCTTCAGTGGAATCTCTGACTAAGTTAGAAGGAAGAACAAGTACTTACCAGCATGGACTGTGAGCACAGTGCAGAATGTTTGTACCCTGCATTTGCTAGGGACTTTCTGCAGGGCCGTGTGCTCAGAGAGGTAGAACTGGGTTTCTGTTTGCTTGTTGCTGTAGAGTTTGTCAGCAAGTCTCAAGCATTGTTTCTGGAGAGGAATGTCAGTGTTTTGGGATTTTTAATATGTTTCTGATATCATAAGACTGAACTCACAATCTTTTCAGAGACAGTAAGAAACAAGCATTAAAATCTGAATTTGCCAAATGTGCTCAAATATAAGATTACAGTTTGTTTATATGGAAGGGATGGAGGTACAAAAATGGACCAAAGCCAAGGAACATTTCATTATGATGATGGTCCAGGGTTGTAACTTTTTGTATGCCATAAAATTCAGAAAATCTTTAAAGGTAGCAGACACACAGAGACCTGTGTTCATCTTAAAGGACACTTCGTGTCCTCAGCATGGACTGGAATATTATTGCATCATAAGGGTTTCCCTGCCTACTTGCTTCCTTCCAACTGGACTTTATTCATAGGAGCAGCAAACCCAGCACCACAATAAAAGGAATCAATTTCTTTTTGTAATATTTGGCATGTGGCTGGGATGTTGAGCAGTCTGTATGGTGAGTATGCTCTTCTCCCAAATGCATGTACATACTTGGTATAATTTTCAGTGATGCTATTGATGCTTTCAAATATTTACTGATATTTAGAAGAACTAAATTATAGTTCAATCACTCAGTAATTTCTTTATGCAAAACCAAACATGGCATCTATAGTTACAAAGGGAAATCTTTACCTTCCTTGGGAGTTTGCCTGTGAAGCCAGGGGAGTCTGACTGCCTCACAGGGGCTGTCCCCATGGATACTGCATCCCTTTGATGCTTGTTTATTGAACTCATGGGCTAATAGGCCAGTTTTATTAAGTGGAAGGGTTTATGGATGGCTGGATGGTCAATAACATTGAACATTCATAAATCAAATAATTAAGTCAAATGAAGCCTACATGAGATAGGCTGACCATTGCATATAAAGTAACTTCCCAAGGGTACTTTGACTAGTACAATTAATTTTTCTAGACTCCAGATTATTCTAGATTATCTTGCAGTGGTAGGTCTAGGTTCTGGGAGTGTATATGAAATACACACACCACAGCCCATGGCTGGGTATTTGTGTGATTCTTCTGCTAGAATAAGATGAGGCTATCACGTTTAGTGGGTTTCTCTTTCCTCAAGGGCTTGCCACAAGGTACTTATGGATTTTCCAGGACTCAGAAGAAAATTGAAATCACCATACTATCCATATTCCCCCAGAACATTTAACTGCTTCAAAGAGAAGTACTAACTGGCTGTCTTCTCTAGGGGAATACTGGAGGATTCTCAGAGACTATGTTATTCATCTTTCTGTTATCATAACAAAATACCTGAGATAATAAATTTAAAAGGAAGAAAGGTTTACTGGCTCAAAGTTTTGGAGGTTTCAGTTCATGGTCACTTGGACCCATTGCCTTTGGCCTGTGGTAAGGCAATACAACATGGTTGGACCATGCGGAGCAGGAGAACTATTCACCTCATGACAGCCTGGAAACAAAAAGAGAAAGAGGAAGGAGACTGGCCAATATCCCCTTCAAGGGCGTTTCCCCTGGTGACCTAACTTACTCCAGGTAGGCCTCATCTCTTAAAGGTTCCACTAACACCCTATTGCACCTTTAATAGATGGGCCTTTGGACACTGTCCAAACCATAGCAGAGACTTTTCTCAGTTTTTGTCCATAGCAAGACCAACAGCAGAAAATCAAGAAAGCAAAAGAACTCCTACTAAACCTAGTGCCATCTTTAACTTTAGAAATCATAATAAAATGTACCATTAATTGCCATTTATGAAGCAACTGTGATGTGCCAAAAATTGCACTATACTCTTTATACACATTGACCCAGATGCCTAACATGACCTCACAGGCAGTTATTGTCCTCATTTTATAGAGGGACTGGGCTTAGAATATAAAGCAATGAGGCTGGGATTCAACCTGAATTAGATTGCTCTCAACAGATTTGAGGATGGATTAATAAGCAAAGGGCATCTGCCTCTGATGTTGGAGTAAACCAATTTCACTGTAACACATATTTCTGAGGTTTAAGCTTGAGCTGAGAGTGTAGGACAATACTGGAGAAATGGGGACATGATTTCCCAAGAGGGTCTGAGAGGACAATAGCTATAATTCATGTAGTGCTTAGTACATGCTGGTCATTATTCTAAGCTCTTATGTAAACAATTATGCAATTAATCCTCACTCTAAGCCTCTCAGTTTGGTGCTGTCATTACCCCACACGTACCTTCTTAGGTAGCCAGCAGCTTCCTCTGTGCCCCAAATATTTTTCCAGCTTCGGAAAGATATAATTGAAAAGATAACAATTATAGCATATGCAAGGTGTGCAAGTGATGTTTTGATCTATATACATAGTATATATGTATACATAGTGCAAATGATTATCACAAACCTATCCATACTTTGTGTAATTACTTGTGTGTGGGGGGGTGAGAACATTTATTAAGATCTACTATCTGTACAAATTTCAAGTGTACAATATGCTAAAGTTATTTGATCTCCGGAACTTATTCATCTTATAACTGAACATTGGTGCCTTCTGATCAACATTTCCCCATTTCTTTCATCCTCCCATTCCCATTCCTGGTAACTGCCATTCTACTCTCTGCTTCTATGAACTGGACTTTTCTAGAGTTATGTAAATGGGATCAGGCAGTGTTTGCTTTTCTGTGTTTTTTTTTTTCAATAAAATGTCCTCTGGGTTCATGCACATTGTCACAAATAGTAGGCTTTCCTACTTTTTATGACTAATAATCATCCATTATATGTATATATATCACATCTTCTTTACTCATTCATTCATCCACAGATACTTAGGTTATTTCCGTATCTTGGCTGTTGTGAGTAATGCTAAACAAGGTGCTCCAACTCTGAATGTTACAGCAGAGACACTGAAATCTGACAGGAGTAAAAACCATAGTTTTTTATATTAATACAGTTCCATTTGTTGTAATAGCTTTGGGTCAATGTGCACTGTATAATGAAATCTGGGACAACAATCTGGTATACCCAATTTGAATGTACAGTTTCCTGTTTTAATTATAATGATGACTTTTTGAAAAAGTGAAGTTATTTTAAAATTTTTCTAATGGGAAACTTTCACTGGAAGGGCATGGAATCTCACTCTTTGAGTGTCAGATTGTATAAGAGAAATCTGAAGGAAGCAATTACATCTCAGTTACCCGCTTGACACCTGAGTAACTTAACAGAGGGACTCCTTGCTGCAAATGAAACTTGCAGAACACAGGCCTTTGTAATTGTAGCAAAGGAAATAGGCATTCCAAAAGCTCTTGATAAAAACTGCTGTATGGTAGAATAAAGGAAGGTAAATTGGGGTAGGGAGGAGAGGAGGCAAAAAGGAAGCACTGAGGACTGAAATGGAGCAAATTATATTCCATACATGCATGATTATGTCAAAATGAACCCCACTATTATGCACAATTATAATGCACTAATAAAAAAATATTAAAAAAAAAAAACAGCTGTGTTGCTGGCTGAAGCGCTTGGAGCAACGGAGCCGCGGGAAAAACTTCAGAAGCAAACTGGAGACAAACAGCTTTTTATTCTGATAACTTTTCTCTCTGGTTCTAATAACGACTAACACACGCCAAAAACACACCCTAAAATGGCGCTGACCCGATCAGCAATCTCGGCCAAGTCACTCGAGATCCCGCAACAAATCCCGTGAGACTACGGGTGGCGACAATGGCCAAATCTCCACGGCTCATAGTCAACTGCAATTAAAGTCAATCCCCAAACAGGGCTCCTACACAGCTGTACCTTCAAGTTACTTCAATTAACACATCTTTAGGATTTTTGAGGAAGATTAAAAAGCCTGTAGTGATTCATTCAAAAATGAGAGATATAACAATCAAGTTATTAATTTACATAAAATAATATGTAGCTTGGAATGGGACATTCATTTGAAAAATCACAAAAGTCCATCATCCCCAAACTCAAGATATATACAAAAATTGTCACAGAATTATTTGCAATTTTCTTTCTATTCAAATAATGCATGTCTCCATAGGAAAAAATTAGAAAATTCAAATAAACAAGAATATTTTTTAATCATCCATAATCCCATGACTCAGAAAGAATCTTTGGTGGTGGTTGTTTTTCATGGTTTTATTTCCAAGGACATCTGTGTTTTTCTGACACAGGGTAGCAACCGAGTCATTTGCTTGGGCTGATTACTTTGCTACTCAAGAGCTGTCCTGATTTCTAGTCTCTTCCAACAATCTTCCTGTTGAAAGTGACTCAGCAGAAGGTGGGATGATTCTACCATTTTGGCCAAATGGAAAAGAGAATAACAAAATATCATTGGTACTTAAGGATGATATAATTCAGTGAGAGATCATAAAGTTACACAGCAAGAACAAAGCTAGGACTGAGCTACAGTCTGAAACTTGAGTTTTAGTAGCTGGTTCTCCACCCTCTTGATCGACAGTAAGAATTTTGGTAGTGACATGTTCTTTAATTTGATATGATCTTTGTCTTCATCTTGACTCAAAGCAGAAACTTTCTTGCTTCCTATCTCAGGTTCTCAGGCAAATGGGTTTTCTTTAGGCGTATTTTCATTTGAACTAAATTTGTGTAGCAAAGTTTTAGGTGAAAGTGTAATGAGCATTTAAATTGCAGTTTTTAGGGTCCCCTTTAGCTTAATTTTCATATTAATAAGTGAGGGAATGAAAACTGGATAAGCAAGCCAAACACTGTTATTCACAGAGGTCAGATGGGTGAATGCGCTGTCAGGGGGAGGGGCAGGGAGGTGAGTGCCATTCATGGGGTGCAGGGAGCCAGGGAAATAAACACACACTGAGCCCAAAGGGATCAAATGAGAGCACTCAGTCCAGAGAAATTCAGCTCAAGATATATCTTCCATCTAGTCTTATAACTTAAAAATAATAGTAGGGTATTGGTTTTATGGAGATGCACTTTCTTCTATTTTATTTTATATTTTATTTATTTAAACATATTTTCTTCTGTTCAGTGTAGACCCACCAAAGACTCTCTATCATCATCATCTTTCTCATCAATTATTATTTATAATTTATATTTATATTTATTTATAATTTATAATTATTTATAAATTTATAATTTATAATTTATAATTATTTATAATTTAAGTTTCCTATCATTTAAGTCTTCAAGCTTGTTCCCAGTAGTGTAAGTATATTCAATAATATACATTCTTATTTTACAATAATCTGCAGAAATAGGCCAACACTTTTGAATTCAGCATGAGTATGCCAAGAGTGAAAAATATGTTTTCAGTTAAGTTTAAAAAAAAGAGTCCTTGGTCAAATGACTGTTAAAATATAAATAAGAAATGGAATGAAAAAAAAAATCCAGAGGGGATTATAAAATACAGGGTTGGCAATGATGCTGGTTATGATTTTGTTGGCCAGGAAAAAATTATAGTGTTTCCCATAGCTTCCAAGGGCTAATATCACAATTTATAGACCATACAAAATGTTTTATTTAAACTCCTGGGAAATTTCAAAGCTATATATACCAAGACAATACTTGGGAAAATAAAGAATCTTGTGTTTTAATTCTATGAAATGATATAAAAATTATTAACTTGTGGAAATTCACAGGTCCCCAGCCCCCTTTGCCTCTAACACCACTTTTTTTTTTTTTACTTTTTGAGGTAAAAGGGATATATACTATGTGAACAGATTCTTGTGAAAATATATACAATATATTGCTTGGAGGTGGAAAACATGGAGACGATGTGTTGGGATGTGTGTGGCGTGTGGCATGGAGAAGTGAGGGGACTGGGGCAGGGATGGGATCAGAAGGAGGTTGGTGGGGGATTTGGTTAGAACAAAAGAAACACCAGGACCTGGAGAGTTGGGAGCCAGAGAAGAAGAGTTGAAGAGATGGGATCTTAATAGGAGCTGCACAGACTTTGTTTCTGACCTGCCTTATGCATTTGAGTGAGAGTTGAAACTCCCATTGTATCATCCTTCTCTCACAGTGAGCCTGCTCCCCAGCTCCACCATGAGGGCCAGGGATATTTAAGGACTATTGAGTAAAGTGACAAGAGACAAGTTCCACTCTGAGCCAAGTCCAGGTTGGAGGACAGAATCCTGTTAGTTCTGACCTTTATATATGTTATCTTCTTTAATCATTGTGACAACTATATAATGCTGATGTGAGTAAATCTCATTTACAGACTTGGGGAACTGATAGTTACGTGGATAGGACCCACATGCTGATCAAGTTCAGACAGCCAGCATCCCATGTCTAACACCCAAAGCCAGGCTGACCCCAGGCTCTTTTTTTTTTTTTTTGTAGTACCGGGGATTGAACTCAATGGCACTCAACCTCTGAGCCATATCCCCAGCCCTATTTTGTATTTCATTTAGAGAAAGGATCTCACTGAATTGCTAAATGCCTCGCCATTGCTGAGGCTGGCTTTGAACTCATGATCTTCCTGCCTCAGCCTCCTGAGCTGCTGGGATTACAGGTGTGCGCCACTGCACCCAGCTTAATTTCTTTTCTCTTTGAAGGTCCAGGGAGAAGTATCTCCTGCCCTCCCAGCAATCCTAATCAAAAAAGATGAGTGATGAAATGCCAATCATGTGTGTGGCTTTGCTCACTGACTTGTTTGATCTCAGGTTTCTGAAAATCTCAGACATTCTCCAATGAAAACAAAAATAAAAATGTTATTAGTCCCACAGAGAATTGGTGAAGACTAGCAAGTCCAAGCTGCGGTAACACTTGTTCAGAGAAAAGCACTTCAACATGAACCAGTGTCCTTCCCAAGGGTCACCCCGAGCCTTCCTGTCTCTCTTATAAATGAATGTCTCGGCAAATCAAGAATTGATAGGGATTTGGTTTTGTTGCTGAGGCACACAGTTCAGAATCTGAGTTGTGCTTCTGTGTGAGAATTGGAGGTGAAAATGCTCCCCAAGCTGTCAATCTAGAAGGCAGGGGGCTTTGAGTCAGCACCACATGTGGACTGGAATGGAACAGACCCTGTAGAATAAACTATCCAAACATAGACACTTGTTCTAATGGAGCCCAATGGGCCACCTGCCACACTACAAGTAATCCTGTGTTGTCTTCCTCTGCCTGAGATTAGTGGCAGTGGCAGTCAAGGGGATTTAAATTTTAGGCCTTTAATCAAATTCAGAATGAACTCTCTTACTAGTATTGATTTCAGAATAAATACACCCAGCACAGGGGCAATTCTTCCTTTGTTATCCTCCCTCTAAGACCAGAGATGCTTGGAGGCAAGTTCTTCTTCTAGAGCTAGGACTTATTCAAAACTCATCTTAAGGTGAAGTCGTGATGTTCAACATTGGGAGAGCCACCAGATCTTTTTGTGTCCTCGTGCCCAGGCAGCCTTGTGAGGGCAGATTTCCTAACTCTCCGATAGCTCTGGGAGATGGAGAAAGCAAGAAGCTAAGTTGCTCCATCAAGGAAATAATAATAGTGTGAAAGAAGCTCCCTTGTTCTTCATGAGAGCTGATCCATGACTAATTGGATCCAAGGGAGTGGACACATTGGCATGGTGTCCACTCACAGAGAGTGGGGGCATCGTGAGGACAGCCTCCATGAATGTTAAACAGGATCCTGTCATTCCAGCCACACACAACAAAACAGTGCAACACAGAATCCAGGTGAGACCACAGGAAGTTAGTGGGAAGTCCTGGTCCCAGGGTGGGGAAAGTTCAATTCAGTCATAGGGTTTGTTCTTTAAGGCTTTGGAAACCCTTTTTAGAGGGAGATGTTCTTTTCTGGCCAAAGAATCCTTAATCCTTCTGCAGGCTGACCTATTCCATGCAAAAGTGAACCTCAAAAGTCCTATGCAAAAGAGAACCTTAAAAGTGAGGTCAGCATTTCCTTAAGTTCATTCTCTGTTTAAACATTTAAACAACTGTCTTGATGTGTTTTTTGTTTTGTTTTGGTTTTTGGTACTGGGGACTTAACCCAGGGGTGCTTAACCACTGAGCCACATCCCAAGCAATTTTGTTTTTTGTTTGGAGACAGGGTTTTGCTAAGTTGTTGAGGCTGGCTTTGAACTTGCAGTCCTCCTGCCTCAGCCTCCCAAGCTGCTGGGAATGCAGACATGTGCCACTGCATCCAGTATGTTAATATTTTTAATCCAGAATTCTTATCCAGCTTTGCATCATGTGTTTTGGGCACCCAAGTGACAAAGAACAGAGACAGAAATCAATGTTGGCTGTGGATTTTTAGATTAATTTAAGGGATACAGGAACCCCTATCTTTTCTAAGCATTGTGTGTTGCCTGGATATACAACTTATACATATATGTAATGGTCATGGATTTTATTGTAATGAAAAGGTACAATCTTGTTTATAAATACCATTACATTCTTAGTAGCTTTTTGTTTTTCTTATTCAATGTGTACTAAAATATAGTTATTATCATGATTTTTTATTTTTATTTTTGAAAAACACAAGGGGATCCTAATACTGGAAAAGGACAGAAGTTAAAGGAGCAGAAGGACAAGACTCAAAATACCCCTCAACTCTTCAGAGCCCCCATCAATTCATTTGCTTCCAGAAGTAGAACTCATTCTGTTGATAGGAACCTATAAGGATGAACTATGGACTCAAACTGGATGTGAATTCTGGATCTGCATTTCCATTTCTAGCCATATAACCCTGACCCAATTCCATGGCTCCTGTTAACCTCAGTTTTCTCATCTGTAATATGGAGACACTGATGGGACTACTTAAAGCATTTACCATAAAGCTTGGAATGCAGTTAACACTCCATAAAAGTATTATTTAAAAAAAAAGTATTAGCAGCTGTAAATTGTGTTTCAGAAGGCAAAGGCTGGTTTCAGTTTGATTGGACAGAGCCCCTGTCTATGGCCAGATGCTCTCAGGGCGCCTGCTTTGCCTGAGCTCTGCAGTGGAGAATGCGGAGGGGGAAGAGTTCAGCTTCTCACCGTGCATCAGATGCTGACAGAAATCCCAGGAGATGAGGCTGATGAAAATGTTTAGTTCTTTTTTTTTTTTTTTTTTTTTTTCTTTTTTGATTGAATAAACCCAGCTCATGCTTCATAGTCTTATTTTTGAAATAAAAAAAGAAACTGGGGAAATCACTGGCTCCAGATAGACCTGCCTGACAGGGTGGGGTGACCGGCCCAGCGTGGCCACTGAGCCTCTAGGCTACAGGCTCCCTCGGGCTGCCTGCCTGTGTCCCTCGACCTTGACAGCAGGTTCTGGCAGACAACCTGGCAGCCCTCACAGTCCATTAAGACGACAGACGCAGACACACTCAAGCCAATGGCTGAAATCAGGTTAATTTCAGCCTGGTCCCCCTGATGGCCTCGCACAGCCCACGCCAGCTCAGCCCGGAAATCTGCAAAGTCGGGTCATGGTACAACACCCACTAATGGACTTTTCTCAGTGGGCATGTGCTAAATAAATGAAAAGCTGGGTGACTGGAGAGTTCTGTTTAGAGAAGAAACTGCCAGCCTGTCATTAGGAGATAGAAGCAGGAGAGAGCATAGGAAATAGGGGACAAATGCACAGAAGCGGAGTGGGGCGACTAGGAAAATATTTTAGACTTGATCTGTGTTTGTTTTCTAGAAGACGCAGCTGTTAACTTAACCCAGGGTTGCTTAACCACTGAGCCACATCCCAAGCCCTTTTTATTTTTTTATTTAGAGACAGGGTCTTGCTAAATTGTTGAGGCTGGCTTTGAATTTGCAATCCTCCTCCCTCAGCCTACCAAGCTGCTGGGATTACAGGTGGATTTATTCGGGTTATGTGGCTGGACTTTTTATGACACTCATTTGCTTTTGCCATTGTGACAGTGCACAGCCTGTGCACGTGAGTGGTACAGCAGCCTGCCAGACAACTGCCATTGGGTTGTAGATGATTTGTTTTTATCCCTTCTCTCTGCATTCTGCTTGACTTATTTATTCACCCAAGTTTCTACTTACCCTTGGGAAAATTTACACTTAGGCTTTCTTTTGTGGTTCTGAATCAAAATGACCTGAACTCACATTTTGGGAAGAAGAAAGAACTGGAAGGCTGAACTCTTTGTGCCAGTAGGGACTGGGATCCTTGGGGAAGATGCCTTTCTATTAGCGCGAGAGTGTACAATGGTGCATTTTCTCCCCCTGCCATTAGATTTCTGGTGATTGTGTTCCTCCTGTTGCTGGGTCATCAGCCCACCCTCTCCCAAGTCCTGGTGGTATCCTTACTTCTTCTGTCCCTTCTCCTCCCCAGCACCTACTTCATTGTAGCTCAACAATGGCTGTGTGCCTGCTCTCATCTGGGCTTGATTAAATGTTGGCTATCTGAGATAGATAAGTCTGACCCTCTGTTCATGGTCTATTATTAAGGACTTGCCTGTACCCAGCAAGAAAGTGCACAGCAAAGGGAGTACAAGAATCCAACCAAATCTCTTTGCTCTGTAGTTCTTATCGAGGACTTACACTAGGTTCATTTGGGTGCATGAATGGATATGAAAGATGTACAGAAGCCCAGCTAAATGAGCATTTTCAAGAGTTATGGTATAAATAATGATGCTACCCTGCTTAAGAGCCTGAGCTTCAGAATTTGTCATGGCTTGAATCCTTGAAAATGTTACCAGCTCTATCTGGCATCACTTTCTGTGTGCCAAAACAAGACGATGGTTTCTGTGGAGCTGTGAAATGTAAGACGTCCCTTGCAGAGTGACTAGGACATAGTAGGTGATTAATAAAAGATAACCCTTATTACTTTCTAGTTATCTATATTTGCAGATGAGTTTGTTGGTGTCAGTGAAGGGCAATGGTGGTCTTGGGAAGAAAGGAGAGCTGAAACAGGTAACATGAGCCACAGGTGGGCGCCCAAGAATCAAGGTGGGTGTGAGGGGGCCAGGGAGAATGACAACATCTTTGCTTTGGCAGCAGCTGGGTTTTCTCTTATGGAAAGGAAATGGCATGTTTATCCAGCCAGATAACCAGGCTGCGACTGTCAGAGAGCTTTTAAATGGAGCTTTGCAAATGTGTTCTGAGCAGCCTGCGGTAATGAGATTCATGCTTCTTCAGTGGTAATCCTCTACTACACAGCATTTTAAATCTTTTTCTTATTTGGTGCACAGAACTGAGGTCCAGGATATACATATTTCCAAGTGTCATTTTTAATTTAATGCATGATTGAACATATTACCACTGGCACAGCTAAATAGTTAAACTTGAATCCATCAATTTGTCCTGAACTGTTGACATGCAGGGTAACGCTACGGTTAAATTAAATTTAAATATAAGAACGAGAGGCAGCTTGGTTTCCTGGCAGCCCTTGGGTCTGCTTTGTCAGTGGGGCCTGGCTGCAGGAGGAAGAGGACATTTTAAAATATGAGGTGCATTTCTCACCACCCCTCAGTATGGCTCAGGGAACGTCATTCTGCTGTATTTCTGGTTATTTTCCCTACTGAGTGGCAAAGCAGACCAGGTGTCCAGATTTTGGCAGGAGGGTACTGTGCAAATGCAAAAGAAAATCACCGTTAATAGGAAAAACCTGGTTTGCAAATCATACCATTTCAGAACCAGAACAGATTTGGGCAACCCCAGAATATCAGAGGCAGGGAGAGGGGCCAGAGCTTTGGTCCAGCTCAGAGACGTCAGGCAGGCTGCCCAAGGACATCTGGGACAAGCACTGGGCCCTTGGACTCAGTCTGAATTCTTTTTCATATTTCATTATGCTTTATGCGGAGATGTGGTTGAGTAGCACTCTGTTGCTCATTTCTGTGAGAACCTGGACAAACGAGTTTACTACTCTGAGCTCTGTTTGCTTGTCCATAAAATGGAGATAATAACAGTAGCTACTTCATAGGATCATCGGGAGGATTAAGTGAGTTACTAGGTGTGAAATTATAAAACTGTGTTTGGCATTTGCCGAGAGCTCTGTCAATCTAAACTCTTCTTGTTGTTGAAGAAAGAACAAGAAGTTAACTCTTATTAAAAAAAAATTGTTCACTTTTATTATTGTTTGTATGTTTATACAGAATTGTTTTTGCAGGAGTGGGGATACCCAGGGGTCATCTGGGTCTCCTGGTATCAAGCAGTATTAGTAGCAGGTGGGTCTAAGTAGCAGGTGCATGTAGGTCTCTTAGGGTTGTCATAACAAAATACCCCAAGCTGGTGCATCTAAACAATAAAAATCTATTCTTTAGCAGCTTTGGAGGCCAGAAGGGCAAAGACAAGATGTCAAGTGGACCATGCTCCCTCTGAAGATTCTAGAGGAGGATACTTCCTTGCCTGTTCCAGTGTGTTATGGCTCCCAGTGATCCTTGACTTATTCCCACATCATCTATTCTCTGCCTCTGTCTCACATGGCCTCCCTCTCTCTATGTATCTGTTCTTTCTGTGTCTCTTATAAGAACACTCATCATTGGATTTTGTGCCCACTGGATAATCCAGAATTTCATCTCATCCCATCCCATCTCATCTCATCTCTGATCTCTTTGTGAGATCCTTAACTTTATTATGTCTGCAAGATTCTTTGTCCAAATAAAATCATATTCACAGTCATAGTTCTGGGGTATGGGACAAACCCTGTGTGTGACCACCATTTAGCACAATGTAGCTGACCATTTTGGGGTGAGAGCGGGATGTTAGAAAAGGAACAAAACTGGAAGGAATTAAACCCATAGGCTTGGTGTTGGTTGAACTTTGTGCTTACCTACCGTAGTCTTTGATACTTAGAAGGGCAAAAATAGTAGAAAGAAAGAAATGTGACTAAAACAATTTATATCATTGTCTCATCAAAAAGGAAATATGGGTTGTGACTGGTAAATAAGGCGGACCCTCATCCATTCAGCAAATGCTGATCAGGATCTTACTACACTCCTGACACTACTGTGTGCTACATGCCAGAGACACAAAGATGTCAAAGACACTGTCCCTAACCTTTTGGAGCCAATATTCTGGTGAGAACTACAGGTAAATAAAAATTTATAATACAATATGATCAGTTCAAAGCTTGAGCTGTTCTCAATGCATTACAAGTGCAGAGAAGGGGCAGGAACCAGGGGTGGGATGCAGGGGAAGAAATGGGTGTGAGCTGTGTCAGGTCAGGCTTCCTGGGGTGGGGGGCAGAGGTGACAAGTTTGGGAGAAGTCAAGCTGTGGAAGAAAGGGTGCCATGGAAGAGAGGGTAGAAAGGGGGAAAGGCTTACAAGGCTGGGAGGATGAACCAGAGGATCAAAGGCACAGGGACAAGTCAACAAATGGGACTCAGAAGCATCACAGGGTTCTTAGAGCAGGAGAGGGAGGAGCCAGCATTTGGTGGGTGCACAGAGGTAGGCAGAGTAGATTATGGGGAGGCCTGCACGCCATGATAGGTACAGAGCATGGCTCTTATCCCTCTGGAAACCCTTCAGAGGCCACAGTATGCTAAGCATTTGAAGGAAATCAGACTTGCCTTGTAGAGGTCACTCTTGGCTACATAGAAAGAATGTGAGTGAGGAGGCAGGAGAGGGCAGGACTCAGTTAAGAGAAGACAAAGACCTGGACTTAGTTATAAGATATTGTGAGAGAAGGAGAGTCATGAGCTTATTCAAGAGCAGAGGTAGCCGGCTGGGGACAAAACACCAATGTTTGGAGGTGCTGCAGACAGAGGAATCTATGAACAAGAGCAAGGAAAGTCAGGAGGCAGAACCAGGAGAGACTATGCGATGGAAATGGAGAGCTTTAAGAGGAAGCTGAGAGTGGGTGCTGTCGCGTTGGTAAGTGGAAGAACTATCGTTCCAACTTATCATTGAGGGAGAGGCTGGTCAGCAACCAGTGAAAGACTGATGGGCAAGGTGATGATGCTTTTAGGTGCAGATTCTGACTTTGTACATGTGCTCTGCAATTTTCATTATTGTGAGCACCTTCTGTGTTCGAGTAAGTGTAGGCAGAACATGGTACTGATGAAAGGATGAGGTCTGGTATGAAAGAGGGCAAGAGGGAATAGGTATAAGAGAATCCAGTGAAAGAGAAGAGACAGCTTAGAGGATCGGCCTTGGAGCTGACCCTTGTTAGAGAAGAAGAGGGACCAGGAGGCTCTGATAGACTGGGGAGAGAAGGGTAGCAATTGATCAGGTTGTGAAAAGTTGCATCAATTGCCTCTATATATGCAGTGCTAAGTAATTAGTTATAACAATAACTTTAATTTTCTCATTTTAGACAAGATAACTTCAAGTTTAGCTGAGTGAAGCTGCAGTAGTTCAAGAAAGGAAGTTTCAATGTTTTCATAAAAATGAATGTGAAATTTTGCTGGTGGCTCTATAGGATTTTTCAAATCCAGACTCCTTCAGGACTATGCTAAAGGAAAGAGTGCTGTTTGGCTTAGGCAAAAAAAAAAAAAAAAAAAAAAAAAAAAACTGCTACATTCCCTGGTTTCTGCATCGTTTTGATTTGCAGCTTTCATGTCTTTTGAAGTCTAAACTCAATAGGTCAAGGAAAAAGGAGGGTGAGGTCTCCTGACAACAATGACATTAGACACAGCTGGTGGGTCAGCCCTGCCAACCTCTACCCAGCCTGCTTGATGCAGTGCTCAGAGCTAGGAAGGCAGCCAGCCCCTGGCATGACATCTTCAACCATGCAGCTGTGGACCCTGGCACATCACTATGTGAGCTTGGTGGTAGACTTGCAGCCACTGAGTAGCTTTTGATTAGAACAGGATGGCCAGCACGTGGGTTGGCTTTGGGTCATGCTGCGAGTGGTTAGGAGCAGCCATTTTTGTCACTGTCGTATTGACAGAGAGTGTGTGATAGTTTTGCATTGCTCTGACCCAAATACCCAACAAGGACAACTTCGAGGAGCGAAAGTTTTTCTTGGATCGTGGTTTCAGAAATTTAGTCCACTGTGGCCCAACTCCGTTGCCTGGGCCTGAGGTGAGGCAGAACATCATGGCAGAAGGACATGGCAGAGGGAAGCTGCTCAGAACTTGGCAGCCAGGAAGCAGAGAGAAGGGCAGGGGCGGAGAAAAGGAAGGAAGGAGTCACAGGGATGATGAAAACTTCCAGGGTCCACCTCCAGTGACCCACCTCCTCAGCCATGCCCACCTGCCTACAGCTACCACCCACTTAGTTCTTTCAAACTAGGATGGACTGATTAGATTATGGTTCTCCTAATATAATCCTTTCATCTCTGAATATTCATGCATTTACACAGGAGCCTTTGGGGGACACCTCATGTCCAAACCATAATAGATGTAAACATTCCATGTGATTTATGATTTTTTGTTTGTTTGTTTTGGCCCTTGACCTTTAAGTTGACAGATTTTGTGAATTCTTGACTCCTCTCTTTTCATCGCTGTAATTTCCCCAGACCTGTGCCCTCTACTCCTCTATGAAGTGAGATGGAATCATTCTTACCTGGGACTAGAATCCAAGGAAACTTCAAAGGTGACTTTTATTGCCTGTCCTACTTATGGTTTCAGAACATGGAGTGTTCTGGATCCAAAATGGATAACAAATAAAAGCAAAGATAACAAATAAAACAATGATGGGGTGGTAGGGGAAATGGATACCAGGTATTCAACAAAAAGGTGGAGGAGTGTTGAGTGTCCCATAGTGTGAGGTCAGGGTCACCAGGATGGGTGGTCCTTGTTACCAGGTCAATGAAAACTGAAATTTTATCAACAGAGAAACATTCTTTTGACTTAAGCCTGCTTTCTTATTGATGAGCAAGTGCTCCTGGTTGGGGCATCCAGTTCACTTGTTTGCGGACACGGTGGCTAAATGCGTATGAGTTTATCAGATCACTTCCTGACTTAGATTTTGTTGGAAGACTGAAAGTGGGAGAAGGGTATTGGACACCTGAGAGGTGTGAGAAACCTGGAGAGGAGCCATCAGTGAGGGAGGGGGGTAGAGGGAACATCCTGTCACACATTTTTCTTAGAGTTGGCATTATTAAGGAATAGAGTGATGGAAAATCAGTACGGTGAGAAAAGGAAAGAAAGGCATGATTTAAATTCTGCTCTCATCAAGAGAGACAGGAAACAACCCAGCCTGTGTCTTAAAATAGAGCAGTGCCTTGATTAAGTTCCAGAGACCCCTTTCTTTATATATATATGGTATAAAACACAGTCTAATACTTCTTCATATCTTCTCCCTACTGAGAAAGTGCCTTCACAGTGCATTGCTAGAAGTTAGTCCCCTTTCTCAGCTCTCCTGACATGTACAAGGTCAAGAAGGACTTTCCACAAAGTCATGCTAAGAGGATTAATTAGTGGAAAATACAATATTACACTTCTATTAAAGATAACAGCTATGAAATGTTCTATAAGCTGCCCTTGGGTATAAATATTCTGTTTCCCTTACATTTTCAAATTAAATTAAAATTATTTTGACCCCTGTAAAAATAAAAAAAATTATAAACTAAAAATCACACTACTCACTACTACAATCTTGTTTAAAACTAGAAAAAATAAGGTTGTGATGGCTTTGATGGGGTCAAACCTTGAAATGGAAAAATCTTCATTGATAGAAGGAATTCAAAATGTGGGGTTAAGAAATTATGTATTTGCATAAGATAAAGATTAAGTTAAGCATTGCTTACATTTGGTAACAAATAAGCCACAACTGAAGGAAAAAACCTTTGGAGGAGAGAGATTGATTAATTGATTATGGGAATTGGCTCTCAGGATTATGGAAGCCAAGAAGTGCTACCATTGGTCATCGGCAGGCTGGAGACTCAGGAAAGCTGGTGGTATAATTAAGTGTAGGTCTGAAGACTGAAGAACCAGGGGAACCAATGGTGTGACTGTCAGTACAACACCAAAGGCCTGATTCCCAGGAACCAAAGTCTAAGAACAGGATTAGATAGGTGGCCCAGCTCAAGGAGCGTGAACTCCCCTTCCTCTACCTTTTTGTCCATGGATAGGATGATGCCTGGTCACATTGGTGAGAGTATCTTTACCCATCCTACAAATTCAAATACTGATCTCTTCCAAAAACACCTTCAGAGGTACACCCAGAGATAATGTTTTACCAACTAGTTGGACATCCCTTAGCCCAGTCAAGATCTCACATAAAATTAACCATGACAACTAGAGAGCTTCCACAGTATAAAACGAAGTCTGTCGAACCTTATTCTTAGGCCTTCCTGAGAGTACTATACTTTCAGAATCTATGACCTCAATACCTGTTTTATGACCGCCATTGAGCAGATGTGGTGATCTAAACAAATGCATTTATTCCCTCTTAAATCAGACACAACAGCCTCGGTGAATTCAGATTTAAAATGTGTGAATAAGTCATTTGCCCATCTGCACCCAACTAGGACTCTGATTAATTTTACCTAAATAAAAGTAGGAAGCCGAGGCTAAGCAGTGAATATAGGATACTCTCTATAATCACCTGAGATATTTAATGACTACCGTGTTCTAGATCGCTAGCATGAGCATCGTCTACATGTATACGTATCTTATGGTTTGGATATGAGTTGTCCCCCAAAAGCTCACATGGGAGACAATGCAAGAAGTTTCAGAGGAGAAATGATGGGATTATGAGAGTCTTAACCCAATCAGTGAATTAATCCCTGAAGGGATTAACTGAGTGATAACTAGAGGCAGGTGCGGTGTGGCTGGAGGAAGTGGTTAATTGGGGGTGTGGCTATGGGGTTGATATTTTGTATCTGGAACTGGAGTCTCTCTCTCTGCTTCTTGACCATCATCATGTGAACTTCTTCCCTCTGCCACACACTCCGCCATGATGTTCTGCCTCACCTCGAGCCCCTAAGAATGGAGTCAGCCTTCTTTGGACTAAAACCTCTGAAACCATGAGCCCTCAAACTTTTCCTCCCCTACAGTTGTACTGGTCAGATCCTTTAGTCACAGCAGCAAAAACACTGACTAAAACAATGTATGTGTTGTTGAGGAGAAGTGGAATGAGTGAAGATTCCATCCAGGACTGTGTGGTCCTTAGGACTCAAGGTCATTGCACAGTGCTATGAACATTCTGAATTTCTGAATAATACTCATCCATCTTGTTACACCCACAAGTGGTCTTTGCTACAAGTGATATCCAGTTCAGAAAGCCAAACCTATCAGCACACTGCTTGCTTGCCTTGGGCTGCTGAAGAGATACACAAAATATACCTTTGACAAAGGTTGAAGTTGAAGTCTTAGCTTATCGTCTCCAGCTGAGGCTTGTCATTGAGCCTTTTCAAAGTCAATGTCCCTATTTGGTGCATCCAAGTCACATTAATATTTTGGGGGTGCCTTGTGGCATATGACCAGGGGTTTGTGCCATCTCTTCTTGTGGAATGCTCCCCGAATGTTATAAAATCTCCCCTCTTACTGAATGCTATCTGTTGGTTCATTCAGTTTTTTTAATAATTAATGCCTGCATATTCTAGGTCATTAGTTTGAGTTTAGTCAACATAACATACTTTTTAAGCTCTAGAGATAAAATAGACATGTTACCCCATTCTCACAAAGTCTAGAAAGGAAGATAGACATTCAGTATATAATGGAAACGAATTAAACTCATGACTTCATGCAGGTGAAGTGCTGTAAAGAAACAAGTGCTATGGAGACATATGCCAGGGAGGTTTCCCTGAGGAAACTGAAGCTGACATATGATGGAAACATTTGTATATCTGTCTGTAAAAGGAAAACTATTTTATAGGATTTTAAGGTGTGCCTGGAATCCATACCCTCCATTACTGTGCTCTGGTGGCCACCTGAGTTGGTCTCATAAAGCTGTTTCAATTTTCTCAGCATTTCTGAAGGCCAGTGAGTCATTATGACATGCAGGAAACTATGAGGACTATGCACAGTTTAGGAGCTGGAGGTGACCCTATAGACTTTCTTCAACCTTGAATTGTGGCTGCTTATAGGTTTTCTACCTCTGGGTACTAAAGAGTTTCAGAGACCTAAACTCATTAAAAGCCTTCCTTTCTACTCTAGTACTGATAAGTAGGGTAATCCAGGTTTCCACTCCCCTCTCAGACTAAGAGGAAAAGTCAAGTCAATATGGATCTCACTAACAATGGCTTCTCATCAAAAGCTTCCTCTGAGAGCCTGGTTCACAAATCCTTCCCATTCTTTAGGAAGTTGTAGGTCTCTTCCACCTGCTTCTGAGTCTGAGTGTTGTAAGAGTCTCTTCCTAGCTGACCCTGAATGATCCTCCTGTTTCACTCACTGTGTGTTTTCTTAACTGTGATGATCTCTTTGCTACAGTGCTAGTTGGTGCCTCTTAATATTCCCATGTTAACATGGGTCTATGTTCCCTCATTTTTTTTTTTAAAACAGGTCAGCCATATGCTTTGGATTGTTGAGAGCATCCATTCTTATAGTCTTCTTCCCACTGAGTCAAATTTCCAGTTTACTAAAACCAACCCACCACCCTCTGGCACTTGTCAGACCATCTCTGGGAAAGGAGAGGATAAAGAAGCCATGTAAAGAATACAACCAGGGAATGCCCACCTATAGGCCCCCACCACACACTTCTTATTTAGCAGTGTGGCTCTTGGAAAAAGAGGTTCAACCTAGGTGCAGGGGCATCACATCTCTGAAAGCAATGCAGATAGTCTGGGGGAAGGGGAGCCCAATCTATTACACACAAGTTAAAAATTTCCAAAGTTTTGTGTGGGAGCTGCTGTTATAAATCCTGTTATCTGTTAATGGGATTTGGGCCTGAAACACCCACATGCTGCTTTGAAATTTTCCTCCATCTGTTCATTTCTGCAAAGCTTATTTATTTATTTAGGACAAGGAAGTGGCCTACTAGTGTCTCTAGATGAACAATTAGGATTGTAGATCTGTGGAGAAAATAGATAACTGTTTCCTGGGGCTCTCCTCATATGTGTCTTCTTACATCCACTCCTCTGGAGTCTTCAGGTGAGAAGGTTCTGATAGAAGTGGACTTGAAGGAACCATTAACAACACTGCATAGACTATAAAATGATCAGCAAGAGTTGTCACTCAACAATTGAAAGTAAGATCAAATTGATACTTAAGGGACTTATTTATATATAGATGCAATTTAGGCCTCATTCAGGAAGGGACCAATTCTTTGTCTTTGGGAAAAAAAACTCACCATAAACATTGGTTTATTTTATTTTAATTGAACTTTCGTAATTTTCCTCTCATCTTTTGCCTATGGGTCGATTATAACTAGGAGGCTTTTCCTCTCCACATCACTTTCCTTTTTTTTCACAACAAGTGAAGTTTTGATCCCAATTCCAACCCTTAGGCTTTTTGACCCATTTTTTACCAATATGGGCAAAATGGGGCTGGAGCTTTTGCAGCCCTGACTCCTTCTCTTATTTGCTACTCTTAGCCAAGATGCTTCTGCAGACCCAGCTTTCTTCTCAGAAAAAAATGGAGTGATAAATCTTATGGTTATTTTATAACTAGAAGGCACTTTTTCAATATTTATTCCTTCAACAAAAATATTTCCTGAGTGCTCAGTAGAAACTAGATATACTGGTAGATGATCAGGATCAGAGGTGAAAAGATACATAAGCTTTTGAACCTAAGGAACTTAAAGATAAATGGAAGAACATATATTAAACAAATAAATGTGCTTATATACAAAATTTCCAGTTGTAGTAAGTGTTGTAAAGAAAAGTTCAGTGAAATACTAAAACTGAGGGACTGACTGGTTGAGATGGTGGGCTTCCCAGAAGAGGTAACTTTCAGTATGAAAGATGGTATTTCTCCATTATGTTCAGGTTTTACTTCCATTAAGGGCATAATGGAGAATTAACAACAATAACCATTACTACTTTTAAAATGAAATTTGGCTGAGTGTGTCTTCCTAGCTCTTTTCTCTTTAGTGCTTGATTATTAAAACCAAGAAAGTACAAAACTTCTAGAGATCAAGTACCTCTTGAGATGATGTTTCCAGTGTCTGAGTAACTCATTTAGAAAGTGCTAAAGTTCTACAGATCAAACTTGTCTACCAGCGTGATGAGGTCTAGGAGAGGTAGACAGCGTTGAAAAAAGAATTTGTTGACATTAAGACTCCAAGAAGAGCTGGGCGTGGTGGCGCACGCCTGTAATCCCAGCACTTGGGAGGCTGAGGCAGGAGGATCACGAGTTCAAAGCCAGCCTCAGCCATGGCGAGGCACTTAGCAACTCAGTGAGACCCTGTCTCTAAATAAAATACAAAAAGGGCTGGGGATGTGGCCCAGTGGTCGAGTTCCCCTGAGTTCAATCCCTGGTACCCACAAAAAAAAAAAAAAAAAAAAAAAGACTCCAAGAAGATAGTGGAGAGATCTTTCTCCTCCATTCCTTCAGATAATGCCAGCCCATCTGTGGAGGTGGGGCGTAGACATAGAGGAAGGGAACTTGTGACAATACCTGGCTTGGGGACTGTTGCAAAATGGCTGTAATTAGGCTCCCTTGCAAAGACTTCCGGAAGACTGTGTTTTGTTTTTTAGGTATGTGAGCAGAGCTGTCCCTGTTCCTCCTATGTCATGGTTGTCAAGGCCAGAAACCCTCTGATTCAGCATGTATAGTCAAGGTCATAAACATTAACTTGTGAGCATGTGCCCCTCCTCTTTATGTAACCTGTTGGTAGTGTGCAGTCTTTGTTTAACCTGAACATAAACAGGGCCTATGGAAAAGACTCAGAGGGAAATGCCTAGTGGGGGCTGGCTATGGCACCTCCAAATAAAGGATCACCAATATTCCCACTATGCCTTGCATCTCCTTCCACCTGCCAAATTCCTAATCTGTTTCCTGGGTCAGAGCCCCCATGTGACAGGGACCACCCAAGAAAAGCTTGGAGATCCACTCCTTAGAAACACCACACTTAGATGAGTGCTTTTCTAAGATTCTGTGAAGAGGAGAAAGTCCTAGATGGAACTTGAGTACCACCATGTTCACAGCTTGGAATTGATCAAAGAATCTATACTTCCATCAAGTATACAATTTCCAAGATCTGTCTCCTGGTTTCTTTGCCTGTTTTCTCTCTGCTTTCCTCAACTTTCTCATTTCTCATATGGAACTTGTTTTGTTCCACACTTATTGTTACAACTCCTCCTTTCTATAATTCTACCTGACCCCAAGTTCCATTTCAACTCACAATTTGGTCGTTTCTGAAATGAGCAAAATGAAGGGATTATTTTCTCTTTGTTTTCCTCATAACACAGACAGTACATCTGGAGGCTAAGGAAGCAGATAGGGTTACCCAACATCTAGAAAAGCTATCCTTTCTTCTTGTTTTTCAGTTTCCATCAAGATTGCTTCAGCCTTATACTTTTTCCACTATGGAATTGTTTTTATTTTCACAAATAGTTTCATTATAAAATATATTAGTTATGAAACAAAATTTTGTAATGCCTATGTGGGTTCCCATTCGTAATGAGATTTCATTACTGCTTTAGTTAAATTTTTGGAAATCATTTGACAATGAGTTTCAGGAACTCAGAAAGGATATAAAAGTGATGATGTATGCATTTTGGTTTGGATTATGTTGTTGAATTACAGTACTAATAATGTCTTAGTATGGTGCTGTCCACAGTGTAAATTGAAATTTTCTAGTAGCCACATTAAAAAAAAAAAAAAAAGTGAAATGTAATGGGTAAAATAACTTTGACAGTATACTTTATTTAACATACTGTATCCAAAATCTTCAACATGCAATTTCAACATGTAATCAATATTAAAAACTACTAATGAGAAATGCACATTTTTTTGTGCTAAGTTTTTGAAATATCATGTGTATTCTGTATTTACAGCACATCTTGATTTGGATGGGGCACATTTTAAATGATTGACAGCCACATGTAGTTAGTGGCTTCTGAATTAGACATTGGAATAGATCATTGTTCTCTGTTTTCCATTTGGCTCTTGGGTTTATTGGGTTTCTTATCCTAAAGCTAACAGGATCTTTCAATTTTTACTTAGCCCAAATTCCATTATTTAATAGATAAGAGAAATGAGTCAGGAAAAGAGGTGACTTGCCAGGGCACACAGTGAGCTGGGGACACAGTGGGCTCCGAATCTACATCTCCTATTCTCTGGCCAGAGCTCTTTCTAGTGCAGACTGCATTTAGTGGGGGTGGTAACTCATGACACTTGTCTAGACAAGGAACAGGCCAGTCTATGCCAATGCTGCATTCTGTGCTTTGCTTCTGACTTGAGATAGAATCAGTCTCAAATTCTTCCCCCAGCAAATTAACTCACTCACTTGTTCATTGATTCAGCTAGCCAGCCATTCATTCGTTTGGCAACCTACGACCTGCTAGATGCTGGGAATACAAATACACTGTAGAGAAACTCGGTCCACAGGGATACAGACAGACATTACAGCATGCATCGCAGCGTCACAAAACAGTGTGGTAAAGGTTCAACCAGAATGTGGGTAGGGTTCTAGCAGTTCTGAGACCATCACAGAGAGAATGGACTAAGGGTGCGGTCTGTGAAATGACAGCAGCACAGAGGAGAGTCTGACAGAATTGACACAGACCACTGACAACCAGACTGAAATTCAGACCTTCATTCATTTATATACAGTAAATGGTTGCTGAGCTTGTTTTAGGTTCTTTTGGGAAATCCAGTGACATGGGAGACACAGTTTGCATATCAAAGAAGGTTGTCATCTAGAGGGGAAACGTGCCCAAATCAGTGTATTAAAATGAAGAAACAAATCACAAACTATGAAGAGAGGTCAAGAAGCAACATGGTAAGGCAGAGGACAAAGCTTTTGGACGTTGGTGGGCAGAGAAGAAGAGGCACATATTAATTAAAGTAAGACCAGCTGTTTTCACCTTAGCAGGAACACCTGAGTATGATGGCTCAAAGGCAAATTATTTTTTTTTCTCACTCACATAGAATCCAAAATGACTACTGCCTGGCCAGCAGGTGGCTCTTTCCCATGCGGGGATTCCAGGTCCCCAGCCCCTTCCAACTCACAGCTCCTCAATTTTTAACATATCGTTTCCATGGTCACCACGCTCTTCTGCATCAAGGTTTTCTTTTCAGGGAGATTAGCAAGTCTGTCAGTGATGCCTGTGAATTTTTGCTCACCGTCTGCTATGGTTTGGATGTGAGGTGTCACCCAAAAGCTCATGATTAGATACTGAGAGGCTATAACCTCTTCAGTGGATTAATCCATTTAGTTGATTAATCATTTTCAAGGACTGCGGTACTAGGTGTTAACTATAAGCAGGTAGGGTGTGACTAGAGGAAGTAGGTCATTGGTGGTGTGCTTTTGGGGTTTATATTTTGTCCCTGGCTCCTTGAGAGCTCTCTCTGCTTCCTAACTGTCATGAGCTGAGTGGCTTTTCTCTGCCAGGCCCTTCTACCATGCTGTCCCACCTTACTTCAGGCTCAAAGCAACAGAGTCAATTGACCACGGATTGAATCTCTGAAACTGTGGGCCCCAAATAAACTGTTCCTCCTCTAAGTTGCTCTTGTCAGGTATTTTGTTCACAGTGGCAAAAAGCTGACCCACATACTGTCCCTTGAAACATATAACCATAAAAGAGGCTGGGAAATAAAGTCCAGCCAGAAATGTCAAGAATGCCAAGAGAAACAGCTTGATGAACATCTAGAACATCAAATAGCTAGTTTCTGCCTCAGAGTCAAAGGTCCAAAAGGATACATGCCAGTGCAGAATAAAAGGAAGAATGTTGAGAAAGTGGTATGTTAGGAAGCTGAAATATGAACAGGGTGGCCAAAGCACGGGGAAGAAGTGCTACGGGAGAATAGTGAAGAAATGGGTAGGGATCAGGTTGCAGAGGGGGTTTTGGAGTTTTAAATTATTATGGTGAGGTAGACATAACATTGACTGTACCATTTGAATTATTTTGAAGTGTACAGTTCAGTGGCATCACATACATTCACAGTATAGCCATCACCACCACCCATCTCTAGAACTTTTTCATCCTTCTAAACTGGAGCTCTGCACCCATTATAGATGAACTCCCTATTCCTCACTCCCTCCAGCCCAGTGTTACCTCTGCTCTACTTTCTGTCTCCTTGAATTTGACTACTCTAAGGACCTTGTAAGAGGAATCATAGGATATTTGTCTTTTTCTGATTGGCTTATTTTATTTAGCATAATGTCCTCAAAGGTTGTTTATGTAGTAGTATATGTAAGAATTTCCTTCCTAAGGCTGAATTAGGAAGAAAATATCTTCCATTATATGCAAATAGCACATTTTGTTTATCTATTCATCCATCAATGGACATTGGAGCTATTTCTGCCTTTAGGCTATTGTGAACAACACTGCAATGAACATTAGTGTACAGATAGCTGTTTGAGTCCCTGCTTTCAGTTCTTTTGGGTATATGCCAGAAATGAAATTTCTGGGTAATTCTGTTTAATGGTTTGGGGGAACCACCATATTGTTTTCCATCATGGTGCCCACTTTACATTCCCACCAGCAGTTTTCAAGGATTCCAATTTTAGTGACGTTGAGTATCGTTTCATGTGCTCATCAGTCATTTGTATGTCTTCCTTGGAGAAATGTCTATTCAAGTTCTTTCCTCCTTTTAAAAATTGACTTTTTTGTTGTTGAGGAGTTTGAGATTCTATTCTAAATGCAATGGCAAATCATCTTGAGGCTCAGACAAGGAAGTGATGTGAGCCAATTCTCATTTTAGGAAGAAGTGATTCCTTTATCTGGGTTATTGTGTGATTTTTTTTTCCCAGCAGTACCTGCTCCCGAGTCCAACAGCGAGGAGAGCAGGGTGCTGATGACATCATTAACCACAGGAGTCCTTGATCATGGTATGCAAAAATGTAGTGCAATTGGTTCAGAAGGCCTGGATTCTACCTTTCCTTCCACAAACTTCAACCGTGTCCTGTATTTCTATGTTCCTGCTGACATATTCCATGTTTCCTATACATTGGGGTTGCTTTGGGGTTGGGGGTGGGCTTGAAGACAGCTCTAAGAGGGTGAAGAATAATTTAATCTCTAGCTCCAGTGATTCTTAAAGGGCCTGACAGGGGCAGACCAATTAGTGCAAGTGGTGATATTTGTTGCTCTGAGGACAGCAGAGACACCTGTTCCTTGGGAAGCTGGTGACATTGCTAATTCATTTCACACCAGCCTGACAGGAACAGCTGGATTGGAGTAAGACATCAGTGATGGTGAAGCAATAGGAGTTCTCCTCTCCCGAGAGTCAGTTCTTCTCACCTCTTGTATTTCTGACACATTAAATCCAGAACTCGATATTCCACTTAATGTGATATTTTACATTTTTCCAGTTTTCTATACTTTGTTTTCCTTCTGAGTGCTCTTTGCTTATTCAAGTGACAATAGTTCTCTATCTTTAATGTATCAGTATCACTTGTGAGGTGTGTTGAAACACCGAGGGCTGGGCTGACCCACACAAAGTTCCTGAAGCACAGCATGGGTCTCAAGAATTTAAATTTCCAAAAAGTTCCAGGTGCTGCTGCTAATCTGGGCCCACTATTTGAGAACAACTTCATGAAGATAACAAGCATGGCCCTTTGGGGTCATGGAGCAAATTAATTAAGGATCCCTAAAATAACAGCAATTTTAGCTGTTATTCACCAGAGCCTGGAGGTAGACTGCTTACCTCGTTTAAGAACATTTTCTCCTGCACTGCTGTGTGTTCATGTTTGTGTGTGTACACACTTGAACATGCCTGTATATGTGTGAACACAGACATGCAAGCCTGTGACCTTCAAGGACTCTTCAGTACCACTACATTTTTGAGTAGAAACATCAGGGGATAAATCCCTGGCACTGATGTGGCTGGAAGAGATCCATTTCCCCTTTTTGTTTTATGTGATAAAAAGGAAAAATGATTTTGTCTGTTTCTCAAGAGTGCTTGAGAATTAGCACCTATGAAAACCTTTAACTAAATTCATTTAGTTCATTGAAAAATATTAATTGAACATCTACTGCATTCCGGTTCTGTTCTACATGCTAAAGATATAGCAGTGAACAAAACAGTAAAGACCCTAGCCAAGTGGAGTCCTTTTCTTTCTGGTGGTAGGCATAAGAAATAAACAAACTGAAACATAGACTTGTTATATGTCCAGTGGCAATGGATGCTAAGCAGGAAGTGATTATATGTGTGCACACGCATATGCACAGGGATCAGAACGCAACCCTGATGGAGGGACACTTGAACATAGTCTTGAAGGAAGCAAGGGAAGGGGCCACGTGGAAATCTAGAAAAAGAGCATTCCAGGCAGAGGGAATAGCAAGGGAGCTACTTCAAGGAATAGCCAAGAGACTAGTGTGGGGTTATGAAAAAGAGGAGCATACATGAGGTAAGTTCCAGAGCCAGTTTGTGAAAGGAGTTAAAAGTTATTATGAAGATCTGAGTGAGGTGGAAGCCACAGGAAGGTTTTGAGCCAAGGAGGGTTGTGGTTGGATTTGCATATTAGAAGACCATCCTGGCTGCTGAGTGGAGGGAGCCTTGGGGGAGTGATGGTGGAATTGGGAAGACCAGTTGGGATACAGCGTCACTAGCCAAGGCACGTGGTGATACTTGAAAGGATCCATTACATTTTAGATATAAGGCAGGAGTGAGAGGTTCACTCTATTTTTTTTTTTTTTTTTTTTTTTTTTGAGCTGAGAAACAGGAAGTCTGGAGTTGTCAATGCCTGTGATGGGGGAGATCTGTGGAAGTAGCAAGCTAATGAACTAGCTGTGTGCCCAACAGGAAAAGGAAATAAAAGGAGAGCAATGCTGCAGGACACAAGAGACACCACCTACACCTACACCCTCAATAGAGCTGGTGACTACATTTTTGTGTTTTCAAGATTCTTTCCATTCCATCTTTGTCTCAATTCATATTTTCCAAGTAGTAATAGTTAATGATGCTGAGTGTTTAACGTGTGATGTGAAAAGCTTCCGACACACATTACCTCATGGAATCCTGGTAACCATCCAAGTTAGAGAAAAGGTGGATTTTGCTTTAAATGTACTGTAGAGGGCCTCTCTGCTTGTCCTCTTGCCTTTTCTTCCTCTTCTCCCATGGATCCTTGAAGCCCTGTAGCCTGGCTACTGTCCAGACCAAATATATGTATATATGTACACGTGTGTATAGACCACATATGTACATATGTGTGTGTGTGTGTGTGTGTGTGTGACTTGAAAGTGATTGTTCTTTGGTCTTAATGTCACATATACACTCACTAGGAGTTTGGCTTTGATGGAAGAAACACAGTGCCCTGTGCTGTGTGCTCATCACTTGGGCTGCAGTGGCCAGGTGCTTGGGTCACACTTGGCTGATGCTGTCTGAGGGATCTGAGTCCGCCTGCAGACATGTGATACAGTTCCATGACCATCCCATCTTGTCTGGGCTGACACACAGCAGGGCCTGCATATTCCCCTATTATCCCTTGAGGCTGGTGCAGACAGTGGGCAGGGAGAGAAGCACCAAGGAAAACTCTGGCCCAAACTCTCTCAGCCACTGTGGCATGAAACAAACACCCAGGTTAGAGAGCGTCCTCTTGGTGTGAGTCGCTGTGCTTTCTCATTTAAAATGTAGAAAAGATAATGCATTATTTCTGATGGCACAGGACAGGCAACACAGAGGACAGGGAAATGCCTTTTTTTGTTGTTTTTGCATGGAATTCTTGCTGTCTTCTGTGACCACGCAGATGAGGTCCCTTATGGGGAATCCATTGTCTCTCGTTTTCTGTATTTATTTAGTCAACAAGTATGTAGGGCCCTACTGTATGCCTGGCACTGTTTTAGATATGCAAAACAGACAGAAGTCCTCCCTTTCAGAGAGGTTATATTTTAGTGTGTGTTCAGGGGACATGATGAAGACATAAGTAGAATGAATAGTGTACACAGATGGTGATAACTACTGTGGAGAAAAATAAAATGGAGGGAGGTAAGAAATTCCAGTGGGAGGCGGATTAATGATGCCCTTTTAAGAAGGAGGGTCAGGGAGAAGCCAACCCTGAGGAGGGGAGCCATGTGGTTGTGGGGTCAGATGTGTGCCAGGTTGAGAGCACAGCCAGAGCAAAGTCCAGGGCTGGGACTCTGACGGTGATGGAAGAGCAGACAGAAGCCCCATGTGGTGGGGAATGGAGGGCTGGGGGAGTAATGGGATGAGTCAGAGGGCTGGAAGAGGCCAGATCACTTGGCCATGGGGCCCACAGCTGGCTCAGAGTGGAACAACCAAGGGTCAAACTTCAGTGGGAAATTGTGGCCATTGTGTTTAGGATAGAAAAGAAAGTAAGCTGTGAGATCAGATGGAGCCTGTGGCCGCAGTCTGGCGGGTGAGGTTGGTGGAGAGCTGAAAAAGAAAAAAACATGCAAAGGAGGGTTAGGGACCCCGAAGACAAGCATGGCCTTCTTCAGAACTTTTCCTGTTTCTAATTTCGCCCCCAATCTCGCTGCCTCTTTAAGACACATCTGGCTCTAGAGTCCACCTGGAGCCTGATGAGGAGGCCATCCTCTCCCTCTGCTGTCCTGGGTCCTGGAGTGTAGGCCTGTCTCTCCAGCCACCCTGTGTGTCTGTTCCCATAAGTGTGACTTGTCTGCCCCCTCCCCCGACTTGTGCACAGGCTGTTTGGCATTCAGGCTTATTTGCAGCAGGTTGGAGGCTCTGGAGTCTCCTTACCTCCTTCTGGTCCTTGACAGCTCTGGATTCTGTGTGGCTATGGACAGGCTTCTAATTATATGAGCTCCCTGAAGACTTGCATTTGTGGGATGAAGGAGGTCTGAGCTGATAGTTCAGATGCCTGTTCAGAGAGATGGAAGGAACTTTGAGCTCACAGAAGGACATCTGTTGGGCACAGAAGGACCCTGGTGCCCTGGTCCAAGGCCTGGTTCCAGCACATTTGCTGAGGGCCAGAGAGGCAGCTCCTGTCTGCGCCCCTCCCCACGTAGACAGGAAACCACAGATGGCCCTGCAATCTGATATGCTGGATGTTTTCAGAGCTCCCAGAGTGGGATGGGAAGCTGAATTGCATGCTTCCAGCAAAGTGCTTCCAATGTGAGAAATTTGTCATTTTTGTCTCTAACTCCATTAAAAGCTTTGTCGTAGTACAAACCCCAGGCAGAAATGGCCTTTTTGTAAATGCCAAGAAAATCACTGGGTTGAGATGTACTGTGTTTGTAAAAAAGAGCAAACCAGAGTGATTTCTCACACCTGGTGCCCACCCTAATCCACTGCAAATACGACAGGACATCCCAATGACAGTGAGATCATTTGCCCTATCTTCATGGTCTATTTCCTTAGAAAAGATGATTTTTAAAAAGCTTGAAGGATTACCTTTTTCAGATTTGGCTTTTTCCCCCCCCTCTCCCCCTTTTCGAGTTTAGGAATGCCATGACACAATAGCTACCAAAGTGACAAATGCATTTACCTTTTTATGCAGAAATCCCATTTTGGAATTTATTTTAGATCCACTTCCCTGTATGTGAAATGACACATGGGGATTGTTTGTAAGGACAAAGAAAGGAGGACTCGTTTAAAAAAGCAATGCTGTATCTGCACAGTGGGATTCTCTGACACTGTAAAGAGGAATCAGGATAGTCTCTTACTGACAGCAGAAGATTGCTACGATATGCTGTTCAGCATGAGAAAAAAATACCAAGAAGCAGAAGGGTGCTAACTTTTGCATAAGAAATGGAGGAAAATAAGCATATATTCATATCTGTTTCATATGCATAAATGCTGGGAGGGAGAAAAGAAACTAATAAAAATAGTTCCTTTGGGGGACAAGATAAATAGAGAAGATGAAGACATGGATGCAAGACCCCTTAGAGCATTCCTTTATTAGAGTTTTGATATTAGAGTCATATAAATGTGTTCTCCTCACAATTTTTTTTTTTTTTTTTTTACAAAGGAGACACATCCAAATGTATCTAGACCCCAATGGCTTCCAGCTTTGCTTCTGACAGTGGTGCAGGGAGCTGCAAAGAGTTTTGATAATCATGGAATTTTTGAGCACCCACCTGTGTTAAGCAGGTGCTGAGAGGGAGCTTGAGAGGGAGAGATGGAGAAGAACCAGGAATATGGCAGTCAGATTTTTACTGCTGTGACCAAACATCATAGAGGAAGGGCAGGGGCAGAGTAGAGGAAAGCTGTTTAGCTCATGGCCCCCAGGAAGCAGAAAGAGAGTGGAGCCAGAAACAAGACATCACCATCAGTGATCCACTTCCTCCAGCCACACCCACCTGCCTACAGTGACCACCCAGATGTCCATTCAAATTATTAATCTACCAAATAGATTAATCCACTGGTGAAGTGACAGCTCTAGTCATCATCTAAAAGCCCCACCTCTGAACCTTGCTACATTGGGGTCCATGATCCATCACATGGACTTTCTGGGGGACATTAAAGATCCAAACCATCACAGAGCCCTTGCAGCCTAGCAGAGGAGACCAGAGAGTAAACAGCTGGTGACAATATATTGTACCAATGTTGTGCCACATGAAAGGGAAGTACAATGTGCTGTGGAGGTTGCAGGAGAGAGAGCAAGCTTTGGGAGGAAGGGGCCGAGAGGCTCAGAGCAGAACACAGGAGAATGGGGCTGGAAAAAGAGATGGAAGAAAAGAAATTGGGGAAGAAAAAGGATGTGCTAAAGCACAGTCCAGCACAAAGAAAAGGACCACAAATATGGGGAGACTTGCAAGTGCTTGGGAAAGTGCAAGCAATCAAGCATGGCTGGAATGGAGGGGGTGGGTGTTAACATGAGATTGGTGGGATGTCAAAGGCAGAAGAGAAGCTACAAGCCATGAGGATCCTTGTTTGTTATTTTGTGACAGATGCTGCAAATTGTGCTACCAATATCTGTTCTCCTTTCATACAGAATTCCTTGCTTGCTCAGCCTATAGAAATAAGCCTGTAGGAATAAAGACTATGCATGGTATCCCCCTTTGCAAATTAGTGTATCTATATGACTAAGCCCCAGCCAATGGGATGCAAATGGAAGGCATGTGTGCAACTTCTAGGAAGGGTCCTTCAAAGGAGGGGCTGTGTCTTTCTCCACCCCATTCCCATTGGCGGGAATGCAAATATGATGGCTAGAATAGCCATCTTATTTTCTTTTATAGAAAAATTTTATTTTAATATTCAGCCTGATTAAATTATTTTTCCCACATTTTTATTAGTGCATTATATTTGTGCATAACAATGGGATTTGTTGTTCCATATCCATACATACACACACTATAATAATATTATTTAGCCAATATCACTCCCCGACACTTCCCTCCTTCCTGCCTCAGTCCCTTTCCTCCACTTATCTCTCTTTGATTTTCATGGACCCACCCCACTTTATTTCCTTCTTCCTCTCTAGCTTCCACCTTTGAGCAAAAATGTATGATCCTTGACCTTCTGAGTCTGGCTTATTTCACTTAATATAACGATCTCTAGTTCCACCCATTTTCCTGCAAGTGACATAATTTCATTTTTCTTTATGGCTGAATAAAACTCCATTGTGTATTTATACCACATTTTCTTTATTAATTCATCCATTGATGGACACCTAGGCTGGTTCCAGAGTTTGGCTATTGTGAATTGTGCTGCTATAAACATGGATATACACATTTCACCGTAGTATGATGACCAGAATAAATACCGAGGGATGGTATAACTGGGCCACATGGTGGGTCCAGGACTAGTCTTTTGAGGAATCTTCATACTGATTTCCACAGCGGTTGTATTAATTTACAGTCTCACCAACAGTGTAAAAAGTTAGAACAGCTGTCTTGAACCAGATGGAAGACGTCTGTAGAAGTAGCTAGAGCAATGAGACATGAGTGCATTATATTTACATAAGAAAGAAAGAAACTTCTGATCTAGTTAAAGTCACTACTGTGTTTTTTTTTTTTTTTTCTTTCTTGTAGTTAAATTCAATACCTGGATTTTATTTTTTAATCTGGATTTTAAAATTTCCACTCTGTATTTCTTTGGTGGCTTAGGATCATGTTTCTAGTACACTTGTGTGTTGTACAGCAATGTTTCAGCCAATGACGGATCACCTACACAGTGGCGGTCCCATAAGATTATGATGCAGCTGAAAAATTCCTACTGCCTGGTGACATCCAGCCATCTTCTTTCTTTTATTTTCTTTCTTTCTTTCTTTTTTCTTTTGTACCAGTTATTGAACCCAGAGTGCTTAGCCACTGAGACACATCTGCAGCTCTTTTTTATATTTCATTTTGAGACAGGATCTTGGGTTACTCAGGACCTCACTAAGTTGCTGAGGTTGGCCTTGAACTTGCAATCCTTATTCATGTGTTTGTGGTGATGTTGGGGCAAACATGCCTACACTGTTACTAGTCATATAAAAGTATATAGCACATATAATTATGTATCATGCATACTACTTGCTTATAATTATAAACAACTGTTACTGGTTTATGAACTTTTTATTTATATTTTAGACTGTACTCCTTCTACTTATTAAAAAAAGTTAACTGTAAAACAGCCTCAGGCAAGTCCTTCAGAAGGGATTCTCAAAGAAGGAGGTATTGCTATCACAGGAGGTGACAGCTCTGAGGACCTACCAGTGGGACAAGCTGTGAATCTAGAAGACAGTGACACTGGTGATTCTGACCTTGTATAGGCCTAGAAACTAATGTGTGTTTGTATTTTAGTTTTTAACAAAAAAAGGTTTTAAAGTAAAAATTTTAAGAATTTAAAATAGAAAAACTTGTAAAATAAATTATAAAGACAGTTAATATTTTTGTACAGCGGTACAATATTTTTGTTTTCAGCCAAGTGTTATCACGAGAGTCAAAAAGCCTAAAAAATTAAAGTTTGTGAAGTAAAAATGTTACAGTAAGCTAAGCTTAATTTATTATTGAAATTTTTTTCATAAAAATGTAGTGTCATCTGGGAGTACAAAGTTTAGAAAGTCTAGCATTGTGCACAGAAATGTCCTAGGTCTTCACACTTGTACTCCCTCTGACTAACCCAGAGGAACTCCAGTCCTGCAAGTGCTTCCCCATTTTTCATATTTTATACCTTATTTTTGCTGTACCTTTTGTCTGCTTAGATATGCTCGGATACATGAATGCTTAGAATTGTGGTTGAGTTGCCTGAGTAGTCAGAACAGCAACATACTGTACAGGTTTGCAGCCAGGAGCAACAGGCTGTACTGTCTGGGTTTGTGTGAGTCTACTCTATGACGTTCACAGAATGGGCCAATCACCCAGCAACCTTTTTTCTCAGGAAGTGTCCTTGTTGTTAAGCCACGTGTACCTGTATACCTAACTTCACCTTAGCAGCTCTATCAAACTAGGAACATTGAGTTTAGCCTTAAATATTCTGGTTCTGTATGATGTCTTTGAATGAACGTTCTTCCTATTTGTCACATGTCCTCTGAATCATTACAAAGCCATCTCCTTCAAGCTTGATATCATGTGTTTAATTTGAGATAGTACAGAGTGGCTCAAACTGTGGTCTGTGATGCCAATTGTCATGATTTAAAGCCCACCTCTGTCACTACCAGCTGTGTGACCTTGATAAGTTACACATTCTCAATGAGCCCATTTTCCCATTTTTAAAATGTCCTTCCTTCGAAGCCTTATTGAGAAGTTTGACCAATATGATGCATGGAGAGAAATTAGTGCAGTGCAGGGTACTTAGTAACTGCCTAGTAAATATTTTTTCTTTATGTTTTTGTATTTATTATTAAATAGAAATAGATAAATGACAGTGAAATAAAGCCAATGTGAAAAATTCTATTCAAACTTATGGAGTACGACAATCCATCCAGTTTGTGCACCTAACTGAAAAATCAAGCCAGTTCAAGGCCACATAACGTCCTGAAGCCTACAATCTTGGCAGAAGGAGTGGACTGAACACTTGAACCTGAGTGGACAAATGTGGACAAAGGGCCCTGCCAGTGGGGGTGCTGCATTTTCCCTCGTTTGTCCTTCTAGCCTGTTGGTTGCAATCATGGCCTCCTTCATTGCTGCCCAGTAAATATGAACTGCTAATCAATTTATTGTTGGCATGTGTCTCCCGTGTTTGAGAATCTCTAAGCACATTTCAAATATAGTCTTATGAACATACATAAAAGTCTCCGTCAAAAGTCATTTCACTAAACATACTTGTCTTCTCCATTTGTAAGTACAGAGAAGTGACATTGTATTTACCACAAAATGGAAATGTGCAGCTGGGTAGGGTGGAACAGGCCTATAATCCCAGCAGCTCTGGAGGCTGAGCCAGGAGGAGCACAAGTTCAAAGCCAGCCTCAGCAACTTAACAAGGCCCCAAGCAATTTATCGAGAACTGGTCTCAATGTAAAAAATAAAGTTAAGTGCTCCTGGGTTCAATTCTTGGTAGCAAAAAATTAAAATAACAATAAAAATAATACATGTGAAAGATTTTGTTGGTTGTTCAGAGATTTATAAAGGGAAAGACCTGTTGTCATTTTTCTCCCCTATTTCATCTAAATGATAGCAGGCAGACAAAGCTCTTGTCCTTCTCTCGTGCATTTTTGTCACCTCTACCCCTTTCCCACCTGCTGCACTGGAGAACAGAAGTCTCTCTGGAAAGGAAGGAAGCCCTTTCCTGCTGGCTACTGTTATCATCAAGCACTAAGGTCTCCTCCCCCCCTCCCACCCCCCCAACAATGGTACAATAAATGGGGAAAATGGTCCCTTCAGGCTTTTGATCCCTTTGGCAGAAAGATTACATTGGGAATAAAGTATTCAATATGGAAATATATGGCTACTCATGCAAGGATGTGTCTCATAGCTGATGGGGAGGGCTCAGGATCATTCTAGTAGAAGATATTGATGGATTTTGCATCTATCATCACTGAATATAGAAAAACTTTGTGACGAAGACTTAGAGTTGTAGAGAGAGAGACTTCCTGGATTCCATTTCCTGCTCTGTCACTGCCTTTCTTCTTTTTAAAATGGTTGTATGCATGCTTTAATTTATTACGATATTATTTTTTTAGAAAGTTCTGGGTGAATGCCAGAAAGCCTCTCCCATTGCCTTTCTGTGTGAGTTTAGTCAAGATGCTTAATAACATCAGCAGGTGGGGACGATGACCCTGTCCTCACTCAAGAGATGTGGCCACAGGAGAAGTGTTAAACCCAAGATGTGTGCTTGACATGGTGCCTGGTTCCTGTTAAACATGTGATAGCTGCTTGCTGAGAGGAATAAGCGACGTCCTTCAGGGACAAATTAAGTTTCCAATCCATGAGGACTTCCTTGAACACTTCACCCTCATTTGACTCTTGGCTTTAAATCCAATGTGTGTCTTTATATGCACAGGTGTTTCTTTCCAACTAAATTATGGGTCTTGTACAAGTTTCTTTCTTCTTTTGTTAATCTCAGGATTCCCCTGCAGAGCCTGGGGCAGCACCTATATCTGTAAGCTTTTGCTGTGTAACAATCCCGTTTAAAACTCAGTGAATGACTATGGGTAAATGGCAGAAAGCTCAGTAAGAAGGGAGAAGAGGGTGGGGAAGGGGAAGGCAAGGAGAGATACTGGAGACAAAATTAGAACAAGATATATTCCATGCTTTTATAATTATGTCAAAATGGATTCTACTACCATGTATAACTAAAGAGAACCAATAAAACTCAGTGAATGGCAGTGACTATTAGCTTATCCTTTCTCAGGAAGACACTCTGGGCTTGGTGTGGCTGGGAAATTCCAGTTTATACTAGGCTCCCCTGATCTCAGCTGTGCTGGCTCATGTGTCTACAGTCAGCTGGAGGGCCAGAACCAAGGGCTGGTGTGTCATAGCCCATCTTGGATGACTGGATGACTAGGACTTCTTTCTAGTTTATTGTCCTCTAATAGGCTGTCCTGGGTTTGCTGTCTGCTGGTTGCAGACTCCACAATCACCAAGTCCAGAAAGTGCAAGCACTCTTCAAATCTCTGATTCTGTCACATTTTTCTATTGTTCTTTTGTCCCAAGTAAGTCACATGACCAGAGCCAATGTAGCAGGGGATACCTGAAGGCATGGTGAGCGAATTAGGGGACACTACTGCAATGGTCTACCATAGCAACTTGTCTTCATCCATTTTTGTGTTGCTATAAACAAAATGCCTGAAACTGGGTACCTTACAAATAACATCAGCTTATTTAGCTCATAGTTCTAGAGTACATGGTGCCTGTGCCCTGGCAAGGGCTCCCCTGGATGCATCTCAACATGGCAGAGAAATAGTAATGGAAATGACGTGTGCAGAGGAATGAAGCACATGGGATGAACTTACTTTATAGCAACCTGCTCTCACAAGAATTAAATCACTCTGCAAGACCAGTATTAATCCTATCCAAGGGCAGTGGCCCCATGAAGTACCCATTTTCTACTAGGCCCCAGCTATTAAAAGTTCCATCACCTCAACATAGTCACACTGGGGACCACAACTGCAGCATATGAGCCTTTGTGGACACACTCAAACCATACCCAAGCCATAGCGCACCTCATAGTAGACCAATTAAGTGTTACAATCTGGCCCCCTTTTCAAGGTGGGTAGTGTCAAGGGCCACTGAGGTTCCACTGTATTCTCTAAGGCCAGAGTCCAGGCAGTTCTCTATACCATGGATTCCACATGGACAGCTGGATGTGAGCTGTCTGTGCCTCCTCTTAGCTCCACCTAACAGGAGAAAATGTGATTCTTTCATGGATATGTCCAGGGATCTTGCTTCAAAATCCCAGAACTAAGATTTTTTTAATTAATTATGCAGTGCTCAGTCTGGGCAAGCACCAATGCCATTGCTGATGCCTTCAGCAGAGTCTCTCTGGTGAATCTGCAGGGTTTCCAATCCTTCTAGGGAGCAGGTGACTATTTAGGCAAGAGATAATGGGGGAGTTTGCCCAGGCACAAATTGGACTATTTTAGGAGATTAGTCCCTATGTCTTGTCATTGTCTCCTGTAAAATTAGCACTTGCACTGTCAGGTAAATTTCCTTCTACTCTACCCTTCTCAACAGTTAGCAAATCATAAAACACTAATTAATACACTCTAGTTGAAGGGGTGAGGACAGAAAGGGAATCAGCATTTATTTAAGCCAATTATGTACCAGGCACATTAATATCATCTTTTTCTATTTAATCCTTTACATGAAAACACTCTGTGAGTTGAGTATGATTACTCAGGTTTTGCAGAAAGGCTAAATGAATTCAGAGAGGTTAAGAAACCTGCCTGAAGGCACACAGATGTGGAACAATGGGGCTGGCATTCAAACTCTGGTCTCCTCAGTGCCTTGGCATTTCCCCTCTGCGGTGCTACAACAGAGCCCAGATGAATAGTAAATAGCTTGGATAACACCCCCTCCAAGTATTCTGACAATCACCAGTTGCCCGTGGGTAACAGCAGTTGTCACATCAAACCTGGCTGGGAATGTGGGCCTCAGTGGGTGACAGGACACGAGGTACAATGATCCAATGGGCCACTGGGCACATCACTGGTGGAATGCTGACTCCATTTGGGGAAAATCAGCTGTTTACTGTAGATAGCAAAACAGAAAATATTTCAACATTAAGGTATATGAGTTTTGGCAGGGAAAGATTTGACGACTTAATGACAAGCACTGGAGGCTAATTTGAAAACAGCAGATCTCTCCATCTGTACCTAAAATAGTAGGCCGAGCTATTAAAGTGGAATGCACTGACAAGCCTGAAGACAGTCTTATTTAAATTGGATTGGATAGAAGATGCTCAGCACCAGGCAATCACTCTTATTTCTATTCAGGATGGATGGTGCGGGGCTGGGTCTGTTCAAGTCTGCGTCCTGGCTGTGTGGGTGGCCCCTTCTGAGAGGTCCACTGACCGGAAGTGCCTGTCAGTCTTACTGGAAGGCTCTTCTGTCTTTGGAATGGAACCAAACGAAGTCATTAGAACTCCATATGACCCCATTACACCCGAGAGCCCCGTTTTCTAGTCTGCCTGTGAAACCAGCCAACTCTCAGTTACCTGAAATGGCCAATCTACCGAAAACTCAGTGTTTCTGCCAGCACTGCTGATGTCATACCCGTCCAGGCTTGGTGCCAGGGTAAAAGGACACATGCAGCATCCTCACCCTTCAGGCCTCCCCATGTTAAAGGTATATCAGAGGAAAGTGAATAGTTACCTTCATTGTGACAAGTTAAGCCATGAGGTGGAGCCATGCGTGGGAGCCGTGGGCAGGGACGCTACACCAAATGTGTTCACCTGTGAGGTGTTTATCAGAAGCTGCCATCCCCATAGGAGGACAGGTGGAGGGGACCCTGGGGAAACCTTGCTGGCAGCCAATGGTCACATCCTCAGGACTGTGCGGTCACTGGGCATTTTTCTACCAGGATGCCAGAACTGACTCCAGGGTGGTCATCTTCCTCCCCACTGCCCACCCTACTCTGGCAGAGGAGGCTACATGGGGAGAGAGAGCCCAGGGTGGTTGGGGTTGGGGACACACGGTAATTTGAGTGGCAGCATTTTACCATCTGGACAGTCCAGGCAAATAGGCCATAAGTATAAGGAGAATTACTAGAAGGGAGGGTAAGAGGAGGCTGGGGGGAGAATGTTCCCAGAGGGTTTGAGGGGACAACCTTGACTGCGGCAGAGAGAAGTCTGCCCATTTGTTACAATCTCAGAGTGCTGAGATGCACCCTGGCTGTTGGGCCTTGCCTTGGCCTCTGCAGATTCAGATGGCCTCTTGGCAGCTCCCTACGTGACTACTGAGTATTGAAAGGAAAGCAAGTATGTATGCAGAGTTCATAACTCATGTCTTTTTAAATAGCTCATTTGGAACCACTAGGGGAATACATCTGATGTATACTAGAGTTTCCATGAACTTCTCCTGACTCATCTGCTACATTTGGGTGTATTGTGACCATGTCTAAGATCTTTTGTAGTTTGAACATCTTAACACTTAAGTGGATAATAGCTTCAAGGGAGAAGTGTGGATCTTAAAATGTGACATTAATGCATTTATAGAGTTCTCTTAGTTCCATTACAGAAGATGCTAGTAACTTACCCTTCTACAGGGTGCTCTTTCAAAGAGCTGCTTGTCTAGGCTATATTCTCTTGTTTTTACATTTGTACCAATTGTCAGAGAAAAAGAGCAGGACTGAAAATCTCTACTATACCTTGTGCTTAAGACTTGGGTTCAATTCCTGGCTGTCACTTTCTATCATTGTGACTCTGTGTAAACTATTCAACTTCTCTATCTTAATTTCTTCATCTATAAAATACATACAACAATGTAACTTTGTAGGAAGCACTTTGCATGAATTTCTTGGTGAGTCTTTGTAACAATCCAGGAACTTGGATCATGCCTCCCTTAGAATGTCTGCTCCATCAAGAACAAGGACTACGTTAGAGCGCTCGCCTAGTAGGTGTGCTGCCTGGGTTAGATCCTCAGCACCACATAAAAATAAAGGCATTGTGTACAACTAAAATAAATAAATAAATATTTTTTAAAAAGAACAAGGAATAGCTGCCTTGCTCATATCTTAGTCTGTCTGGGCTGCTATAGCAAAGTACCACAGACTGGGGGTCTTACAAACTGCAGAGATTATTCTCACAGTTTTGGAGGTTGAAGACGGAGATCAAAGTGCCTGTGTGCTGGGTTCTGGTGAGGATGCTCTACTGGATATAGATGGTTGCCTTCTTGTATCTTCACAAGGTGGAAAGACAGTGAGCGAGCTCTCTGGAGTCTATTTTATCCCATCATAGTTTATAGCTGCTCAATTCACATAAATAGCTAAGCTATGGAACCAACCTAGGTGCTCTACAATAGATGAATGGATAAAGAAAATGTGATATATACACACAATGTGATATATATATACACTCAGCCATAAATAATAATGACTTTATGACATTTGCCAGCAAATGGATGGATCAGGAGACTGTCATGCTAAGCCAATCCCCAAAACACAAAGGTTGAATGTTTTCTCTGATAGGCAGAAGCTAACCCACAATAAGCAGGGTGGGGTGGGAGAAGAATAGAAGTGTAGTAGATTAGACAATGGGGAATGGAGGGAAGGGATGGGGGATAAGCAAAGGAAAGACTATGGAATAAATCTGACATAGTTTTCCCATGTGCATATATGAAAACAGCACAATGAATCCCACCATCATGTCCATCCATAACAATGAGATTCTAACTTGAATAAGATATATTCTATGTTGTATGATTATATCAGAATGGATTCTGCTGTCATACTAAAAATAACCAATAAAAATTTTCAAAAAATAAAATATGCACAATAAAAAACGTGAGTTATTTATGCAATATTCATGGATAGAAATGAAATCTCAATCAAAAAATGGATTGCTCCCAAATTAATGCATAGAATAAACACATGTCTTTAAAATAAAAATCTCAACAAGGGTTTTCAAGACACATAGAAAACTGATGCTACAATTGAAGCCAAGACCATTATGGATAGACTAGCAGTAGCAGTTAACAACAGTATTTTAAATCTACATATTTTAAAAGAAAATGCTTAGATTAGTTAACTTGAATTTTAACTAGCATAAAATAATGTTTATTATTTTTAGTTGTATTGTTCTCTGGATTTTCACAAGCATGTATGTTGTATGACTACTATGAAAAATAAAATATAGAAGCATTTGATCACCCTAACATATTTCTATATAAATCCCTTACAAATCTTAATCTGCTTTTTTTTTTTTTTTTTCCCGGTATTGACTTTTACAAAATGTCTTACAAAAGGAACCATGAAGTACATATATTTTGCATCTACTTCCTTTTATGTAGCATAATATTTCGGGATTCTTCCATGATATTTCATATATGTTTCTGAATAAGGTTTAATGTATTGATAAAATTTGTTTAGTCACATTTTGGGGGGGGTGACGTTCTCTTTTTTCTCTTTTGGAACAGGGGTTCAAATCCTGGGCTTTGGGAATGTGAGGCAGGCATTTTGCCATTGAGCTAGTAATAAATCTACCATAAATATGCAAAAAAAAAAAAAAAAAAAGAAAGAAAAAAAAGAACTGGCCAATAAGGTATGCCAAATGCCAATTAAGGTTTCCAAGCCTTAATTAGCATAACTTTGGACCAATAGTACTGGTACTTCTTTCAAACCTTAATTAACATAAATTTGGACCAAATAGCAGTGAACCAAGGGCTATATAAATCCCTGGCCAAGCACTCTGATGGGGAAAACGTGCTATGGCATCTGGTATTCCAGTGTGAGGGCTCCTTTCTGGTTCCTGGTGCAGTTAATTCTTCAACTTCATGAGATAAGAATTCAAAAAGAAGAAGTGGATGGTGAGCTGCTGGGGTGTGCTGCAATACTGGCGGGCACGGTCCACCTTTATGAGCTGGGACACTTCTCTACTGCAGAGGCCTGCAGCTTGTACAGACCCCACCTGCCTACAGAAGCAGTTAACTGAGTTTCATCTCAGTATTCAGGTTTCAAAGGTATTGTTTTATGTTAGATAATTAGTAACTATTTCAATTTCTCAATTTTAATTCCTATTAGTGAAGATTCTGCAATTTCCTAATGAGATGGAAAGGTTCTGTAAAGAGGTTTTAGGCCATGAGAATTAAATGGGGTGTGTTTGTGGAATGCTTTCCCTTGTCTGAGAGTTGACAGATGTGCAAATGGCAGCTGTGGTGGTGGAAGCAGCATTAGAAGCAATGCGATGGTGACTGGGAGGGGACTGCTATCATGTCACTGTGCTGGTGACCTGACCTAGCATGGGTGAGACCCAGCCATCACTGAAGAAGGGTAATCTGTGGGCTTTTATTAGAAGCTCTCTGGGTTCTTATCATTTCACTTGTGTTGCCGCCTGAAGCGCTTGGAGCAACGGAGCCGCGGGAAGAACTTCAGAGGCAAACTGGAGACAAACAGCTTTTTATTCTGATAACTTTTCTCTCTGGTTCTAACAACGACTAACACACGCCACACACACCAAAAAATGGCGCTGACCCGATCAGCAATTTCGGCCAAGTACCTCGAGATCCCGCAACAAGTCCCGTGAGACTACGGGAGGCGACAATGCCCAAATCTCCACGGCTCATAGTCAACCGCAATTCAAGCCAATCCCCAAACAGGGCTCCTGCACACTTGTGTTTTGGTGGGTCATGAGAGCAGAATGAAAATATAAAGAGAAGGCTACTCCCTGAGCACGTGGAGTTTCATTAGGTCTTGGATTAGAAAGAGGGACCTGTTTCATATACTCACACAATGGGTGTGTTTATATTTTCTTCACCCATGTACCATGACATCCAAGAGGCAAGATGTGGGTGGGAGGTGGGGAAATAGAATATGAAATATTTTGGCAGAACTGAAGAGTCATGATGTGTTGTATCAAATGGGAGTGGGACAGAAATTGGGCTTCTTCAGGAAAATGGAACTGGTCAGGTTGACACCTGGCAGAGTTCAGGCTCACTGGCACTGATGAGACCCTGTGAGATCTAGGTGGTTTTGGACCCACCCTACAGAAGAGGTGGCCCATTGCTCTTCTCAGACAAGGCTGACTACCCCTTCTGAATAAGCACACTGTCTGAAAAGCAGATGACAACATAATCCAAGAGGGAAACTCAATGCCAATAGCATGATTGTGGTTAACCCCATCCATTTTAAAGAACACCGTGGAAACTGCATACAGCAGATTTCAAGTCCAGTCCCATCTCTCACTGCCCTAGTGAGAGATTGTACATAATTTCAAAAATTCAAAAATAATTCAGTGTACATAATTTCAAAAAGCTGGCTTTTAAAACACTGCTCTAAGCTGGAGGCTGAAGCAACAAGTTGGAACATGCTGATTTATTCAGTTTCTAATAACCTCCTGGTAATGACTGCAATAAAGGCAAATCCAATTAGTCTGGCCTGGAAGGGTGGCTCCCCTTGGTGGTTGCAGACAGGCTGACAGGCTGAGTGAGCTCACAGAGCATTTCTTTCTTGTAGTTGGGGCAGGGAAGGTGAAGGAAGCTCTGCTAACACACCAGCCCAGGGATCCAAATGGAGTGGTCAGCCTCCCAAGGACTGTTCAGCCTTGGGAGGCCTCTGGTATTCTAGGGGAAGTCAGTCCCTACCTGGCTCGCAACTCTAGTTTTCAGATATCCTGGAAGGAAGATGGGCAGTGGGGCCTGTGGATCTCACCCCAGGTCTCTAAGCTTGGCCCCTCTTACATTTTGCATTGATGAGATTATACATGAGAGATTTCTTCCCCCCGCAAATAATATGGTACTGTTATGGAAAGCAGTGTGGAGATTCCTCAGAAAACTTGGAATGGAACCACCATTTGACTCAGCTATCCCACTTCTCTGTTTGTACCCAAAGGACTTAAAATCAGCATATTATAGTGTTGCAGCCACATCAGTGTTTATAGCAGCTCAATTCATAACAGCTAAACTATGGACAACCTAGGTGCCCTCCAACAGATGAATGGATAAAAAAAAGTCACACATACACACACACACACACACACACACACACGCATTGGAATATTACTCAGCTTTAAAGAAAAATGAAGTTATGGCATTTGTCTGTAAATGGATGGAGCTGGAGAATATCATGCTAAGTGAAATAAACTAATCCCCCCAAAAACAAAAGTTGAATGTTTTCCCTGACATGCAGATGCTAATTCACAAGGAGGGGTCATCTAGGGAAGAACAGAGTTACTTTATGTAGAGAGGAGTGAAGGGAAGGAGATGGTATGGGGTAGGAAGGAGAGCAGAATGAATCAGATATTGTTACCCTATGTACATATACAACTATGTGACTGCTGGGATTCTACATAATGTATAACCAGAACAATGAGAAATTATATTTCATTATATATGATGTATATGTTGAAAAAAGTGAACTGTACTGTCACTTTAAGGCAAATTTTAAAATTGAAAAAAAGAATATGGTACCATAGGGATTGTTCAAAAGCAGGTTAAATCGGTGAGCAGATGTTGAAAAATGGGGAGAGGGATAATATATCCACTCCAATGGGTTAAAAAGAGATTGTGCGCCACCTCCACTGAGTGTGGGCAGGCCCAGGAAAGCCCTGCCAACCTCTGCTGAGTGCGGCCAGTCCCAGGTCAGACCCACCAACCTCTGCCCAGCGTGGGCAGGCCCAGGAGAGCCCAGCCAATCTCAGCTGAGCTCGGGCGGGCCCAGGACAGCCATGCCGACCTCGACCTCCGCTCAGAGTGGGCCCGGGTTCATCCCGCCACAGGCAAACACCCAGTCTCTGCCTCTTCCGACCAGCAGACCACGGTGGGAACTCAGATTTAACCAGTTCGGCCCACACTAAACTGCGTGGGACCCAGCTCCAGGGTAGGTCCAGAGTCCGAGACCCCACCCCCACCTGGGAGCACAAGCCTAACCCACTTCCATCTTGAGACACTGCAGACATAGCCATAGCCTTCCCCACACAGTAGCCCCTACCTTTTGACAATAGACCGGGCCTAAAAGCAGCTGCATTTCAGAGCAGGCATCCCAAAGACATTGTAAGGCCCACTGTTTCATCCCCATCTCTGGAAGATGTTGCATTCATCTTGGGGCACCTCCACTGTTATCTCCAGTTACCTCCGCTATTGCCGACACCACCTTTAGTTGCAGTAGCATACATCAAGGGACACCTGCAGGGTCTGAAAGCCCAATATTAAGGTGAGGCACAGACAATCTGCAGAGAAACTACAAGAATATAGGGTAGAAACTGTAATATCTCAGATCCACACTGCAAGAAAGGAAGACAAATAGACAACATGAAAAAACAAGGGAGGAAAGTACCCCAAATAAACCAGGATACTACAATAACAGAACCTATGCTCAGCGAAGTTGATGAAATGTCAGAGAAGGTTCATAATTAAAATGACCTGTGAATTAAAGAATGACCTAAATGAGCAAATACAGGCAAAAATTGATCACTACAAAAAAGATGTAAGAGAGCAAATACAGGTAGCAAAAGATTACTTCAAAAAGAGATAGAAACTCTGAAAACAAACAACAATAAATATTGGAGAGGATGTGGGGGGAAAGGCACACTCATACATTGCTGGTGGGACTGCAAAATGGTGCAGCCAATATGGAAAGCAGTATGGAGATTCCTTGGAAAACTGGGAATGGAACCACCTTATGACCCAGCTATCCCACTCCTCGGTCTATACCCAAAGGAATTAAAAACAGCATACTATGGGGACACAGCCACATCAATGTTTATAGCAGCATGATTCATAATACCTAAACTGTGGACCCAACCTAGATGCCCTTCAGTAGATGAATGGATAAATAAAATGTGGTATATATACACAATGGAATATTACTCAGCAATAAAAGAGAATAAAATAATGGCATTCATAAGGTAAATGGATGAAGTTGGAGAATATAATGCTAAGTGAAGTTAGCCAATCCAAATGCTGAATGTTTTCTCTGATGTAAGGAGGCTGACTCACAGTGGGGTTGGGACGGGGAGCATAGGAGGATTAGAGGAACACTAGAAAGGACAATGGGAGGGAAGGGAAGGGAGGGAGAAAAAGGGTAAAAAATAAAAAAGATGATGGTAGAATGAGATGGATATCATTACCCTAAGTGCATGTATGAAGACACAAATGGTGTGAATATACTTTGTATACAACCAGAGATATGTAAAAATGTGCTTTACAAGTGTAATATAAATTTTCTTATTATTTTTATTTAAAATCAAGTATTTTACTCATCATGGATTTGTTTGCATTAACTTTGACTTTTTTTATTCAAAGTTGTTGTGTATATAACAATAGCATGCATTACAATTCATAGTGCATATATAAAGTAACTTTTTACATAATACTATATGCAAAGTATATTCATACCATTCATGTCTTCAATCATGCATTTAGGATACTGATATGTAATATGAATTGTAATGCATTCTGCTGTCATATATAACAACTTAGAATTAAAAAAAAAATTAAATTAAATTAAAAAAACAAAAGGAGATGGGGCTGGGGTTGTGGCTCAGCAGTAGAGTACTTGCCAAGCACGTGTATAGCCTGGGTTCGATCCTCAGCACCACATAAAAATAAATGCATTGTGTACAACTAAAACAAATAAATAAATAATTTTTTAAAAAAAGGAGATTGTGGTCCCCAGTAAAATGAATGTAAGCTTAACTGAGCCAAACTGTCTCAACTCAGAGAACAGTTGTGTGAGAGGCCAAGTCATTGTCATTCATGTATCCCCAGGGATTGGCACACAGTAAATTTTGTATGAGTATTTGTTGACTGAACTCAAGTAGGATTACAACAACAAAAACAACAACCACGTTCATTTGGAAATAATTTGAAGTTTATGGAATAAATGGAAGAAAATGTGCAGAGGACATTTGTACATACTTTACCCAGGTTCACTATTGTTTAATATCAGTTACTTCATTTGTTCTCTTTCCCTGTTTCTTTCTTTATTCATAGTATTATTTCTTCCTGAGAGTCAGTTGCATACATCACTGTTGTCTGCACTTAAGTCCCTCTGTGTGTTTGCTAAGAATAGAGGTATTCTCTACAAACCTGTTGTTAACCCCCACAATTTTAACACTGACCAAGTACTTCATCTACTCTACTACCTGTATTCCACTTGTCTCATTATCCCAATATATTCTTTTTTTTAAAAAAATAAAATATTTATTTGCTTTAGTTGTACACGATGCGTTTATTTTTACGTGGTGCTAAGGATCGAACCCGGGCCTTGCACGTGCTAGGCGAGCGCTCTACCGCTGAGCCACAACCCCAGCCCCCCAAAATATTCTTTATAAAGAATATTTATAATAAGCCATAGCTTATTCTCTTGCTCCATATAGGACCCAGTCCAGGATCAGGTGTTGCATTTACTGTCACGTCTCTTTAGTCTCCCTCTATCTAGAACATTTCTTTTTCTTTTATGACATTGACTTTTTAATGAATATAGCCACCAGCTCTTCTGTACTGCAGTGGGTATTGGGGTTTCTCTGGTTATGGGGTTGACTTCTTTCCCCCTATGTCTCAGTACACATCTGCAAGGCTTAATTAGTGTCTGGCTTATTGTCATGGGATCTTGAACATCACCTCAGACCAACAGACCAAATTTTTCACCAAGGAGATGAACCAGGACCCATTGGTCCCATATGCTGAATCTGCTAGAAATTACCAACTTGAATGTTAGAATAGTCCCTTAAAGGGGCAGCAAGTTACTGGCTTTGAGATGACAGCTGGGTGTTCGGGCTGCCCTCCTTCAAGATGCAGTATGTACTTTAAACCAATGGCTATTATATGATGGTGTGTCCCTGAGAAATAAAATAAGTGGGTCTGGCAACCAGGGATAAATGTAGAATTGGTAATTTTTTTCTTCCTGTTTTGACAGCTTTCACGTTCTCTTAGGAGTGAGGATGTTCTATCAAGGGACATATGCAAAGAATACTCCTCAATTTAAAGCTATGGATGCCTCCTGGTCATTTTGGGCTCCTTGAGCAGACAGAGGTGTTACTGTGCTGATGACCCTGATCATCATGGAAAGTTAAAGTTATTGCTACACAATGGAGTCGGGAAGATGTCCTAGACCCTTTTTTATACCATAACAAAATACCTAAGATTGGATAATTCATAAAGAACAGAAAATTGTTTCCCACAGTTCTAGAGGTCAGATGTGGGAAATATATGTCCCAATGGCTGTGTCATCCTTTAGCAGACAAGTGGAAGAGAGTAAACCCACTCTTAAAAAGCCCCTTTTCTTTTGTTCATTTTAATTTTATTTCAGTGCTACAAAAATATTTAAAGAAATCCAGGAAATGTTTCATTTTCTAATTTATTGGTTCTTTTAGTTATACATGACAGCAGAATCCATTTTGATAAAATTATACAACATAGAATATATCTTATTCTTGTTAGCGTCCCATTCTTATGGATGTATATGATGATGGGAGTCACTGTGTTGTTTTCATATATGTACATGGAAAAACTATGTCAGATTCATTCCACTGTCTTTCCTTTTCCATTCCCCATTGTCTAATCTACAGCACTTCTAGTTTCCCCCTCACCTCCCTCCCATTGTGGGTTAGCTTCCACAGATCAGAGAAAATATTCAACCTTTGGTTTTTTGGAATTGGCTTACTTCACTTTGCATAATAGTCTCCATATCCATCCATTTGCTGGCAAATATCATAGTCATTCTTTATGGCTAAATAATTCTCCACTGTGTATATATACCACATTTTCTTTATCTGTTGAAGGGCAGCAAGATTAGTTCCATAGCTTAGTTATTGTGAATTGAGTTGCTATAAACAATGATGGAGCTGCATCACTGTAGTATGCTTATTTTAAATCCTTTGGTTATAAACTGAGGAGTGGGATAGATGGGTCAAATGGTGGTTCCAGTCCATGTTTTGTGAGGAATCTCCATAGTGCTTTCCAGAGTGTTTGCACTAATTTGCAGTCCCACCAGCAATGTATGAGTGTAACTTTTCTTGTACTTCCTTGTCAACATTTACTGTTACTTGTATTCTTGATAATTGCCATTCTGACTGGAGTAAGATGGAATCTCAGTGCAGTTTTAATTTGCATTTCTTTAATTGCTAGAGATGTTGAACATTTTTTCACATATATGTTGTTCATTTGTATTTCTTCTATGGAGTGTCTCTTCAGTTCCTTTGCCCATTTATTGATTGAGTTAATTTTTTTCATGCTAAATTTTTAAAATTTTTTATATATACTGGATATATATGCTCTATCTGAGGCGCAGTTGGCAAGGGTTTTCTCTTATTCTTTAAGCTCTCTCTTCACACTTTTGATTATTTCCTTTGATATGAAGAAACTTTTTAATTTGATGCCATCCCATTTATTAATTCTTGATTTTATTTGTTTTGTTATTGGAGTCTTAAGGAAGTCAGTTCTCAAGCCGATACATTGGAGAATTGGGCCTACCTTTTCTTTCAGTATGTGCAAGGTTTTTGGTCTAATACCTATGTCCTTGATCTACTTTGAGCTGAGTGTTTTCAAGCCCCTTTTAGAAAAGCCCCAATCATTTCATGAGGACTCATGACCTAAACAAAAAAGGCCTCACCTCTTAATACCACCACAAGGAGGATTAAATTTCACATGAATTTGGGGAGACACCATTGTTCAAACAACAGCAGAGGGGTATGTCCAGAGCCGAGCAGAGGTTCATCTGGAACCTCTGATGCTTCCATGTCACTGATTACAGATGGACAAAGGCATTATTCCCAAGGCTCAGATGCCTTTAGAGAAGATCTTAATTAACCATCATGAGCAACTGAAATGCTCAAGCAACTGTAAAGCTAACCATGGATGAAAGGAATCTAGAAAGAGTGTTGCAGGAGGAAGATGATGAATATAAATTAGCTTTGAGACCAATTATAGCATTGAGGTGGTAATACAACAAACACTCTACTACTTGGAAGTGAGGATCTTCCAGTTGCTAGAAGATCTTCTAGTTAATGTCTCTCCCACTTACACTTCCATTGCAAGCATTTTCTAAAATCATTTTTATCTGCAAGTCTGCATTACTTTGAAGGACACAGTAAACTTAACAAGTTGGAGAGTGGATTTGAGTTGGTGCCGCACCTGTATCCTTTGGCATTCCTCTATATACCAGTGGCTTTTTAGTGTTAACCTGAAGACATTTTTCTGGTTTGGGAAACACATTTAATCTGCTTTCTGGGCAAGCTAAAAGCTTTGGAGGTTTTATGGCCCTGGGATGTAGATCTGAACCCATGACAGATGGGGAGTTGGTGGGAAAATACTACCTTTTTAGCCCTTCACAGTCTCCCCATGACCTGTCAGCATCAGCCTGGTTCATGGATCCTTTTTTGGCTTCTTTTCTTTTCCCACCTCAGATGTCTAGTTTCATGTCCATATTATCTGGCTTCACTTCCTAAACATCCTTGTTTGTAGTTCTGCTTCTGGAGACACTTCTGAGACTGTAGACTCCAAAGTTCTCATGACCATTCAGGGATGTCCTCCTCCAAGTTGAAGTATTTTTGCTTAACAATATCCAAAAGGACTATTACAGAAAAATGTTTTGGAAGTAGTATTCATACAGAAGTACACACATTGAAAAGTGTGCACTCAAGAATTTTCAGGAAGTGAACACCTAGGTCAAGGTACAGCATATTACTAGCATCCCAGAAGTGTTTGCCTTTGTCCAGCTGTTGTAGATACTATAAAAAGGTTTTCCATAGGGCTTATACAAATTCTCATTCTCTTAAGAAGAATGTAAGGGTTTGACTTGCTCTAAATCTTCACCAATATTTGATAATTGTCTACCTATTTTGCTTTAGGCATTCTGGTGGGTGTGTAGTATATCACATTGTAGCTTTTAATGTTTCATTTCCCTGACTATCAGAGATGATCACTTTCAATATGATTTGCTACCATATGATTGCTGCCATGTGGAAATACTCTTTTGTGTAGTGTTCCCAGATTTTTTTCAGTTTTTCTATTGGATTATTTTGGGTTATTTGTCTTTTTCTTGTTGATTAGCAGGAATTCTTGATATATTTGGACTATGTGTCATTCATCAGCTATATCTGTAAAATACCTTCTCCCATTCTGCGAATTATCTTTTTCACTCTTTAATTTGAGGACTTTTGATGAACTGAACTTCTTAATTTTAACTGTCTAATTTTTAAAATTTTTGTTTATGTTCCACAATTTTGTTTCCTGTTTAAGAAATGTTTGACTAATCCAAAGTCATGAGGATGTTCTCATGTAACTGGATATATGAGGCTTTGTCTGGGCCTTCTATTCCATTGGTCAGTTTATCTGTTGTTGAGTTCATTCTATTCTTATATTGGCATTAGCTCTAAAATAGGTATTGACATCTAAACTTATTCAAGATTACCTTTGCTTCTCTTCCCTTTGGACTTCCATAAAAATTTTAGAATCAGCTTGTCAATTTTTAAAGAAAAAGTTTGGGGAATTGAGTGGAAATATATTAAATCCATCAATTCCTTAGGGATAAGATTGATACAGGCCATCTTCTACCACCCTGCCTCTTGTGGGTTGGAGTTGGTGGCCCCGGCTGTAATAAAGGCTTCTTTGGCTCTTATGTGAGTGGCTTGTGAGACTTTTTCCCTGCAAATTGGGTACAACAAAAATGAAAAGAATGCCAAGCAGCAGTTGAAAAGAGGAAAGAAATAAGGAGATTGTGTTTCTGATCCTGGCTCAGCCACTAAATAGTTGCATGATCTTAGGTCTGCTAAGGTAATATTGGCTGAAGAAGTCGCATGATCAAGACCAGAATCAGTGAAGGAAGGAAATTTATGAGTGCATAAATCCTGAGAGAGACTAGAGGCCACTCAGAATGTACAAGATGTACAATTCTCTCAGAGCTCTCTCAATGATTGCTTGGATTGGCTTCAGATGAATGTGACAGGTACAACATCTCCAGCTCAAATGCCTTGCCAGTCAAACATGCACATTGTGTCTACAGCAACAGCAGTAATATTCCATGGCTAAAAGAGGTTGCACGTCCAACTTTCACTAAAACATCTCAAACTACTTTCTCCTAAGCCTTCTGGCTTTCAGGTGTTCTTTGTGCATCTCTTCTCCAGGTAAACTGTTCTATTCTTCATGATACTAGAATTACATTCACTCTTTTTACAAAGGAAATTCTCTTTCAATAGTTCAATAGATTCTAACTGCGCACCTACTTGTAGACAAGAACTGTCCTGGGTGCTGGGCTATAATGGTGAACAAAACGATGTTGTATATGCATGGAACTTCCTTTCTAGTTAGAGAGACAGACAGTAAGCAAATAAGAGTATAAGTGAATGATGCTGTTAGGGACAAAAAGCAAGGATTCTGTATGTGAGATCCCTCATTCTTTGTTTACAGCTGCATGTTATTGCAGTATGTAAAGCTGCTGTTGTTTATTCAACCAGTCTTCTAAGTATGGTCACTTGGGTTCTTTCTAATATGTTGCAATGATAAATAATGCAACATTAGCATTAATTTCCAGGATATAAAAAGAAATTATAAAACTCAACACCAAAAAAAAAATCCCAATCAATAAATGGGCTAAGGAACTGAACAGATACTTCACAAAAGAAATATGAATGATCAACAAATATATGAAAAAATGTTTAACATCTCTAGCAATTAGAGAAATGCAAATTAAAACTACACTGAAATTCCATCTCACTCCAGTCAGAATGGCAATTATCAAGAATACAAGCAACAATAAATGTTTGTGAGGACGTGGGGGAAAAGGTACACTCATGCATACTTCAAATTGGTGCACCCACTCTGGAAAGCAGTATGGAGATTCCTCAGAAAACTTGGAATGGGAACCACCATTTGACCCAGTTATCTCACTCCTCAGTATATACCCAAAGGACTTTAAATCAGCATACTACAGTGATGCAGTCACATCACTGTTTATAGCAGCTCAATTCACAATAGCTAAGTTAGGGAACCAATCTAGATGCCCTTCAACCAATGAATGGATAAAGAAAATGTAGTACATATACACAACGGAATGTTTCTCAGCCATAAAGAAGAATGAAATTATGGCGTTTGCCAGCAAGTGGATGAAACTGGAGACTATCATGCTTAATGAAATGAGCCAATCCCATAAACCAAAGGCTGAAGCTCTCCCTGATATGTGGATGCTAACACACAATAAAAGTGTGAGGTGCGGGGAGGGAAGAAGAGAATATCATTGGATTAGACAAAGGGGGGGGTGGTAAATGGAAGGGAGGGAGGATGGGATCAGGAGACAGTAGAATGAATCGGACATAACTTTCCTGTGTTCATATATGAATGCATGAGCAGTGAAACTCCATATCATGTAAGAGTGGCATTCTAATTAGAATAAGTTATCCTAATTAGTATGAGTTATACATTTGTATGTGTGTCAAAATTCGCTCTACTGCCGGGCGCGGTGGCGCATGCCTGTAATTCCAACACTTGGGAGGCTGAGGCAGGAGGATCGCGAGTTCAAAGCCAGCCTCAGCAATGGCGAGGCACTTAGCAACTCAGTGAGACCCTGTCTCTAATTAAAAAAAAAAAAAAGGGGGGCTGGGGATGTGGCCCAGTGGTTGAATGTCCCTGAGTTCAATCCCCGGTACCAAAACAACAACAACAACAAAAAATACACTCTACTGTCACGTATATCTAAAAGGAACAAATAAAAATAAGTAAATAATGCAATATTTTAAAAAAGATTGATACATTTATAATATTATGCCCTAAGTCCATGTATATGGTATATACATTGATCTATTTAGTTTTCACTTATTTTCTCTAGATGATATATTTTTAGTTTTCAGCACTTGCATACCATGAGGCTATTGGAGCTCTGAGTTATTTCAAATGCAACAAAGAACCAATTGAGAGGTGGATGTATTCTATTCAGTGAAAGTTGAACTGTTTTCAATTAACTCATCAACTAACAAACTACACAGCTATAACTACAGTAATACTCTGGAGTGAAATTCAATTCCTTTTCCCAAAGGAAAAAGGACAGTTGTGTGTTGAATCGTATTCTCCAAAAAGAAAAGGTGAAGTCCAAATCTCATTTAAGTCTGAATGTGAACTTTGTAGATTAAATCAAGATGAAGTCATACTGGAGTAGGGTGGACCCCAATCCTATATGATTTGTGTCCTTATGGGAAAAGGAGAAACCCAGACACACACACACACACACACACACACACACACACTCATGTGACAATGGAGGCAGAGATTGGACTCACACTGCTGCAGGATAAGGAAAGCCAAGGCTTGCTGGCAGCCATCCGGAGCTAGGAGAGAAGCAACAGTTTCTTTTTCAGAGCTTCCAGAGGAGTCCACTCTGCCAGCCTTTCAATTTCCAACTTCCAGCCTCCTGAGCTGTGAGTAAATAAATTCCTATTGTTTTAAGTTGTCCAGCTTATAGTACAAAGTCCCAGCAGCCACAGGAAAGAGATAGATGGACAATCTATATGCCAAGGAGCTCTTGGGTCTTTACTCTTCTTTTTCTCTTCTGTGCATATGCTAATTCATCCTGTCAATACTGGGTCTCATCTTTCAGGAAAATGTCACAAATGAGGTAAAGTCTCCATTTCTTTATATTTGCTTAGGGAGTTTTAAAGTGTGTAATTTTTATCTCTTTATAAAGTTTTTACATTTCCTGAGCATATGAACACATTTTTTATTGAGAAAATTTGGTTAAGTATAAAAAAAGTACAGAAATCTTTTCTGGCCTACTCTTCATCTGGCATTTCCTTATATTTTACTGCCAACACAATTCCATGTGATGGTAGAAACTAAGGATTTCCCTCCTGTTTAATGCAGGATCTTTATACATCCCACAAACCTCCTCCCCCTCCCTCCCTCTGTCCCCCCCCCCCTCTTTCTCTCTCTCTCCTTCCCTCCTTCCCTCTGTCTCAGCAAAAGGGGTAATATATGAGGGTGTGGTGTGGTGGGTAGTGTATTAGTTAGGGCTGAACTGCAGAAAACAGAAACCATTCCAACTAGTTGAAACAGGAAGAGTTGATACAAGACTGTAGGTGCCTTACAAAAATGTTTGAGAGTCTAGCAACAGACGCTAGGCAAGGCCCTCTGCAGACTGGGGAGGTTTCTGCTTCTGCCACAGGATAAATCTGAAGCAGGAAGCTCTTGACTGCAGAGCCATCCTGCCTTTGCCATGATCTATTGCAGCAAAGTGGATGCTCCCTCCCCTGCCATCTCTCCTCATAACTAGTTCTGCACTTATGTACGTCAGGGCCGCATTGGTATGGTTGAACCTAAATCACACTCAGGACTCTGGATCCAGGAGAGGCAAAAAAAAAATATGATGCTGTCTTTGACATTTGAGTCTCTGTACACAGAAAGCCCATGAAGGAGCAGAAGGAATACTGAGTAAGCCAGCCAGCCTGTAGCATCTGCCAGAGAGGGGAGGACATTTCTTTATTTTCATGGCCTTTGAGATTCACAGAGACATCCCCATTCCTCAAAACTTCTCTAGTGTTTTCCTTTTGGCATGTTATTAAGTTCTGACTACCTCTACTCTGTTGTCTAGCATTCTTGGCTTTTGAGATTTAAGTCTTTCATGCCCCCCGACCCCAATGATGGTTATTCTGGTTTTAAAGCTCCTGTAACTCACAGGAGCTATTTCCTAATCCATAGGAGAAACTACCAGCAGCTGGTTGGTCTGTGTTTCCAATGTATTAGGGCAAAAGTCAACTCTCTAAATCTCTAAGCATCATGTCCCTGGGCTGCTGCCTTGATTCCTGCAGTTCTGTTCCTGGGACAGGCTGCAGCTCTAACAATAGCACCACATGGCATTCCGCCTCTAAATCTACCTCTGATGGGTTTTACATGCTTCTTTCCCCTGGTGACGCTGACTGTCGGGTACTTTTGAAATAGGATCAACAACACAAGCTGCTAATTGGCACCAGCACAGGCTCACACATATGTAATGTGTGTGGTCTAGCTACCTCCTTCCCTATGGCAGCTGGGTTCAAACTTTGCAAGATGGCCCTAGCACTGCCCTTGGCAGCCAAGAGGGTGAAGAAGAGCTCTGGCGAAGGTCCTGTCTGATTTGGTGGGGTTGTAGTGGTGCCGAAACCCAGCAGCCATCTTGCCCTTCAAGTGTGTAAATGTCAGGCAAGCTGAGCTGAGCCTGATTTGTGTGGCTTTTGTGTGAAGTAAGGAACTGGGGGTTTCATGTACGTCTGTGACTTGTGGCTCCAGACACTCCCAAAGAACAAGCAGGACTGAGAGTTGCTCCTTGCCCTCCTGATCTCTTTGCCAGTCATAGAATTGCTTCTGCAATGACTCAGATCATATTGAATCTTGGGAGAAGGAGGGACTGGCACAAGCATTAGACAACAGAGTGTGATGGGTTGAGTCACACTGGCTACTCATTTCCAATTCCTCAACCTGGATTTGTTTTTACTACATGTATCAGTCAAAGCCCTGGCAGGAAACAGATGGAGTACTGAAACAGAGTAATTGCACAGAGTTAGTTAAAGGGACTTTATTTATTTTTAAGGTGGTAAGAAAGACTTTATTTATGTCAAAGGGGTGGGGAGTTACTAGAATAGGGTTTTGCAATAGGGGCAGAAAAACCAAACTTAGCTCCACATACAACAAGGAGAAGTGTAGATTTACAATCGAGAAGCAGAGTGGGGGTTAGTGGATGGACACTTACTAAGAGGAAACATCAAGGCTAAGGGTTTCTTGCAAGACCAACTCCACCTAGTTCTTGCTGAAAGCTTGCCAAGTGATAAAGTACCAAGGGTGGAGAAAAAGAAATTCGATCAGATGTCAAAGTAGGGACTCTTGCCAATCTGACACCAAGATTCTTGCTAAAACTAGAGTAAACAATCCTATGACAGAGCCCAGTTTGGGGGATTTTGAGAGTTTAGAGGAACCTGACTAGAGACAGGTCAGCTAGAGGGTCTTTGTCAGTTCTCCCTCTAGTTCAGGGAAAGAAAAGATATTCTTTGTTTTAAATTATATAAATACATTTTGTGATTGGGTCACCTTGTGTTCATTAAGGATCTGCTGAAACATCTGTGGAGACTTGGTAGTAGAGGACAGTGCTAGAGGTGCTTTAGAGAAGGTAATGTTGGGCTGGGGCTGGGGCTCAGTGGTAGAGCACTTGCCTAGCATGTGTGAGGCACTGGGTTCGATTCTCAGCACCGCATATAAATAAATAAAATAAATGTCCACCAACAACTAAAAAAATTAGAAAAAGAAGATAATATTGTACTTTAATGGACTATCATCCAGAGCACTAGCTCAGGAATCAGACTCACAAATGGAATTCCAGTGAAGTCAGCCAGGAGCAAACACAAAAGCCTTCAAAGGAGCACACTTGGGGTCGGAATAGAGCAGTCTGGAGATCCAGCGATGAATCTGACCCTATCCGAGTTGTGGGCACCATAACTGTTAAAGAAAAAAATACATATACAACACTTGATAAAGATGCAAAGGAAGATCTTATTCAAGAGAGGCTTCTACAATGCAGTTTTGTAGCAGGAGAGTGGAATCAGACTAAATTCCCAAAGGGACATTTCATAAAGTATGGGAAGATTACCAACAAGGGGCAGTGAAGTACCCACCCATCAGTGAACTGAGGCTATTACTTCCCATGGAGGGACCAACCCAGTCAGAAAGCAGAGGGCAAAGGAGCCCACATACATTTCACATAGATCAGCTGCCTGGGATATCAGTTAAGGGCAGAAAGTGGATGTGAAGAAACAAGTAGAAAATCAATAGCAGCTATGGTTGGAATGAATTTACTCTACTATGCATGGGCCCGAGAAATGCCTCATTGTTTATTTTTCTAAATAAAGATGAAACTGGCTCTAGAAACATTTTATCATGGTAGACCCCCAACACACACACACACACACACACACACACACACACACACACACACACACACACTATTCAATAAAAATGCTGGATCTTCCATGAGTATGGGAAAAATTGGAAGGGGTTCTTCCCTTAGCACATAGGGGTCACTATCTGTAGTGGAAGTCTTTATTTATTTTACCAGCATGACCCTTTTAGTAAACAGCCCTTTGTGTTTATTTGGGAAGGACTCCACCCAGTTTTATATAGTTTGTTGGGTTGTCATTTAAGCCATCTGTCCTTTTCTGTCAATGGGTAGGCAACAAAACTGGCCCAGTGAGGTCCTCACAGAGATCTTGCTCTGACCACAGCCTTGGCCAGAGAACACCCTTACTGCAGCTCATAATGCTGGGGGCTTAGTGTCCAACCTTCCTGCCATTTGTCTCCAGGGAGCACATGGGGACAGAGGCCAAGTCCCCACCACTCCTGGAACACACTAACCCTTTCCTTCCTTCCTGTGTTCAGGACTCCCTACTGTCTTCTGAAAAGGGCCAGTTCCTTCTCTTCCAATCCTCAGAGCTCTCCTCTTTCTGAAAAAGTTATTTCTTCTCTTGGTAGCCTTCACTTTTGAAAACAGAATCTATTAATTCCTGCAAGTCAAGGAAAGCCCCGACTTCCAGGGCTCAAAGGCCTTGGACTGTCTTCTTAAATTGTGGAGTGCTGGGAAAATACATCATTCTATTGTGAAGAGACTTTAGCACAAGAAGAAAACCAACCAAACAAACAAACAAACAAAACCCCCCAAAATATAGTTAATTTCCTAACTAGATTACCCTTCAATGTGACTTTCCATATCTTCTGACAGAAGGAATCTAAACCTAGATACGATACATGTGAGTACATGTGGTATCTTCTCCCCCTCCAATTACGTTTATGATATCTATATATTTCTGTATATATCATGAATGTAATTTACTACTAAGCTATAAGGGGACCTTTTTCTGATCTTGCAAAAAATAAATTTTATTTGTCCATAGCTGAATATATTCATTAGCTGTAATAGCTTTTCTCTTGGGGTGTTTGCAAAGTGGATGAATCACGTCTACAACAAACAAATCTCTACTAACTCATTGGCATTGACCTTTGAACAGAAATAATCTTCATCAACAGAATTGAGCCAAAATAATTAAGACTAAAACTCCTCATTTTGCTCTGATTTCCCTCAGTGTGCCATCTGTTATCACTCCCTCCCCTGGCTGCAGAGTCCTTCCCTGTTCCCTCCCCACCCTTCATGTGAGCCTCTCTCTTTGGCTGGGTAACCTCTGTCTGATCAGTCTTTTGCCCTTCCACCACGCTATATTTGCCTTTATACCTGCCAGAGAAATAGCACTAATAGGCTGGATGTTTGGATGAACAGATACACATAAGATATCTAGTTGGTCCTTGATCAACACATGTTTGAAATGTTTAGTTTCCCTTATATTTGAATTCTTTGTTTTGAGATTTGAATCGACTTGGAAAAAACTTGCAGATAAATCATAGAAGATAGATATATGGCAAAAATTAAGAAAAAAAAAACATGTCTATGTTTGCATAAAATATGTTGTTAATAATCTATCATTTACTACTATAAAATGTACACACGTTTTTTATAAAAATTTATTAAACCTTACACACTTACAAAACCTACACGGCACCATTTGCAGTTGAGAGAAATGTAAACAAATGTAAAGATGCAATATTAAATCATAACTGTAATTCATGATGCACTACTCCAATAATTCAGAGTCACCTCCTGTTTTTTGGGGGTGCTCAAGTGTTAGGAGTCTGCTTAGAACGCCAGGTGAAACTAACCACCTCAGTGTAAGTGTTCATCTCTCCAGTAAATTACTATAGTAGTAAAAAGTGAGAGCTTGTGGCTCTCAGTTCTCATGTATTTTTCACTACATATAATACATGTGATGCATTTTATAAAGTGTTAGTTGACTACTAATGGTATTGGCAAGGCTTCCAGTCAATAGCAGGCTATATAGTTAAGTTTCTGGGGAGTTAAAAAGTTACAAATGGATTTTTGACTACACAGGGTTTAGTGTCCCTAGCCCCTACCCTTTATGTGATTCAGTGATCACTTGTATAAATTTATTGTCATATGTTGCTAAAAGATGGGGATATATCCCTTTCTTTAGAAAGAATAGGACTGGTTCCAACTAGACAAAGGGAAGCAGGGGCCTTCATGACTTGCCTGACTGACAAGCACTTACTCCTGGCCATCTTCTCCACTCAAATCATCTTGATCCTTTCAAATGCTTTTTGGCTTTTGAGAGCCATCTGTATCTTCCTAGATTCAGCATTAACTGTCACCTGTGTGAGACAGGAACTTCCTCATGAAGGAAACGAGGACTTTGGTTGCTAAGAAATCATTTGTCCATTGCATAATGAGAGTTATTTATCACCCACAATGGGGACTATACCCACCTCAGAAGTTAATGAAGAGGGAGGCAGTGTATTCAGTGACTTCAGGAAGATCCTATTTGAAATACCAATAGGGTGGTTCTAAAATGTCTGAAAACAGCATACTAAAGTAACACAGCCACATCAGTGTTTACAGCAGCTCAATTCACAATAGCTAAGATATGGAATCAACTTAGGTGCCCTTAAACAGATGAATGGATAAAGAAAATGTGGTATATATACATAATGGAATATTACTAAGCCATAAAGGAGGAGAAATTATGGCATTTGCTGGTAAATGAACAGAACTGGAGACTATTTGCTAAGTGAGATAAACAAACCCCTCCCACCACCACCAAAAAAAAAAAAAAAAAAAGACCGAATGTTCTCTCTGATATGTGGATGCTAACACACAATAAGGGGGTAGAGGGGAGAATAGAAGTTCATTGGATTAGACAAAGGGGGGTGAAGGGAAGGGAAAGGGGATAGAAATAGGAAAGACAGGAGAATGAATCCAACATAACTTTCCTATGTTTACATATGAATACACAACCAGTGAAGCTCCACATCATGTACAACCACAAGAATGGGATCCTAATTAGAATAAGTTAAATACACTCTATTGTCATGCATATCTAAAAAGAACAAATAAAAAAAGAACGAAAAGAAAAACAGATGGGGACATGTTCTGAAGAATGCCTCATTAGACAATTTCATCATTGTGTGATCATAATACAGTGTTCTTATCCAAGCCTAGGTGATGTAGCCTACTACACACCAAAGCTATATGGTATAGATAGATAGATAGATATGGTATCATCCACTGTTCCTGGGTCCATGATGAACGAAACTACTCAAGATTAAATCAAGTGCAAAGGAAAAGTATGCAATCAAGAGGCATGGTAAACGTGAGAGGTATGAGTCTGTGGGCATAATATGGCATAGTATTTTACAGTAGAAATTCACTATAAAATAAGGATAAAATGTAAATACGTAAACCAGTGATACAGACACTTATTATCAACTATTGCACATAACTGGGTGCCGTACTTTTATATAAGTGGCCATGCAGGAAGTATTCCTACACCAGCCTCACCACAATCAAGAAGACTATGTTACACTGTGACGTTATGATGGATATGAGGTCACTGGGTGATGGGAATTTTTTCGCTTCATTATAATTTTATGGGGCCACCATTGTACATGTAATCTATTGTTGATTGTTACATTGTTACACAATGCATGACTCTGGGTCTGTGTGTATGTGTGTGGACAGATTGGTGAACTGTGGGAATTGGCTCACTTGATCACAGGGGTCAAGAAGTCCTACATCTGTTTTCTGCCTGCTGCAGAACCAAGAAACATAGCCCCAGCCCAAGGGCCTGAAACCTGTAGCTCAGATTTCCAAGGAAAGAAGCAGATGGATGTCCCAGGTCAAAGAGACAGGGAGAATTCACCTTTCCTCCACCTGTTCTTTCTGTTCTGGTTCTCAACTGATTGGATGATGCCCACCCACATTAGTGAGGTAGGTCTTTTTCACTTAGTCCACTGATTCAAATGCTAATCTCTTCTGGAAATACCCTCCTGGACACACCCACAAAAAAGATTTACTGGCTATGTAGGCATCCCTGAGCCCAGTCAAATTGGTACACAAAATTAGCCATCACTCTATTTTAAAAAATCACATAATGAATAGGAGCTCATGGTGAAAACTCACCCTGGCTTTTGAGAGCTGGTTTTCTCAGGTGAATTTTTGCACTACCTGACTATGCTTTCTAGCCTCAGAGTCTGGAAGTGGTGCTATTTGCAGGCAGCCTGACTTGTTGGCAGTTGGCTCCACTGCCTCTCATCCCAAGGGCTCTTCTTCCTTTAAGAATCCTGTTGAATTCACCTTGAAGGCACCCCATTGCTGCTCCTGTTGTGTTGACTTATTCTCCCCATTTAAAATGCCAGTGAACCAACCAGCCAAGGACCTGGGAGAGTCACACAGCTCAGAGACAGCTTTCCTTTCAGTTCATTGGTCCCAACTAATTTCACCTTCTGTCTGCTGTATATAACACTAGAATTCCCCTGTCAGTACATTTTTGGAGCAAACCAAAACCAGAAATCAATTATATTGCATTTCTAATAAGCCTACGGCCAAACACCTACCAGGACATCAGTGGTTTTTAAATTCTTGGCCTTGGGGCCAGTGTTTCTTTGTGTGCTTGGCTTAGAGTTGGATGTGGAGACTGAGAATAGGAAGAGAGGCCTGCAGCTCAGCATTGGTTGCTGCAGCAGTGAGGAGGATGTTGCCTGAATTTCCACTCAGCTCACGACTAAGTACTTCCCCCCTCATAGATGCAGTTGGTCCTCTGTTTCTTCAAGGTTGAAATGCAGGAAATCCTGTGGCCTCAACCTCCTGCTGGCAGGGCTCATTCCTGCCTCCAGTTCAAGGATGTAAGGAGGGATTTGTCCTGGGCAGTGAGCCAGCAGCCCTGGGGTTGGCAGATGCCTCTGCACAGAGCTCTTCCGTTTTCACCCCACACAGAATGGCCTTGGTGTTTCTGGGAAGAAGCAAGTGCATGACCCAGTATGGAAATAGCATCCTTGGAATGGATTTTATTTATTCATTCATTCATTCATTCATTTCCATGCTGGGAGTTGAACCCAGGGCTTTGTGCATGCTAGGCAATCGCTCCAACACTGAGTAGCCCTTGGAATGGACTTTTGAGGCTTAATGATGTTGTCCCTCTGTAAGTCCCAAAGGAAAGGGAATCCTGTATATAAAACTCTTCGGAAAGCATGCGAGCTTGGGAATGACTTTACAGGATCTTTATGAGCAGATAATTGGGACAAAATAAAATGTTTGGTCACTTTGGAAGAAAAGTGAGATAGGTGGATGGATATTATTTCAAATTAGTCTTTATATTAATTACATTCCATCCACAGATTCAAAACCTACCCGTATCAGCATCTACAAGCAAAATGGACAAAACTCCAGTAATTAAAGTAAAAATCCTAACATTTGTATATTTTCTCTAACTCTATGTAAACAAATGGCACATAGAAACATTAGCATTTAACATGACAGTAAGGTTAAAACTATTTCACAATAAATGGTTGGAACAGTCTGAAATTTACCATCTAGTGACTGACCTTTAGGGCATTTTGGAATTAATTATTTTATGTTGCATTTGTTTTCTTCAGGATTTCATTAGGGCTGCATGTAGTTTTCCACTGGGAAACCTGATGAGTTTGAGCTCTCTAGAGAGACAGAAGCAACAGGATATGGATGGAGACGTGATTGTGAATTTATGAGGGAATCAGCTCACATTATTATGATGGCTGAGAAGTCCTACAATGGCTTATCAGCGGCTGAAGACCCTGGAATGCCAATGCCATGGCTCAGTCTACCTCAGAACTAGGAAAGTCAATGGCATAACTCTCAGGGGAAGGAAGCTGTGAACCTGAGCCTGTCCCAGCTCTTGGGGACAGCCGTTTGGAGTATCAGGGGCCATTTTGCTTCCTGTATTTGTTCTTTTCAGTCCCCCTGCTGAAGGGATGGTGCCCAGTCACACTGTGGGTGAACATTTTCCACCTAGACTACTCAGACACTCAGGCTGACCTCTGGAAACGTCCTCACAGACAGACCCAAAATAATGCTTTTCTAGGACATTTCTAGGTAATCCTTAATCCAGCTGAATTGACCTTTAAATTAACTATCAAGGGCGTTTGGGAGGAATTTACCTTTGGACACCCTGTAATTATTTTTTTTAGCTCTTATTCTAGCAAAAATAAAGAGTGAAGAAAATTCCATCATTTTCCCGTTCACTTCTCAATTAACTTTTATTCTTGTCTTTAAACAGGCTCAGGGTTGGGTCTCCGAGGCTCCTCTTGTTATCAACTAAGAGAAGCGGGGAGTGGGTGGCTGCCAGCAGTGGCTTTGACTATTTCTCCAGTACAAACATAGCATTTAAATTCTATGTCAACACTGGGCCTGCCCATAGGAAGCCCTGGGAGAATTTTTCTAAGAAGCTTAATTGGAACTTAAAAGAACAAGTTACAAACACTAAATTGTTATGGTTTGGATGTGAGGTGTCTCTCCAAATCTCCTGCGTTAATGGCAGAATGTTTGTAATATTCAAAGGTGGAATGATTTAACTGTGAGAGTTGTAACTTAATCAGTCCATCTTACTTTAAGTGAACAGAGTGGGTGGTGGGGCATGGCTGGAGGAGGTGGGTCATTGGGAGTATACCCTGGAAGGGTGCACCTTTCCTGTGGCCCCTTCCCCCACCTCCCTTCTCTGCTTCCTTACAGCCTTGAGGGGAACTGCTTCCCTCCCCCACACCCTCCCCCTTTGATGACCTGCCTCATCTTGGACCCAGAGCAATGGGGTCAACCAACCATGAACTGAAACTTCTGATACCAGGAGACAAAATAAACTTTTCCTCTTCTATATTGTTCTTGTCAGGTATTTTGGTCACAGCAACAAAAAGCTGACTGAAACATTAAAAAAAAAAAAAAAAAAAAATCACACATGGCCATTATTTTGTGGATGGAACAATAATATTTAAGGAGAGAATGGGAGAGATCATTAACTTTTTTCTCTTGGATTATTTATATTTTTAGGTTAATTTATGCCTTGGTTTCTATATTACATGACTTGAATGTATTTTTAAAAAACATCCTGGGATGGAAAATTTTCTTATATTGCATGTGGCTAATTTATTAGCTAGTTTCACCTTTAATTGTTTTAGAATTTATAACTAAATTTCTTCCTGAGAAATTTAATAGAAACATCATATTTATATATGCCCACTAAATACTAGTTTTTATATCAGTGAATATTAAATATTTAAAATATAAAAATCTTTGTGTGTGTATGGTAGAGATTGAACCCAGGGTCTCACACATACTAAGCACAGGCTCTACCACTGAGCTATACCCTAAAAGCCCCAGAACATTTTGTCATATGGCAAGTCATAGATGGCTTTATTCAAGGTCATAGAAGCTAACCCTTTGAAAGTAATTCATGGGATTTATTTCTGATTCTGCTTTTTTTATATTAAAACATACATACGCTAGGAGATGCTTGATTTTGATTCTCCTATGAGGGAAAGGCTAGAGTTAACAACCTGAAAGTTACAGCATGGAGAATTAACAGTTTAGGGATTTGTCTTCCCAACCTTATAACAATGCTAAGCTCTAAACCCAAAACTTTCTTTGCTCACAGCTCTTGGCTTGACGTTTCTGTTTTGACGCTAGCTCAGGGTGATGAGAAAAATGCTAATTTCATATGTGTTCAGTCTGTTGCTCTGATAGGGCCCCACTCCATTAGTTCCTGTGCAATGATGATAGAATTATCATCAGTTGCAAATGCAGGAAATTCTTCCTCTGGCAGATGCTCCTTTTCCAGTTGTGCAAGTCGGCTCTCTGGTCTGCACTAATCGCCTGGGTGCCTAACACTTGTTCTCTAGGGTGATGCTAATGGATACTGTAGAGTTTTCTGTTTGTAGAGATACTGCCTTAAGTAAGCACAGAAGGCTTACTTAAGGCACGCGCACACACACACACACACACACACACACACACACACAAATAAAGATTCACAAAGAGAGAAATCCAAGAGTCACATACTTTACAAGGAGATCATCAGTTTTCAAAAATCTGTATCATGACATTCTTGGATTTTAGAGCAGGACCCATATCTGCCATCTATTTACTGTTCTGCTTATCAGTTAAAAGCAATGTAGCTCTCTTAGTTGGATTGATCATTTTATTTGTCTGGATTTTTTAAAAAGATATGTTATTTCACAAATATAAACAACATAGAATATTAAGACAACCACCAAGATAATTTAAGCTAAGCTTTACTTTGGAAATTACACAAAACTGAAGGAAAAGCTTACCCTGAATTCCTATTATCACTTGCCTGTAAAATACTTTATTCAAATGTTCACAAAGAGATTTAGAACTCTTTCATTAGTAATGTGAACAAATCCTAATAGTTTAACATTTTTGACTAAGTTTCAGCCATGCTAACAATTTTATCTTTGACAAACTTTTAATTTTAGGGCATTTTTAGATTTAGAGAAAAAATTGAAAATATCACACACAGAGCTCCTGTATATTCTGCACATCAACTCCCCAATTAACATCTTATATCTTATGGGACAGTTGTCACAATTAATGAACCAATAATAATTCACCAATGCTAAGGCATAATTATTCCCTAAAGTGCATACTGTATTCAGAGTCCCTTTCCCAGTTCTTCCCGGATGTCCTTTTCTGCCCCAGGGTCCTGTCTAGATACCACACTGCATTTAGTTGTCATGTCTTCTTAGGATCCTCTTGGCCATGACAGCATCTCGAGACTTACTTTGTGTTTAATGACCTTGACAGTTTTGAGGAAAGCTGCTTAGATATTTTGTAAAATATCCCCTTATTGAGATTTGCCTGATGCTTTTCTCATACAGAGACTGGGGTCATTGTTGGGAGAGGAAGACCTAAAAACAAAGTGCCAGTTTCACCATGACATAACAATGGTACTCTTAAAAAGCAAATTACTGGTGTTGGCCTTGATCATCTGGCCAAGGGAGTGTCTGTCAGCCTTAGCATTTGTTTTTAAATCACAAATTTCCACTGAATATTTAAAAGATGATAAAAAAATTGATTTATGTGCCTCCTGCTAGGAACACAGCTTTTATTTGAAACAAATTAGGATCATAATGTTAATTTTGAGTAGGAAGAGATTGCATTGAGATGGATTCACCTAAAACTAGCTAAAATTGATAACATATTTGAATTTCTGACCAAGTTAAAATTTCACTTTGTTTTTTATTATTGAAAGCTGAAAAGTATTAGGAAGCTTATACTCCAAAATACATCAGACTTTTGCCACTGCAACATAAGGTCTAGTGTAATGTATTCATTAAAATATTTGAACACCTTGCCTTGCTGGAATCATACATACATATGTTGAATTTAAAACCTAAGTGAAAAAGTTTACCTTTTATTTCTTCTTACCTGTGACCCATATGTCTATTATTTGTAGGAAATAATAAGAAAGAGGGAAACTTCCAAATGTTAGTAACACTAACAGATAATCAAGGAAGTTAAAAGAAGTAATAATTCATAAGCTGTATAATATGATGATGATAAATTATTTGCATAAAATTAATTGTTGATAACTGGAACTCCCATCAACTGATCCAGACACAATCATTAATCAGTGGTATATATAAAAATAAATAGGACATGTCCTCAATGTTGATTTGAAATATGTCAGCAAAGCATTTTCTCCTCATCTGTCTTATTTTTCATGCTGGCTAACTCATTCCCCCTTCTTTGCTTTCTAGTGTATCAGCCATACGTTTCTATCCATGAGAAAGCATAAAGTCCAGTTGAACAATAGATGCAATATTTTTAAGGGTATTCCTGGAGATTGGCCTTATTTAATCATTCAAGGTAGAAATTCTTCAGAGAAATGTATTAACCCTCTGTAGGATGACATAGCATATAAAATTACATCTGTCTGGTGAAGTGTTTAATAAAATTTGGCACATAACAGAATTTGAAAATTAGGAATAAGTATTCTCCCTTGATAGAATAGCAAAGTCCACTTAATATTATAGATAAAAATTATGCTGGATTTAGTTATTTCAGAATGACTTATCTTCAATCTAATTCAAAAATAGATGCACTTTTATTCAACACATTTATTAAGCATCTATTTTTCAATGCCGAGGATATAATTATGAGAAAAGCAGGCAGGAGTCTTTGCTCTCTGAAGCTTGTTTCAGGTTGGTGGAGTGTGTGTGTGTGTGTGCGCGCGCGCGCGTGTGTGTGTGTGTGTGTGTGTGAGAGAGAGAGAGAGAGAGAGAGAGAGGAGAGAGACAGAGAAAGAGAGAGAGAGAGAGAGAGAGAGAAGAGAGAGAGAGAGAGAGAGAGAAGAAATAAATACGTTTATGTTAACTGGTAAAAAGTACAATACAGAAAATAGGACAGGAAGGGCTCAAGGAACATAGAAGAAAAAGATGCAAATTTAAATAGGGTAGTCAGAAAAGGTCTTGCTGAAAATCTGACATTTGAGCAATACCTGAGGAGACAAGGAGGTGAACCACACAGATACATGGGAAAAGACTTTCCTAGCAAAGAAAGCAGGAAGCGCAAAGGCCGTGAGGCAGAGGAATAACTGGCCTGTTTAGGGAATAGCAAGGGGTCTCCTGTGGCTGGAAAGATGTGAATGGGGGCAGAATAGTAAGAGATGAAGCTAGACAGGTGGAGGAAACAGACCATGTAGGACTTTGTGAGGACTGTAAGGACTGACAGGGGTTTCTAGCAAAAGTGTGACATCTGAACACAGTTCTCAAAGTTTATTCTGGCTATGCTTTAGGATTATAATTAGGAGTCCATTGCTGTGGTCCATGTGAGAAGGGGTGGTGCAATGGAGACGGTGAGATGGGTGGGACTCAAGCTGTTTTGAAGGGAGAGCCAGCAGATTTTGGTGCCAAATCAAAAGTGGGATGTGAGTTTCTTTTTGGCATGGACAACAGGGACTGTGCAGGACTTTCAGAAATTTCTATTCTCTTTTCTGCATAATAAAGAGTAAGAAAGAACTGAGATTTAAAAGGCTCTCTGTAGAAGACTATATAATTATACACCCTGAAGACTGAAAGTAATCAACCCTGAAGCTATTAGAGATAATAGAACAGAAGAAAAATTGCCGGTCAAAAGACACAATAACACAAATCAATCTGATACTCAAAATACCTTTACTAGGCAGCTGAAAATATAATAGTGAAAGATTTCAAATTAATGGTAGCCACAAAATTGAATTATGTGTTAATTAAGCTTGTGTGAGGGTATGTATCTCTAAAAAATTCTACAAGAGTTTAATGATGAAAAACATAGAGAAATATGTTTTGTTCCTGGGTTGGAAGATCAAATGGAAGAGGTGACTTTTGATGGTTTAATCTGTGGTTTTAATGTAACTTCAGCTGAATTCCAACAATGTCCTTGGCATTTTATAGAATTTCAAAATAATCGATTCTACAGTATAAATGGTGAGATAGACAAGAATACTAGAAGGCTAGTGAAGGAATAATAATTAGCTCAAATGTAGACACTTTAGAAAAACAATAACTTATCTGATGTAACACGGCATTAGGAGGAGAAATACAGAACTTTAAATAATACAGAGCATGCATTAATAATTTTAAAAACATATGAAAATATAATACACTGCAAATGAAAGTAATGAAATTATAAAGATCATAATTTTCTTGTACATTCTTCTGGGAGTAACTTTATTTCAATAAAGTAAAAAAAAAATTACCTCAAAGAATTGTAATTTAAAAAAATCAACTCATATACAAAGACAGTTTCATTATTTTACCAAAGAGGAAAACTAGTTTAGATTATTGGAGAAGTTGTGAAGAAAAGATGGGCAAAGGTGTCTAAAGAAACAATGGTACAGAATAGAAGACTCAGAGATGAACCCACACACCTTCAGTTATCCTATATTAGATAAAGGTGCCAAAAATGTTCACTGGAGAAAAGACAGCTTCTTCAACAAATGGTTTTGGGAAAACTGGAAATCCTCATGCAATAAAATGAAATTAACTCTCTTTCTCTCACCATGCACAAAACTTAGCTCAAAGTGGCTCAAGAACCTAGGAATTAAGCCAGAGATCTTGCACCTAATAGAAGAAAAAGTAGGCCCAAATCTCCATCGTGTTGGTTTAGGCTCCAACTTCCTCAATAAGACCCCTATAGCACAAGAACTCAAAACAAGAGTCAATAAATGGGATGGATTCAAACTAAAAAGCTTCTTCTCAGCAAAAGAAACAATCAGTGAGGTAAATAGAGGACCTACAGAATGGGAGCAAATCTTTACCACAAGCACATCAGATAGAACACTAACCTCAAGTATTTATAAAGCTCTTAAAAGCCTTAACACCAAGCCAGGCGCGGTGGCGCACGCCTGTAATCCCAGCACTTTGGGAGGCTGAGGCAGGAGGATTGTGAGTTCAAAGCCAGCCTCAGCAGGCACTTAGCAACTCAATGAGACCCTGTCTCTAAATAAAATACAAAAAAGGGCTGGGGATGTGACCCAGTGGTCAAGTGCCCCTGAGTTCAATCCCCAGTACCACAAAAAAAAAAAAAAAAAAAAAAAGAAAAGAAAAGAAAAAAAAAAAAAAAAAAACCCAATCAATAAATGGGCCAAGGAACTAAGCAGACACTTCTCAGAAGATGATATACAAACAATCAACAAATATATGAAAAAATGTTCAACATCTCTAGCGATTAGAGAAATGCAAATCAAAACAACTCTAAGATTTCATCTTACCCAATCAGAATGGCAGCTATCAAAAAAACAAACAACAATAAATGCTGGCGAGGATGGGGAAAAAGGCACACTCTTACATTGCTGGTGGAACTGCAAATTGGTGAAGCCAATCTGGAAAGTAGTATGGCGATTCCTAGGAAAACTGGGAATGGAACCACCATTTTGACTCAGCTATCCCACTCCTTGGCCTATTCCCAAAGGACTTAAAAACAACTTACTACAAAGGGATGGGAGGGTAAGGGAGGGAGCAAGGGGGGAGGGAGGGGGAGAAAAGGAAAAAAAAAAAAAAAAGAAAAGGTGGTTGAATGAGACGGATATCATTTTCCTAAATGCATGATTGAAGACCTGAATTGTACAAATATACTTTGTATACAAACAGTTGTATGTAAAAAGATGCTAAATTCATGCACTATGAGTTGTACACATTAAAAATTATATATAAAAAAAACTTACTACAGGGACACAGCTACATCAATGTTTACAGCAGCACAATTCATAATAGCTAGATTATGGAACCAACCCTGATGCCCATCAGCAGATAAATGGATAGGGAAACTTTGGTATATATACACAATGGAACACTACTCAGCACTAAAAGAGAATAAAATCATGGCATTTGCAGGTAAATGGATGGAGTTGGAGAAAATAATGCTAAGTGAAGTTAGCCATCCCCCAAAACCAAAGGTCGAATCATCTCTTTGATATGAAGATACTAACTTATAAAGGCAAGAAAGAGGGAATGAGAGGAATGAAATAGCTTCAAACAGAACAAAGAGGTGGGAGGGAGGGGAGGAGACAAGGGGATAGGAATAATGGCAGACTGAGTTATCCATGATTACCCTAAATACATGTATGAAGACACAATTGTTGTAAAAATACTTTATATTAAACCAACAACTTGAAAAAATTGTACTCTTTATATGTAATATGAAATGAAATGTACTCTGCAAACGTGTATAACAAATTAGAATTAAAAAAATAAAATTATCTATACTAACAGATTCTAAAAGGAAAAAAAAAGAAAATTCAAATATCTGCAAAAATTACAATAGAACAAGGATAAAATAGTAGCAAAATATTTTAAGTTACTGCAAGAGGTCCAAGCATCAGATGGATAATGTTAAGTATTCTTTAGAGTTTCTGATATTTTTCAAATTTAATATGGCAGATGGAGGTTTAATAGATGAAATACACGAAGAGTTTATAAAATTTCTGAAATTGTCACCAAATCTCCAACACACACACACACACACACACACACACACACACACACACACGTATGCATGCACACACACCTACCCAGAAATTACTCATACAAGAGAAAAAATCTCTGACATTGTTTACAAAGAAAGATATAGAAATTAGTTGTGTAGTCAGTTACATACCTGGAAATAAGCCCACATCCAGGGGAAGCTGATGAATCTTAAAGAAAGGTACCTTGCACAATAGAAGTGACAGTATTAATGGATTCAGTCCTCCACTAGGGCAATATTTTAAGTTAGCTTTAAAATATTTTTAGCTTTATTCTGGGAAACCCATTTGTGGAAATGTTTTCATTAGAAAAATAATTTGCAAACAAATGAATTCTTCATGCACAAAGATATGTAATAGAAAGCAACAACTAAAAACCAAACAAATCTTTCACAATTGGAGAAAGATCAAGTAACCTGTAGTTCAGTAATTTGATGCATGATCCAGATTCATGTTTATTATGAATCTGAGGCAGGAAACTAAATAATATTTGCCACATAAGGTTTATAAGGAAAAAGAGCAAAATTTTCACCATGATCCAAATACAGAATAATGTTTCCCTATGGCTAAAGGTAGAAGATGCAACTAAGAAATGTAGTCCAGTGTAGGTGAAGGAATTTGAATATAATTGGTGTCAAATTTCAAAAGCCATGAAAGAATTAATGTGAGCATGTAACCTGTATTAAGGAATTAGTTGGAAATATTTGGAATGACCATTTCCTTATGTTTTGACTTCCTTAAACAATGCAGCTCATTTCATTTGAGAACTGGGGTGATCACGAGCACTGTCTGTTGAGAGCTTTGTTCTGTGGTCCCTTGGGGCAGGGGAGTCATGGGGGTGGAGCAGAGGAAGCTGACCCAGCTTGTCATGCTGCATGTGAGGCACCTGGGTTACAAGACTCCAGGTCTTGGGGGAGCTGTCAAGCTAAGCTGGATCCCAGCAGGTGTTGCCATGTGAAACAGGTCATTGGCCAGCAGGACGATGGTCGGTGGTTAGGAGGTCAGGGAGAAAATACTGGGATGGAGGAGGGTGCAGCCTGCTGGAAGAGAAGAGTTACCTGGAGGTTTTTTTTTGTTTTTGTTTTTTGATTTTTTGGTACCAGGTATTGAACCAGGGGTGATTAATCACTTAGCCACATCTCAAGACCTTTTTTATATTTTATTTAGAGACAGGGTCTCGCTGAGTTGCTTGTTGCCTCACTAAGTTGCAGAGGCTGGCTTTGAACTCACAATCCTCCAGCCTCGGTCTCCCCAGCTGCTGGGATTACAGGTGTGTGCCACCATGCCTGGCTGGAGTTTTTTTTTTTTTTTTTTTTTTTTTTTTTTTATCACACCCACATGACCTAGGATTTGGGGACATGATTGGAGTTTGGTGATATTGGAGTGCTTGGCAGAGGACAAAAAAGTCAGTTATATGCATCCAGTTGCCCTAATGAGGATGTGACAGACAAGGCTGCAGATACCAGGATCCTTAGGACCCTGTGCAGGATTCCAATGGGCCCCTCATTCTGGCTTAGTCTATCTGAAATAGGAAGGGCTGAGGTCAGGGTGGGCCTACCATGGACAGCTCTCCTTCTGAGGTATAGGCAGAAGCTCATGTTTGAGCCTGGGGCTGGGCTGCAGCAGGATAGGTCAGACTCTGGGCAAGGGGCTCTGAAAAAGCAACATAAGGGAGTGGTAATCTTGGCCCAACGTAGGCCTCATCTGGGGTAGCTGGGTCTTTCCTGGTCATCTCCTTGCCCCCCACCCGGGGTTCTGGGTGTGTAGGACAGGCCCTAGCCTGCAGTTTGGGGTCCCTTCCCTCCACATTCATTCTGGCACCTTCTGCTTTCCTGTTGGGCAGCATTCTGAGTGACGAGCCTGACATGGAAGGATGCCAGGGGGCATGGACTGTCATTCTGGGACCAGCAGCTCCCAGGGCCTGTTGGTACCACCGTGGAAACAGGAGAAGGGGAGCAGAACATGTGGAACCTCCTTTGAGATCAATGCCTTAAATGAAGGTGCCTGCAAGTCCCTCCTCCTCGATTAAAATATCTCTGCCTGCACCCCTGCCCATTTTTCTCAACACTTCTCTGCATTTCCACCTTTCTTTTTCTTTGTTTAAATCTAGTGGGGACAGGCAACCTGCTTCTCCAAGAAAAATAACCCATCTGTTTGGGATTCCCTTCTTCCTGGCCTCCTTCAGGACTTACAGAACTTTCCCTTTTCTTACTGGCTTCTTGTGTTATGCCTTAAAATACACTGAGGGTTTTCTTGCCTTTCTCTTCATTCTCCAGCTCCCCAAGGTAGGCCTTATTGAAGACTTAAGTAATAAGATATTTCTAAAAGCATTTTCGTTTGCTGCTTCATAATATAATAACAATGTAAACTTTTGAAATGAAAAAAAAAATCACTCCATCTAACAACTAATTTTAGATTTTTGTAATTATCATACTATTCATGTCCCTTAAAAACAGCTATATTGAGGTGGAATCAAAATAGAGTAATCTGCATGTGTTTAAAGTGCATAGTTTGATAAATTTTGACACATGTATACACCCACAAATCCATCACTACCATCAAGATAATGAACGTATCAGTCACCTTAATCACTCCCAAAAGCTTCCCCTCTGTAATTTCTGTATCCCACCCCTTGCTATGTGATCTCTTTCCCACCTTGTGCCTGTCCCCCACCCACTAATCTGTCCTTTCTCACTCCACATTCAATTGAATTATCTAGAATTTTTTGTATGTGGAATCACACAGTATTGGGGGTGCATAGATTGGCTTCTTTCATCCAGTATAATTATTTTGAGATTCCTCCATGTTTTTCATGGTATTGATAAGGCATTCATTTTCATAAAACTCAGCTTTTTAAAGGTACATATTTTAATTTCACCTGTTATAAGTGTACTATTCATTTATTTATAATACATTGTGTAACCATCACCACAATGCAATGTCAGGACAGTCCCACCACCCCCAAAAGGCCACTTGTGACCATTTGCCTATCACTCTCTGTTTCTCCCCCTAGATGCAGATAATCATCACCTATCACTACTACAGGTTTGGCTTCTTTGGACATTTCCAATAAAGGGAATAAGCAAGGTGTGGTCTCTGCATCTGGCATCTTCCATTCAGCATAATGTTCTTGGGTTTGTCCACGTTGTAGCACACACCAGGGCTCCAATCCTTTTTATTGCTGAATAGGAATTTATTTTATGGCTATACAGTCCATCTGTACATTCACCCACTGATGGACATCTGGGCTGTTTCCAGGTTTTGAATATTTCAAATTAAGGTTGCCATAAACCTTCTTTGTGTAGACATAAGCTTTCGTTTTCTTGGAATAGCTGGATTATAAAATAGGTTACCTGTAACTTTTAAGAAAATGTCAAACTCTTCCAAGGCCAACGGGGTGGATACTGTATGCCATTTTATATTCCCACATACTGACACTTAGTATGAGTGATCATTTTAATTGTAGCCGTCTAATAGGTGTGTTTGCTAGCTTGTTATTATTTTAATTTATACTTTTTCTAATGACTAATGATGTTTAGCACCTTTTTATATACTCATCTGCTGTACATAATATATATTTTTATATCTATATAGATATATATAGATATAACAGATATAATATAATATATTTATAATATAAAATTATAATATTTATAAAATAATATAATAGATATAATAGATACATATAGATATAAAATTTAGTGAGGTGCTTGTTTAAATATTCATTTTTCATTAGGTCATTTATTTTCTTATTATTGAGTGAGAGTTCTTTATTTATTCTGGATACAATACCTTCATCAAATGCATGCTTTGAAAATATTTGATATTTTATTGGTTGTACTTTTATTCTCTTAACAGTGTTTTCCACAGTACAAAAATTTTAGTTAATTATTAATTAAATGTGATTTTGGTGCTATATTTAAGAATTTTTGCTTTACTTAAAGTCACAGGATTTTCTCCCTCACATTTTCATCTACACGTTTTTAAAGCCCTAGGTTTTGCAGTTTCTCTCTATGATATGTTACAGCATATGGATTAAGATCATGCATTTGCATATGGATGTCCTGTTGTTCCTGCAGCACTTGTTAAAAAGACTGCTTTATCCACTGCATTGCCTTTGCACTTTTGTCAAAAAACACTTGTCAGTATATGTATGGTCTCTTTCTGAACTCTCAGATCAATTTTGTTGAACTATGCGTCTATCTTCACAACAATAATACCCTATTAACTATAATATCTTGAAGTTAGGTAGTATTAGTAACCCAAATTTTTCTTTTTCAGAGTTATTTGGCTTCTATATGTCCTTTTCTTTTCCTTGAGAATGTAGAATCAGCTCATTAATTTCTACCAAACAAACAAACAACTCAGATGGGATAGTGATCAGGATTCTGTTAAATCCACAGGTTAATTTGGTGAGTATTGACTCTTTATCACATTTAGTTTTATTCTTTGGTGAAGGGTTTTGTTAAATGAGTTAAAAAATACATTTTTCTCCTCCAGTGTTTTTCAAGAGATTTGTGTAAAATCGGTATTATTTCTCCCTTAAATATTTGCTAGAATTTACCAACGCAGCCATCTGAGCCTAGAGTTTTCTTTGTGGGAAATTTTGCTTCTTTCCAACATGTTTGGCTTTTCCTAACTTTGTAGGGCTTTCAAAAGTCTCTATTTGTTTTTCACTTTTGAAACATATTTTTGTAGCATATAGAATCCTATATTGATAGCTTTTCTTAAAAATTAAAAAGATGTTCCTGTACTATGTTCTCGTCCGCATTGCTTTCAACAAGAAATCTGCTGTCATCCTTATCTTTGTTCTCCTGTATGTGATACATGTGTTTCCTCTTCTGGTTGCTTGCAGAATATTCTCTTCATGAGCACTATTGAGCAATCTGATGATGAAGTGCCTTGGTCTAGTTTCTTTAATGTTTGTTGTTTATTATGCTTAGAGATTCTTCAGTATACATAAAATTTGGGAAAATTTAGTTATTCTTCAATATTAAAACTTTTATATCTTTCAGATCTTAGGTTTGTAACATATTGAATACAATTACAATAACTCTTTTAATTTCATTTTTGCTAGCTTTAACATTTACATTAGATCTGGATAATTTTGATTGTTTTCTACTAGGTGATCATCTTTTCCTGCTTCTTTCCATACCTGGTAATTTTTATTAGGTGCCTGACATTGTAAATTTTATCTTTGTTGGATGCTGAATATTTTTGTATTTTTATAAATATTCTTTAAGTCTGTTTTGGAATGCAGCTAAGTTGCGTGGAGACAATTTAATTCTTTTAGGTCTTGTCAGATTTGTTAGAGAGATTCAGAAAAGTGATCAACCTCTGGTTATTTATTCCTTACAAATGAGGCAGGAGCCTTCTGAGTGTTCTGATGTATCATGATTTATGAGGTTTCACAATCTGGCTGGTGAGAACAGGCACCATTCTAGTCCTGTGTAAGCTCTGCTCATAGTTCTTCTGGTCCTTGTACACAGTTCTTCCCCTAGTTGCATTAGTCAGCTTTCCATCACTATAATGAAATGCCTGACAAGGTCATACTTAACTTCTATCTGAAGTTAAGAGCAGTTTATTTATCTCATGATTTTGGAGGTTCAAAGTTCAAGATCAGGTGGCACCATTTGTTTAGCCTCTGGTGAGGGAAACAGATGGTGGCACATCATGGTGGAAGCTAATGTAGGAACAGTCACATCTTGAATTGGCAGAGTGGTTGGGAGAGAGAGAAAAAAAAGAAAGAAAGAAAGAAAGAAAGAAAGAAAAGAAGGAAAGCCTGGATCCCACAGTTCTCTTTCGTAACCCCCTTCAATAACCTAAGGACCTGCCAGTAGGCCCCACCTCTTAAAGGCCTACAGCACCTCCTAATCTGCCACCCTGGGGACCAGACCTTTACATTCAGACCTTTGTGGGATACTTGCCATCCAAACCCTGTGTAGTTTTTCTTATATGCATATGGAGATCAGGTACTCAACTGAATACCCAAGGGAACCCTTTGAAGGTCTCTAAAGTTCTTTCTCTGTTGCCGCCTGCAGCAACGTGGGAAAGAATTTGGAGGCAGACTGGGAATAAGTAGGTTCTTTATTCTTGCTTTCTTCTGCTGACTTCTTTCTCCAACTCCAACAACCTCTCCAACTCCAACTCCAACCAACCCTATGGCCAGCCCTACCTGGTTAAATACTCTTCACCTTAACAAGTATACACGTGTCACAAGCTCAACTTACAGGTGCATCACACAGTGTTCACGGGCACAGAAAGATTCTTAGTTGATTACATTAAAGTCAGGAGAAAACAATTAAACGCCTCCTCTTTGGCTCTCAGCCAGCCGCCATCTTAGCTACCTCCTCATTAAGGCTCTTACATATCTCTACCCGTCTCCTCATTGGTATGTCTTGTGAACTCTGTTCATCTTGGTATTCTCTGACTCTCATCTCTGTTCTTGACTTAGGGAGACCACTTATTCTACCTGGTTCCTGTCTCTATTCTGTGGCCCGGGAATAATTTTAATTCAGTTGGGACATTTACCTCTTAGGCATTGTTATACTTTGTTATCTTACAGCCTTTGTCTTGAAAGCTGTTGTTTTATTTATTTTATGCATTTTTTGTTTATTTCATTTGGGAGGATAAATCTTAACCCTGTTATTTTGTCTTGGCTAGAATCATAAGTTGACTTATAACCTCTTGAAATACACATATTTATGTGGTTGCCATTAGTATATATGCTCATTTTATGGTCATATAAACATTACATTTCAGACATTTGCCATATTTCTAAAAAGCTTCATAATTGCCATTTTAATATCTGAAAAATATTTTATATTGTGCCAGATTTACTGGAGAGCAGTTCATACATTAAAGAATGATTTATACCCTATCTCTTTCCAAAACAGAATTTCTGATGGCTTACTGACAAAAAGTCCTGCTAATTAAGAGTAATGCACTATGAATTAGGAGGAAAAACAAGGTCAAGAAAAAGTAAGCAAACTCCAACACCTGGAGACTAAATAATATGCTACTGAATGGACAATGGGTTGCAGATGACATCAAAGAGGAGATTTAAAAATTCTTAGAAGTGAATGAGAACACAGACACAACACATCAAAATCTCTGGGACACTATGAAGGCTGTTCTAAGAGGAAAATTCATTGCATTGAGTTCATTCCTCAAAAGAAGAAAAAATCAACAAATAAATGACTTAAAATTACATGTCAAAGCTCTAGAAAAAGAAGAACAATCCAACACCGAAAGTGGTAGAAGACAGGAAATAATTAAAATCAGAGCTGAAATTAATGAAATTGAAACAAAATAAACAATTGAAAAAATTGACAAAACAAAAAGTTGGTTCTTTGAAAAAGTAAATGAAATTGACAGACCCTTAGCCAGGCTAACAAAAAAACGGAGAGAGAAAACTCAAATTACTAACATATGCGATAAAAAAGGAAATATCACAACAAATACTACAGAAATACAGGAAATAATTCGAAATTATTTTAAAAACTTGTACTCCAACAAAATACAAAACACCAAAGGCATCGACAAATTCCTAGAGTCTTATGATCTGCCCAAATTAAAGCAGGATGATATACACAATTTGAACAGAACAATTTCAAGCGACGAAATAGAAGATGCCATCAGAAGCCTACCAACCAAGAAAAGCCCAGGACCAGATGGATACACAGCCAATTTCTACAAGACCTTTAAAGAAGAACTGATACCAATACTCTTCAATTTATTTCAGGAAATAGAAAAAGAGGGAGCACTTCCAACCTCATTCTATGAAGCCAATATCACCCTGATCCCCAAACCAGGCAAAGACACATCAAAAAAAGAAAACTTCAGACCCATATCTTTAATGAACATAGATGCAAACATTCTCAATAAAATTCTGGCAAAACAGATGCAAAAACATATCAAAAATACAATACAACATAATCAAGTGGGGTTCATTCCAGGGATGCAAGGATGGTTCAACATATGGAAATCAATAAATATATTTCATCACATCAATAGACTCAAAGATAAGAAACATATAATTATCTCAATAGATGCAGAAAAAGCATTTGACAAAATACAGCACCCCTTCATGTTCAAAACACTAGAAAAACTAGGGATAACAGGAACATATCTCAACATTGTATAAGCTATATATGCTAATCCCCAGGCCAACATTATTTTAAGTGGAGAAAAATTGAAAGCATTCCTTCTAAAATCTGAAACAAGACAGGGATGCCCTCTTTCACCACTTCTATTCAACACAGTAATTGAAATGCTGGCCAGAGCAATAAGACAGACAGAAGAAATTAAAGGGACACAGATAGGTAAAGTTGAACTCAAATTATCATTATTTGCTGACGATATGATTTTATACCTAGAAGATCCAAAAAACTCCACCAGAAAACTTCTAGAACTCATAAATGAATTCAGCAAAGTAGCAGGATACAAAATCAACACCCATTAATCTAAGGCATTTCTATAAATCCTCTGAAAGGGAAATGAGGAAAACTACCCCATTTACAATAGCATCAAAAATAAATAAATAAATAAAAGACTTGGGAATCAACTTAACCAAAGACGTGAAAGACCTCTATAATGAAAACTACAGAACATTAAAGAAAGAAATTATGGAAGACCTTAGAAGATGGAAAGATCTACCCTGTTCTTGGATAGGAAGAACTAATATTGTCAAAATGACCATACTACCAAAAGCACTACACAGATTTAATGCAATGCCAATCAAAATCCCAATGACATTCCTCATAGAAATAGAAAAAGCAGTCATGAAATTCATCTGGAAAAATAAGAGACCCAAGATAGCTAAAGCAATCCTTAGCAAGAGGAGTGAAGCTGGTGGCATCACTATACCAGACCTTAAACAAAGAGCAATAGTAACAAAAACAGCATGGTATTGGCACCAAAATAGGCTGGTAGACCAATGGTAAAGAATAGAGGACAAAGAGACTAACACATATAATTTCAGTTATCTTATATTAGACAAAGGCGCCAAAAATGTAGATTGGAGAAAAGATAGCCTCTTCAACAAATGGTGCTGGGAAAACTGGAAATCCATATGCAACAAAATGAAATTAAGGGGCTGGGGTTGTGGCTCAGCGGCAGAGCGCTCGCCTTGCACATGCAAGGCCCGAGTTCGATCCTCAGCACCACGTAAACATAAATGCATTGCATTGTGTACAACTAAAGTAAATAAATAAATATTTTTAAAAAATGAAATTAAACCTCTATCTCTCACCATGCACAAAATTCAACTCAAAGTGGATCAAGGATCTAGGAATTAGAGCAGAGACACTATACCTAATAGAAGAAAAAGTAAGCTCTAATCTCCAACATGTTAGATTAGGCCCCAAGTTCCTTAATAAGACTCCTGTAGCACAAGAATTAATATCAAGAATTAATGAATGGGATAGATTCAAACTAAAAAGCTTTTTCTCAGCAAAAGAAACAATCAGTGAGGTGAATAGAGAGCCTACTAATTGGGAACAAATCTTTACCACTCGCACGTCAGATAGAGCACTAATCTCTAGAATATATAAAGAACTTAAAAATCTTAACACCAAAGAAACAAATAACCCAATCAATAAATGGGCCAAGGAATTGAACAGACACTTCTCAGAAGAAGATATACAACCAATCAACAAACACTTGAAAAAATGCTCAACATCTCCGGCAATTAGAGAAATGCAAATCAAAACCACTCTAAGATTTCATCTCACACCAGCTATTAAGAACACAAACAACAATAAATGTTGGCGAGGATGTGGAGAAAAAGGCACACTCATACATTGTTGGTGGGACTGCAAAATGGTGCAGCCAATATGGAAAGCAGTATGGAGATTCCTTGGAAAACTTGGAATGGAACCACCTTATGACCCAGCTATCCCACTCCTCGGTCTATACCCAAAGGACTTAAAAACAGCATACTACAGGGACACAGCCACATCAATGTTTATAGCAGCACAATTCACAATAGCTAAACTGTGGAACAACCTAGATGCCCTTCAGTAGATGAATGGATAAGGAAAATGTGGTATATATACACAATGGAATATTACTCAGCAATAAGAGAGACTAAAATCATGACATTCTCAGGTAAATGGATGAAATTGGAGAATATAATGCTAAGTGAAGCTAGCCAATCCCAAAAAGCCAAATGCCAAATGTTTTTTCTGATATAAGGAGGCTGATTCACAGTGGGGTTGGGATGGGGAACATAGGAGGATTAGAGGAACACTAGAATGGCCAATGGGGAGGGAGGGGATGGAAGGGGGCCAAAGGGTGAAGAAAAAAAAAAAAAAGACGGTAGAATGAGATGGATATCATTACCCTAAGTGCATATATGAAGTCATGAATGGTGTGAATATACTTTGCATACAACCAGAGATATATAAAAATGTGCTCTACTAGTATAATATAAAATGTAATACATTCTGCTGTCATTTATAACAACTTAGAATAAAAATAAACTTAAAAAAAGAAAAACTAAGCAATAACAATAATACCAACTATGATAATATTTGCTATACGGGAAGGTAAATTTAGGCTTTGAGCATTCTGGCATCAACTGTGCCAATTGTAATTAGTTACATTACTCTCATCAGAATGCAAAGGGGACTGATAGTGGACTATCAGTTATTGAAAGCCTACTGTTTTAGTCAGCTTTTTCACTGCTGTGATGAAAAGACTTTACAAGAACAATTTTAGAGGAGGAAAAGTTTGGCTCACGGTTTCAGAGGTTATAGTCCATAAATGGATGACTGTGGCTCTGGGCCTGAGGTAAGGCAGATTATTCAGGGCAGAAGGATGTAGGGGAGGAAAGCAGCTCAGGAATGGTACCAGGAAGCAGAGAGAGCTCTGCTCACCAGGGATAAAATATACACCCAAAAGGCACACCCCGCTGTGACCCACCTTCTCCAGCTGCACCATACCTGCCTACAGTTACCATCCAGTTAATCCACTGGGTTAGTACACCAATTAGGTTAAGGCTCTCATAATCCAATCATTTCACCTCTAAACTTTCTTGCATTATCTCACACATGAGGTTTTAGGGGACACCCTAACACCTACCATGTGCAGCTTAACACAAGATAAAATGTATAATGTTTTCTGAGTTTCACCTCACTCTCATGATACTTGCCCTGGATCATTAAGCAAATGACAGAATAGGGATTCAGATTTCCAAGACCAAAATGGTACAGCAGGAATTCTGAGGCCAAAGCTCTCATTGTACCAGTCACCTCAGGAGGATAGACATTTTCCCTGTGCTAAATTCTGAGACCAATTTCTTCCACGGGGCAATTTACATAGGTAGTGAATCTAGGACGAATTCTTAACAACAGCCTTATGCCAAATACAGAAAAGGTATATAATGATTATTTTTTTTGTAATGGTTTTTGATGGGTGTGACATTTAACTACCCTTCATTTGAGGAGTTTTAGGAGGAGCTAATTGAAATGGATTATATGTGTAGGTTTCTTGAGATATAAAATTAGCCAAGAATGGAACTTAGTTGCTAAGAGGAATGGATTGCATCCCCCACACCTTCTGCCTTCTGTGACCTTAATTGCTTTTGAACAAGTTCTTGAAAGGACACAGATAGTTCATGTTTTATTGCTTTTGGATGAGGGTCTATTTATATAGATTAATTCCTCTTTTCCACAAACCGCCCCATAATTCCTTGCAACTTGACTTCTATGTCCATAACTCCACTTGAACTCTGGGGCTCTCCTCCTCTTCCTCTGACTGCTCCTTCTCTGCCTGCTATAGCTTTTCCTCACACACGTCCATATGCTGTACACCTCACAGGATGTTGTCATTGCCCCTTCCTCTTCCTACCTAACAGTTGGAAGCTAATGTAGGAACAGTCCCATCTTGAATTGCCACAGTGGTTGGGGGAGAGAGAGAGACCAAAAAAGAAAAAAGAAAGGCCTGGATGCCACAGTCCACTTTCATAACCCCCTCCAATAACCTAAGGACCTTCCAGTAGGCCCCACCTCTTAAAGGCCTATAGCACCTAACAGTTGGTCATCTCCACTATTACAACTTAACATAGAGCTGCAGGTGTAAACAGAGACAAAAGCTTACCTAGTTCTAATATCAAGTCATTCCTCTCTAGAAGAAGAGTAGCAGAGAAAAGGGAGTAACTGTGATTTTTTAAAAATGACTTAAAAGTTGTACCAACAAAGCAAATATGAATGCTCAAATAGAAAAATCAGGAAAGATTTTGTGAAGTACATAACTTTTGACATTGAAAGTTGTACAAACACATATGCTTTTATCAAACTCAGTTGATTTACTTTCCAGATTTACTTGGGCCTTCTTGCCACTTGCTCCTTGGGGATCCAAGTTACTGTCATTTTTTAAAAAAATATTTACATATGTGTATGTGTGTGTGTGTGTGTGTGTGCACGCACGTATGTGTGTGTGTGCGTGTGTGTGTATGACAGTAGAATGTATTTTGACATATTATACATACATGGAACATAATTTATTTTAACTAGAATCCCATTCTTCTTGTTGTACATGATGTGGAGTTTCACTCGTCATGTATTTGTGTATGAACACAGGAAAGTTATGTCTGATTCATTCTACTGTCCTATTTCCACTCCCCTTCCTTTCACTCCCCTCCAATGGACTTCTTTTCTTCCTTCCACCCCCCTTTATTATATGTCAGCATCCACACATCAGAGAGAACATTCAGCCTTTGTTTTTGCGATTGGCTTATTTCACTTAGCATGATAGTCTCCAGTTCTATCCATTTACCAGCAAATGCCATAAGTTCATTCTTCTTTATGGCTGAGTAATATTCCATTGTGTATGTATACCACATTTTTTTTATTATCAATTCATCTGTTAAAGGGCACCTAGACTGGTTCCATAGCTTAGCTATTGTTGACCTACTATAAACATTGATGTGGCTGTATCACTGTAGTATGCTGATTTTAAGTCCTTTGGGTACGTACCAAGGAGTGGAATAAATCAGTCAAACGGTTGTTCCATTCCAAGTTCTGAGGAATCTCCATACTGCTTTCCAGAGTGGTTGCACCAATTTGCAGTGCCACCAGCAATGTAGGAGTGTACCTTTTCCTTTTCCCCCACATCCTCACCAACATTTATTGTTACTTGTCCTCTTGATAACTGCCATTCTGACTGGAGTGAGATGGAGTCTCAGTGAAGTTCAGTTGCTGTCATTTCAACTCCTGGCACTGCTGGCTGTTCCACCTTCCACCAGTGTGGCCAGCCTTGGGATGATTTCCGTGGCACACACTGAGGAAGGAGCCTTAACACTCCAGTGCCCAGACTCACAAAGCCTGTCACCTCTGCCTCCACTTCTGGGCCTGGATGCTGTGCTTTTCTTGGCTACCAAGAGGAGTTGGTAACAGCCTTGAACCCCAGGGAGTGAGTGTCCTATAATTTGACCGACAGGGATCAGCAAGTGGGCAGCAGTGGGTTGCTGCTGGTTTCCTCTCCATGATGGGCCATCCTATGAGGGGAGGTTCCACACCCATTCGGAAGCCCTTCCTCATGACCGAGCTCCTCCTGCCTGTTCTGGTGCCATCTCCACCTCACCTCCCTTGCGTCCTCAAGGAGGAAACTGAGGTCTTTCTACAAGAGATTTGCTGCAGGCCTGAGTTTTGAGGAAATTGGGCCTATGTTTTAAGCACACGTGGAGTTAGGTTTTCCAAGCAAAAACAAAGCATGAGCAGAGCACCATGACACATCCCTATCATCCCAGGGGCTTGGGAGGCTGAGGCAGGAGGATCACAAGTTCAAAGTCAGCCTCAGCAACTTAGCAAGGCCCCGAGCAACTTAGTGAGACCCTGTCTCAAAAGAAATTTTAAAAGGGCTGGAGTTGTGTCTCAGTGGCTAACTGCCTCTCTTGGGTACAATTCCTGATAGCAAAAAAACAAAACAAAAACCCATGAGTGGGGCTGGGGTTGTGGCTCAGCGGTAGAGCACTCGCCTCGCACGTGCACGGCCCGGGTTCGATCCTCAACACCACGTAAACATAAATGCATTGCATTGTGTACAACTAAAGTAAATTAAAAAAAAAGGGTTACATGTTGAATGCAATCAAAAGTTTAGTTAAAAAAAAAAAAAAACCCATGAGTGAAGTACTGAAAGAGACAGGTGGCATGCTGAGGGCCAGCATCAGTGGTCAACTCAGAATCTCTCAGGCTGACCCCTGCAGCCTGCTCATGGTTTCCCATACCTGACCTGTCCATCTCTCTGAGGGATACACCCACCCTCTGCACACAGTCATCCTTTGCAATATCTTTCCCATGACTTATTTTCCTTAGGCTTTCTGTATTTTCTAAACATACAGTGCACATAAAATCAGAAAACAAAAAGTCATTAAAAAAAAAATGTCCTGCTCTTCCTCAATTTCCAGCTCAAGAATTATCAAGTTCTGGAAATCAAGGCAGACTCTCCTGTCTCTGTGCCACCATAAGGGTTTGTTTTTTAAGTCACATTATAGCACTTGTCACATCTTGTACCACACATAATTTTTGGAGCCTTCTCATCACAGCTAATACATTAAAAGCCCCTTGAGGATGAGGTACAATGTAGGTGCTCCACAGAAGTCAGCCGGTTACATTTAGAAATCTACCTGTAAGGTTAATTTAGGCTTAGGTTCCTTAAGGAAGTATCATAGACATGTTCATTAAATCATCCTTATGATTCATAAAATATGAATATTAATATTGCTTTTTGAATATTATTATGAAACCTGTCCACATGTCTGGAATGTTCCCACAGCTTTGTGCAAAATGACACATAGGCAACTTGATTTTGAATCTCTAGGTACCTGATAGCAGGGAGTGATACTCTCTAGGGTCCCGGAGGTTAGTGGCAATAAAATCCAATCATATCACCTGGTAAAAAGGTTCAAGGACAAACATTTTTTAGCACTTACTCTGTCAAGCACTGTGATGATCAAATAAATACTTTTAAAAGTGTAAAGTTTACAGAGACAACAACTGTACTGTGAAGAGGAAGATTTAAAGGTTGTTTATTTCTTCCCCCAGTTTCTCGTTTAGAAAGTTGATTTCCTTGTTCCTACGTTTCACACTGTCCAGTTAATTTTAAGAAATTTTTGGAGTCATTATAGCAAGTGAGTGAAGGAAGAAATCAGAAAAGGACATGAAAACTATTGCCAGAAATATCCGTAATCACCATTTTAGTTGAATATGTGGACTCCAAAAGAACATAACATGTTCAGCAGTGCTCATAAAAAAGATGTCTTGATTTCCTTTAATTTCTGGGAAGCTTTTGAACGATTCATATATATATAAAAAGACTGGGCAGCCTTCCTTTTTTCTTCTTCTTCTTTCCATTGACATCTTCCAGGGAAAATGCTACATGATATGATTTTCAAGGCTAATTTGCCTTTTTGTCTTAGCAGTGTTCCTTACTACAAATTAGCTTCCTATGCCCTCCCTTCCCTGAGCTAGGGAGGATCCTTCAAAATTCCTAACTGGCAGCCCTGTGGAGAGATGGGAGGGAGGGAGGGAAAGGGAGGGAGGAAGGAGGGAGGCAGGGAGGGAGGGAGAGGTAGAGGGTGTCTATGCTGCATACATGTGGTACAGGCAGGGAGATCAGAACGCTAACAGAAAGGCAATGTAATTCTATGTTTCTCGTAAGTATGTTAGCCCTGCGGGGAACTAAGCTTGCCAGTCTACTTGGAGAGGAAAAGTAGATTTGGGGAAGGTGGAAGGGGTCAATTCATAGAGTGACTTCTTCCTCAGCTATGATAAGAGCATTTGCTGATCTCCAGTGACTGTCTGGTACCTTCTGGTCAGATTGGACTCTGTCCCTCCCAGATACTTGATTTTGTGAAAGGGACACACCTATCTGCAGGAAAGAAGACACTGACCAGATTGCAAGCGGTAGGTTGTGACATTCAGCATGTTTATGCAGCAGAATTGCTGAGAGATGCAGAGAGAGGGGGTTGCTTGGGCTGGCTGATTTATCTGCAATAGGGAATGTTTTATTTTAATTGTCAGTTAAAAAAAGAATTGTTGCTTAGGCTAAGGTAGCAGTGAAAAATTCTGTGCTCTAAGCTTTTACATTTGTGTTTGATGTGGTTTTGGTGTTTGTGCAGTTTAGAGAAGCTAGCAAGGGCTCACCTTTAAATAACCTGCAGCTTCCTATTTCTCTCTCTCTCTCTCTCTCTCTCTCTCTCTCTCTCTCTCTCTCTCCCCTAAGCATAGCTCTCCCACCCCATCCTCCCAACATCCCCCTGCACTCCTCCCCACCCCTTGGGAAATGTGGCCCAGGTTCACCTTGAGCCTTTTGCACCCTAAGTCTGGATTCCCGGCTGGTTTACTGTAGGTGTTTGTGGATGCTCTGCAGCTGCCCTGGCCCAGGCGGACTGACTCGGCAGGAGTGTTTGTGCATGGGAATCAGCATCCGAGATCATGGCAGTGCAGCTGGTGCCGGACTCTGCTCTCAGCCTGCTGATGGTGAGTGTGCTGGGGAGGAGGTGGAGCCCAGCAGCGCCTACTCCAGTCTCCCCTGCCTGCATCGGGGGCTGCCGCAATGGCTGCAGACAGGTTAAACATTGCTCTGCTTCATCCTGCAGGCTCTTTTGAAATGATTTCTTGGGTCAGAGTATCAGCATGACTAAGCATTCCCAGGGAAAAGATGCAGTCGGTTTGCCATTTTAGAAACTTGTTGCTGAATGCTATTTTGAGAGATGTGCTTGCAAACAGGTGCTAAGAGCCCCTCAAAATAGACCACTAGGGTGTCTCCCCTTGGGGGCTCCTGTATCCTTAGCCCCTGGCCTTTTAAATTGAAATCCAGAGAATCTTGTTTGTTTGTTTGTTTGTTTGTTTGTTTGTTGTTTTCTTATCATGACAGCTGTGGAATTTTTGTCCACAGAGTGATTGAATAAGATCTTCCCTCCAGGGGCCCATGTATCTGCTCAGATTTTCCAGTAGGACCTGGAGAGGTTCACTGTGGCCTTTGTGACACTTGGGCTACAGAGTTGGAGGGAACTCCTCTCCCATCTATGGTTGACAGGAGGTGTTGGCAGACTTGTCCAGGCATTTATATGTGTGTGAACCACTGACCTACTTTACTCCCCCAGCATGATTTCCGTCATGTTAAGAAAGCCCTGGCTCTTAGCATTTTAAAGCAAACACAGATCATGGCATCATCTGGTTGTAATCTGATTGGCTTTTTTTTTTGCCTGACCCTAGGTTCAGAGTTTGCTTTTGCTGTCATTTTGCCCTCTCCCTCCTCCTCTGCCACCATGTAGCTCACAGGTCAGGGTAAAAGGGTCGCTGGAAGTAGCCGGCGTCAGCTTGGCACAGGAATGTTCCCAACATTTACACAAGAGATTTTATGGAAAGTGCTTCTGCTGGGCTTATTGATCTGTGTTTTCTGACTGAGAAGGGAAATGCAGCTCGGTGAGGCCTGATGAGTTTATTAAGGTGACTTGGAGGAGCAGGCATTAGGGAGCCTGCCTCACGAGGGGGCGGGGGGACGCAAGCCAGGTCAAGTTAAGAGGGACAGATATCCTGGTGCTTTGTTACCCAGAATGTCATTTGGCCCACAGAGGCATTTGAATTGTTGAAATTGCATGGGCCTCTGTGACTTCGGATTTCACTGGGGGAGAAGTAGAAGGAATAAAGGTCATTCTCTGGAGAGTTTTCCCTTTACTCATCTTTCTTCCTCACTAATACTGTTTTCTGAGATACCTTATCTTCCACAGCCTACCCACCTCAAATGTATTATCTGTGAGGAGCAGGAGACTTCTAGGGACCTGGGAGTCTGGGTTATGTGCACAAAAATACAGGTACATGCACTGATGTGCCTGATGTGCCTGCATGCACATACATGTTATCCAGTATGTTCATATAAAGGAAAAGTTTTCTTAAAAATAGCTCCAGAAAGATTAGGCCTGCTTGTCTCTGACTGCTCCCAAATATTATGGTTGCTGCGTTGGCAGTCTCTGCCACCCAGCTCTTATCCTTCATTTATCAGTGGCCTCTGCCCTGAGATGTCTCCGTAGAACTCACTTCCTGCTTGGATTAAAGGATGGGGTTCTTCTCTCTCCTGGAAGCTGGAGAAGTGGCTCCTGACACTGGTGGACCTTTAGATGGGAGCGCCCTGGAGCAATGTGTGTAATTGGAGGCACTGTACATTTTTCTGGTTCATGTTTGGTTTGGGGAAATTTTCCCCTATGGACTTTGGCGTTCTTTTTAAAAGGTAAACCCCAAAGTAATTGCTTCCCTGACACATTGCATGATGAGTCTCAAAATTTATAATCAAGTGGAAGAGAAAAGAAAGGAGGAAAAGAAGCCTTTTAGTGGAACTACTTTGGCTGTGAGTTCAGGAAGGAAGCTGTAAACATTATTACTTGTTAGCTCATTAATCAGCTGATCAGTTCTCAGTATTTATCGAGCGACTGCTCACTGGGAAGAGTGGTGTGGTGTAAGACCGAACCAGAGCTCACAAATGCACATTTGGGGGAGTCAATACCTGGTAGGCCGGTTGTACTATAGAGTCCTTGTGCTGAAGATCAGTGGGGCAGATCAACCAGCCATGTTCCTGCTTTTGGATAAGGAGGCAGCCAAAATTATATTCAGTTCAGAAATGATGCTGGGGAAAATATGTTTGTGTGGTTCTGGAAGCAGAGTCTGGAGGTTTGGAGAGCCTTGTGTTCTGTCTTCAGCTTTGCCACTTGTTGGGTCATCTTGTGTAGGTGACTCCCTCTCTCCATGCCTCAGTTCTGCCGCTTGCTGAGAGGGCTGTACTAATCTCTAGGGCCCCTTTCAGCTTGTGGAACACATTTTAAGATGTTGAGGGATGCTGTCTAGAACAGGGCTCCCGGATAACCAACTCAAACACTCCTTCAGCATTTTGTCCTCATATCCAACCTACCACATGACCAATTTTGTATTCAGAATGGTGGGATTTTGTCCCGCCCATATGGCTCCTCTGCGGGGGCAAACTAATTTCATATTAGTAGCTAAATGGATGATCATGGTTTGCTCACACTCTGCTATCAGGAGTCCTACCCTAGGGAGATGGTGTTCTTTGAACGGTGCCTAAGGTATCTTTCCAGGCTGGGCTTGGGTCATTTGGGAGGGTTGGGCTAAGAGCATGCCCTGACCCCCTCAAGGTTGGAGGACCTCGCTGCTTATTTCTGGAGAGCAGCAGTGGGAGTGAAGAGCATCCATGCAAGGTGGGGTTCCCCAAATGACCAACGAAGGGTGGACTTAAAAAGAAGGCAGATACTAATGGTGGAGATGGTCTCACATGTGCCTGAAGAGCCCTCCTCCCCCATCTTTGCAGGAATCTTAGAGGCAAAAGAAGATACCACTATATTCACTATGGTGTAGGGAGCCCTCAGCTGGATATGACTAATCACAGAGTAGGAAGCTTTTGGCTCTGAGTCACTTGTTGAAATCACGTGTGTTCAGGCAAACTGCAAGGACTGGAGTGTCCTAAGAGCTTAGGATTTCTTGCTCATTTCTTTAAGTCCAGAGTGGAGATGCAAAGTTAAGGAGCCACTGAGATGGCTATGCCTTTTTATTTCTGAAAACACAGATCTTTGGGACAGATAGATTAAAAATAGCTTTTAATTTAAGTGAGCTAGCTAGATAATAATGTAAATTATGCTTTTCTGTAAATAGAGTGTCTTTACATACATTAACTAATGTAATCCCTTCTAGGACTTATTTTCAAGCTAAAAAAAATACAAATCAGAATTTGGAAATGTGTCAATGGTTACGGCTGAAACTGATGGTGCAGTCTCAAAATGTAGGTTCTCTGAGAGCCAAGCAGGTATTCTTCCTGCTACATATCAAAACTCAAGTGCTTAACTCCCAAGACCTCTGGCACTTTGGATGACCCTCAACTCTGAGCCATTCTGCACTTTCCCAGTTTCTAGGTAGATGATGCTGTCTTCCTATTTATCACCTATTGTTTTCTATATCAAAGTGTAAACTAAAAAGGATACCACAAGCCTAGGTCAAGATGTCTGATTTGACTCTGGCAAGTAGAAATTGTTTTATATTCATAAAGGACTTGTTGCATTTTTTAAGGTTTCCTCTTTTTTGGACTGTGCTTCTAGGATGTTGCCAAGAGTTGTATTTTACAATAGGGAAATTTAATATATAAAAACTATAATTCACAAGTTAGAAAAACTAGTAGGTGATTATTTGTAATGAATTAAGTCTTAATTAGATCATCCTGAAGGTTCTTTCCATTGTAAAAATTCTATTTCTTACTTTTGAGCTTATTTTGAATAGACTAGCTGCCTGGTCTGTTTTTAACAGAGTCCATTTGATAAGTTGTGTTGTATAATTTTATCTCCCTCATTGCACTTCATCATAATTTTCTTTCTGGGCTGGGAAGGTGGCTCGGTGCGAGAGTGCTTGTCTAGCATGCACAAGGACCTGGGTTCAATGTCCTGTATCAGAAAAAAAAAAAAAAAAAAAAAAAAACACAAAACTAAAAATAAATTCTTCTTTCCTTTGCCATTTTTCCTCATTTGGACATTTTCCTTTCTAATTAACAAACAAATATTTGCTGTTTCATATTCAAATATTTTATCTGTTTCATATAAGAAACATACAAGCCAGTCACCAACTTGTATGAACTAATTGGACAGAGAAGATGGAGGCATATGGGAACTATAATTCCACTTCTTTCAATTAGAAAAGTGGAGAAAATTCAGAGGATCACATGACAACTGTAACCAAGTGAGCCCTGGAGCATACTCAGAGTTGAGGAAGGGGTTCTTGGAGCATAGGTAAGGTGTTGAGGGATGGATGGGTTAAAAGAGCAGAATCAAAGTAAGGGGCATGGTTGTTACATCAGAGGTTAGACTATTTGGAATAGAAGAGTTGACTGGTTTGGACATATTTCCTATTGGTGATGAAAGGTAGATGGGGTGTGAGCATGTTCCTTAGTTTTATTACTATACTCTAATTTTCCTCTATGTTTGACCTGACTCTATTTGGAGTTTTCAGTAGATCTTCTCAGATCCCAAATCCCAAATGACAATATTAGTCATCTTTATATTTTTCAAAGTTCTTTGTGTGTGTGTGTGTGTGTGTGTGTGTGTGTGTGTGTGTGTCTTTTTTGTTGTTGTTGTTACCAGGGATTGAACAGAGGGGTGCTTAACCACTGGACCACACATCCCCAGCCCTTTTTTGTAATTTATTCAGAGACAGGATCTCACTGAGTTGCTAAGTGCCTTGCTAAGTTGCTGAGGCTGGCTTTGAACTTGAGATCCTCCTGCCTCAGTCTCCCTCCCAAGTTGCTGGGATTATAGGCATGCACCACCACGCAGGGCTGCTTTGTGTCTCTTGACCCAGCAGATGTTCTCACCCTACAGACAGGCTGGGTTATCTGTCATCTTGTTACATGATGAACTTGGGTCCAGAGAAGTTAATGGCCAAAGATGCCTCAGACAAATTGTGAAAAATCTGAGATGCTTACCCTGCTTTTCATAATGATTAAGTCATAAGTTTGAAAAAAATTGATATTATAAACTATATAATGATGTGGTAATACAGGATGTAGCTATCTAAAAGTTTGTATTTCAAGTTGGTTCATCTTAGTATTAGGCATAGGGCAGAGGCTCTGCATGTTTGGGTGTGGATGGAACCGATTCTTAGTGTCATTTGTCTTTATGGTTTGTCTAAAGTAGGCTAATTGTAAGAAAGACTCTGGGAACTGGTTATGTCATTATGTCATTATTATATTGGATTCAGTAGCTAAAATCTTCCTAAAATTCTACAACCATCTTATAAACTGTAATTTTTCAATGGGTATATCTGAAATCATTACATTCAGTTTTTTTTTTTTTTTTTTTTTTTTTTTTTTTTTTTTTAGTTAATGTCTAATGTACAAATGTATCTCTTTCAGAGGGTTAAGTTTGATTCAGATCATGTTTTACAGATCTTTAACATTTCACTTTCTGACAAATCTGTTTCTTTGGGTCTAAGCAACAGAGATTGACTCAAATCACCAGCATTAGCAAAAAGGGGAACTTATGGACCTGCATAGCTGGGGAGTCCCAGGAATAAAACAGTACAGGGGAAGCTGGATGGAGGACTTTGAAGGACGGTGTCACAACTCTTTCTTTGGCTTTGCTGCACCTTGACTCTGCTTTTCTCTGTGTTGCTGTGTTGACTTTAGTCTCTGGCATATTTTTCCCTCAAAAAAAAACTGTTCTAGGGTCATTTGTCCTCAGAGCTGGTGAAAGCAGGTAAATAAACAGGACTCTCCTCATGTGTTATCATGAAGTGGTCAATGCCTAGCCAGGGGTCATTTTTCCTGCCCCAAAGGGTGTAAACCACCTGAGAAAATTAAAGTCTGAAATAATTAGTGAAGAAATAAGAGACAGAATCAGAGAATAGGTTTCAAAAGCAGAGCATCTAATAGGTCCAGCCCACACAGGAACGGAGCTGTTAAAAAATGGCTCAGGTGGTTTATTTAAGGGGGTGCATCAAAGACAGGGATAAGGTTTCAGGGGTAGAGTCTTGCGTCATGATCTCTTGCAGTCAACAGGTTGATTGGCATCTTGGCAGGCTACACTCATCTCTAAGAGGCTATGTGGCTATATGGCTGCAGTGGGTCACCCCATCTCTGGAGCTGTGTAGGAACTTTTGAGCAGATAAGTGGAAATTCACATGTAAAAGGTGGTCTTAATAGCGGGATTGCCACTAAAAGTTCCCAAATATCAGATCTACCTCCTCAATGGCTCCAATGCTGAAAAGGTCCTCACACGTAGTCCATGGATGGCTCTTGACAATGTGTCACTGTTCACAAGCTCTGTCTGGCTATCTTGGTTAACAGACTTGTCCTGGGCCAATTCCTGGTTTCAGCAATAGGGATTTCTGACCAAGCAGATTATTGCCTGTGCCTAGACCTGTAGAGAAGAAGCAGGTGTATGGGTTAGCTGATATCTCACCTGGTATCATATGGAGTGGGAAGGGCAGGTTCCTAAAGGAGAAGAACTATTTGACCAGAAGGGGCAGCTAACGAGAAGACATTAGATTGTTATTTCAGTGTTCTGCACCTTATTGTAGGACTCTTATAAAACTAATAACGGAGGAAGTATCAGTGTCTCCTAAATCGTGGGTTTAATTCTCTCAAAATAAATATAACTGGAGAAATATAATTGTCTGAATATTTTATGCTAGGTTGAACAAGTCTCACCATTTGTAAAATGAGACAAGAAGAGCTACCCCATAAGATTTGGGATAATTCAATGAGACATGCATGCAAAGTGTTTAGCACTGATTTGGGCCCAATGCAAATGCATAGTAAGTATTAGTAGTTGCTTGCTTTGTCTTAAAATGACAGAAGTGACCGTCCATTCCAAATTTGTCTCATTCAATTCCTGCCTGAGAGCCAAACTCAATATAAAACAAAAAAGAAGTTGCCCAACTCTGTCTTTTGGTGTCCCAGTCTCTGGGCAATAAGTGACCATCTCTGGATAAGCACCCAATGATTTTTAAAAAGCAGATGTTCCCAGGGTCACATGAACCATTCCAGTCATGAACAAATTTAAATTACAATCCTGCCTTAAATAACTAACAAAATTTTCTAATCCTCTGAAGAGAGATGACTAAAATATGGACGACAATATGTTCTCTCTGGCAAATGTAAAATGTGTGCCTTTCAGGCCTGCTACACATGATGGGCAGCTATTAGTGCATCTCTGCTAAGAGTTAATTGCATGGCTGCTTTTTGAAGCTTAGTAGTGGTTTGGAAAGCACATATTGCAGGTGGAGGTAGCAGTTTCTCATTGAATTTTATGCCAGAATATGAAGCCTAATGGAACATATGGTATTTAGCCTAGTCGTAATCAAAGGTCCTGGAAGTGTGCCTGACTGAGACCATGTGGTACATATCAAGTGAGGAGACTCAACTCCAATGTCAAGGTAACTTTGGCTTGCAGCTCAGACTGATTTGTAATAAATGCTCTTTATAACCTGGATATCAAACTTAGTCTCACAACCTAGACCTGGCGAAGCAGTTTCCTGAGTGGTAGACCCAGTTCATCTCCTCAAGAAAAATCACATGTATACCAGTGGTTTTAAGGATCATCTGTACAGCAATGATGCCCAAATTGTGTCTTTGGCTAGGTCTGACTACAAATCCAAATATTTACTAGATTTATTCTCTTGTTATCCCATAAGTACCTCAAACTCGCCCTATCCCCCAAGAGAGAATTTCTTATCTTCTCCCTGGTCCATAAACCTTGTCTTGGGTGATGGTAGAATGACTTTGCTTGTCACCTGGGACTCATCTTTGACCTTTTACTGTCTTTTATCCAGCTGGCCCAGTTGCCTATGCTGCTTCTGCTTCCTCCATTTCTCTCTCATCTGCCGCCTCCTGCTCACTCCCCTTTCCCACCTTAGTTCATGCCCAGAACCTGTCCTACCTGGACTCCATGCAGAGCTGCTCACCTCTCTTCCTGCTTCTAGTCTCTGCACTATTGTCTGTCCTTTTCCAGAGGGATATTTATAAAGAGAAGATCAAAGTTCTCTACCTGAAATCCTCCAATGACACCTGATTATATAAGGGATAAGACTCAGGGTTTTCTGTTTGTTTGTTTTATTTGTTTGTTTTTGTTATTGGGAATTGAACTCGGGTGCACTCAACCACTGGGCCACATCCCCAGCCCTTTTTTGTATTTTATTTAGAGACAGGGTTTCTTTCACTGAGTTGCTAAATGCCTTGCCATTGCTGAGGCTGGCTTTGAACTCAGCCTAAGTTCTCAGGTTTTTAATGTTTCATATTACTCACTTAAAGACCTGGCCTCTGTCCACTCACCCAGCCTCATGTCCCACATCATTCCCTCCTCTACCCCTCAAAATTCATGCTTTGGCAATGTTGAAGTACACTCACGGGGTGCTTAATGACAGAGATCCATTCAGAGAAGTGCATTGTCGGGTGATTTCATCATTGTGCAAACACCATGGGGTGCACACACCAGGATGGTGTGGGTCGATTACTTCGCGTGGCCTCTTGATGCTCTCATGAGACCGGGTCAATGTGACATGGAGCAGGCTGCTGCCAAACAGCCCACTGTTTTACAGTAAAAATATTTTTACAATAAGTAGGGGCACACCAAAATAAAGATGAAAAAGTGTAGTGCAGCAAATACATAAACGAATAATTCAGTCTTTTATTATCATATTCAAATGCTATGTATTGTAAAATAAAAATCATGCGTGCTAAACTTCTAATCAGCTGGCTGCACAGTAGGTGTGTTTACCTCAGCATTGCCACAAGCAGGTGAGCATTAGGGTGGCTATGATGTCACAAGGAACAGGAAAATTTTGGCTCTGTTATAATCTTGTGGAACCATCATTTATGTGGTTTGTTGTTGACCAAAATGCTGTGTATAACTATTTCTATCTCCCACAAATGATATACTGGCTCAAATCTGTGTTCTTTTCACTATCTGGAGTGTGTTCTTTTCACTGTCTGGATTGTTCCTTTTTCTTGTCTTCCTCTTCATTTTCTCCTTTATTTCATATATATATATATATGTGTGTGTGTGTGTGTGTGTGTGTGTGTGTGTGTGTGTATTTATATATACATTCACATATATATACATGGATATATAAATTTATATATACATTTACATATATGTATGAAATATATATGCTTGTATTTATTTGTGTATATACAGTTTATATAGAGACACATACATATATAATTTCACTTATTGCTATGTGATATTTAACATGTGTATCTGTTTTCCTTTATAAATATGTCTCATTCATTCACTCAACACATACTCATTGAGCACCTGTTATCTTCTGGACACGTTCTGATGTGAGGGCTACAGTGGTGAAAAAGACAGATAAGGCTTTTGTTGTCATCCAGCCTGGGTTCTTCTTGGGAAAAAAATAAAGAAAAACATAAACACATTGAAAATAACTACAAGAACTATCAGGGAGTGATGGGTGCCCCATGATGAGTTTAAAACCATGATTAGCAGCAGATGGTGTTTGGATGACAGCTTTAGGGCAGTGGGTGGAGGAAGGCTTTCCTGAGGAGGCAACATTTCAGCTGCAAGGTGAATGACAAGAAGTCAATGGTGAAAAGTCATGGGTTGGACATTCCAACCAGGGCAAAGGCCCTGGGGCAGGAAGGAGTTTAGCAGGCTTCAGCACTTTGCACTATACTCAGTATCTTTGGTAAATTCAGGTATTGTGTTATCGCTTCCTGGCTCTGGGAGGAATTTCGGATAAGTATAGAACACTGACCTTGCCCAGTGCTCACATCTCATCAGAGAAGAAATACCATACAACAGAAAATACCATACAACAGAAAATGACCCCACATCAAAGGGTATGGCACTATGTGTAGGGAGGAATCCAGAGGAGTGAGATCTAGAGATCCACTCAAGAGAGTTTGTGGAGGAAAATGACATGGAGCCATTTTGCAGAGTGCATATGATTAAGATTGGGCAGGAGGGGAAAAAATTTCTGGGATGGGAGAGGGCAGAGGAGAGAGTGTGAAGGGAGAGAGGTTGGACTGAGTCAGGGTGAGGATGCGGGATCAGGGTTGTGGAGGAGCAACACTGGCTCAGTGGTTGGGAGCTGAGGAGGGAGGACATTGCAAATGCTCTTGCAAGAAGTTGGCTTGGAGCCACGGCACTTAGGAGACTCTTCTTGGAAGAAACTGACGTAATGGATGTGGGGCTTGGGAAGTTTAATCTGGAAGTGAAAGGCAGGGTGTGCTGGGGAGACCAGAGGGAGAAAGGTAGCATAAAGTCAATGGTTTCCTTAGGTGGGGACGAGGCAGCCTGGATGTGGCAGTAAAATGAGAGGGGAGGGATGATTCCTAGCAGCTTTCTGAGGGGAGAATCATCAGGACTGTGTGATGGATTGGTGATGGGTGACCATGCACAGGGAGGAGCAGGCTGGGGACTGCAGAGTGCTGGCAACCCTGTGTGTAGGGAGTATCACATACATGACAACAGTGGAGTGGCAAATACAATTTGAAGAAGAATAGGTCGTGGTTCACATAGCACCTCCAAGTTGAAGGTGCTGAGGTTACAATGGGATTTGCCAGCAGAGATGCTCATGGGCAGTTGGAGATAAAGGCTGAGTCAGGTCCAGGATTAGATTTGGGTTAGGGACAGAGCTAGAAGTGACAGTAGGTGCACAGAAATCCCAAAGAGAGACTGGAGAGAGGAAAGAACAGAAGCCAAGCCTTTCAATGGCCCTGGTTAAAAAGAAGTCCTATGACCTTATATTACAAGATGGCATTCTTACAAGATCAATGTTACCTTGACATTGGAATTAATTTACCTCACATTGAATGTACCACACAGCCTCATTCAAGCTGTGTGGGAGTGTTTTTGTTTTTATTTTTTTCCCAGATGCAGCTTAAATGTCATTCCATTAGATGACAGCACTTTCTCACAGTTCTCTTTAGGGCACTGTTAAACTAGGAACATACATGTAAAAACTATTACTGAATGTCACAAAGTAGCTGTATGTATCTGTGTGTGTCTGTGTCTGTGTCTGTGTGTGTGTGTGTGTGTGTGTGTGTGTGCGCACGCACAGCATGGGAGGGAGGGGAGAGAGATGTAATTTCCATTGCTGAACCCACCCCCCCCTACACACACATACTTGGTGACTTCAAAAACTGTCTAGTTATGCTTGCCAACCCTATGCCTCAGGAATTCTAGCAGGGCATAAAGGTAATGGCTTTTCTCTGCCCCACACTGAAGACTTAGCTGGAAGAGTCAGTGGCTGGGGTGACTTGGCAGCTGGAGTCTGGAATCTTCTGGAGGCACCTTCGTCCACATGTCTGATGGTGGGTACTGCTGTCTACTGGACCACAGCTGGTTTTGTTGTTGCAGCACTGACTAGGACCACTTTATGTAGCCTGGGTTTCCTTATAACATGGCTGCTTCCGGGTAGTTGGATGTACACAGTGGCCCAGGGTCCAAAACTGAGCATCTGAACTAGCACGACAGAGCTGAATGACTTCAGTGATGCAGCCTCAGAAGTCACACAGATTTGCTTCCGCATTTTCTTGGCTGCAAACATGTAACTAAGGCCATTTTCAAGGGGGAGATGATTTAGACCACTTCTGGATGAAAGTGGGAAATTATGACATGTCTAAAACTGCCATGACCTGTGTTCATTCTGTGTATCTTGATTTCATGTTCCTTGAGGGGTCTTTTACTTTTTGCATTACTCACGATCTGTCTATGGGGCCTGGCTTTGAGGAAAGATTTTATTAATAATGATTGAATGATAGGTGGATATCTGAGATGTCAACTTTTTTTCAGCCTACTTGCCTTTTGAGTTTTCAGATCTTCATCTGTACTCTGAACATTTGGAGGTCACATGTGTTTTGGGCCATGCTGTGCCTTCAGAGAACACCAATGTGTGAATGAATCATGAGGAAAGCCCTGATTTGCCTGCTCAGTGACCTCTAAATTCCCTGGGTTTAGTTCTCACTGATGGATGGAAGCTGATAAAGCAACAGTGTTGCTTCCTTTACACGCTTGGTATTTAAACTAATAACTTGTTTTTGTGTCTCTATTGCCCATGTGTCAAGGTAAAAGAAGGGATGGATATAGCTTGATATTAAGACTAACACGCTTTTTTCTCTTCTGAGGAGTGTGAGTATAATTGAGCTGTAATGAACATGGCTAAGGTCATTTCCCAAGAATTAATGAACAAGAGAATGTTTGCATGGCCTGAGGCTGAGTCTTTTGTCGTTAACCTAGTTGGTCATTAATACTGTCCAGGAATGCTTTACGCAAGGCCATTACAACACGCACCATATGCTGCTACAACTGGGAAACATGAGCATTACCTGTGTCAACAGCTATTTGTTTTCTCTGCCTTCTCCATGATTACAGGAGGAGGCAGCCTTTTTAATCCCCATTCCAAAGGCATCAAGGGCAGGATGAGTGGGGAGCTGAGGACCTAGGAAGTGCACCTTCTCTTCTGAATTATGATTATTTTTTTAATTTTTCTGGCAAAGAATGCTCTAAATTCAGACTGGTATCTGGACAGGGCAATCAGTAATCTGAGCATTTTAGAGTAAAATCTGTGAAAAATCTTAATTTATTGACTGTTTGGACTGGCTTTTTCTCCTCAAGGAAAAAGCCCTGGCTTTCTTCCCTTTCCTTTCCTGTCTCTTTCTTCCCCACTCCTTTCTCCCTTCCTTTTAAAATTGTTTATGGAAGATGTCAGTCAGAGGCATTGGGGTCAGTACTGAAGATTCAGTTGGAAAGGCCAACAAACAAACAAACAATTCTAATACAGTGAGGTAAATGTTACAGCAGAGAAATAGTCAAGGTGCTATAGAGCACGGGTGTGTGGTTCAGGGACCTCTAAAGTAGCACTGGAGTTTGAGACATTTTGAAGGAGTTTGGTGAGTTTGGAGGTGGAGAGGTAGATGATGGTGGTGGATAATTCCAGGTACAGGGAACAGTCTACACACAGGCAAAAAAGAGAATTGTATGTTCCAGCAACTGTGTGGGGAAGGTGAAAGGGAATGGAGGATAAAGAACCCCAAATTTGCCTGGCGCGGTGGTACACGCTTGTAATCCCAGCACTTGGGAGGCTGAGGCAGGAGGATTTCGAGTTCAAAGCCAGCCTCAGCAATGGCGAGGCACTTAGCAACTCAGTGAGACCCTGTCTCTAATAAAATACAAAAAAGGGCTGGGGATGTGGCGCAGTGGTAGAGTGCCCATGAGTTTATTCCCTGGTACCAAGAAAAAAAGAACCCCAAATTTGGTTGGAGGCAGACACAAAATCCCTTATGAATACATAGTAAGAAGTTTGAATTTGATCTTGAATTTTATCACGAGTCATTAATGATTTTAAGCAGGAAAGAACATGATGAGGGTTGAGCTATACAAATCACTCAGGAAATATCAAGAAGGATGGATTGAAACATGCCATGAACTAGAGGGGAGAGGCCTAGCTAAGAAGATACGGAAGGCATATAATTGAGCAATAGGCTTGGCCTAAACTAATGAAAGGCCAGTGAGAGCAAAGGAGAGTGTAGATTCATAAGCTCCATGTGGGGGACAAAATGAGAGAGAGGTAGTTCATGTTGGCTCCCATTACTAAGTAGAATAAATGCTTGCTCTGACAGGCTTTAAAATAGAATACTTGGGTTCAGGCGCTAAGTCCACAGGTGAAACAGTTTCCAGGCTCTGGCTCTGGCTCCACCATGACCCCAACCCCTTAAACTTTGGGCTCTGCTCTTGTCGTGAGCTCTGTCTTCTGTCTGGCTTCCCTCATGTGGTCACAAGACAGCTGCCAGCAGTAACTGTCCAACATGCTTCCTTATTCAAGCCTAGGGGGAGACAAGAAACCTCTCTCCAAAATTGGAACAATAAATTCTTCATTTTCTTACAACTCTTCAGGCTGGGAAATGCAAGACTGAGCAGCTGGCATTGGGCAAGGACCTTCTTGCTCTGTCATCCCATGCAGAAGGTAGAAAGACAAGAGAGAGCAAGAGGGGGTTTCTTAGAAGGGCACCAATCCTGCCCCAAGGGTGGCCTATTCACCTCTTAAAGGACCCATCTGTCACAGTGGCAATTAAATTTCAACATGAATTTTGGAGCAGATGAGCATTCAAACAATAGCTACCAGACAAGAGGCCTGGGATCACCATGCTTGGCTTGGGTATATCAGTATTTGGTCCTGAAGCTGGGAATGGAGTCAGTCCCACTGTCTCATATTAAAGGCAGGGAAGGAGATGATGTGATTGCTACACAGGCAACAAACATGTCTGCTACTAGGGCCCAAAGAAGGACATCCAGGCCATCAGGAGAACTGGGGAAGGGAGGTCAGTATGTGGATTGTAAAATTCTTAAATGCAGGGACTACATCTGCTTCGCCATTGATTTTAGCTCTTAGCAAAGGACCTGCACACAGTAAGTGCTCAGAAACATTTGTCAAATGAGTGAAGGCATCAGGAAGAGTTGGTATCTGAACAGACCAAGTGATGAAGTAGAGGAAGAATTTCAGGCAGAGTTAAAATATCAGTAAACACTAAGAATCATACAGTTGCATGAGACATTTCAGGAAAGTCAAGAAGTTTAGAGTTGCTGGAGCAAAAATGAAGAGCAGGAGACAAAGTTAGAAAGGTGAGGAAGGATTGCACTTTGCTAAAGAGCTTGATCCCTGTCCTGTAAATTATGAAAGAAAGACATTTGACCAGTTTTAAGGAGGAGGATGGAATAGTCCTGTTTGCATTTTGACCAGGTCACTCTGATCATAGTGGGTAGAAAACTGCTGCAGGACAGGAAGGAGATGGTAGACTCTGCAGTTGATCAGCTTTCATGGTATATGTGAGGCAGAGGGAAGAGTCAAGATGACTTCAGGTCTTTGTGTTGGGTGAGCAAGCAGATGGAGATTGCAGGAGAAACAACTTGCAAAGAACTAACGGTACCCTGGTTTGGGACATGTTCATCTCAGGGGCTCAGGAAGCATTCTGTCAGAGGTGGTTAGCTGTGGCTGGGTGTGTGTGTGTGAAGCTGAGGAAGGTTTCTGGACTAGACGTGCCAATTAAGCATCTTCAGAATTCAGGTAATGGTTTGAAAAAATGAGAAAGGATGAAAACCAACCATAGAGTGGAGACTGGGGAAGTCATGAGCCATGGATGAGCACTTACACAGAGAGAACAGAAAGATAGCCCAACCAAGAGGAGATACAGAAGAACAAAAACAGAGGTAGAAGGAGGCCAAGGAAACAATAATATTTTACATGAAAAGGGAGTAGAGGCTTGAGTAAAGACAAAGATGGAGTGTCAAGACTTAAGTGCAGCAAAGAGATTTAAGAAACTAAAAGTTGAAAAATACTTAGTGGATTTTCCAATCAATACAACATGAAGACCTTATGGTGAGATTCTTTGCAAGTGTGACAGACTCAGGAGCCAGGCGGCAAGTGAATGAAGAAGGAATAGGAGGTGAATAAGTAAACAGAAGACCTGGGAGATGGAGAGGGAAGACACTGGATGAGAGTCTGAGGAATAGGAGGAAACAAGGGAGGGATGTTAGAAATGGGGAAACTGTAAGCACAGTGACAGACTCAAGGAAAGTGGTTCACATACATGGGACAATGAAAAACGTGAATGGGATAAATACGTTGCAGTGCCTCCCCCTCATTGATCCAAGAAGGCTGCAGTGGCTCCAAGCGTCATGTCCATTGCACCTATGTCAAAAACCAGAAAGAATAGTAAAGAGGGCTCTCTTTGTGTCTCTTTATTTTTATGAAAGAGTAAAATCCCTTCAGGAAGCTCCCCAGGACATGTCTGCTTAATTTCTATGGGCCAGAACAGGACCATTTATGTGACATGTTACAGGTTGCTTGCTCAGCCCCTTGCCACAACCCCTCTGCAGAATTCTTTCCTAGGTTATAGAGACAGAGGATCTAAACATACATCTCCCAAACTCTCTTGCAGAGGTTCCACAGATGATCTGGCTTCCCCCATGCCTACTCACGGTGCCAGACTCAGAGGGGTGAAGAAGGCCACTTAAAGTAGCAGATGCAGATTGGACTCCCCTGCAAGCAAAGTGGAAAAATATTGTTGTTGTTGTTGTTGTTGTTTTTTAGTATGCTCTTGTGAAAATGCCCATGTCTTGTCTCTGATGTTGGAAGTGACAGTAGTGACAGTGACAATAGTGACTTCTCTGCTTTATCAGTCATGAGGTTGGGCATTTTTCTTCATTGTATGATTTCCCACATATTCTTAAATGTTCTACTATCTGGGAAGAAGTCCCTTTCTTTTTAAACTAATTAGAGTGGATATTGTCTGCATCTAAGAACCTTGAACAGTGAACAACAGTAGAGAGGGCCACTGCAACCCAAACGGAAACTGGGATGAGGCAGCCACAGTTTTAGGATCCTCCAGTACGGGAAGAGGAGTGGGGTAATGCTATTGTGTGGACAACACTGAAAACATCTCTAGATAAAGTGTGGATGTAAATAGAACTAAAGAGCTGTCTTCTAGTTGATACATGAGATTTTTAGGGAAACATCAAAATATTTAAAATATAGCCATCATTCTGTGAAACCCATGTCCTTGAAGAGCTGTTGGCCCAGAACCCAAGCCTATTTGATCTCTGTTGTCACCACTGACACCTACCTCAAAAGCACCCGTCAGAACCACCGGTCCAAATCTGAGCAATGACAGTTACAAAATAACTGGGATCTGATGAACAAAATGAAAAAGAAAAGAAATAAAGAAAGTGACCTTGGTAATAAGTATTTTAATTTTTAATTATGATTATGTGGACAAACAAATAATATGGCAAGGATGTTTTTGCAACTCTTCCTAGATATTTAGCCATTTCAATCTTGGATCCAGATCCTTTCAACTGCTAATACCATGTTTTTTTTTTTTAATAAAATGCTTTATGGTTTAAAATATTTGAAAATACAAAGGGGTATATTATGAAAATAGGTTCGCCTCCCACTCCAGGTAGTTTCTTGTGTTTCCTTCCCAAAACACTCTATATAAAATCTTTCCTTGTCAGTTCCTACAGCAGTACCTCATTTTTCCTAAAGGCTGCACAATATTATATTATATGAATGACACATATGTATTTAATCAATCCCTTACTGGTGGAAATTAGGCAATGTTCAATATTTTATAATTGCAAAATGTCTTCAGAGAACATTCATGTGCATACATCTTTGTTCAGATAGCTGAAATCCTAGATGGACAATGCAGGATCAAGAGTTTATTATCTTAATTTTTTATAGATATTGTCCAATTGTTATCTTCAAAAAAGCCCCATGCAAATTTGTTTTATTTTAATTCTATGTTCAAAGCTCTAGTTAAATAAAGAGCCAATTTTAATCTACTGGTGGGAAGTACAAGGACTATAGGAAAAGTGAGCTATTCTCCAAAGGGTATTTAGAATCTTACTGTATAAACAATTACAGCATTAAATGTCTGCAAAATTCAAGTGGCAAATGAGCAGTGAATATCAATTACACATCTGCTGCAGCTTAAAGGCAGATGGCCTTTTAATTTTATATCCCAAGAATTATACCCAAATTTTATTCCCTTTCTCAGAGCACTCCCTTTTTTTACTTTCACTGAGAGAATGGATTATTACACTTTTCAAATACCAAATTAATTTTAACCGAAAGCACAAAGAAGCTATCTAGCACATCTTACTAAGCAGATATCTAGGATTGGGATTTAATTCATGAATACACATTGAGCCCTAATAACTATTTAATGCCAGGAGTTCCATACAAGAAGATTTTAAGACGTGAGCCCTACTTTCAGTAACCCTACAGTCTAGGTTGAGAAATCAACACATAAAACTTAAATGGTAAAATGCCAAATGATGAGGAGTATCTAAGTGCCGTGCTATGTAATTTAACTACTTATGCTTGGAAATTCAAAGAAAGAAGACACGGCTTTTTGTGAACACTCTCAGGGATTTATAGTCCACAGAAGGGTGTTGGCTTGACTTTGTGGGGCAGGAAGAAGATAGAAAAGCACTAGGAAGCAAGTGGTGGCTACCATGAGCAAACAGAAGTGAGCAAGTCCTGGGCTGGGGGAGAGTGACATTGAAGGGGAGAGTGTGTGTGTGTGTGAAGAAGTAAGTTTGGGAGGGTCCAGTGGGAGCACAGCACAAAAGGCCTTGCTTGGTAAGAATGATACAGGAAATAACATGAGTGCTACATGCTGAACAGGATGTTTGGGGATAGGAAGTGAAGAGTATATGCAAGAAGGTCCCATAAAAACAAAATGGCCCATGTTCTGGCTTGGAATTGGAATCTTCTTAGTGTTCCACACTTAAAACATGCTTATGTTGAAAAGATTTGTGACTTTTATCTAAAGTTGTTGAGTCTGCAGCAGTTGAGATGCTGTGTTCCAGGACCTGGGTAGGTGCCCAACAAGCATTTCTTCAACTAAGAATGGAGTGGAAGTGGTGGGAGGAACCCAATGTTGGGGAGAAGGTGGGAGGCTCTTTCAGAATTCCGGGTGAACAGCCACCAAGGTCTGTGTTTGTTGTGGGCTGGTGGAGAGGGACCCCTCAGGTAGAACTCGGAGTTTTCAAGCCAGAAACCACAGGCGTGGTGACCGTGAACAAAGGGAGGAGAGAATCAATAAAGCAATCCAATAAGTATTGAGGGTCCACTGTGTTCCTAGTAGGTGCCAGAGAGGAGTGGGAAGCTGTCCAAGAGAACTGCTTCATTCAGGGAGTTGTGGTGTGGGCAAATTGAGTGCATAAAGAATGACAAGGACAAATATGGAGAGCCCAAGAGAGGTAGGCATGAACCATGTGCTGCAGAGGTTTAAAGAAGAAACAGACAGGGGAATCAGGGTGACCTCAGAGGTGGTGGGCCTCAAGGATGCATTACAGTGGAACTTGCATGGTTGGAAGAGAGGGACTGGGGAGTAACATCCCAGCACAAAGTTAACCAAGGATGAAGGACATCACAGGTGTGCTGGAAGAACAGTCATTTGTGCTGTGAGTTTAGACAGATGGAGTACAGGAAGGGTGAAGGAGACAGGGAGGAAATCATGGCCAAAGGGATTTTCCTTCAGTCTTTGGATTCTATGCTGAGGAGTCTGTTTTAAAATAGGAAAATAATAAATAAATAGACCTGCTACATATTCTTGAACAGGAAGACACATGATGAGAGAGGACTTTACTGGGAAGGGGAAATGGTGGTGGGCCAACCAGTTAGAAATGATTACAGGGATTTGGGGAGATGTAAGGAAACTGAGTGGTGAAAACCTTGCACACTCCATTACATGTGGAGCCTGGAGAAGGGCTGGAGCCGGGGATTCAAATGCCTGCTTGGTGGAGCCTCAATGGCTATGGACTTGGATCTGTTGAGGGCTCTCAGAACTTGGACAACCTAAAACCATCTGGAACTCTAACTGCCAGGCCCCTTACTTTCTGAGATTTGGATTCTCTTGTTCTGGGTTAGCTCCATAAATACGTGAATTTTTTTTTAATTTATATTTTAAATTGGTGCACAAATATGCAAACAAAAAAAATTGCAGACAATTCTGTGGCTCAGGGATGGCATGTGGAGAAATTCTCTACCCCTAACATCTTTATCTGTGAACTAATGGAGGTTTGAATCCAAGCTTGCATAAAGCACCCCGTCCCTTTTTCCCCCAAGGAGGAAGGAAATGGAGGAACAGGCAAAGGCCAGAGTGGAAATAGTACCAAATCCTTGAAAAACACTTCCAATACATAAAAAACCATGCATCAGCTGAAAGGATTTTCATGGTTCTCTGCAAGAGTAGCTGTGGCCTGTAGGGGAGGCCATGCAGGGTGAGTGACCTGTGGGTTATTTAATGGGTCATCTTTTCAATTTTTGTGAAAACAATTCAACTAGTTTCTTCCATCCCAACTGATTTGGTTAATACCCTAAGATTATGAGATGGTGGTCTTTTCCTAGTTCCAGCTGAAAGGACACAGTTTCCTAATAAACAGGGGCAAAGACCATGAACCCACTTTTCATTCAAAATGGAGCCTTTTTGAATAATGCGCATGTTCTAGCCAGGCATGGTGGCACATGCATGTAACCTCAGAGACTAAGGGGGCTGAGACAGGAGGTTACAAATGAGGTCAGCCTCAGCAATTTAGCGAGGCCCTAAGCAATTTAGTGAAACCTTGTCTCAAAATAAAAAGCAAAAAGGGGAGGGGATATGGCTCAGTGGATAAGGCCCCTGGGTTCAGTCCCCAGTATCTTAAAAAAAGAAAAAGAAAAGCAAGGCATTAAACCTGATTCTTAAAAGAATTACAATAACTACTCAGAGATGAAAGATGTGTGCAAGGCAGGGCAGGGGGTGTTTTTGAATTTAAAAGAGCTAGCGATTTCATATGAAAACAGGATTGTGTTTTCCCTTCAATCTGCTCCTGCATAATTTTAGTCTATTTTTCTAATTATGGTAACAGAACAAGAAAAGTCCCAACTGCTGTTCACATTCCCACTACTTTCCTCAAGAAAAAAATAATAATAAATTGGTAGTCTGTATCTATGCCAGAGAAAGAAACAAAGATGGGATGTAAATTTTCTTTGTGTGAGTTCTCTTTGGCACATTTCTTTCCCTTCTCTTCCCAAACTCGTTTGAGAGAGTGTCATTCAAAACCAATTAAAAGGATTTGGATGAGTGGCTTTGAGTTTGCAATTGGTATCAATCAATAGTGCAATGTGGCCATCAATCGACTTTGAAAAGCTCTTCCAAAATGGCTGCTTTTAACTGTAGCAAAAGGATTAGAAATGAAACTTCATTGAGCAAGCTCTCCTTTGTTTGAAAGACTGAGCTTCAGAGCGCTGGAAATCGGGTTTTCCCTTTACTGTTTGAATCAAAAGTTTGTTGATTTGGCAAGGAGAAATGGGTCTGATGTCCCTTGGATCCTTTGCCACCAAAGTTTGGCCACTTTCAACAACATAGTGAATCCAGTGGAAAACAGGGGAGGTTGGGAGCTGAGGGAGTGGGCGACTGGAGTAGGGACCCCAGCGAAGAACTAGGTCCTGGATTGAAGGCAAGCATTCCTCTCCTCTCTAGTGTGCCTGAGACATGGCTCCACAAAGACTAATTTCCTGGTTTTCTCTGGAGATTGGTAAGAAGAGATGCTTGAGGAGACAAAGAAATGCTTACTGGACAAAAGTGTTCTCTATGGGGACTTTCCAGTCTCTTCTTCTTATTCTCAAAAGCCTCTCAAAGTGGATACTGACTGTCCTCATTACAGGATTCTTCACCCTAGGAAAGTACCACTCTTGTGTCTTTCCTTTAGGTTTCCTTCCATGGTTAGCTAAATTCATAAAGGAGGTGAGGGAGGTGTTCCAGAGGGAGAAACAGAGTTTATATTCACAGTGTGGCTCTGAAAGATGTAAGAGTTGGAATTAAAAGACAACATAGAGGTTTAGCATGTACTCTTCTAAGGCAGATTTCAAAAACATTGTATAAATGTTGCCAGGGAAAACCTCAAGCCAGTCTGTGTAGTATGCACCACATGCTCATGCTCCGAATTTACATGGCTCATTTTGGAGAGAGTGATCATCCACTTGGGGACATTCTCACTGAGTGGCTAACAGGACTTCCTGCCAAGTCCTGCCCCCTTTTCAGGTGTTGATTTTCTTCTCTGTGTAATTTTCCAGTTTATCCTTGGGTTCTAAATTAAGACATTTACTAACATGGGTTTTATTTCTAGTGACAAATGAGTGCAAACATTTCAACAAAGAGAAGTATTAGAAGTCAGAAATCAAGAATCAAAATCAATACCCATTATTAATGATTAATAAATAAAAATAAATTTGAAAATAGCAAAAGCATTTGCATTTGACCAACATGGTTGTGTTTCAAGAATTTTGCATTTTTTAGTTCCTATGTCGGATGTGGGAGCAGTCTTGTTGGAAGCTAAAATATTGTTTCTTTATAGGATTATGATTTTGCTAAATATTGTTCTTAGTCCCCTGCTTCCTATACCCCCCTATACTGGAATTTCTATAGATTCTAAGTTTCAGATCTATGAAGTAAAATCATGACTTTTGGATAATGGACAAATCATTTTACCTTTTCAAGAGTTAGAGAAATTTAAAATAAAAATTTTAATGATTCCACCTTAAAATGAAGTGATTCCATTGAAGGTCAACTTGGTCATTACCTGTACATTTCTTCTTTTTGATAACAAATGTGTTCTCCGTACAGATGCATAGATTCAAATTATGGACTTAAAATATCAGACAAGACTCCCTTACCCCTTCTCCATGAAGAAAATGTACAGAGTCCTGGTAGAGAATTTTCCTGATCCATGTACTTGAAACTTACTGTTTCTTAGGGCTGACGACTGCACACTATTGTAATGTCCATAGCCTCAAAATGCAACATTAGATAGATTCAGCGTCATTTCCACTTGCTGAGCTGTTTGTGATATTATAAACCTTACCAAATTACTATTCCTGGCTCCTTTTTGTAGCAGTCTGTGGGATTCTCCTGGGCAAACTTCAATTTTCCCACAAAGATAGTGGAGATGCCGGGCGCAGTGGTGCACACCTATAATCCCAGAGACTCAGGAGACTGAGGCAGGAGAATTTCAAATTCAAGACCAGCCTCAGCAACTTAGTGAGAGCATGTTTTTTTTTTTTTAAAAAAAAAAAAAAAAAGGTGGGGGGCAAAAGGGCTCAGTGGTTAGTTAAAGTGCCCCCCTCCAAATAGTGTGGATGACCTGTGTATGTGGAGAAAAACACATTACCCATTACTTTGCCATCTTTCACATTTGAACTTGGCTAATTTTAATTTGCACACTCCTACTTTAAAACTTGTATGCAATACCCATTAGGAAGAACTTTGATGTTTCTCCTCTAACAGTTGCTTTGCATAGTTCACTCTCCGTATGCTAGTCAAAGACCAGATATTTATGCAGCTACAGCTAACTACCAAAGGGAGCTCAGCAGATGGAACATCTGGCACTTAGGATTGAGTGATCAGTAAAGGCATTACCTCATTACTAGCATTAAACTCTATGAAGATGTTTCCTTGGTGTGAGAGACGCATGGGTTCCAGTATGTGCTGCATTGTTGTACTAGAGACTCAAGGATTTTTTACACAAAGGGGTACAAACCATATTTTTAGCTGTGTAAACAGTTTTGTTATTTTTTAGCAATGTCCTGTGATGGTATTCAATACCGGAAAAGTATTTTATAACTAGAGGTGAGTGTATGGGAATCTCTCTTTGGCATGTATATATTTGGGGGAAACCTGAGTAATAGAATCAGTCAGATAAGTCAAGGGAAAAGCACAGACTTTCCTGAGTATTTTTAAAATATTTTTTTAATTGTAGATGGACACAATACCTTTATTTTATTTATCTTTATGTGGTGCTGAGGATCGAACCCAGGGCTTCACACATGTGAGACGAGTGCTGTACCGCTGAGCCACAGCCACAGCCCCTACTGAGTATTTTCATAGACTTAAAAATCTTTTGCCAGCTCCCCATCACCTCTGGGTGAGGGTTACTCTGGGGCCATTTGCTGTCAGGTACCGATTTACCACTTTGCATGTGCTTGTGGGAGAGAGGGGATTCTCCCATTGCTGGTCAACAGAGCCTTGAGGCTGAGTTTAGGTGGGCAGAGTGACAGGGGTCAGGGTGGGGAAGTCCAGCAGGAGACAGATGAATAGAGGAGTTGCTCTGAGCCTGACCAGATGCTATGTGCTCTGAGGTCATGGGAGAGGAATGGCATAACCCCTTGATTCAAGCATTCTTCGATCTCGCTGGGAATTAAGACCAACATTCGTGATGGACCTCAGCAAGTAACATGAGATGGTGTATACTGTGGTTGTCAATCATGAGATGCTATCTTATAAATGCAAAGAGTAAAGTTTCCCATTTTTACCAAAACTACTGTTCTCAGCATCACTAATCATTAGGAAAATTCTAATCAAATCCACAATGAGGTACCACTTCACACTCAGTATGATGAAATTCTCAAGAAAACCAAAAGCACAGAAAATAGCAAGTATGTGGTGAGGATGTGGGAAAGTGGGAGCCCTTGTGCACTGATGGTGGGAATGTAAAATAGTGCAGCTTCTGTGGAAAACAATATGGCAGGTCCTCAAAAATTAAAAATAGAATTATCATATGACCCAGCAATTCCACTTCTAAGCATAACCCAGAAGAACTGAAAACAGGATATTGTATAGCCATCTGTGCACCCATCTTCATAGCAACATTATTCACAATAGCCAAAAGGTAGACATCCCAAGATTCCATCAATGATGAACAGAATAAAAAAATAGTGTGGTATATACATACAATGGAATATCATTCAGTCTTACAAAGGAAGGAAATTCCTGTCAAATTCTTTTGTGACATGTCACACACAGTATTGATGAACCTTGAGGACATCATGCTAAGAAAAAGAAGCCAGTCACAAAAGGGCAAATACTGCATGATTCCACTTACGCAAGGTACTCAGTATAATAATTCATAGAGCTAGAAAATAGAATGATGGTGGTCAGGGGCTGGGAGTTATGGGGTGTTTTAGTCATCTTTTTCACTGCTGTGACTTAAAGATCCAACCAGAAAAATTGTAGAGGAGGAAAAATGGGGGGGGGCTTTTGTTTTCAGAAGTCTCTGTCCATAGGAATCCATCCTTGGGAATCGAGGTGATGCTAAACATCAGGGCAGAAGAGTATGGCAGAGGGAAACAGCTCACATGATGGTTAGGAAGCAGAGAGAAACTTCTCCTGCCAGATACAAAATGTATACCCAAAGCAACTTCCCCAAAGCCCCACCTCCTCCAGCCACATCCCACCTGCCTTCAATTACCACTCATTAATCCCATCAGGTGATTAATTCACTGATTGGGTTAATGCTTTCACAACCCAATCATTTCTCCTCTAAACCTTCTTGCATTATCTCACACATGAGCTTTTGGGGGACACCTCACATCCAAACCATAACATAGGGGATGGGGAGGAGGAAAACTGCTGTTGCAAACCTAATTCCTCCACTCATTCTTACTCATAAGTCTCAGATTCCTTCATTCCAGCTACAGATGCTTCAAGTGTCACCCCTTGTCTCTACTTCCCCAGCCCCACACAGCTGAATTCATGATGCCTGCGTGTGCAACCTCAGACCTAGCCCAGGGTCCCAACTGTTCTGATAAGGATGTGATGGATTTTAATGCTTCCTTCTGGTCCAGTATGCTTAGGATTGAGCACTTCCCAATGCTAGGACCAGGTGGCCAGTTGGAATCACTGAGCATCCACTTTGAGTTTCTCTCCAAACACTGCTGGGCTGTCAGACTCGAGACCACAGCCCACTGAATAGCAGCAGCAGCAGCAGCAGCAGCATCCTCAAGGAGTTTGTTAGAACTGCAGACTCTTGGGTCTCACCCCCAGGCCTATGAATCAGAATCTACACTTCAGCAAGAACAGTGTGATTTCTGTGTCCATTAAAATTTGAGTAGCAATTAGGTAGACCAGAGCAGTGGTTTCAACCTTGGTTATACCTTAGAATCATGGGGATGGGTGGCTGGAGGAAGCCTATTAAAATTACCAATACTCAAATTATAATTGGCCTACTGTGGTGTGGGGCACTGGCATTTTACAAAACCTCTCCAGGGGATTCTATTATGCTGCTAAGGCTGGGATCCACTAGTGTAGGGCAAGTTTAGGCATCTCCAGTTGGCCCTGTTTGAAGAATAGGTTCCTGCCTGGGACATTCTTCTTTTCGACATCTGGTTTCTCCTGGTTTCTCTGCCCCTTACTTCTTCAAGTTCAAAGTCATTTTTTCAAAGCTCCTGCCATTAAATGTTGCTAAAGAGTCCCTTTCTCTAGACTTGAAATCTTGGTATAGGAATTGCTCCTGATCATGTTCTGTCCCATGAAGATATTTAAGAACAAAAATTATCTGATACAGTACATAAAAGAGCATCTGATAAACTATGTAAAAATCAAATACTTTCCATTTTGATGGTTCTGGACAGTGTCCCTAATTGATAAACACCTGACCACCAGTAGTCAGTATGTGTAAGTATTCTGCCCCTGCCCAACTGATGAGATGTCTGGAACTAGGATCTCAATGGTTGTACCATATTTGGATATTAGGATGATTCCAGCTCTTGGCTTTCATAACTGCATAGCAGGTGGTCCTTTGGCCCACTATTTTCTACCATCCTAATGATAATAATAATACTAACTTTTTGAGTGATTATTATGTGGTAGGCATTATTCTTAAAAATCCATATGAGTTAACTGATGTAAGCCTCAAGTATCTCCTTTAGGCAATGGAGGAAGCTGAAGCACAATGAAGTTCAGTAACTTGCTTAAAATCATACAGTAGTTCTATGGCAGAATTAGAATCTGGAATCTAACTAGAGAGCTGGTGCTCTTCACCATGATGCAATTTTGGGACAAAGTTTCTTGGCTTCAGTCAATATGTTATAGCCGGCAGCAAGTTTATTGTGTAGCTCTTTTGCTGAATCTAAGTTGACTCTGTCTAATGTGTGAGTTTGGTTCTTAACAGTTGTAATGGTTAATTTGAATTGTCAACTTGATTGGATTGGGAGATGTCAATGATTAAGAGGCTTATTGATGTGTCAGTGAGAGTGTGTCTAGGAATGATTGGCATGTGGGATAGCCAACTGAACTGGAGACCCTCCCTATGTGTGGGCGGCACCGACCAATAGGATGATGGCTTGGATGGAATAAAAGTTGGAAGAACAAGGAAGCAGCAGCAGAGGCAAGCTTGATTCTTCTTAAATGGGTTCTTAACTGCTGCTGCAATCCTCTGAGGATATCAGACTCTTGCTTCTTCACTCTTCCAAAGCAGACTTTGCCAGTGACTCCCCAGAAGCCTTCGGCCTTGGACTCGGGTAGCACTGTTGATCCCTCTTGTTCTGGGGCTCCAGCCTCTTGGGCTGTGCAGCTACTGGTTCTCCCAGCTCTCCAGCCTGCAGACGGCCATTGTGTACTAGCCAGCTTCTGGTCATGTGAGCCAACAAAATAAGTCTCTTTTTATAATTATAGTTCCTTTTGATTCTGTTCCTCTAGAGAACCCCAATACAACAGTCACCACTTGGCCTTTTTCTGCAAGCCAGGTAGTTCAGCCTCTAGGTGTCAAGATTTGTCAATGTCCTAGAACTGCCTTTAGGCCAATGAATGGGAAAGAAAATCCTGGAGGGAAACCAGCATTTAAGGAAAGGTCTGGAGACGCCAAATCCATGTAGTTTTTGTTTTTGCAGTATGGATTGAACCCAGGGGAATTTAATCACTGAATCATATACCCAGTCCTTTTTTTTTTTTTTTTTTTTTTTTTTTTTGTATTTTATTTGGAGACAGGGCACTGCTAAGTTGCTGAGGCTGGCTTTGAATTCATAATCCACCTGCCTCAGCCTCTCAAGCTGCTGGGATTACAGAGTGTGCTACTGTGCCAGGCCCAGATAGGTTCTTAAGAGGAAAGATATCTGATGCACTGCATGAAAATCTTTTCATTGTGATGAGGTCTATTCCATTGCCATTTGGACCCAAGCAATGGTTTTGGAGTTCTCTTTCCCCAGATTTATCTATAAAATCCCTGGGAATGAATCTTATCTCTCAAGCCTTCCTAACTGGCTTCCCTAGGCCACTAGATTTCCTGATTTCTGCTATTTACTGAGTTTCTCCATTCTGTTCCCATTCATTCAGAATTCAGCCTCTTCCTCCTTTAGGCAGTTTCTACTTACCTTTAAAAATAATCATGGCTCAATTCCCCTTCTTGTTTTATAAATATTTACTGTCTATAAATCTTTTCTGATCTGTTGAAAATTGTTTTAGTCAGCTTTTTTGTTGCTATGACCAAAAGGCCTGACAAAAACAGTCAGAGGAGGAAAGGTTTATTTTTTGGGCTCATGGTTTTAAAGGTCTCAGTCCATAGACAGCCAACTCCATTCCTTGGGGATAGAGGTGAGGCAGAACATCATGGCAGAAGAGTGTGGTAGAGGGAAGCAACTCACATTATGATCAGAAAGCAGAGAAGGAGAAACTCCACTCACCAGATACAAAATATATATCTCAAAGGCACGCCCCCCAATGATCCACCTCCTCCAGCCACACCCTACCAGCCTTCAGTGACCACTCAGTTAATCCCATCAGGGTATAAATTCACTGATTAGGTTAAGGCTCTCATAACCCGATCATTTCTCCTCTATGCTGCCTTGCATTGTCTCACACATGAGCTTTTGGAGGACACCTCACATCAAAACTGCAATGTAAATTTATCAAATTTTTGAAACCTGTCATTATATTGAAAAACATGTTTTCTTATAGAAAACTAAGAACTATATGTGGAGTATAGTTTTATTAATAGGTCATGATATTATAAAAAGAAAATGATGAAAAAATACACAATGATAACGGCAATTGTTAGATACTGAATGACTTTGTAAAAATAGCTAATATTCAGTCAATTGAGAAAGACAGCAGGGCTGGGGGGGTACATAAAGAAATCAGTTATTACTGTTAGGAAACTGGGGTGATACTGAAAATAAAACAGGAGGACTGTTGTCTCATCCTGCCCTCTGCCTTTGACTTTTTCTCTTTCAGTATCCGCAAGAGTTTAGAGGGACAGTTCCTGCAAGAGACCATCTCACTTCTGACACCAATTGAAAGGTTGAGAGGCTCCCAAGCAACCCCCAGTTTCAATAATTTCCTGGAAGAACTCAAAACTCCCTGAAATCCATTATACTCTTGGTTATAGTTTATTACAGAAAAAGATACAGACTAATATTAGCCAAGGGAAGAAGCACAGAGGGCAGAGTCCAGGAAAACTACCAAAAGTGGGGCTTCACATTGGCCTCCCCATGCATTCAGGATAAGGTTACTTTCCTGGTATTGATGTGTGACAATGTGCATGGAGTATTGCCACCCCAGGAAACTCACTTGAGCCTGTAGGATCCGGAGATTTCATTGTGTGTTCTATCACAAGCATTGGTAACCTTTAGTCTCTAACCCTTCTGGAGGTCGAATATGACGAATATGACATGGCCCAAGGCTCCCATCAAAAATCACATTACTAGACTGTTTGTTGGCCAAAGCCCTTAGGCAAACAAAGATGATCTTATTAAACATGACATTCCAGGGTCCTAGAGATCACCTTCCCTAAGGGAAAAGGTGGGATTTCTCTTTTGGTAATTGTTAATAGTTTGGATATGAGGTGTCCCCAGAAAGCTCCTGTGTTAAGGCAGAAATGCTCAGAGGTAAAGCGATTGGATTGTAAGAGCTATAACCTCAGCAATCCATCCAATCTGAATGGACTGACTGAATAGTAACTCTAGGCAGGTGGGGCATGGCTAGAGGAGGTGGGTCACTGGGGCCATGACCTAGAAGAGTGCATCTTCTCTATGGCCCCTTCCTCCATATCTCTTGCTTCTTGATGCCATAAAGATAGAGTTTTCCTCTGCTACGCCCTTCTGCCTTATCTTGGGCACAGAGCAATGGAGTCAGCCCTCTATTGACTTAAGTGGACCTGTCCTCTTGTTTTAGAGCATCACAAACACTATGATCTTTTTCTTCATAGTATTTCACACCGTTTACGTGGATGACCTGTGTACATATCATATGAAGACCTATCTTTGTCATTGGCTTGTATATTTCATGAGGGCAGGAACTGGGCTTGCCTTGGTCACCACTACAGGCCAGCTTTTAGCCCAATGCTTGATTTATAAAATTTATTTTGTTTTACACAAATAAATATAGAGTGGGTCTGGAATGTAAAAAAAAAAAAAAAACAAAGATCTTGCAGATGAGCTAACCATTTGTGTGACCTTGGGCAAACGAATACTAGACGAATTTTTTATATACTGCTTAGCCTAGAAAAGTTGGAGCTCATGTCAGCTAGCTCAGTACACTTCCAAGTTGGCTTCTTTTGGGTAATTGAGAGTTGACTATAGAATAAAGCAGTTCAACTCCAGATGTGAAAGACTTGGGAAGACCTCGAGGCTGGAGAGGTGCAGCAAGCACCTTGAATTTAATATTTTGCTAAGGAAATGCATTCCACTTGGAAAAAGGGAAGAAGGAGCTATTGGCTCTTACACATACACCTAGGGTCTGTACACTGAGTTCCTCTCTGGGTTCTGAGGACAAGTTTTCCCTATGTGCTTCCTCTTTCTTGTGTCTTCCTCTAGCCTTGCCTGCTTGTGCTGCAGTAGCAGAAACCCAGCCTACTCTGCCCGACTTTGCTGTTTTGCTCCTCCCCACCCCAGCCTCCTCCTCACTGGTCTCAGCTTAGCCAAACTACACATATTGAATTCTTCTAATCTTTCCCGACAGATCAATCCTTCTCAGCCCTTAATTATTCATGTGGCTCTCCTTTGAATTTCCTTCAGGCTACTGGCTCCTTTGTGGCAGTTGATGCGTCTTGTCTGAGGCAGCTCATTTACTTCCCAGGAGGTGGGCATTGGTGTGTAGGGCCAGAGCCCTCAAGAGGGCAGAGGAAGTGATGAAAGTGGAGTTGGGGGAGGTATGGCATCCTGCAGCAGGAGAGGTTGGGATGACTGGATTTGAATACTGACACTGGGCAAGTTATTCAACTTGCAAAATAGGGTAAAAACAGCACTTTCACTGTATGGGCCATTACAAATATTAAGTGAAGTAGTAGGCTCTAGAAGTACTCCCTCTGTGAGGACCTTTCTTAACATTAGAAGCATCAAGCTTTCTTTCCTCACCATACCTTCCTATCCAGCAGCTCCTCCATTGGTGGGCTGTGTGCCTATACTCATGCCACTGAATCATTATAGTCTTTTGGGACACCTGGAACAAAGCAAGAACATTTTGGCCAGAAGTTGCCTACCAGAACAGAATGGGAGAGAGGCTCTTTGGTTTAGGGATCTGGTAATCTTGTATCTGGATGCTAGGAACCGCCTCCTGGCACCTCTCCTTGTCTCTAAAAGGCTGGCCAAGTATCCATTTTCCCGGGACTGTCCCAGCTGGAGCATTGAATGTCCTGTGACCAAAGAAAAGCTTCAGCACTGCACAGCTGGAATTGGGTCATCTATAATGCACTTCCTTTTCCCCCATGTTTTAGGTAACTCCATAAAATTGATCTGAAAACACTGTTTTCTCCTGTGAATAACTCAGACTCCTTGCTTCGGGCTGGCAGGTGAAGTCCACAATGGCTCTACTTTGTCCCCCAGACTCATTTGAATGCCCTTGTCCCACACACTGCTCCTAACCTCTCCTCCTCCCTGACCTTTGATATGTCATTCCTTCACCCATCTATCTTAATTCTGCTAATGCCTACCTTTTACCTCTATTTTCCAAATTGCCTTTCCCTATATAGTGCTAACACAAATCCAGCCAATCAGCAAAGAGCCAATTCAAAGATCACAAAGTGGTGGTCCCGAGGCACTGGTGCCTTGCAGACAGCTTTGTTGGTTCCCAGATTGAAAATCTGATTTTTTAAAAAATAAATGTCACAGAAAAATCCACATTTCTTGCTTCTCTTGAAAACAGAACAGGCAACAGTGTGCTCATATTTCCTTGAGGCTGAGCGGGTGCCCTGGGGCAGGTGTGGATGTCCAGGTTTGCCATAGATCTCTCCTCACAGAGACGACAGGGCCAGTTCCATCTTTCATTGTGTTTTTTCTACAAAATTGAGGAGATGGAAACTAGACCAAGAGGAGCCAGTGAATTTTCTTATATTTGTCCTCCTGCGCCGATGTGTGTTACTTGTCTGATTCATAAAGACATTCAAACCTGGGGGTTATGTCATAATGTAGAGTGTGGAAAACCTTTTGTCTAAACAGCCAGAGAACACATAATTTAGGCTTTGTGGGACATAAAGTTACTGTCACGTTTACTCATCTGGGTCTTGGTAATGTGAAGGCTATCTTAGGTAAGTGAATGAACAGAGCTTTGGTTTGAATGTGCCTCACTCCCAATTAACATCAGCTTTATTTACAATATCAGGCACTGGGCTGCATTTGGGCCCCAGGTCATTCTGTGTCCTGATCTAGTTCATCTTCCTTATTTTACAGATGAGAAAACCCAGAGAGGGAACATCAGTTGCTAGTTTGTGGCAGAACTGAAGCTAAGATCCCAGCTATTCAACTCTGAAAAACCCAACAAAAGCACTACAACTTCATGTCACTATTTATGGCTGTCTGTAGTCTCTAGTCCCCACAGTGTTCCCTCCCTGGACTCCCAGGTAGTCATCCCCAGCCATTTACCTGGACACTCGATCGTAGACTTACATATCTCTCCTCTGTCACTAGATTACAAAGCCTTATGTGGTTTTCTTTTTTCCTTTCTTTTTTTTTTCTCCCTTTCCTCCCTCCCTTTCTTTTCTCTTCTTTTCTGCGGTACCAGGGATTAAACCCAGAGGCACTCTACCATGAGATACACTACCAGCCCTCTTTATTTTTATTTTGAGACGGAGTCTTACCACATTGCCCAGGCTGGCCTTGAATTTGCATCTTTTTGCCTCAGCCTTTCTAGTAGCTGAGATCATAGGCACATGCCACCATGCCTGACTCTGCCTTATGTGTTTTTTTTTTTTTTTTTTTTTTTTTTTTGTATTATGCCACAATGCTACATGAAAAATGTTCCACATAGAGCAGGTGCTTCTTAAACTCATGAGAAGCTTAGAAATGGGCGGAGTCCAGTGGGGGGAACACGGGATAGCTGGAATGGTTCCAGTGGATTTGGGAGAGAGGAGAGACCTTGAAGACAACCTTCATCTCCCTCCCAAAGTAACTCTATAATGTCGGTGGTAATAAGGCCACCCATACTTTCTTACACTGTTTCACCTCTGCCTTTCTTGTTCATGTTGCCATGGTCTGACCTCACTATTGGGTTAGCCTCCTCCCTCAGCTCTTGCTCCTGCCCTACTCAACACAGTGATATGATCTGATGTAAGGCAGAGCATACATGGAAGTGCTTTACCGGCTATAGACTGGCCGTCCTGTCCCTTAGAAGTTCTATATTCATTACTTTTACTCCAAGTATGATTTCCTAAAACACCAGCCTGAGAGATAAGCATATTCTTCCTTTATGTCTTCCCAACTTTTCTAAGACAGAGTTTAGGAAAAGAAATCTGAAAAGACCTGTGGGCAGAGATGGGGCTCTCTACCTCTGATGAAACTGTAGTTGGTAGGAAATGACAAATAGGTTTTACCTTGTGTGTTATTTCTGCTCAGCTATCCCTAGGTGACTACCCCTTTGTGACCAGAAGTAGTGAAGCTGTATCCAGGCTCAGAGAGCTCTGTGATTAATAAGTCACGTCTGCCCTGGTACAAAAGGAGGGAAGGGGGCATATAAGGTATGTGTTCCCCATTGCTTACTTAGAACAGGAAGATGATTGGAAAAAAATGAGTTATATTAGCTTTATGATCCTTTGCTATTCCTCTCTGGCACAGTGAAGACACAGCTGTAAGGAAGGAAGACCCTGTGATGTAGAAATGCCCAACAGCAGGCTGGGGGAAGGTGGGAGGGTGTATGGTTGTCATGCCTTCAGAATGTAAATGAAAAGGGGATAGGAATTCATAAATGAACCCTCTGTTTGGCACTAAGCTCTTTTTTTTTTTTTTTTTTTTTTTTGGTTTCTGCATTAGCATTTTAACATTCTTAATAAGGAACCAGAGGTACTAATCCCCTTCACTGGCATGTCTGAGATCCTTGCATTATTAGGAGATGGATCTAGCTGATAACCAAGGACAGTTTGGAAGTGGGTAACAAGGTACCTTGGTTCATTTTGTGTTGCTGTGACACAATACCATAGAATGAGTAATTTATAAAGAAAAGAAATCTAATTTTTACAATCTGGAAGTTAGGAGGTCCATGATTGATGGACCATATCTGGTGAAGGCCTTCTTGGTGGCAGAGGGCATCACATGCAGCAAGTGTGCCAGCTCAGGTCTCTCTTCCTCTTCTTATGGATCCACGAAGGCCACCATAGGGCCCACCCTCATGACCTCCTCTAACCCTAATTACCTCCCAGTGACCTCCAAAGACCATCAACATAGGAATTTGGGGATTAAGTTTCCAGTCCATGAATTTGAGGGGGACACATTTAAACTATAGCAAAGGGGGTGGGGATCAGAAATATGACCTCTGGACAGATACAGCTCTGAAAGGACAAGAGGTCAAGACGGGTAGGCCTTCCTGAGAAGACGGCAAGGGAGTGAGGGGAGCAGAGTTCCTCCTGAAGGTCCAGAGACTCAGACTTCCATATCTTAGAGAAGAAAGCTCAGTATTTCCCTCGTTGACCCTGGGCCAGGGTTTTCATCTGCGTGTTTCTGTCTTCATATAGCCTGGTTGGGTCAAGCCAGAATTTTATTGCCTTGGCCAAAGGACTTTTTGGGAAGCATCCTCACCTAACAGAGTACTTGTGACTGGTGTGCATTGCCCAGTCCCCCAGCTCTGTTTTCCTTTGGGTGGAGGAGGAGGAGGGGATTCAGGACTGCAACAGCTCCCAGGCCAGGTTAGGTGATTCTTCTGTGAATTTTCCTCTATAGCCACGAAGATACCTCTTGTTGTATAATTAAAGAGGAAGAAACAGCAAGAAAAATTTTTTTTTCTTAAAGGGCTTAGACAAAGAGAACCGTCACCTACCAATACACATCCCAAAATATCAGTACATTTGTTTACTCTGATCATTTAAACTGTTGCATCCCATACTTTGAAATTATTTTTGAGATAATAAGCCATTTTGAAGACTTTTCTATATTGTTTGTATAGAGGGTTTGTTTTTTTCCACATTAAGTAGTATATTTTGTTCTTTAAAACAAAAGATTCCCTATCCCTCTTCACTTCTCTCTCCCAGAGTCCTCCTAAGAAAGCCCACGGCACCTGCCAGAGTTGGATTTTGTGTGCTGCATCCTCTCCCCTTCTCCTCCCACCCCATCCTGCTCCACAAGGACCTGCTGAGAGTTTAGCCAGTGCTTTTGATGTATGGCTCTGAAGGACCTGCCAGTGGCCCTTCAGCTAGGAGCTGAGTACAGCTGATTCCTTGGCATGAAATTGGGGATCACTGAGAGACGGAGGCAGCCAAAGCTGAAACGCCAACCTCAAGAAATACACGGGGCAAGAATGACCCCATGGGCCTCTTCTCATGGAAAAAAAGCAAAAGAGAAAAATCAGCCTATGCTTTTCTCTAGGACCACAGTTTGTTAATCACTTCACTTTCTTTATTTTTATCACATAAGAATGGATTTTTGGTGGAAGTTGAGTGTTTCAGCAATTCCAGCAAATCCTCCCAGCAAACCAGGGCATCGCACAGATGTGGGAGAGGAATGGTGGGGCAGCTTTCCCATGTGCCTGTGCTGTCTGGAGGGGCTTGCCCATGGGGTAACCTGGAAGGTCCAGGTGCCCCACATCCTGCTGATATTGGGTTCCCTGGTTCCTTCCATCCCATGTAATTTTGTGCCAAGGCTTAAGTTCATAGAACCGTATCCTCCTTGGAATTAGTACTTTAAGGAAGAAGAGAATTAATCTTACTACTAAAAATGCTTTGTATCTAACTGCACTTTCCCTGTTTACAAAAAAGCAAGGAATCCCAGCTGACCCACTCCCTGTGTAGCCAGTCTAGATTGTGGATGGATGGGAAACATGCTGAATGCTGCAGAGGGCAGATGCTATGCAAATGAGTCACAATAATAGGCACCCTTGGCACACCTGAGCCCACCCTAACCTTTGCATGTCCTTCCAGGAAATTAGATGAGAGCTGATATTTAATAAAGCGTGTGGTTCTCAGAAGATAGTGGTAGTGAATCTTGCCCAGAGGATTTAGGCTTGGTAACCTTTCTATGCCATTACTAGTAGTGTCAGCAGGTTAATGCAATGCAGCCCGTGCTCACTGTTGTAGAGAAAAAAAACCTTTACATCTTTATTAGGCTTTTTGTTGTTGTTGTTAAGAATACTAAAGGCGTCCATTTCACTCGTTCATCCCTTTGAGTTTGCCTGAATCGGGGGGCCAGTTATGCTACACTTGAAGGGAGTGTGGTAATCATGCCCGTATTAAGGGTCAGTGAACTATGGATTGCAATACTTTGCAGAGATATTGCACTTACTGCAAAGCCACAGCCATGGCTGTATTAATTTATCTGCTTCCAGCCATGTGGATGTGGAGGATACCTAATATGTTTGTTGCCTTGCCTTGGGTTTATTAGTTCACTCTAGAATAGGTGGACCTCTTGCCTGGGAGGTGCTGACTTCTAGCATCACTGATGGCTTAAAGCAGAAACACATCACACCCACAAAATAACATTGTAAATGTATGTCCAGTTTAAAACAATAAAAAAGCATCAACATACCTATCAGTCTACTGGGAATCAATATTTACAGCACTTACTGAGTACTCCTGCCTGACAGCACTCTCTCCCCACAGCCTCTGGAGGAATCAACTGGCCTGTATTTTGTGTTAATTGTTCTGTTGCTTTTCTTGACAGTTGTACTATATAGCTATCTTCAAACAATTCATGTAGTGTTGCCTATTTCAGAAATTTGTACAATTGAAATCATCTGCATGTATTCCTCCTTTTCTTCTTTAACTTGACATTTACTTTGTGATTCCTTGATATTTATACAATGTTCAATTGTGGATATGCCACAATTATTTTGTTCGTTCTTCTGTTGATGAACACTGGGATGTTTCCAGATTTTTTGCTTGTAGGACAGTCTTGGGTGAATGTGCTCTAATCATGTTTTCTAGTGTATAGGTTTTAGAGTTGCTGCAGGATGTGTACCAGGGGGGTATAACTGCTGCATCTTAGGATAAACACAATTCAAGGCATACCACAAAGTTTCCAAAGATGTTGTGTTAATTTAACCTCTAAATGGTGAAATTTAGTAGTAGGCAAGCTTGACAATTGTTTTCTTTTCTGTGTCTTTATCAAAACAGGATTGTCAACTGTATAGTACAAAATGATTATCTAATGCTAGCTGTGAATTGATTTTTGTTATTTGCCTAATTAGTGAAATAGGGCATTTTTGTTCATAGGATGTTTACATTTCTTTTTGTGTAAAATCCCTGTTCTTATCTTTTGCATATATTTTCTATCAGTTTTCTTTGTATTATAATTATTCTTATTATTATTATTATTACTACTACTACCACCACCACCACCACTAGGAATTGAACCCAGGGGTGCTTAACCACTGAGCCACATTCCCAGCCCTTTTTATTTTTTCACTTTGAGATAGAGCCTCACTGAGTTGCTGAGACAAGCCTTAAACTGGAGATCCTCCTGCCTCTGTCTCCTGTGTTGCTGGGATTACATGTGTGTGCCACTATAGTGGCCAGACATCTGGCCTATCATTTTTTAATCATATTGTTACATTCATGGTACTTGTCAGTTATAAATGATGTCATGTTAAACACATTACTAGAATGTTTTTCCATGTGGCATAGGGTCCCTGCATCATGGACTGAGTTGTCTGTCCCTCCCTTCCCCTCTGATCTACAGTGCCCTTCTGTGATGGACATCCACGTGAGTGGGCATATTTCTGAGCACTCTATTTGGTTCCAGTGGCCTGTTGCTTCTGCCCACGCCAATATCTCACTATCTTCACTGCTGTAGCTTTATAAAGAGTGTGCGTCTGCAAGACAAGTCCTCCTTCCAAGCTGTGTTTTAGGAGCTTCTTAGTTGTCCATGGCCCTTTATGTTTCCGTATGAAGCCATAGAATAGCTCATCCAGTTATAAAAAGTATCCCTTTTGGGATTTTCAATGGTATCGAATTAAATACATGGATCAGTTTGGGAAAAATTAACATTTTTTCTCTTTGATTCTTATCTATGAATTATTTAAATATTCATTTATTTAGGCCTCTGAGTCTTTCATTAAAGTTTTCTCATTTTCTTCATAAAGTAGAGGTACTTAGATTTATTCCTAAGAAATATGTGCATATCTATAACTATTATAATTGTAGCCTTAAATAGCATTTAAAATGATTAAATTTAATAAATTATTTAAATTAATCTTTTAAAACTTACCTATTAATAGTTTATCCACTCATTTTTTGAGTTTTATGTCAATGGTAAATTATGACTTTAAAAAATTCTAATTCATATATGCATGAATGAATACATATATACATAATCTGACTGTGATCAGCAGGACTTCCAGTAAGAACAGCAATGGCAGAAATCCCTAGCTTATTGCTGCTCTTAAATGAAATGCTTTTAACCTTTCACTATTAAATGTGCTATTTCCTAAAGGTTCTTATTTATTGATATTGCATTCATTTATCATGTAAAGGAAGTTCTCTTCTATTTCTAATCTGTTAAGATGCTTTTCTCCCACGATCCCGCATTACCCATGTAGAAGGGTGAAAAGGGGGAAGAGAGGGTAGGAGAGGAGAGGCAGAGGAAAGGAGTTCAGACTGTGCAGTTGATCACTCTGAAGACAAAGGGACCTCAAGCTGGGGCTAGGGATTCTGTAGAAGCTGAAAAAGGGTAAAACCAGATTCTGTTCCAGCCTCTCTGGACAGGAGCCTAACCCTGCCACTATATTGCTTGTGGCCAGTGCCAGGCTTCTAACCCGCAGGAATGTGAGACAATAAATGTGTGTTGGTTTAAGAAAAAAAAAAAATCTTTCATTACAAATAGATGTTTTGTTGAATTATTATTATTATTTTGCATCTATAGAGATAATCAGATGGTATTTATTCTTCAAGCAGTTAATGAGATAACGTCATTACTTTGCTAATCCAATCTTGCATTCCTGACACAAAACCAAGAAAACATGATGGATGGCCATTTATCTTTGTTTGTTTGTCTATTGTTGTTGTTTACAGTATTGAGAATTGAACCCAGGGGTACTCTACCACTGAGTTACATCCCCAGCCCTTTTTTGATTTTTTTATTTTGAGACAGAGCCTTGTTAAATTGGCCAGGCTGGCCTTGAATTTGTGATCCTCCTGCCTCAGTCACCCAAGTTGCTGGGATTACAGATGTGAGCCATTAGGCCTGGCTAGGATGACCCTTTTTTTACATTGTGCAGTGTAGCAGAAAGATCAGACCCTGAGTCAGAATATCTTTATAAGTCTCTCTCCTGCTTATTCCTCCTATTTTTTTTTTAAATGTGCTGTCAGGTTTTTAATGAATAAATAGATTTTAATTAAATAAACACTAGTTTCTTTCTAATTTATTACCCTCTTATTTCCAGTTTCTCACTTGTAAAATGTTAACAAATAATAAAAATATTTAGATGGCATAACAAATATATGAATTTATAGTATTTTTATTATTTCCATTATTCTGGACCTCTATAGTAAAAAGTTAATGTTCTTCATTTTTCCTATAATGATTTAAGTTGAAAGAGAAAAAAAAAAAAACATAGTTGATTTAAATTGAGTCTTCCCTTTCTTCCTGGTGTTACTATAGGAAATAATGTTGACTGAAAAAGATCACAGTTTGGGTTTTCTTGGTTGTTGTTATTGTTGTTGTTGTTGTTTTCTGTTCTCAACTTTGTGTGAATAATCCCACATTCCTAAGGGGTCAATTGGTTAAAGTGGAATAAAAAAAATCGATTTCACTGTTAGTAATAAACATCTTCTATAGAGCTCCTGTGTGCCTAGGGCATTTTTCACGTTTTACATATTTTGTAGTTTCAGGCCCTGTGAGGTAGGTACAATATTCCCATTGTATAGATTAGGAAACTGGGTTTTAAAGAAGCCAAGTACCTTCTGCTGTGCAAAAGCTGTTTAGTTTGATGTTGTTCTAATTTTGCTTTTGTTGCTTGTGCTTTTGATGTCATGTCCAAGAAATTATTGTCAATCCCAAAGCCCTGTGTTTTATTCTAGGAGTTTATAGTTCCAGGTCTTATATGTAATTCTTTAATCCATCCTGAGTTGATTTTCTATATGACTTTTTGGTGTGTGTATATGGTGTAACATAAAGGTGCAATTTTATTTGTTTATATTTAATTTATCCAACACCTTTATGAAAAAGACTGTCTTCCTTATTGTGTGTTCTTGGCACCTTTGTCAAAGATCACTTGACTGTATATGCAAGACTTCATTCCTGGCCTCTCTTCCATTCCATTGCTTTATCTGCTTTTATGCCAGCCAGTACCATGCTGTTTTGGTTATGGTAGGTTTGTAATATAGTTTAAAATCAGGAAGTGTGACGCCTCCAGTTTTGCTCTCTTTTCTCAACACTGTATGGGCTATTCAAAAGCTTTTTTAGTTCCATACTGTTTTTGTATTTTTTTTCTATTCCTATTTTTTTAAATGCCACTGGGATTTTGATTGAGATTGTGTTGAGTCTGTGGATCACTTTCACATTTTAACAACATTAGGCTTTCTACTTGGTGAACACAGGATGTCTTCCATTTATTTGTGTCTTCTTTCATTTCTTTTCATTGATAAATTATCGTTTTCAATATACAAGTCTTCACCTTGGTTAAGTTTATTCATAAGTAATTTGTTCTTTATGATGCATTCATAAATGGGATTGTTTTCTTCACCTTTCAGATATTTCATTGTTAATGTATATAAATACAACTGGTTTTTATATGTTGATTTTATATTTCTCCAGGGTTTTTTTTTTCTTTTGTGTGTGTGTGTGGAATCTATAAGATTGTCTACATATCTGATCATATCATCTGAAAACTGATCATATCATCTGAAAACAGATAATTTAACTTCTTCCTTTCTAATTGGGTGCCTTATATTTCTTCTTGCCCAATTGCTCTAAGACTTATAGTCCTTAATAAGAGTGGTGAAAAAGTACATCTTTGCCTTGGTCCTGTTCTTAGAATAAAAATTTTCTGTTTTGTACCTTGAGTATTATGTGAGCTATATATAAAGTTCATTGTGTGAAGGAAGGTTCCTTCTATACCTAGTTTGTTGTCAAAGGCAACCTACACAATTGGGAAAATATTTGCAAACCATATATCTGATAAGAGATTAATGCCCCAAATATGCAAGGAACTCCAACAATTGAATGGTAATGCTAATAAGCAAATTTAAGAAAGAACCAGGAAGTTAAATATAGATTTCTCCAAAGAAGATGTGGAATAATAGCCAACAGGTGTATGTATGTAAAATGCTCAGCATTTGCATCGGGAAATACAAATCAAAACCACAATGAGGTATCACTTTATACTTGTTAGGATGGCTGTTATTTAAAAGTATAAAATGATGAGTCTGTTAAGGAAACTAATATGGTAGATCCTCAAAAAATTAAAAGTAAAATGAACATGTAACTCAGGAATCCCACTTCTAGGGATATGGCCAAAAGAATTGAACTCAAGGTTTTGAAGAGATATATGCACTCTCAAGTTCACCGCCGTAGTATTCACAATAGTCAAGATATAGGAACAACCCTACATGTCCATTGAAAATGAAAAAATAAAGAAAATACTGTATATATACATAAAGGAATATTTTTCAGCTTTTAAAAAGGCATCCTGTTAAATGCAACAACATGGATGAATTTGGAGGACAGTATGTTAAGTGAAATAAGTTAGACGCAGGACAGGTGCTATCTGATTTCACTTACATAGGAATCTAAAATAGACTCATAGAAAGAGTAGAATGGTGGTTTCCAAGGAGTGGGGGGAGGGGGAATCAGAGAATTGCTGTTCAGTGGATATAAAGTTTCAATTATACTTGAGAAAGTTCTAGAGAACTGCTCTATAGCATCGTGCCTATAGCTGCTAATAGCTATATCTTTAACACTTTAAAATACTGTGCACTTAAAAATGTTGAGAGAATAGATCTCATATTTAGTTTTTTTATTAAAAATTAAGTCTATAATTAATAAAAAATAGATTGAGTAACTTGCTTGAAATCCTGCAAGATGAAGCCACACAAGACCATTTACCTTCCCCACACATGTTACTTCCCTGAGTCTGCTGGAATATTATATACACGTGGTGGTGGCTTACTGTGGAAAATCTCAACTCCCAGTACAAAACTGAACATATTTTTATATCCTAAATTACAATCTAATTTGAGCAAATCTGTTTCCTTTTTACCTTTTCCCCATTTCCATGCAAATGACCTCAATATATTTCAGGAGGATTGGAGCTCACTTTAAGATTTTGTAATCTCTGGAAGCAATGGAGCCTCACAATGGCTTCCCTCTGGGGAAGTTGGACCATGAGCTTCCTTTTAAGTCCACCTGATCTTAACTGTCTGTTTAAATGTTCAGGTTATATGCACATTTCTTGGGGAAAAGTGGTGAAGATGAGAGAGCTGATGAGGGGAATCAGTTGGCATAAGTCTGTCTTCTAAGGGCCAGTATCTTTCCTTGTCTTCCCATCCATTCATTCCTCCCTTCTTTACTTTTCTTTCTCATAGTACTAGGAATTAAACCCAGGCGTGCTTTGCCACTGAGTTACATCCCAGATCCTTTATATCTTATTTTTTTAACTTTTAAGACAAGGTCTCACTAAGTTGGTCAAGCTGCCCTTCAACTTGCTATCTTCTTGCCTCAGCCTCCTGAGTTGTTGAGATTACAGATGTGCACCACCATGCCCAGCTTTGGTATCTTATCATTCCTATCTCTTAACTTTAGACAGTCGTTTCATTTAGAGAATCAATTTCCTCTGAAAATTGATTTGAAAATGGAAGATAAATGCCCCTCTAATCCATGGGAGTCCAGAGAGAATTCATGTGGTTAGTTTGTGAGATACTTCAAGCTTCTTGGATAAGAGTAGTTTTGTCATTTCTGACATTAAATAATTATTGTACTAACATCCTATTTCTCTCAAACCTGGAAGTTATTATTCTTCCTTTTTGCCAGGTCTTTGCAAAAATTACCTCAAGAATTGGCAGAGAGGCATGTCTTAAGAAGATTGAGTGTACTGCTTCAGTAGGGTGAGTGAGGAATAGCAAGAAAGCGGCACTGGGCAGTTGTGGAGAGGGACTTGATTTCCCTACCAGTGAAAAGACCAATAACTTTATCAGAGGAGCTGTCTTATTTGTAACGTTGGTGGTGGCTACCAATAAGACTGGATCTGAGAAGGTGTTGGGAGGGGCTCCTGCTCCTGCTGATTGACATTTCACTTCTTGGATCCCAAAAGTTTTGTGGTCCTTTGTCAATTGTCTTTTGAAACATTTACATGTCTCAGAGGAAATAGGCTTAAGGTGTTATAAACTAATATCTTAATCAGTTTATTCAATTTTTTTTTAAATGTATTCAGTAACTGCTAAATGCCAAATCAGTGCTAAGATTAGGGGATATAAGTAGGAAGGAAACAGAGCTGCTTCCCTTAAAGCTCTTGCAAACTGGTGCAGAACGCCTAGCAAACTTGTAATGTCAGCCACTGCATCAGAGTCCACACACACACACAGAAGAGGGACATCACCATGATCAGTCTGCACCAGGTCTACTAAGCCTGATGACCCTCTAAGAGCATGAATGCATCACAAGGAGACCTGTCAAAGAAAAAGATGGCACAAGAAGAACGATTGGGATACTGGTGGGTGAACTTAGCAGATGAACTTTGCCTGCTTTGTAATTTTACTAAACATCAACCCTAACCGTACAGAACCCTAAGAACAACTTGAAATCTACTCTTTGTGAGACTAGAAGTGTGCTATTCCTACAGTTACCAGGATGCCATATGATTACCACCATTTCATATTTTTTGGTGACCCCACAAGTGCTGGCAACCAGATTCCTGTCCTTTTGATAGTCCCTCCTGGCCAAGATGTTTCTCAGTGTGGACTTGGTCTCCCTCCTCCACCACTTCTCTTGGTCTCATTCCTGCCTCTCATCCAAATATTTTCTTTCTTTCTTTCCTTCCTTCCTTCTTTCTTTCCTTTTCTTTTTTTTTTTTTTTAAGAGTAAATTGTTTAGATTTACTTTACACAGAGCAGATTGAGGGTTTTCCATACTCTCTGTGGTGGGAAATGACTGTGGCCTCCAAACGACCCATTTGCAACAAGAAAAGTGACTTCAGGCATCTGAGGCAGGTGTTCTCCTGACCTCTTGCTGGGGAACAGCTGCTTGACTTCTCAGGGGTATTAGCTACTTGGATTCACCCAGGAATGGAGAGTTAAAAGTGTTTCTCTTCATGTGTAGCTCTTTCCCCATCAGAAACATTTTGGTTTTCCTGGTACATTGTTTCTCAGGCCAATGCTTAAGAGAGAACAGCATGAATATGAATTATGCATTTTGAGCAAAAACTTGTAAAGGCAAGAGGCCAAGTTGCAGAGGCTTATTCAGCCCCGAGGTTTGGCATTATTGCTGAGAAACCCAGGGGGGTCTTAGCCTGCCCATGTTTTGATTTAAGAGACAAATAAGACTGGGTTTGATCCTTGGGACCACATAAAAATAAGTAAACAAAATAAAGATATTGTGTCCATGTATAATTAAAAAATGTTTAAAACAAAAAAACAAAAAAAAAAAAAAAGAGACAAATAAGAGATAATTGAGTGGGAATCAGATAAAAAGCTGTAATATCCTTCCTTTCTCTTTTTGACTCAGTTTGTCTGTGTTGAGAGGTTGAGAGAAGAAATACCTTCTGAGCATTTGTAATTCCTTTTCTCAGCCAGCCAAGTACAAATCCATTTACTGAGTCCAAGAAGGAGCTTGAATGAGAATAGCAACACATTGAAAATCAAAATACGTAAACGCAATTTCTGATCTTAAATTAGCACTGTAATGTCTGAGGAGCATTCTAATGGTCCACGTGCTGTGTTGAACAGCTCTGCTATTTTGGGAACAACCCAAATTCTTTCCCAGACCTTCCATTTTGTGTTTGTTTGTTTGTTTACTAGGCTATAGAAAATGAGTATTCCCATCCCTACCTATTCAGACAAAAACATCATTACCACTATTTGAAAAGTGTATTGGGCCTTGAGAAAAATTTAAAATCCAGTCTATTAATTACCAATCCACTGCACCATTCCATGATCTTGAACCATGAAGTGTGTTAGTTTACCTTAGAAGGAAAGCTGGTGCTGGAGGAAGGGGAAGAGCAAGGGAATTCATACCTTTTGTGAATACTTAGTGCTGGGTTCTACAGCAGGTGCTTAGCATCTAGCATTTCACTTGCCCCTCACTGAAAGCCTATGATGTACTTTGATACAGATTACCCATAAGTTGTCTCACTGGTAGCATGTGGTGGCACCAACAGATGGTCCAGGGTCTCTCAGCCCTCTTTGAACTCCACCAAGGCAGAAATGGGAGCAGTAAGTTGTCTCACTAGTGAAATCTTACAAAACTCCTTTTGAGTTCAAAGGAGAACCCACCTTGAAGCCTCCAGTGGTGTCTAGTTGAGTCTGGCTGCTCAGCTAGTATTTCCACCTGTATCATTTCTCATGTCTGTAAAATTGGCAGCTGCTAGAGTGTGCTGCCTGGAGTCCCAGTGAGACTCTGAGCCCTGGAGAGGACTGTGTGCAGACAAGAACTGGACCCAGACCCCAGAATGTGAATACCAAAACCAGGCAAGGAGAGCGGGGGGAGTCCTGCTGAATAGATTCACATTGGGGGGTCTATAATAGGTTCTGCTTGCTTCTTTAGGTCTGATCCCTACTGTAGCCACATTTCGAAGTGATGTCACTATTCTGACATGGAAACGCTAATGGGTATTTGCATATAAACCCTGTTTTATACTGCCTCAGATATTCAGGTTATTCAGAATTCAATATTGCATTGAAAATGTCCCTTCATTAAATAAGCAATTACTGTATATCTTCAGGGTATCAGCCTTTATAGTAGGCATTAATGCCCAAAGTTTTCTAGGCTGAAGTTCCTGCTCTTGACTACCCTCTAGTGCAACTCTGTAGTGTTACAGAGGAGAGAAGCGTCCTACTCCTCTGGGTAAAGAGAAAAAATTCTCAGAGAAAAAAAAAAGTATTTTAGGGGGGCCTTGTAGGATAAATAGAGTTTTCCAAGAAGGGAAGGCACAAATTAAGACTTGAGACAGTTGACCACCACACAAGCGTACAGCTTACATTCTATGTAGTGTATTTAACACTACATAAATTTTAATTACTAAATTTTTAAAATTTCTTTATTTTTGTACCAGGAATTGAACCCAGGGACACTTAACCACTGAAATGAGCCACATCCTCAGCCCTTTTTTGTATTTTATTCAGAGACAGGGCCTCTGTAAGTTGCTGAAGCTGGCTTAGAACTCAGGATCCTCTTGCCTCAGCCTCCTGAGGCACTGGGATTACAGGCGTGAAGCACCGTGTCTGGCTCTACACTTATTTTTATTGCTCTGGATCCTAATATGTTTAGCCTATAATATTTCATCATTGTTTTCATTTGTTGGTGTAAATTCTGTTTGCCACCATTAGTATCTAAAAGTGTTATTTGGCATGCCCACATGAACTTCGTTTAAGAACACTTTATTTGACGGTGATACACATTACAATATCAGCCACATTAAGAAGGTGGACAATATTACCAACCTAATATTTCTTGAGTCCCTATTATGTCCTAGCCTCTGTGGTATTGGTTACACATATGATATCATTTAAATTTTACAACAACCCTATGAATTGATTATTTTTGCCCATGTTTTGCTGTTGAGATAACTGAGAGGTAAAAATAGCATAGTTGATTATGTGGGTGTAGATCACAACTCTTTACATACCAATTATTTATTTGACTGAGAGGGAGTTTCTTAACCACCCATATACTAATTTCCAAAAGATTCCTAATATGAATCTTTTGGAACGTTGTTCAAGGATTAATTGAGATGATCTATGTTCATCCTTTGGCTCAGTGCCAGGCTCCACTATGAAGGATAGATTGTTTTGGTTATTATTATTATCACAGAGGTGAAGGTTAAGCATTGGTCACATTTTATCTGAGTCCAAAGTACACGTAAACGTTTTTAAAGCAGAGCTCAGATTCGGTGACCAGGCAAATTTTACAAAATGAACAAACTTGTTGGAACAACGTGTGTTATAAACAAATAAGTGAAGGTCAGCATTACACACCATCAAAAGAATTCTTGTAATCATGAGGTGGTAAGTAAATGAGCCAGAACACAGGACAAAATAAATACTTCAGAGCTCTGCATACCAATATGTGGAGCCAATCCACAAATTTCCCTTTCTTAGACTTTTCCCATCCTGTTTCATCTCTTTTTGTCCTCCAAGTCTTTTTTTTTTTTTTTTTTTTTTCATCTTTACCATTTATATAGGGATGGTAGGGTAAAGGGATAAAATAAGTCCGTAATTAGATCCCTTGTGTAATTTCTTGTACATTTATCCTCTTACAATCTTGATTATCATCTTCTCCACCCTTGACCATTTGAACTCTGCTGTTTTAAGAGTTGCAAAAATTGGCAGAAGTCATTCTAATGTGAAGCCATTTGAATCATGGAATCCTTAATTATTTAACTCCTAATATACCTATGAAATCTAAGGCTGGGAAATCTAGCTGAGAAAGACACTGGAGGGAGACTCCCGTGAGTGACATTTAGAAAGTGCCACTGTCCACACTGCTGTTTGATAAGCCCTTCACATGTGTGAGTTTGAGCTTCCAGCTCACCCCCACAACTCAGGAGACACACTGGTGTCCTCTGAAAATGTGGCTCTTGAGTGTCCAATGGCAATGTTATCTGGACTGTAGCACTCTAAATCCATTCTGGAGGAAGGCACTTTGATGTTTTGTCAAACCCCCAAGAAACCACTTTTTCTGTTTGTAGCTCAGCTTAAACAGTGTCTCCATGTTCAACTACCTAAGAAAAGGGAGATGGGAGGGTCCGCCAATCTGTAAAAAAAAAAAAAAAAAAAAAAAAAAAAAAAAAAAAAATCTCTGAGAGCAGTTGGCACAAGGAAGGAGACTGTCTATAATAACTTTTGCTTAAAGAACCCTGATTTCAAATTCCTGCCAACACAAGACCCATCAAATGGTGACCATATTTCCGTAGCTCCCTTTCAAGATGTGTCCTCATCAAACCTGTATAATTCCAGGTATTAATCTCATCTGTGATCTGTAGTCAGCTCTGTTAATTTCTCAGTTTATTGTAGTTTATTTTTGTTTTTGTCCTGGAAGTCTCCCACAATATTTTTGGATTGTGCTTCACTCCAATTAGCTTTGGGGGTCGGTAAAGAGACCCTCATGGGAAGCTGGATTAGAATTGATTAGTTTCTCCATCTCTCCAACCCTTTCTTAATTTGCGGAGCTGCTGCAGCTTCCTCACAGCTACAGCAAAGGCAGTTACTCATTTTATGAAAGGGCCATCCATGGAGGCTTCTGGATGGATCGACACATCACAATTGTTAGGTTTTCTTATCTGCAAGCAGGGGAGCTGACTTGGTAGCTATCTATACTTGGTCTGGAGCAGTCTAGATTAAGCTCCAACCCCTTTAGAAAGGTCACTTGCCAGCCTCTCGTGAATGTTCTCTCCAATAGCTCCTTTAATTATTATTATTTTTTAAAATATTTTTGTTGTAGGTGGACATGATACCTTTATTTTTTATTTACATGGTGCTGAGGATTGAACCCAGGGCCTCACACATGCGGGACGAGCGCTCTACCGCTGAGCCAAAGCCCCAGCCCCTCCTTTAATTATTGATTAGTTCATTACATGTCCCCATAGGAGGGTAGCCTGTAGCCTGCTGGCATTGGAATTGAGTGAGTAGGAGTTATACTGGCTCAGAACAAGCAGACAGAGGCAATGATATGTTTAAGAGAAGATTAGAAGGGAGAGATGGTATTTAATGGGTTTGGGGTTTCAGCTGGAGAAGATGAAAACTTTCTGGAGATTGTAGTGGTGGCTGCACATGTGAATGCACTTAATGCCACTGAGCAGTTCACTTAAAAATGATTAAAATGGTAAATTTTATATGACACATAGTTTACCACAGTTATAGTACTTCGCTGGACTGTTATAGTGAAGTACCGTAGACTAGGCGGCTTAGTGTACAGAAATTCTTTTTCTCACTGTCTTGGAGGTTGAAGTCTGAGGTCAGCAAGTTGGTTTTTTCCAAAGCCTCTCTCCTAGGTTGCAGAAGGCCGTCTTTTCACTGGGTCCTCACATGGGCCTCCTCTGTATCTGTCACTGTCTGCATCTTCTTTAAATGAAACCCGTTAAATAGGGTCAGGGCCACTGTATGACCCCATTTTAACTCCATCACCTCTCAAAGGCCCTATCCCTAATATGGAGGTTAAGGCTTAGACTCGTGAGTTCTGAGGGGACACAATTCTGTCTATAACAACAACAGAAGTAGGGATGGAACTGGTACCTGAAGGAGCCCGAAACTTCAAACTTTTAACTCACTAGTTCTTAAACGAAGCATGAGAGTGGCCTGTAAATTTTTTTAAAAATTCACCCACTTAAGGATTTCTAGAATCTCAATACATAGACCTAGGTATTTTGAAATATCTTCCTGGGAGCAAAGCCTGGCAGTACAGGAAAACAGAATGGACCTAGTCACTTTTATAGGAAAACTGAAGCTGTTAGTCAATGGCATGGAATCTGTTTGCAAATGACTATAATTGTGTAAACTGATGTGTGCAAATGTAGATTATGTTGTTTATACACAAAAATCACTTGGAGGGTGGTTTTGCCCTTGGTAGACCTGAGAGAGAGAGAGAGAGAGAGAGAGAGAGAGAGAGAGAATTTCAGAGAATTTCAGAATTTAAGGTCAGGGTGAAATAAAGCCAGTTGGCAGAAGGGGGAGTCACCATGATGCTTTTGCACCACATTGAGGGATGTGGCCTGTTCCTTCCCTCCCTCTCTCTTACTGCCACATTGCACTGCCCTCATCAGCCAGTACCATCCTTAAAAATAAATGGTCCATTATGTCTAGGGAGTGTCACATTCCATATGAGGTAGGTAAAGTGTTGGTTTTACTCTAACTTTTCATCAACTATCGCATTCTTCAATATGGTGTAGTGGAACAATGATGGCAATAGAAGTCAGGAGCTCTGGGTTGGTCAATTAACTCTTCCACTAAGGATGGTGGTGATATTGAACAACCTTGCCTCCCTGGGCCTCAGTCCCCTCCTTCTTAGGATGTGGACATGGCACAAATTGGCAGAAATGCTAGTGGTTATGAATGTGGCCTTGAGTCAGACCCAGAAGGCTGCACCATCTTAAAAGGTCACTTTGTTTTTGACCCTCAGTTTCTTCAAAATGGGGAGAAATAATAGACCTTCTCTCACAAAGTTGTTGGGAGGATTAAATGTGATGGTGCCTGCAAACTCTAGCATACAGTAAGGATCCATCACCAACATTCCATCCAAATCCCAAGTTCCACTCCAAATTCAGAACATCCTAGTTCTTTGATTCTAAATCACAATTCATTCAATCTGGTTACACAAGTAACTGTCTTTCTTGGAAAGAGTACAAAGAACATTATGAGTAGTAAATAAAAACTCTTCAAGATTTTTAAAAGTTGAAAATTTCTATATCCTCAGGGAAATAGTTTACTTTGATAGTTCATACTATGGTTTGGCTGTGACTCCTAAATTCATGTGTTAGAAACCTGAACCTTAATGAAATAGTGTTGGGAATTGGGGCCCACTGACTGGGTCATGAATGCAAAGACCTTACGAATGTTATTTTCATGGGAGTGAACTGTTATAGGGAGGGTGGATTATTTTGAAAGCAGCCTTCTCTGGTCCCCACCCTCTCTTGCTGCCGTGCTTATACCTTTTCCTCTTTTGCCATCCAGAATATCAGCATGTCAGATGCAGGTGCATGTCCTTGGCCTTCCCAGACTTCAGGGCTGTGAGCTAAATGAACTTTTCTTTATAAACCAGTCCATCTGTGGTATTCTGTTATAGCCACAGAGAACAGACTAAGACAGTGGGTTTGGATTGACTCTACTTCAGACCTTCTCTATACCCCCCAGATGGATGCCCACAGGGACACCATGATGGAATCAAGGCCAGTGGTCAGCACACCCTGAAATGGCTCCAACCCTGTTATATGCATAACAGAAAAGAAATGTTCATGCCCTACCCAGGTGATGAACCAAGGAAGCTAAATACGAAAGGGAAAGAAGAGAATTAGAGCAGCACAGTTATGGTTAACTAGAAGAAAGAAATCCATGTATTTCTTCCTGAAAGTATAAAATTAAAAGCAGGGAGAAAAAAATTGCCCTTGTGCTCTCTGAGCTGCTGGTCTCCTCATAGCATTTGTCAGACAGGAAGAAATTGATCGCTTCATTAGACCAGGCACAAAGCTCTGGGAGACGCAAAAATGTGTACAGCCTGTTTCATGTGGTCAGCTGGAAAACACAGGTCCTCATTCAAACTCCCAGACAGGGGTAAGCGGAATTCTTTTCCCATCTCATTCATGGAACCACTCAACACAGCCACTTTTGGGGGCTTTTTGTTTCTGTTCCTAAGAAAACGGAGTCTGACTCTATTTGTTTATTTCAACAAAGAGTTGTGAGAATAAATGTTTTCAAAGCTGTTTTAGAGGAGTGTGTCTCTGGGAACGTGGGAAAATGATTGTCTTTTCATGTGGAATTGTGGTACCCTTAGGTGTCTTCAAAATACTAGCAAAAAGAAAAAAAATACTAATTGCATTTAAAGTCATGTTCAAAGACTTGGTCTCAATAGCCCCACTGGGGGGAAATTGGAGATCCATCTGAATGTTGGAGGTGCTAGTGTGGTAAAGAAATTCAATCTTGATTTTGGAAATTATTTGTAAGTTCAAGGAACTTGAGTAGAAAGGGTAATCTAGAAATAAGTTATTAGTCCTTAGGTGTTAAATTCCTACCAAGGCAATTTCAAGTAAAGGATATTCATTGGACTCAGTTACTGAGTAAGCTGAGAATGGGGACCCAAAGGAGAGAGTTCTACCCAGAAGGTCTCCACATTCAAACTCAGAGAGCCTCCCCACTGATTTGAAATGTAGGTCCCCCAACTTGTCAAAGATATCCAGAATATCAGAATAACTGCTAGGCATTATGTGGGGGACCCTTACTGCTGGAGGCTGGGTTGGCCATCCAGGTCAGGTGTTAGTGATAAGTACATGGATTGAAACAGTTGGGTGCCATTCAGAGAATGGCAAGTCATGGCACACCCCTTTGAATTTAAACTTCTTTATTTCCAACCACAGCACAATAGTCATACATGAGAGCTCAGGCTACTGGGAGTACATGACCTTGAGAAGACAAAGAATGCCTGAATTCCCCTGTCTCTGGACCCTGCTGGACTGAGGCCTCATTCCCTGGCAGGCAAAGAGCTTAAGAACTGACACAGAGAATCCTCAGTAGGGAACTTGGCATGTGGGGTGGAGAGAATGGAAGGGAGATGAGCAAAGGAGACGAAGAACTGTGTAGAAAGGGCCTGCCTCCTTGTTTGCTGAGGTGCTTCTTCTTTCTTGCAAATGTCACTTCTTTGTAGTAGTCCCTTGGGGCCACAAATGGGCTGGTTTAAACAACAAGAATTTATTTCTCCTAGTTCTGCACCCTGGGATGTCCAGGGGCAAGGCACTAGAACATTTGGTTTCTCGTTGGGGCCACCTTCTGATTTACAGAGGACATCTCCTTTCTGCCTCCTTATATAATGGAAGCAGAGCTCTCTGGGACTTCTTGGGCACTAAGCCCACCTTCAAGGGACCCCCTTATGATTTATTCTCTTCCCAAAGGCCCATTTCCTGCCATCACTTTGGGAGACAGGATTTCAGCATATGGATTTGGGCATAGAGGGGACACAAATATTCAGACCCAGGCATCCACCATCCTTCCTGGGGCTTGGATTCAGATACAGACCCCGAGGACTGTGTAGGCTTCTCCTGAGAATGTCCCCTGGCTGGAGAGCAGGGCACCATGTCTGCACAGCCTCCACCATGGAGAGAACTAAGGAGCATAAGGAAGGCAGGAAACAGGTCAGAAAGGAGTGGCAGGGCTTAACACCATGGAGAAGCAAATGAACAATCAGGAAAGCCGTCTCCACAGATGTGAGGGTTCTCTCTGTCCATTTCCTCCTGCCTGCAGGGGCTCAGGATTCCAGGGCCAGCTTTTCTCACACGGTTTTATCCAACTTCAGACATCCCAGAGCAAGAAAGGAAGCCAGAGGCATAGGGCCAAAGTAGCAAATTTGTACCCTGAAATGGGGACACAGAGTCCCTGAGCTGAAAGGCCACATAACTGGGGCCTTCTCATTAAGAGATTCTGAAGGGATTCCCTCCCTCTGAATAGGTTTCCCAAGCAGTGGGAGGAAAGCAAAAGATGTGCCTCAGGTTTTGCGCCAAGTGGCTTTTGTGGTGGTCTTCAGGAGGCTCCTCAGAGGAAGTGTCTACATTGAGTCAAAACTGTACCCGATTGTCTAACTGGTCACGTTCAGCCTCTTCTCAACTGTCCCTTTGCAGTGCTCACCAGCTCCAGTGCCCTGAGATGGTCAGTGTGCTAAAACTGAGAGACACGATGCTGAAACCTGAATTTTAACACACATTTTAGAGTGTGGGGGGGGTCCTTACAGGTTAAAGGGTATAAAATACTATTCTGTGGTAGGAAAAACATACCCCTAGAAGTCATATGTTTTACCCAGTATCTAGCAGGACCAAGACCAAAGAGAGATCTGTCAAGTAGATCTCCTGATCCACCATGCCATCGTGCATTTCTAAAGACCAGGAGTGGACTCCTGATGGAAAAAGCTTAACACTTTACCTAAATTCAGAGATATTCACATTTTGCCACCTTTATCAGCTAATGGCAGTCTGGTTACACATAAGAAAAGGCAAAAAAACCTTGAAACAAACCTAAAAGACTTAGGAAATCTCATCTGAAAGTGTAAATTGGCTTTATCCTCTGTTCCTGGAAACATTGTTCTTTGTCCTTTCTCTATTTCCTTTCTTTGCATTGCCTGACATATTTGCAAAGACTCAAAATATTCAAATGACTACCATCCACATGGTTACTTATGGAAAAATACACACTGTGTCTGAACATTTTAGGTAATAAGAAAGTCAAGTTGCCCAATGTGTTGTGTTCATCTGTACCACATGACTTTGTGCAGTGTCGATACTGTCAAATACATTTTACATGGATTTTATGACGTCTAATCCCCTTTGGGATAGAGATTTTGGCAATCACTGTTACAGCACCTTGGTTTTACCTCTGTGGGACCTAGGTTGGACTTCTGACCTACAGAGCGGTAAGAAAATAAATTTGGGTTGTTGAAGCTGTTAAGTTTTCTAATTTGGTACAGTAGCAATTGCAAGTGAATACAACCATGAGAGACTTTAAAGCTTCCCATGAAGAAGCCTGATTTGAATACAACTAAGCTATGACATGATTGCCATTTCCAGCATATTCTTTACTGAGCCCATGAATAGAGTGGCATTAGTGATCCTGCCTATACCCTTATCTTCACCACTTCAGGAATGGCCACCATCCTATCCCACAGCCTTGCCCATCCAATGGCATCTCAGAGCTATTGTAGCAAGATTTCACAGCTCTGCACTCAATTTCTAAATGCAACAAGAAATAGAAATATATCTGAGGTTCCCCATTCCTGCCCCTTAATTATTTTATCCAAATCTCAGAAAGTTTTGTTACTGGTAAATTCTTGTTGGCTTTTTTCCTGAAGGGATATGCTTAGTGGACAACTGTTACCCAATAGTTGATTCAAATTTGGTGCTATTTTTAATGCCATTACCATTTGATTGGGAACATTTATAAACTGAGGATAACACAAGACATGCAGATACTCTGAAAAACCAGCCTCAGCTCCCTGGATGGTTTGCTCTTCAGGAAATGCTGACTTGTCACTATTGGCTTCGCTCTGGCAGACCATTGCCTCTGACTTTCATGCATGCACGTGAATTGCAAATGAAGAGTCACCAAGCTTTGCATTTCCATGGGTATATTGGGTAGATTTCATAATGCATCAAATATTTCACTTAAAGTAGCTTTCTCCAAATAATAGTTAATCTTCACTAGTTTGTTAGAGGTCTTGGCAAGCAGGTAGCACATGAAGAAATACTGCTATTTCGTTGCCATATATTTTTATGAAGATGAATGAAAAAAATAAATGAGTTGAGGGAGTCTTGTAATATATTACATTTGCAGTGTTTAGGCCTTTTTGCAGAAAGCAAATAGAAGTAGGGCTGAGCAGTATGGATGAAGAAAGTCCAAGGTGTTCATTGATCGGACTGAAGGCATCTACAAAAAGACATCACATTCAGTGATCTGTTGTGGGTGCTGTTGTGGACAACACAGAAGCCCTATAATGTTGAGAGAAACTGCCTTCTGAACATGATATTTTTATCCAAAACAATTATTTGTTTCTTAGTGTACAGTTATGTCATGAGTTAAGAGTTTTATTTTAGACTTGAAGCAAAAAGGTAAGACTGGTAGGTAAGTACATAAGTAAACATGTATAAACAAACAGTGAATGCAGATGTTGATTTTTCCTTATTATCTGGAAAGCTGACACACATTAAAGTAATAATAATAGTAACACCCTGCCGATCACTTTCCAAAGCATTCTGACACATCTCATTTGACCTACAGAATCATGACACAAGTGAAATAACTCTTATTTTACAAATCATAAAACCCAGATTGGTTACCCACTAGTAAAAGGCTAACTCAGAGCTAAATTTAAGCTACAAGTTTTCTCCATTTAGTATTAGATTATATTCTAATATTCGCAAATCAGTTACTTTGAATGCAGTATGAATTATATTTTCTATAAAATAATCCTATTCTAATAATCAGATATCTAACCTGGGTCACAAATTTCTGTTTGTGTCATGATATGCATTTGAGTGTCCCCAAAGCTAAGTGACATTCTCCAGGATACACAGCTAGTAATCAAAAGAGGCAGGACCCAAATCTAAAATTAAGAAAACCTATGTATCTACTTGTATTTATTTACACTAATGTGTAATAATAATGTGTATTTATTTAGAATAAATGTGTATTTATTTACACTAATGACTTCTAAGTGTAAACCAAGAGTTATTTATAATTTTGAAAGACATTGTTAACCTAAATAAATTCCTAATTGGCTGAATTGCAAATATTGAAAAAAATGAATAATATTCTATTCTGGAAATAAAAATAGATATACTGGCCAGAGAGGCTACTGCACAGAAGGGCCTTGATATTTACGAGACCTGAGCTTAAGATACAGTGTTCTTACTTCCTCACTTGAAGTTGAACAAATCAATCATGGGTCCTGTAGTCTCCTCATCTTTAAAATGGGCCAATAACTCCTACTTGCCAGAGATATTTATAGGGGTTAAATAAAATAGTAGATGAAGATGCATCTTTGAGCTCCCTCTGTTTTTCCTTGTTTTTTTTCTTCCTTCTGTTAAACTTTCAGATATATGTTTTCAAGAACCACAGTGCACACACACATCCTCATTTGTCCAAAACAGACAGATGATTTGTAAAAGTAAGCCAGGTGCAGAAAGATAAACACCTCACATTCACACTCACATATAGAAGCTTAAAAAGTTGAACTCATAGAAGTAGAGAGTAGAATAATGGTCAATAGGGGTTAGGAAGGGAAGGACAAGAGGAGGGTAGAGATATGGATGAAGAAATACCAAAACACACTTAGATAGGAGGAAAAAGGCCTAGTATTCTATAGCACATTGGGGAGACTATAGTTTACAACAATTTATTATATATTTCAAAATAATTTGGTTAAAAGAGTCTAAAGATTCTAGTTTTAGTGAGCCTTTTGTTGCTAAAACCTTTCAAGTACAACTTAGAGGAGGAATGGTTTATTTGGGCTCACAGTTTCAGAGGATTCAGTCCATGGAACCAATTGGGTGGTTCCATCCCTTTGCACCTAAGGTGAGGCAGCACATCATGGTGGAAGGGCACAGTAGAAGAAAACATCTCACTTCACGGCAGCCATGAAGGAGAGACAGAAGAAGGTGACTGGGACAGATGCAGTCCCCGAGGCCATACACCCAGTGACTTACTTCTTCCAGCTATGCCCCACCTGCCTATACTTTTTACCACCTCCCAGTTAGTCCACTCAAATTATTAATCCATCAAAGGGATTAATCCACTGATGAGGTCAGAGCCCTCGTGATTCAATTTTCCATATGCTGCTGAGCATAGCTGCATGCCCCAGCACACGAGGTTTTGGGGGACATTTCAGATCCATAACATTTTCCAATTCATAGAAATTAAAAATGTTTGAGGAGACGGAAATGCCAATTACCCTGAATTGATCATTACATTTTATATACATGTGTTGAATTTTTATGCTGTACTCTATAAATAATGTACAAATATTATGTATCAGTTAAAACAAAATAATAATAAAAATTTAGATCCCAAGGTCTTGACCTTGTAGCTTTTGTAAACTCTCTTTCTCTCTTCAGCACAGATTATCTTTGTTCTACTTCTGTTAACTGCATCCATCTTCCTGCTCCAGGAACTGGGTCTCTCTAATAAAATATGTTTTGTCAATACACAGTGCTGGCAACACTAACATTTAAATGCTTCTTAGGAATTCCAAAGAAGAAATAGTTCTGTTCTGTTCATTATTTCCATGACACAGTGTGGGAATTCATTATATTTATGCTAACTTGGTGATATAAATCGTATAGTAACTACAAAATGTATTTTTACAACCCATCTATTCACCCTAAAATTCCTGGTGTTCCCCAGAGAGTAGTAAAACGATGTAATTTATAATAGTATAATTAACTTTGACTGTATTTGCAATTACATTTCTTGGAGTATCTACATGATAAGAAGAAAGAAATAAATGCAGTTAAACGAATGTGTACTCTGAAGTATGAAACTATAATTTTTCTTTTTTTTTCTTTTTTTTCTCTTTTATGAATGTATTCTATTTGTATCATTAATCTTTGGGGGAACATTTTTCAAACTTTCTGCTTTATGCTTTTCTGGGCATTAGAGTGAGACAGCCCTACGTAGCCATGAAAAACACACACACACACACACACACACACACACACACACACACCAACCCCCACCCCCCATACACATCAGGAATTCTGAGCAGAATATAAAGCAGAAATAAGGGTCTTTAATTCAATAGTTAAATTGTACTTTACTAGAAAATATTATTTGTATTTTTTTTTTTTAAGTCCTGGAGATCAAACCCAGGGTTACTTTACCACAGAGCTGTATCTCCAATCTTTTTACTTGTATTTTGAGACAGGATCTCTCTCAGTTACCCAGGCCATCCTCCATCTTGTGATCCTCCTGACTCAGCCTTAACAATAGTTAGAATTAAAGTTGTGCACCAACTTCCAAGGCAATAACCTTATGGCACCTCCCTAACTTAGTTTCTGACTTTCAGAAAAAGCACTTGAGTACTAAACATTGGTTCTCAGTTGGGGCTATTTGACACCTCCTTCCTCTCCCACCCAGGACATCTGTTCATGTCTGGAGAGATGTGTGGTTGTCACAGTTGGCAGATGCTATTAGCATCTAGTCAGTGGAGACCTGGGCTACTGTTTAAATCCTACAATGCACAGAATAGCCCACTGGACAAAGAATTAACCAGCCCAAAATGTTGATAGTGCCAAGGTTGGGACACCTGCTCTAAACCTCCAATGACAGCATAATAATTACACTGGATATCTTAAGTTTACTTTCTTCAATGCCAAATCTTGAGACCAGTGCTGAGGTGAGGGCCAGAGGGTTGAATGTTAAGCAAGTTGACATATTTTCAAAGTAAATTGCAGCCTCCTCTCCCTGTCTTACTCCCCAATGCTGCCACAGCTGTCCTGGTTGACACTTGATCTTCATTCTCAATGACTGTATGTTATAGGATCCATGATTCATCATAAAGCTGAATAAACACTCCTGTGGAAATAATAGAAACAGAAATACTAACAAGCCATTGTTACCATGGTTTGGGGGCAGGTAAAGATGATGCCTTCCCCAACATGAGGAGCACATTATGGGGCAGACCAGGAAGAATTTATGGCTATGGTTCCCTCTTTCCATGGATGCTCTGGAAATCAACATCACATACCATGTGAAGTCACATTTCTGACCTTTCTGGAAGGAACTGACTTGGGATTTTAATATACAGATTTGAATTATCTCTACTTGCTAGGATTCCATAACTATACCCCATTGCTTAAAACCATTCTTCCATCCTTCTTGTGTTAGTAAATGAGCCATTTAGTTTTCATCTCAGTGAGATTGTTAGAAATCACTATAGAAATTATCAGTTTTCTTTTATGCCCTCAGAATGTGCTGAATTTAAAAATATATGTATATTATAATCTTATTTTTCCCAGCATCTAGAAATCTGTGTATATGGACCCTTATTAATAAACTTTTAAGGTTTACTTTTTGAAATTTTAGTCCAAGAAGAAATGTTTTCTAAATTTAATATAAATCCAAAGGTATCTACCAAATTTCTATGGAAATTTTAAGATTAAAAAAACAAAGCAAGCCAGGTGCGATGGTGCACACCTATAATCCCAGTGACTAAGGAGGCTGATCCAGAAGGAGTCCAAGTTTAAAGCCAACCTCAGCAATTTAGCAAGACCATCTCAAAATAAAAAAAATAAAAAAAGGGCTGGGGATGTGGCTTAGTGGTTAAGTGCCCTTGGGTTCAAACCTTGGTACCAAAACAAAACATAACAAAACTATTATTACTATGATTTCACAGATATAGCTAAGGATAAAACACTATCCATCCACTCATTATAATCAGGTCTAATCTTAGAGCATTGGATGAGACAGTTTTAAAAATGGACCATGATAATAATATGAATTAACATATTTTGTTATAATTGTGTGGCGCTTTAAAATTTAAAAAGGATGGTGGTTTACATTTATTATCATGTGAATATTATAGACCGGGCATACAAAGGATTTTATGTGGACTGTTGCATTTAATCCTTACAGTCATCCCATGAAACACTACTGGCATTAATTTGTTTTAGAGAGGAAATTGGGGGCCTGGAGATGTTAAGTGTCTCATCTAAGGAATAAGCATTAGAACCAGGATTGGAACCAGACCCAGCTTACCCAGTTCTGGATTCTTACCCGTCATCACACTGGATCAGGAAGGGCATGACATGGGGAAGAGCCATTCTGTTCAACAAAATATATCTAGGTTGATATCCTTCATTGGATCTCTGTTTTCTTCCTGGGAAAGGTGCTTTTGTTCCCCACAAACCTGGCATGAATGTTTGTAGCCACACGGCAGAGATATGTATGTTAGTCAGCACTTTAAATCTAACCCTCAGTCTTCTTGAGGTTGCCTCTAGTGCTGGCTTAGATCACCCTCAAATCAGAGACGTGATCTCATAGCCTAGACACACAGTACCCCTCAAACTGCATCTGCTTAGCTGTATTGAGCCAGTTAAAGGAGGGTCACAAGCTAGACATTCCCTGAGGTCTTCTGTTGAACTTACTCCATATTGTGGCCTTGCAGGTAACATGCTTAACCTCTACCTCCCAATTCTTTGACAAGAGCACACATCCTGAGAAGATGCACCATGTTTCTCCTACCACCTGGCCCAGGAAACATGTTCCCCTGATGGCTGCCTGCTCCACTTGACGTGCCACGGGAGAACAGCTGCTCATTCCAACAGTCAGCAGAGGTGGCTGCAGAAAAAGTTCAGAGCCCTTAATGGGCAAAATTTTCCTTTATCTTCCAAGACTTGGGATAATGTTGGTAGGTTATAATGTTAAATAATTAGTTCTTGTATTAATGAACTCAAGAGGAAACAAAAGTTAGGGTAAGGAGGCATATGGGGCAATAGGTACTTTAAATCTGTAGGAATTTCTTATATTTAGAAACAAATTTACAACAAAATTGAAACCAGTACATAATATAATATTTGAACTCTGGAAGGAATTTGATAAATATTCCCTGATCAAGTTAATTCATTGATTTGGATATAAATGGGTCACCAGTTAGCATCTAACAATAGCTAATTTATAAAACAGTAAATTTTTTTAGCAGTGACTAAAGGGAAATGAATCAGTAATTACATGGAATGAAGATCCAGCCCATCTATTTCTCCCCTCTTCAGGGTGCGAATATTAGTGGGGAAACTGGGATAAAAGGAAGCACAGAAGCTATGCAGCCCAAGAGCTGTGCTCTCTGCTTTGTGGAAGAAGGGCTGAGATGTGCCTGGGGATTCCAGGCAGTTGCTTGCTCTCTGCTCAGTTGCTCCATCTCTGAACTGGGCATAATAATAATTACCAGCTTCACGGGAGGGCAGAGTGGATTAATGAGCTAATCTTGTAAAAAGCCTGGCAGGTGAAAAGTTCTTGAGCGATGCTATGATTGCGCTCATTAGTTTTCACCGACACTCTGGGAGTGAATCTTAGCTAGGAGACGTGTAATTAATGCAGCAGCTCTTTGTGGTTAGTGTGATGCTCGCTCACAGGAGGAGAGCCTGGTGCTGCTTTTGTCAGTTGCTTCCCTTTGAGGCCCACTGCCTGTGGGTTCCCTTGCTCCAGCCCACCCTGAATGCCTTCCTCTATGCTGCTTTTGCTGACAACAAGCCTGGCTGCTGGAATGTTTTAGTTAGGTTTACCACTGGCTGATTAAGGATATGACTGCATCACAATGAAAATTCAGTGCTTCAGCTCATCTGAGCGCCTCCTTCAGTGTTGTGCCCTCTCTGCCCATGCCCTGACTCCATGGCACCAAGGAACTTGGAGAACCCAACCCTGAGATCCTAAGATCCCATCCGTCCAGACAATACCTCTGTTATAGTCCCAGAGGCATCTTCCCAGGATGGTGGATGGACAGTTTGTGAGGGAGAAGAGATTCAGGAAATCCAGAGCCAGCTCTGGGCAAGGAAGACTCCTGGTGATGGTGAAGGCAACTTATAATGAATATCAGCCTTGATATTCTGAATTTCCAGAGTGTGTGGAATGGATGCACTTTTTAAAGTTGGGGGGAAAGTTTATGCAGAAAAGGAAGATGGGGGAAATTTGGGGCGGTTCTTAGCAGCAAGCCTGGCTGGCAGGCCTTGCAAGTGATTTATGTAGCCTCCCCCTGCCTGTCTTTCACTGCTTGAAATCAAGGCCATATGCCCTGTTTCTATGAAGAGACTTTGGCTCCAACAAGCAGGAGCTTCACTCGCACAGGGCTGACTGGGAGGGAACCAAGCTGGGCCACCAGGTTGTCCTGCCAGCTCATAAAAGAGGACATTAATTTCCTGCTTTCCAGAATCAAGTCAGACCAAATCTTATGGCTCTATTTCCTTTAATGCAGTCACTGGAAAATAGCACACAGGTCCCCCCTACAGGCTACTTGTCCTCAAAGAACATTTCCAAGCAAGGATGGCAAAGGCCCCAGGCCAGGAGAGCACTGTGCTGGTTTATTTACCTCCTTTGCCTGCCCTGACAGACAGAATGGGAACAGCATGGACTAGATTTGCTCTTTGCTCCTTTGAAGGCTTGCTCTCCCGTTCTCCTGATGAATTAGAAAGCTATTCATTGCACTCCTTTAATTGACTTGTGAAGAAAATGTTCTTTAAGATGGATGAGCTTCTCACCACAATGCTTAGTGTACCTGAGTCCTTATTAAGCAGCATGGTGGGCTGAGGCCCCACACAGACATCCTGGGCCTTGAGATGTTCTGCCTTTATTTTCTCCATTGCTGGAACAGTATTACTTGTCTTTCAAACTCTTCAAGGAAAGAAAAAGGCTCATTCCAGATTCCTTCTGCTCCTCACCACCCAGGAGTCTTTTGTGTATCTTTCAATCATGAGCTCTGGCCAGGGTCTGAGTCTGGAGGATGAGGTTAAGGCAGTGCAGGCCCGTGAGGGAGCTTCCGCCTCTTTCTGCCAGTTTGATCATGCTGACAGAGCCACAGATACCTATATTCCAGAGGCTTCTGGACAAGCATACACAAAAAAGGTTATTAATATCATTACTAGCATTTACATATAATTACCAAGAATGGACACTATGCTAAGCACTGAACTTTCAACACATACAACCTCATGAAATAGGTAGTTTAAGCCCATTTTACAGAACCAGGATTCAGAGAAAGTGGGTAACTTGACCAGAATTACCTAGCTAGTGTTAGAAGCCAAGCAATGAGAGAACCAGGCTGGAAGTGGTAGAAAACACCTCTCAGAAAAATTTGGAGAAGGCCATAGACTAAATTATAACATCTCTCCACATTTTGTTGTTTTTTCACTTATAGATGGATTTTCACCCAAACTCCTTATACTTATGAATCAAACATTGCTCTTCAAATTTTGGAATTATTCAGAGAAAGTATGTTGAAGGAAGACAAAAAGAGATGGAAAGTCAGAAGCAGAGTGGGGAACACGGAAAAAAGAGGTGTGTGTGTGTGTGTGTGTGTGTGTGTGTGTGTGTGTGTGTACTGGGGGAAAGAGTATGAATCTTTGCCTCCTGGCAGCCTCAGGTTGATTAACCTTGTGACCAGGGTTTGAGCTTATTGGTTCCAATGCACTGGATATAAGTAGCATGAAAAACTAGAGTAAGCATTAAAAGAACTTTACAGATTCTACATTAGTGTTGAAAAAAGAAAGCCCTCTTGGCTCTCCCCCTCTGGTTATAGATGAAGAAACTGAGGTCCAGAGAAGTTAGGTGAGTTACTCAGGGCCACACAGCTAACCATTGGTAGAACTAGAATGGGAGCCCAGGGCTTTTCCAGGCTAATTCACATGCCTTGCAGGATGCTCACTGCTTTCCTCTCTAGGGACTGAAGACCACGAGGCTACATTGGGACAAAGCAGCCCTGTGATGGCCTGCTCCTTGGATGGGCATACATAGGGGGATGGTAGCTAGTGGAACATTGATTCTCTGATAGCTGGTTTAGTGATGGAAGTGGCAGCTTTGATTTGAATCCTGAAAGGGAAGAGGTGGGCCTTAGTACTCTAGGTGAGTAGATCAATCTCTAGCTCAGGACAACCTTGATGGGGAGATAAGAGGGACAGAGTCTGACAATCCGTTGTACAATAAAATTTGCTCTGGGCACACACAGTAGCATTGTCTAATTACTTCCCAGGCCAGTGATAGGAAAAAGTAATCACCAAAGAAGGATCTGAGATAATAACTGCAGAAATTCCAAATGTCAGACATGTACTTCACAGTGCCTTGTGGATATTATTCCTTTTGAGTTTCTAGTCACTTTTGTTTAATTTTTCTTCTCCCTCTAGAAGGAGGCTCACTGGATGGAGAGAAATATCATGAAAGAAATACCCGCCCCTCCACCAGGACATAGGCATCCATGGTGTCATGGTTAAAGACATGGACTGGGAAGCCAGAGTGCTCATGTGAATCCCTTCTCTTACTTTGTGTAATGTAAATTTGACCTTGACTTTGTTTACCACATGTTTCTCATCTGTAAAATGGAAATTATAATAGGACCTGATGTTTTAGTCAGCTTTTTTACCTCTGTGACTAAAGGACCTGACCAGAATAACTATAGGGGAGGAAAAGTTTATTTGGGGGCTCATAATTTCAGAGGTCTCAATCCATAGATAGCAGACTCCATTCCTCAGGGCTCGTGACAGAAGAGTGTGGTAGAGGGAAGCAGCTCACATGCTGGTCAGAAAACAGAGAGAGACACTACACTCTCCAGATACAAAATATGTATACCCTATAGCCACACCCCCAATGAACCACTTCCTCCAGCCACACCCTACCTGCCTCCAGTTACCACTCATTTCATCCCATCAGGAATTAGTTCACTGATTACGTTCAGGCTGTTACCCAATCATTTCTTTTCCAAAGCTTGCATTGTCTCACATGTGAGCTTTTGGGGAACCCTTCACTTCCAAACCATAATACCTGCCTCATATAATTATCAATAAAGCTTAAATAAGTCAACATTATAAAACATTTAAAATAGTACCTAGTACATAGTCAGCACTTGTGCTGTATAAGTGCTTTTTAAATTTTTATTTTTTAATGAAAAACTGAAGTTGAGGATGTTGCTCGGTGGTAGAGTGCATGTGTGATGCCCTAGGTTTGATCTCTAGCATTGAAAAAATTATTAAAAATAAATAAGAAATACAAATAAATCAAATGTAGAGGTAGTATTAGGAGTCGAATGTGGGTAAAGAGACTGTATGGTTACCACTTGGTCCTGGGTTCTCTTAGAGAAATCACATGTGGCCCATGCATTGGCACGTGCTACACCATGAAAGTAAATTCACTCTTCTGCAAGTCTAAGGGAGTGATCTAAATAACTTTGACTTTTTTCTTTCCTACCTTGCCCAATAGTACTAAAATTCTTCACTCCTCGATTCCAATATGAATCTTCCCATTTCTCAAATTGATGTGAACATTTACTGGGATTTGTTGGGGTAGAAAAGCCAGCTGGTTGCCCAACTAGCCAGTGAAACTCCATTAATAGGGGCTGGTATCATGAAAGAAGCATGAATGGTGAGTTCAGCTGGCAGTGGTCTGCATCTGAGGACCCAGGATGGTGTGAACAGCTCTTCTATGTTATCCTTAGACTCAGCCTGTTGCCCCGGATGTTTCACTGTGCTCACTAGATGATGGTGTTGCAGCACTTCCTGTCTAATAGTCTACTACATACCTATTAGTGATAGTTACTAAAGGTCTCCCCTGGATTTTTTTTATCTGTTTTTTTCATTTAGGGATTTGTGCCGATTCTCAAATAGACAAGAGCAGTCAGGTTAGCTATATTAAAATATGACTCAGAGAATTCCTCACCCTTCATTCCATTCATTCATTCATTTACTCCCCAAATATGTATGTAAGAAATCCACATCAATCATATGAGCAAATATAATGATGGTAATATTTGCAAATGTTTAACCAGTATGTTTTGATGCCTCCTCAAATCATGATTCCATGCAGCCTCTACCTCTAAGCTGAGTCATGAGGGGTTCCCCAAAAAGAAAGATTAGTCACTGTCTGGAAAAAAGAGGTCATAGACTGCTTTATGGCTCAGAGCAAGGCTCTAACCATCCAGCACAACAAGTCCATTGACCAGATCTCATTTGAACTTTGTACCACTGTGGGGAGTGTCCAGATTTTTACCTATATTCCCATTTCATTCTTAATACATTTTTATGGTCCAGGAAATGGTTTGCTTTTTAAAATATTTTTTAATTTTAAACTAATACATAAAAATAAAACTTGAACCTAGTAATGGAATAATACCATGTGGTGTTTTGACATATTTATATATCATGCGATGTTTAAATCAGGTTAAACATGTCTGTCTCCTCAAATATTTATCATTTCTTTATGATGAAAATATTCAAAGTCAGGCTGGGGACATAGCTCAGTTGGTAGAGTGCTTGCCTCGCAGGCACAAGGCGCTGGGTTCAATGCCCAGAACCACACTAAATAAATAAATAAACAAACAAATAAATAAATAAATAAATAATTCAAAGTCCTTTCTTCTACCTTTTTGAGAAATAGGTACATAATTATTACCTGGCTGTACCTGTTACTGGTTGTACAATGCCATATCAGAGCTTCTTTCTCATAACTAAAACTTGATACCCATTGATGGACCTTTCCCCATCTCTCTAGCCCCTGATAATTCCTATTCCACTCTCAACTTCTATGAGCTCAACTTCCTTAGATTCCCCATATGAATGAGATCATTCAGTGCTTGTCTTTCTGTGCCTTGTCTATTTCACCTAACCTAATGATCCAGTTACATTTGTGTTGTCACAAACAACACCTGTATTACCTTTTTTATTATTAATTTATTTACTTATTTTAATTAGATATATATGAGAACAGAATGCATTTTGATTCATTGTACACAATTGCAGCACAACTTTTCATTTCTCTGGTTGCATATATGATATAGCGTCACACCATATGTGCAGTTATACATGTACGTAGGGTGTGAAGTCCATCTCATTCCACTGTCTTTCCTGGCCCCATGTACCCTCCGAACTCCTTCCTCCCTTTTGCAGTATTATCTTTTATGGCTGAGTTGTGCTCCATGGTGTATATGTATCATATTTTCTCTGTCCTCCACCAGCTGATGGACACTTAGGTTAATTTCACGTCTTGGAAATTGTGTGTAGTGCAGCAGTGAGCATGGAGTGCAGAAGTCTCTTCAACAGTGATTGCATTCCTTTCAGCTGTATACCCAGGAAAAGGATTGCTGGATCATACAGTGGCTCCAGTTTTAATTTTTTGAGGAATGTTTGTACGGTTCCCTTTAGTCTACATTCTCGCCGCACTTGGTATCTTTTGTCTTTTTGATAATAGCCATTCCGACTGGAGTGAGGTGCTATCTCGTGGTTTAGATTGCAGGAAATAATTTGCTTTGATGAAATCCATGTTTCATCATTGCTGAGTGTTTCTCTTAAGAACAAAGGCAAAGGTTGGGAGCCTGACTGTGAACCCTTCCATCTGTCCTGCCATTTGACAGGAGGTAATCAGGAGTGGCCAATCTAAAGTGGTTAAGATCAGCATGTACTTTGAGTGGTGGCCATTCTAGCTTTAGTTTTAATCTTAAAAATGACTGAGGTGCCTGACTGTGAAAGAAAACACTCTTTTCTTATGATTAAATGTGTATTTAGTACAGCTGATCATCCTCTAATTGCATCAGTGTGTGAGCTTGGATTTGGGAGGACATTTCACGCCTTCCCTGTGTTATCACAGCTGTTCTGTGCCCTGACCCTTTGTCACAGTCGCCATTTGGTGTCAATATTTGCAGACTGGATAGTCTCCCTCTGCTAGATGGTTTGCTTTTGGAGATGAAAACTCCTTTATTAGTCTACTCAAGGATAAATAGATCCCCATGCCAAACTTTGATTACTCTGAAAGCAAGAGGGTGTCCACATGGTGCAGAAGAGAGAGGGCAGGGGGTGGGCATTGGGTCAGGAGGTGCTGAAGTCTGGGATTTTCTCAGCCTGCTGAGGACTCTTCTGTGTGTCATTCCCCCTCTTTCTTCTTTCTCTTCTGTATGATGTCAAGTGATAACCTTCCCTTTAGGTTGGGGCAAGAGGTGTAGAGAATGCCTTAATTATTTTTTCTTCCATCTCTGAACCTTATGAGAGAGCCTAAGAACTTTTTTTATTTGAGAAGTTATTACTTCCTTCCAAGTCTTGAGACCCCTGTCAGGAATCTGTTATATTAGGACAAAGTAGAGGCATACTGGGAGAGTAAGGCAGGCCCATGTGGCTGGGAGATGCTAATGGGGAACTGTGGTAGTCATGATGTCTCTTATGAAACCCGTAGAAGGGATTCCCTGATTACAATAAGCCCTGCCCCTCTCCCCCAACATGGGAAAGCAGCTGTCAATAGGGAAGGTGCAATCTATTTGTGCATGTAAATTTGCAGAATGAAGCTAATTCAGGCATTTTCCTCCTTAGGAATATTTTCTCTGTTTAAAAAATTTATGGTTGTTCTTAAAAACTTAAACATGGGAAATTATAAAGGAGAAAATTAAAATGACTCCAGATGACAATACCTGGAGATATGAAAATTTTAATGACAGCTGCAAACAGCTTCTCTAGAAAGTTTTTCTAATTACATTACCATTGCAAGTCCTTGAATGCCGATCTCACCGTATCCATACCAACCTGAACTACTAAAATGAAAACAGATACGCCATTTTATAAGTGAGAACTGATGGGCAAATTGTTTTAAATATATTTGTTACTATGATTATTGAAAAATCTAGGATTTTTAGTTGTGAACAGTTTGTTTATATTTTTTAGTTTCTTTGAGAAGTTTATATATTCTTACTGATTTTTAACATTTGACACTTTAACCATTTATATGTCAATGTTATTACAAATATATCCCCTTAATGTTTGTCTTTTCCTTTTATGATTCTTTTTTATAGGTTTAGTGAGGTATAATTAATATACAATAAGCTGAATATATTTTAAGTATATAGTTTTTGGTGAGTTCGATATATGTATACAGTCATTGAAGCAGTCACTACATCAAAATAATGAACATATTCATTATTCCTAAAAATTTCCTTTTGCTCCTTTATAATCTCTCCCTCATACCCTCCTACCTACCCCAAGTAAGCACTGTTCTGATTTGTCACTATACATTGTTTTTTCAATACCTAGAATTTTTTTCATAAATGAATTCATACAATATCTACTCTTTTCTGTGATTTCTTTCATTTAACATAATTATTCTGAAGTCCATTCATATTGTTGCATTTATCAGTATTTCATTTATTTTTATTGCTACATAGCATTTATTTGTATGGTTATACCACAATTTGTTTATCTGTTCACCCATTGATTGTGTTTTAGTTAACTTTTGTATCACTGTGACCAAAACACCTGACAAGAACAATTTAGAGGACAAAAAGTTCATTTCGGTTCATGGTTTCAGAGGTTCAGTCAACTGACTCCATAGTTCTGGGCCCTAGATTAGGGCATGGTATGGAGGAGGGAAGGAGCTCAGGACATAGCAACCAGGACGTAGAGAGAGAGAGGTCTGCTCATGAGAGACAAAATATAAACCCCAAAGGCACATCCCCAATGACCCCAGTGACCTACTTCCTCTAGCCTCAACCTACCTGTATGGAGCTACCACCCAGTTGATCCATTATCAGGGGTTAATGCACTGATTAGGTCACTTCTCTCATGATCTAATCATTTCACTGCTGAACATTCTTGCACTGTCCACACATGAGCTTCTGGGGGACGCTTCATGTCTAAAACCACAACAGGTAGAAATTGGGATGATTTTCTGTTTTGGAATATTACAAATAAAGTGACTACGAATATTCCTGCTCAGATCTTGTTGTGACCATAGGCTTTCGTTTCTTTTAAGTAAATACCTAGGTGTGGAATAACTGGGTCATATGGATGGAGGTTCAACTTTTTAAGAAAACAGTAAAGCTGTTTTTCAAAGTGATTGCTCTATTTACATTTCTAACTGCAGCGTATGAGAATTCCAATTTTTCTACATCATGCCAGTACTTTATATATTTTTTTAAATTTAATTTTAACAATTCTGATAGATGTGTAGTAGTATCTTATCATGGTTATAAATTGCTTTTTCCTAATAATTCATTATGCTGAGCAACTTTCAGGTGTTTGATTGCCATTCTTAAGTTTTCTTTGGTGAAATGATAGTTAAAATCATCTGTTCAACTTTTGTTTGTGTTGTTTATTGAATTTTGAGAATTCTGTTCATATTTTATGTGAAATTACTTTGTCACATACATCTTGTAAGTATTTTTCCTGGTCTGTGGCTTGCCTTTTATTATGTAATGTGTTTTTGGAAGAGCATAAATTTTCAATTTTGGTAGAGTCAAATTTGTTGATCTTGATTTTATAGTCTGTGCTCTTTGGGTCCTAATTAATTTTATTTATTTACTTATCTACCTACCTACTTATTTGTTTTTTGTGGTCCTGGGAGTCAGACCCATGGCCTCAGTCATGCTAAGTTTGTACTCTACCACTGAGCTACACTCCTAGCCCCTGTGTCCCATTTTAGAAATCTTTTCCAACCCCAGGATTGCTAAGATTTTCTTCCATGTTTTATTCTAAAAGTGTTATAGGATAACACTTGACCACTGAGCCATATCCCTAGCCCTATTTTCTATTTTATTTAGAGACAGGGTCTCACTTAGTTGCTTAGCACTTCACTTTTGCCGAGGATGGCTTTGAATTTGGGGTCCTCCTGCATCAGCCTCCTGAGCTGCTGGAATTACAGGCATGTGCCACCACACCTGGCCTGTTAGTTTAATTTTTAAAAATACTGAGCAAATTTTGGAGCATGGTATATTTTTACAGTAGAAATTATTTTCCCAAATAAAAAATTTCCCTTTGTTCCCTCTTGTGCCTAGTATTTTAAATTTTTTCTGATGATACTTATATGTTTATTATTTTATATATATTATTTGTTAAATATATATGTATATACATATACATGCATATACATATATATTTGCACATATTTTCCAAAAATGACCATTTTCTATTTGTAGGAATTTTTGTCCTTTATGTTGCTCCCTTTACAATAAATTCTTACAAATGCATATATTAGGGCCATTTTCTTCTGTACCAGTACTACAATCATCATATTCATTATAGCTTTATAGTGGGCTCTAATATTAACTTAAAAAATGTTTTATCACTTTTCTTTTGCCTTACTTATTCTTCAAGATGACCTTTAAAATAATTAGTGCAAAACTGTGAGGGTCCATTGTAAAATCTAATGGAATTACAATGTATCAAATTACAATTGTATCAATGCATAATTTTGGAGAGAACTGTTAGTTTTTCAATTTCAGTTGTACCATGAAGAAATCTGCAAATGCCTTCCTTTATGTAAAACTTTTATGTCTTTCATTAAAGCTTTATAGTTTTCATCATATGGGTTCCTATTGCACATTTCTTATTAGCAATGCATTCCTAGATATTTTGTACTTATTACCTTCTGTTACTAGAAACAAAGTCTTTCTTTTTCCATTATGTTTTAAAAACCAGTTTTTGCTGACAGAAATATAGATGCTTTTGGTATATTTCTCTTTTATCTGCTCACTTACAGCAATCACTTATTAATTCTACAATTTAAGACATTGCTTTTTTAAATTACTATCATGTATATTATTCACAGATGTTGGTTTTTTTTTTTTTTTAACATTTTTATTTATTTGCTTTTAGTTGTACACAATGCGTTTTATTTGTATGTGGTGCTGAGGATCGAACCCGGGTCGCCCACGTGCTAGGCGAGTGCTCTCTACTGCTGAGCCACAATCCCAGCCCCAAAACATTGCTTTTATTTCCTTTTGGCATCCAAAACCGAAACCCTGATTGTATTTTTCTCCTTGTCTCTTTGCTCATGTGCCTGGACTAGTCTTCTTTTCAGATCTTCAGTTTGGAAAGCAGATTTACGCCTTCAGTTTATAGCTTAGATCCCCAGAGTCTTGCAGGTGTCATTTTCCTTGTCTTCAAACTCTAAACCCCGTGTTACATGGAAATGAACAATTCCAAGTGTATAGGCAACCAGGCTCGTCCTGTGTCCCTTTCTACGGTTCTTCCCTTTGGGAGACCATATTTTGACACAGTGCCACACTATCAGTTCCTGTCCTCTTCACTCTTGATTTTTTTTTTTTTCCCCCCCGAGAACAGCTTTGCCCAGCCATGTGGAGGAGCTGATCTGGGTAGTGCTGTCATTACCTTCAGAAGCAGCAATTAGGCAACAGAGAGGGAATGCACAGCTTTCGACTTGGTTCAGATTTGTAAAAAGAGAATGCAGACAAAGAAAAACTAGGGATGTGTTTTCCCCACTTTAAGAAGGATGATTTAGTTCCCTTGCTAGCATTTTCCATCTTTCTTGCAGCATTTTCCACTGTCCTTCCTCTAGATTTTAGAAACAAACAGATAGCGACTTCTAACTTTAAGATGGCTGTAAGTTCTTAACCTGTTCTATTTAATAGGTACTTTGGTAGGAATTTGGTGGGGTTAACTTTGTGTCTTGTGCCAGATTCCTTTCTCAACAGGAAGTTAAAGAGTCTGGAGGCAAATGAAGTAAGATTTTGGGAAGTAGGGTCTCATAGATTAGGATTCTCCAACCAGGACCAAGAGCTATCAAGGAAAGAGGAAAGGGGTTTTTAACATTGTACAAGCTCTAAGTACTTTACAGCCACACTGTCCTTCCCCCTTGAAACCTAGGCTACTATTTTGCTACTATTTTTATAACAACAACTTAATTAGCACTGAGAAGTAATATGATCCTCAGAACATTTCTTTGAAGTATTAGACAACATGTTTCTTGTCTTGAGGTAAGAAGGTGGTCAGTGCTCCTGTAGTCTAAAAAGGTGCTAGACATAGCCATAAAAAACACATGTCCAAAACTTGTTCATCCACTCTTACCCTGCTCCCACATTAAGCCTATATGTAAAAGAAGAGACTAAAATAGTGAGAAGCATCGAATTTCTTTGGAGAAGGGTATCAAGTAGTCCCATGTTTCTCTCCTGAGAGATGTCTTCCCCCACCTAGCAAAAGGCACCTCAGAAGAACCATTTGTAGAGAGTGGGGGCTACCCTCCAGTAGGAAAACCTGACATTTCACCTTCAGTGGGTACCCACTTCACTGGAAAAACCCATGGGCTCACCTGGGATGTAGGGGGATGAATTTCTAGAGGAAATTTACCTTGGTTCCCTGGAGTTGAGGTGGGAGAAAGATATCATGATGTTCTATCAATTTTTTCTTGGAAGAAGTTCTAGAGTGAAATGCTAATTGGAACTCTGTGCTAATAGTTGAGGGTGAGGTAGCCTGTACTTCTAGAATTTAGGGGCAAAGACATTGTGTTTTCTCTTGAGTGTCACAGAAGCTAAGAGAGAAACCTAGCGTGGGATAGTCATGAGATATTCATGATAAAGTACATAACCTGAGGAAGGAAATTGCAAGCTGAAGTGACTGAAAGTGGGTGGACTCTACTGGACCCACAAAAGCACCCTGTGAAAGAAAGGGAAAGAGTTGGCATTCAGGTGACTGCCCCACAGAGGACACACAAACCAAATCACATTACCGGCCAAGTAAGAGTCTCACTCATGCTCACCCTTCACCCCCTCCCAACCTTGGTCCTGAAGAAGCCTAAGGGGAAACAAAGGGTAGGGGACCAGGGGGCCAAGGTGAAGGAAGAACAAAAAACCCTGTGCTCTCTCCTCCATCCTTCCCCCCTCACACATGCCACTGCAGCTCTGGGAAATGCACATTTACCCTGAGTTGGGGAAGGGTGGAAGTTTGACACTGAGTGTGAGATTGTTTATTTCCATTCGAGCTGGAATTTTGTATGGCTCATACTGAGGTTCTCCTGATACCGGAAAGACCTAGTAATGCTCTAGGATATAGCTATAGACTGGGGTAAAGTGATCAGACAGAATTTATTGAAAGAAGTTGTTTTCCAAAAGAAAAAGTGATTTCCCACTTTGTACCCTATGAATTCAATCCACTCATTACGCCAATTATGCTTGCACAAATATCTATATTAAAGATGGTCAGTTGAAATTATTTGCCAAGCTGCTGTCAAAATATTAGAAGGACACCAGGTCTTTAAAATTCTTAGGAGAGATACTCACTACTTACCTTGACCTTGCTGTCATGTTCTCCAGGAGTGATTAATAATAATGCCAACCCCATTTCTCAGTCTTCAGTGGTCCCAACCTTGACCGAAGCATAGACAAAAATAACGAGTAATCCTTAATATGAGTAGAATCTCTGCTCTAATTTAAAACAAACAAAAAAACCTGTGTCTTCTACAGATAAAGATATTTTTTCTTGGTCAGTAATGTTGTAAAGAAGAACCTATATGACTCAGAGCCCTTCAAATGCGAATTATGGGTAGCAGTCCTCAGTACCACATAAAAATAAGAAAATAAAGTCATGCTGTCCAAAAAAAAGACATTAAAAAAAGGATTCTGCCGGGCACGGTGGCGCACGCCTGTAATCCCAGCACTTTGGGAGGCTGAGGCAGGAGGATCGCGAGTTCAAAGCCAGCCTCAGCAATGGCGAGGCACTTAGCAACTCAGTGAGACCCTGTCTCTAAATAAAAAAAATACAAAAAGGGCCAGGGATGTGGCCCAGTGGTCGAGTGCCCCTGAGTTCAATCCCTGGTACCAAAAAAAAAAAAAAAAAAAAAAGGATTCTTCTTCATGGAAATGAGAATTATAAAAAAATATATAATCTATTGGGTAAAATTAAAATTCCAAAGTCTACACTGATATAAGTAAATGAATGAACAAACAGAGGGAAGAGAAATCTCTTCTTTGTAGTAGAAAATGGGCTGATAAATGTAAAATGAATGATGGAATTAGAAAAATATCTCTTGTCAATCAACATATTAGCAATTGGTTTTAGAAAGTGGATTAAAGTTTGAGGAAAAGAGGAATCTCACTCAAAATGTATCCCAAAATATTTTTGTCCAAAGCATAAGAAGGAATATTATGATGGATATGTATGGCATACGCCATCTTAACCAGTGAGCAGAGTCAACATTGTCAGAAGTGGCACTAATCAGCAAACCCCTGATTTGTTTCATGTAGAACTCATCATCACTTCTGGGGTATTCCTGCCCCAAAGACATAACCTGAATATAATTATTAAGAAACATTGCACAAAGCCAAATTGAGCAATATGCTCCAAAATAACTGTCCTGGACCCTTCAAAAATACCAATATTATAAAATACAAAGAAAAGAAACAAAAAGAGGCAAAAAGATCAAAAAGACTCAAGAGACAGCACAATTGAAAATGACACACAGGTCATATTTGCTGAAAAGAAAGGACAATTATTATTAGGACAATTGATAAAAGTCTGGGGTCTGTAGATTAGATGATAGCACTGCTTATTTTAATAATCTTTCAGTTACATAAGAAAAAGTCATATTTTTGGAAAGGCGCACTGAAGTATTTATGAATTTTTTAAGTCAGGCTAAGAATCAAATAGAGGTAAAGAGAAGGCTAAATAAAGCAAATATAACAAAATGTTAACATTTGAGGAATCTAGGAGAAGGGCTTTGGTAATTTGGTAATTTTGGTAATTCTTTCTGTTCTTGAAACTTTCCTGTAAATCTGAAGTTTTGTCAAATAAAATAGAAACATTTGAAAATTTGAAAATGTAAAGTATAATACTGGTGACTTCTTTTCTACTATCATGTTTTAATAATCTTCATAATGAGCACATAGGTACCATTTACTCAAGCACTGTGTGTGTGTATGTGTGTGTGTGTGTGTGTGTGTGTGTGTGAGAGAGAGAGAGAGAGAGAGAGAGAGAAAGGGAGAGAGAGACCCGTGCACATGCGTGTACTTCACCTCAGAGACTGGGTGCTACAATGGAGGGACAGGGAGGCTTATAATTTGCTTCTAGTTTCATGCTAGTCAATGCAAGGACTGAGTGAACTGAAGAAACTTATTTCAAAACTCTTTAATACCCTCCTGAAACCCTGTTCTGGAAATTTGAATGTGGGGTCTGTATTTGCTCTTTTTCCATGTAGGATATTATCCCAAAACTTAGTGACCTGAAACAACAGACGCTTAGTAGTGCCTGGTTTCTGTGGACGAGAACTTGGTGTGGCTGAGCAGGAGGCCTCTGGTTCAAGATCCCTCGTGGGGTTGCAGTGAGGCCATTGCTGGGCTGTGGTCTCATCTGAAGGGTTGACTAAGGGCTCACTCATGTGGTTATTGGCAGGTCCTGCTCCTTGGGCTTCCCACAGAGCTACCTCATGACCTCACCACTGGCTTCCTGGGGTTGGTAAAACAAGAGAAAGCATGAAAGATAGAAGCCACAATATTTTTCAAATGAATCTCAGAGGTGCCACCCCATTACTTCTGCTCTATCATGTTCATTAGAAGCCCAGTCTGCCTGCCCTGATCTGCAAGAGAGGAGATTGTACTGGAAGTAAATGCCAGGAGAAGAGACCATCTTAGAGGCCATCTGCTACAGAATTTAAGTGTGGTTAAACAATGTACATATTTTTGTCTATTCTCTTTGGGTAATATCTCTTGAAAGAGCCAGTTCTTGAATACATCTAGAAACTATTGTACTAAGATCTGCAATGCTAACTTTCTAAGAGGCAGCTTTGCTTCTTCCTAGCAGTGGATACAAATTGGCTTCATATTATCTTTTTCAATCCAACGCAAGAGCCTGCTAGGTACTGGCTAGGTACTGGACGTGACTCTCCGAGACCAGCAAGCAGCCAGCCGGCTATGACTTCTGGGCCTCTCCAGAATGTGCCTGTTCCCTTTCTGCTCATCATGCCCATGTCTTCATCAGCACACACCTGCTGGACTTGTGGACTCCCAGAAGGTGGAGAATGTGTCATTTATGTTAAATCTGTTACTTCCCACCTAGCACAACACTAAAGCCAGGCACTGGGTTAAAGAGAACTAGCTAATTCTCTGGGAGAGGTTTTGGCCCTAGTAGAGGTCTGACATATGGCTGAGTGGTTTACACACTTAGTTGGTTCTAGAAGACAGACTATTATACCTGGGCAGTGGTAATAGAGACCAAACAGATTATGGGCTTGATAACTTCCTGGATTACAACCTTAATCTTTCCCCCTTAATTGGAAAATCCTTTCGCAGGGCAATACCTTGGTAAAAAGAATAGGAGGCAACAGCTTGTAAAAATAAGACGCCAGGTTTTCACCCAGCATTTCTTCCATCATTCTCTGCTTCCTCTTTTCTTTGGCCCTTGATTCTCACTGTTGGAGTTATCCCTTTGGAACAGTGTTTTTGTTTTGTTTTTGTTTTGTTTTGTTTGTTGTTTAAGCTGGGGAAATGGAAAAATAAAATAAGAAAATAATTTTTTAATTTCATTATCCATAAATCAATTAAATTGATGCTGTTATGATTTCCACTAGCCTTTTGGACACATATGTACTTTTATTTAAAAAATAAGATAATACTAGAACCATATTACACAAACTTTCATTTTTTTTTCTCACTTATTTCATGAATGTTGAACAGGACCTCTTAGGATTCCACTGTGTGCAGATGGCGTCAGTTGACACCAAGTCCCCACTGTGGATGGCTAGCACATCCCCAAGGTTTTGCCCTGAACAATTGTGTTGTCACAGAGGCCCCCATGCTAAATCATTTCCCACATCTCTGATGATTTCCTTCAGAGAAATTCCTGTATGTGTAATTTCTGGGCCAGAGGAGGAAATGGGCATCATGGTAGATGCTGAGAGCAGCAGGGATATTCTGCAAAGAGAATAGGCTGCAGTGGACATGACCCACATCTCCCAATATGGTCAGTGCATCCTGCTTTGGACTAGGAGAATCCAGGCCTCTGGTCACAACTGTATTTCTCTCAATCTCGAGTTCTTGGATCCGAGGAGAGTTACATCAACTTCTGAACCTTAGTTTCGTCATCTGTAAAATGGGGTTAATTATTCCATGTAAATCAGGACATCGTTCCAAAGGATTTTACCAAAATTATCCCTTAAAAGTGATTGGTTTGTAAATGCTGCTGGAATCCTTGCCAAGTGTCTCCAATTTGGTGATGCTGTCTCAATTACCTTGACTTGGATAATGTGGTATTGTTGAGGGAAAATACATTGGCCTGCAATGACTTCAGTCCGTGCTTGTTTGGGGTGTTTATCGAGGTTTCCTGACAGAAGCAGCAAACAGAAAGGAGACACATGAAATGAACACAGATTTAGCAATTATTTCTAGGAATATGCACTCATGAATGCAAATTATTGGATGTCTCAGTAAACAAACCCTCTGAGTATTCCTTTAAAAGACAATAAGGTAAATTGATTATATTGTGGAGCTCATAAACACACACCGATCACTTGAATAAATAAAACTGTCCTAATGTTATATTAATGTGTATTCATTCATGACTTGGGATAAAATTTCTAGTGACAGTCTGCTGTATCTCACACAGTGGAGATAGAAATGAATACGATGTGTCCTAGAAAAGAATGAACCGAATGACTCAAAAATTGTCTCCAGAGATAACAAACACACTGATGAATAAAATTATGTAATGAAATGTAAGACTGGAAAAGGCAATATTTCTACATTAGTGTATTATTTAAAGGGTATGCGGTTTTAAATATGCATGTGCAGCTGAATTGATAAATTAAGTTTTCTAAGTCATATTCATTTTATCTATATCCCTAAGACCTTATGCAAGCAGTTGAATAGAAAAGTGTTATTGGGGGATCCTCTCATTGGATAAGATGGCTCTCTTAATATCCAGACAGATATGAACTACCTAACTTTTAACATTGTGTGAAAATAAAAATGAGATGTTTATAAGGTGCTTGGCTCTCTGCCTAGTACACAGCAAGTGCTCAATTAATGCTAGATCCTGTTATTTGGGGAGCTGAACAGCAGATGGGAGCAACTGATGATACCTGCTGGGATTCCAGGGTGTGGAGACAGCATGAAGGCTTTAGGACAGTGAGAAGATAAGGCCAACTTTACCAATTTTATCATTTGGCTTAGGTCAAGGTTTTGGCTAGTCACTTGCTTCTTTTTTCTTTTCTTTCTTTCTTTTTCTTTTTTTTTTTTTTTAAATTCATGAAAATGTGATTTTACATGAGGTTCAGCAGAGCTTTCTATTATATAATGCTTGGAAGCTTTTAAAAAACTTAAACCAAGATGTTTTATTCCCTCAAAACCAAGGCCAAGACTTCCACTGTTTGAAGGGGTCACAGCCCATGAGGCCTTCCACTCTCTTCCCTCTTCTTAACTGGAACTTTCCTAAACAGAGCTCATTTCCCAAGTCATTTTCAAAAGGAAAAGAAGAAATGTGACTTTCCTACCAGCTTTCTCTGCCAGGTTGTGGCATGTAGATCTTTGGACCATGGTGCAGAAAACTGATTGTGCAGAGAGAGAACGAGAGAGACACAGAGATTTCACCTGTCTGTTCTGCATGCTAACCTGCCTCGCTTAGCAGGAAAGGAAAGGAAAATGGCAAGAATTGAATGTGATCTTATTCCTTTTGACAGGCGCTGGGAGCTGTATTTTCAATTTGCTATTGTTCTGGGCACTGTGTAAATGTCTGCGCCCAGGGCCTGAGGCCTGAATCCAGTTGTTGAGGGGCAGAACTTGACAGAGGAGACCGTTTGGAACATAACTGAACTGAGCTTTCCTTGGAAGCTCGCTCTAGTCACGCAATGGCAGATTGACTTCCCCCAGGAAAGCATCAGAGTGACTGGGCCTGACATCCCCATCTCCCCTGGTCTTTGGGTCACTTAGACCCTCTGTGTGGCCAGCAATTTCTTTCTGGGGATGCCAGTGGGGGATCTGCAAGGTTGACCTGAGTGGGCTATTTATATTATGCCCCAGCCCATTCTGGTGCATGTGCAAAAGAGCGCATGTGCCCAGCGGCACAGGAAGTGAAGAGGAGAACTAGGGCCTGACACACCCCGAAAGGCTACTCTGTGCCTCTAGCCGCCCAGAGCTGAACTGTCTGTCTCTGTAGGTTGCCACCAGCTGCTGCAGCTTCCTCCCATCTCCTGCCTTGGTTCCTGGACGCCCCACTTTCTGCCGTCCACTCCCTACAAAACCTGTCTTCTCCTCTAAGATTTTAGTCCCTCGCTGTCTCCACGTTGTTCCTCTCCTCTGTTTTCCTTGAGGTGGATCCTTGCCTCCCTCTCTGGCTGTTTGGCACAGTTAACGTCCATTGGGATCAGTGTTCAACACATTCACCTAGTGGGCTCGGTATTTTCTTAGAGTCACTTAATTACTTACAGCTTACTGTATCAGTGGCATGAAGTCTGCATGTGAGTTGTATGGGTTCACGTGTGCAGATGTGATTGTGGGTGTGTTCACTTGTTATTTCTGAACCAGCACTTCCTGGGCCTGTGTAGGCACTTGAAAATTACTTTCTTGATGTTAGTTACATTAGGTTTTGTGTTTAGTTTTGATATAGGGTTTTGTCCTGATATGTTGATTTTGCCTCTGTCTCTCTCTAATACTCCTAAGTTGAAGACCTAGCTCTTCAATGAGACCTGAGAAACCTTTGGTGGTTCCACAAGAAACCAAGGATTGATTATTATGGATCTCCAGCAGGTTGTTGCTGGACCTGGCACCGCAGGAGTCTTTGTGGAGCAGGATCTGATCAGGGTAACCCCTTCTAGCAGCAGGTCAGTCAGTCCCTGAGGCCTACTTGGCCTCCATTTTATAGGATGTTACGGCAAAGGCAAAGGATGGAGGGAGTCTCCCTGTGCTGATGTGCTGATAACTGTAGCCCAGCTGTGTCCGGTCTCCATGTCTAATAACAAGGGTTTTCAGAGTGGCTCTGGCAAGAACTCTGTATTAGTTCACTCAGGCTGCCCTAACAAAGTCCCACAGATGGGGTTTCTTAGTAACAGAGATTTCTGTTCTCATGGTGCTGGACACCGCAAGTCCAAGATCAAGCAGAGTTGGTTCCTTCCAGGGTTCTGGGTCCAGGTTTACACGGTTCCTTCTGTGTGTGTCTGAGTCCAAATTTCCTCTTAAAAAGACACGAGTCATATTAGAGCCTCTCTAATGACCTTGTTTTATCTCTGTTACCTATTTAAAGGCCCTATCTCCAAATACAGTCACATTCTGAGATGCTGGGAGTTAGGGCTTTAGCATGTGAATTTTCAGGGTAACACAATTTAGCCCTACCAGGGCTCTTCAACTTCTGGAAAGTACTTTCCTGTCTTGAAATTCTTCAGTGTTTTTTTATGTGTGAACTAATTTCTTCCACACATGCATCCTGTGGGGTAGGTACCATCTTCCCCATTTCACTCAAGAGGAAACTGAAGAGGGTACAGTAACCTGCCCATGTCTCAGAGCTGGTACCTGACAGATGAACCCAGGGAACTGCCTCAGGCACCCATGCCCTCCTCCGTGCTGATCGACCTCCTCACTGCAGTGGCCATGCTCTTCCACTGCCACCAACCCTGACCTTAGCAGCCCTAGACAGCCTCATGACTTCATATCTCCTCTCCCAGGTGGGCAATGTTTATGACCATGCAAGCTTGAGATGAGCATGAGCATTAGGGGTGAACACTCCAATTTTATAGCTTGGGCCCTGTGAAGCTGAATCTTCTGTGAGAGATTCTATAGTCAGAGGATATAAGAGCCAGAAGGCCTCTACTTATCCAAGAAAACTTTTTCCAGAAAGACTGTGCCTATCTGGAGGTGAATTAAGTGAGACAGAGAAACCATCTTTTTCCTTTGGGAGACAGCATTATAACTATTCAGAAGTGACAGATAAAGATTCATAACGAGTCTTAATGTTCAAACTCAGCACAAATATTAAAAGGAGTACCATGTTACAGTGGGAAGAGCAGAGGTTTTGGAATCAGGTGTATTTCCATTTGATTATATGTGGTGCTTTCCTGGGTATAAGATATATATATTCTGCAATTACTTCATCTGAAAAAATGGGTGTTTGATATCTGCATTGTTCTTTTGATACTGAAAATTTAACCCAGGGGTGTTTTACCACTGAGCCACATCCCCAGCCCTTTATATTTTTTATTTTGAGACATGTCTCCCTAAGTTGCTTAGGGCCTCATTATGTTGCTGAGGCTGGTCTTGAATTTGAGATCCTTTCACCTCGACTTCTGAGTGGCTGGGATTAGAAATGTGCACTGCCATGCCTGACTGGTGTATGACACCTCTTGGAAGGATCATTGGAGGATTATAGATGATTAGATCAGGTGCCCAGTTCAGTATGTTGGTTTTTGTTTTGTAGTGAAACTGGGCTAGGCTAATCTTCAGTAATAAATTACTTTCAATCTTAGTGGTTTCTAACTGCAAGTACTTATATCTTTTGTAGCATGATTGTGTGCAGCTCCTCACTCTGACAGAAGAGCTGCCATCTTCAGAGGTCACTGAAGGATTTTGCCCTAGCAATGCAACACTTCAGTTTGGAAGGGACATGAGTCACTTCTGTTTACAGCTCACTACCCAGACTTAGTCATGCAGCTTCACCTAACCATGAAGAGGCTTCAAAGTGCAGACAGACACACCAGCATCTACAAGGTGGAAGCCCTGAGTCCTTGGTGAACCGCAGTAATTACATTACCCAAGGACAGAGTAGCCGCTCAGCACATGGTAGCAATATTATTACAGCTCATTCTGCCTTTTCTTAAAGTGATCATGTTCTATCCCATTTGCTCTCTTTCAAGCAAAACTTAATTAATACTAATCAAGTGAACTAATTGATTTAGTCACATATCCTTTTGCCCTCTCACCCTGGGGAAAAATCATCTCCCCGTATCTCAGAGTCCGTTGTGATCCTCTGTGCTCCCAAGGTGGAACTGTGTGGATTCCGTGGTACAGAGAAGGCATTTGGTCATGGGTTGGAGGGATTTTATGCACGTGTAACATTGCAAATGAATGAAGCTCAGGGATGGTCATTTTTGCTTTAGAGGTACAGCTGAGGGTCACATTGCTTTTTAGCACTGACCTGAACGTAATTACCTGCAGTATCATATCAGTGTGACTTCTTTCTCTTACCTTTTCTTATTGTTATATACAAAACAAAACATTTGACCATTTTAGCTATTTTCAAGTGTTCAGTTCAGTGGCAATAATACATTCTGTTGTTGTACAGTACAACCATTACTACCATCCTCCACCTCCAGAACTTGTCCACCTTCCCAAACTGAAACTCTGTACCCACGTGTAACCCTAACTCTCCATTCTCCCTAGCCCCAGCCCCCAGGCAATTACAATTCTACTGCCTGTCTCTCTGAATGTGACTACTCTTGGTACCTCATATACATGGAACTAAATGATATTTGTCTTTTTGCAGCTGGCTTATTTCACTGAGTGTGATGTCTTCAAGTTTCATCTGTTGCTGTAGCATGCATCTGAACTGCCTTCCTTTTAAAGGCTGAATAATATTTCAGTATATGTGTAGAACACATTTTGTTTATTCATTCATCTGTCAATGGGTATGTGGGCTGCTTCTACCTTTTGGCTATTATAAATAAAGCTGCTCCAAGCATGAGTGTCTTACAATATGTTCAAATTCTTGTTTTCAATTATTTTGGATCTGTACCCAGAAGTGCAATTGCTGGAGCATGTGACAATTCTAATTTCAACATTTGAACGTACTACCACACTGTCTTCCATGGTGGCTGCACCATTCCCACCAGCAGCATCCCTTTGACTTTTAACTGCCTGTCTGACCTCTCAGCTTGGGAGTATTCATTGCTTTGTTTCACATTATTTGTACAAAGGACAGGGTCTCTCTCTTGCACCCCATCGATCATGGCTTAATTTGGCATTTATTGCTTCCTTATCATTGTTTTACTTTGTAATTTGGTTCGAGGTCATGTGCTAGAGGCATAGGTTATACTTTAAAGCCTTACGAAGAACATGTGAATGCAGAAGTTATCCTTTGTATGTCTTTATTGGACTTTTGTCATTTTTTATCACCATTAATATACTACCTATACCTATGAGCTATCTATCACTGAATTTCTCCAAGATCCATAGCAACCACATAGAAGAAACATCTGCAAAAAATCTAATATAGAAATATAGTCCTTAGAGATTTGTGAGAATAAAATTAATTTGAGGAATGCTTTTGATTTCAGTTAATGCCTGCCTCATAGGTGTGCTAGATGTACTTGACAACACATTACTATATTGCGGTGGGGGGGGGGGCACTTGGGAAAGATTAGAGCCTAATCTTAAAAAGTTCCGCTCCCCCTCCTCTCCACATGACTCAGTAAAACACCCTGTCGCTATTTTTTCACTATTATCTATCCCCTTTCACTTTTGAAATAGTGACTTTTCCCAACATCTCTTAGGTCCTATGCCTGAGAAGGTTCTGGTTTCCTGAGATTGTGTGCTTAGCCTGTGACAACAGGTACAAATGGTTTGAGGGCTGGGTGAGGAGATAAGAGCAACAAGTCCTCCCCAGAGCCAATATCCACTCTGCAATCAGACCACTCTCCGCCAGCATTGTCTGAGCAAACAGCAACCGTGGTCCCCTCCTACCTGTGTGCTTAGCATTCCAAGCAAAGGAGCCTGTGGTGACAGGAGCTTAGGAAAACAAAAGATATCCCAAGGGCTGTCTCCTCTCCCTGAATTGCTGGGGGAATCTTGTACCAACAATGGCATGCTTCAGTTTGGAAATGATTGTGTAGCTTCTGCATACAGAAATCCCTGGATCCCTCTCATGTGTGGTCTCACGTCCTTCTGAAAGCCACTTTCCTGTCTTTCCGGGCAGAAATGTACATGCAAACACCTGTCTGCTTTATTTTTGCATTTTCTATTCTTGGCAATGTCTGTTTAATTCTCATTTGGCTTTTTTTTTTTTTTTTTTTTTATGAGAAAAGAAGAACAGATCCACTCAAATAGAAAGTGGAGGGGTGGAATTACTGTGAAATTCTGTGTCAGCTAGTAAAGTAATTTGTAAATTATACAAACTCTGAACTCGGGAATGTCCTTTAAGCCGTTGTACTTGTGCTTTTCAAAAATGGAAAACTTTGTTTTTTTCTTTTTCTTTTTTTCTTTGTTTGAGACAGGATTTCATTATGTTGCCTGGGTTGGTTTCAAATTTGGGACTCAAGGGATCCTCCCACCTCAGCCTCCTGATTAGCTGAAGCTACAGATTTGAGCCACCATGCCTAGATAGATGACTATATTTTTAAATCAGGAATTAAAATAAACTCATAATGAAATCTATCTTATGCTAAATAAAAATCTTAATTTTTGTTGAATAATCAACCTTGCCTGAATACAAGGTTGTTCTAAAAATGCTGACTTCAGCAAAAAGATTCCAGTATTTTCTTCAAATAGCAGGTTCAGATAGGTCCAACTGAGTTACTATTGAGTTTTATGTATATGGGCTCTGGTCAAAGCTGACCTTGCTTGATATACATTTATACATTCCTTTTTCCATGAATGGGGACTGATAAATATGGTGACATGAAATTAAGTTTTGCATTAGTTGGGCTATTTTAAGTTATTTTATAGGCTATTTTAATATGGGTTATTTTATAGAGCTATTTTATTATACAGCTTGAAAACACTGCATTTGGTGCAAGATCCTCTGCTCTCATTAAACTAACAGAAACCTATGTAGGCTGAATTAATAGCTAACAGAACACAGGTAGCCGCTTCATTTGCAAATGCTGAGCCATTAAGAGGATCAATCGGTAGGGGGGTAGTGTAATCCACCAACACAGATGTTTTAGCATGCTCTGTTGATGCATTTGAATGCAAAATTGTCCAGGATTTTTTTTTTTTCAAGTGCATTAAAGAGAAAAGTATCCCAGCAGGGGCTTAATAAAGGATTTTTTTTCTCCTTTTTTGACTTTTTATTTTTGTGCCAGGCTTCATAGTTTGGAAATCATTTTGAAGTCCATGTTGTGAATATTAAGTAGGGCAGGGAATGAGGCCAAGCTGCTACCTCATAATAAAATCAGATACCCTTTCCCACTGCCTGCATGGTAAGGAGGTGTGATGGCTTCAAGAATGGCTATTTTGATCTTGTTAAATGAGCAAATTTAGTAATGATGGTTAAACCTTATGCAAGCACAAGGAATTGTGTAACCAGCGTGGATTCGTGAGGGCCTCCTAATCTCCAGGGCATAAACTTGAACCTGCTTCAGGAGACTGAAGATGTCCTGTTGCCACTGAATTAAACTAAACATGCTAGTGTTGCCCATAACGACAGTTGCTAGGAGACCTTTGCCAGCATGTGGAGGGGTGGCAGACACCGGAGATCATGGCATTCTTTATCATCATACACCAGCAGCCTTGTTCAGGGAAAGGCCTGACACACGCATTGACTTACCCCATGATAGAAATGTCACCTGCACACTGCAAAAGGAAAGCGTTTGGGGAGAGTCTGAGAAATCACAAATAGCTGTCATGCCACTACCTGGTGATTTCTGACTGAAACTTCCATCATGGCATCTCCATTGCCTGAGAATATCAGGCACACTGCATGGCCATCCCTCCTCTTTCAGAGAAGGCCTGGAGGGGAAGAGAAGAGAAAGCATGGGGGGGGAAATAATGAAGATGTCATCGCTGAGTCAACATCGGGGTTGTGACTACAACAATCCATGCAATACCATATGTTATCAATATACAGCTCAGGTGAGCGCAGATTTAGTGCATTCTCTAAATCAAGCTAGATTTAATTAACAGATGACCAAATATCTCATGATGTAACTCACTTTCTGAGAACTCTATGGCCAGACTATTTGCTTTTCAAAAACTATTTCATGGATTCAGCAAAAACCTCACCTTGTTCTTTGAACAGATTGGCTAAATGTAATCAGAACTGAAGTGAGCATTTTCAAAGATCATGCTACTCTTTGAGATGAGCAAATGCTCAAAGCAGCAGCTTTTCTTTTCCTCTTTATTCTCTCCCATTTGGCCAGTCTCTACAGTATCAGCAGCTGGGCTGAGATTCCTGTGGCTTGAGAATTTAGACTGTAGATCAATAGAAACCTGGCTGACCCCACCCCTGCCTGGGCCAGGTTAATGAACAATTCTCAACAATACTTCTTTTTGACCAATTAAAAATCCACTTTAATTGGAGCAAATTAAGGCAGCCCATGAATTTATTAATCACAGTGGTGTTCCACCACATAAGCAGCATCCTTGTTTGGGGGTTTTCAACTCCTAAACGATCCAGCTCCATCTCCACAGAAGAACAGAGGAGGAAGGCGTCTCCAGGATGTTTTCTTCTGACTGTGCTGAATAATTAACATGACAGCAGCTCCAGGGTGAAGTGTTAGGCCTACCTTTCTTGTTCTTAACACGAGAATTGCATTTATAAGACACTTTCATAGGTTGCAAGGAGGGAAATTAGAAATAAATCAATGGGAAAAAAGTGCATCTTGCTTGAAAAAGAAAAGGAAAAAGAAGGAACAAATATTTTAAAGGTCTTGGAAAAATGATGGGGCAGATTATAGAATCATTTTACTAAGGAAGAAATAAATTGAGTGATGATCCAATTTCTTGGCGAATGTCACCCTGTGGTTAAGACCCTGGCTCTGGAATCAGGACTGGACTCATTTGTTATTTTTGCCATGTATTGCCGAGCTACATTAGGCCAGGTACATAGTAGGCCTCTATTTCTCCCATAAAGATGGCTGACATAATTATATGTACCTTGCAGAGTGATGATGAGTTAGATGATGTGCAGTGTATTAGGTACGTAGCATGGTGACTGGCACATGGTGCTGGCAACAGATGCTAGTAGTTAGTTCCTTGTCATTTCTGTTAAGTGTCTGGGAAGAAGTTCTCAGGCAGAACTCCTAGAGGGAACAATGAGTGCATCTGGCTGTGAAGAGGGGCACTTGCTGCCTGAATCATCATAGAGGAGACTTACAGAGAGGCAGTCTGGAAAGCTCCTGTCCATGGGGCAGACCTAGTGTGGGTCGCTGGAATGACACAGGTGAGATACAGAGCAAATGCTACTGAAAGCTGATGAGATATCAGACTATGTGTGCCCTGCTGCTAGGAGCCACTGTCAGAGGAGGACCTTAGTCAGCAGCCTTAAGCAGCCTCAGAGCATCCAATGCTTGCAGAACCAGGGCAAATACTGGATTCCCAGAAGGGACGTTAAGTGGTCAACATAATGAATAGCATTTGCCTAACACTTGGTAGTTGCTCACATTATCCTATTAGGTCCTGGCAACAGCCATACAGCATAAATAAGGCTGAGATTTCCTTTCTAAGAGAAGAGAAATTAAGGCTCAAAATTTGTGACTTGCCCCTGGTGAAATGGGTCAGTCTAGGAAGTGTAAGAAACAGAACCCAGCTCATGTCTTCTGACCCCAAATCCTACATTCTAGAATAGTGACTTACCGTGATGATGCTGGTTGTGCCCCAAGCCATTCCCCTTGCCCACTGGACTTCAGTGCAGCTGTAAAGACAGTGCCCTACCTGTGGCCAGGAGCTCACCTCAAGAACAGTGCCTTGGTTTCTCTCTGATTTTTGACTTTAGGATTTCCCAGAAGCCTTCTGATTGAACAAGGAAAGTTGATTCTTGCAGGCAGCCCTCAACCAAAGGGGGTGGGGATCAGGGAATAAATAGAGAGGGCAGCTTTGGGATACATTCTACAGGGTTCCTTAGGTGTCCCCGTTGAGTGTAAACCTCACCTGCTCACAGCTTCATCATCAGCTCAGTCATGAACATTTTTGGCTTTTTTTTTTTTCCCTTCCCCATTTCTCTTCCTGCCCTCTCTTGTCAAATTTTGAGATTTCCTTGAAATAAACTACTCACACCCTGAACTCAGGGAAACCCAAACTTTAACAAAGAAACTCTCAAAACAACATAAAAATTCTCTAGAAAGGTCAATGGGGAGGGAGAGTAAGGGAGGGAACAAGGGGGAATGAAGGGGGGAAAAAAAAAGAAGATGGTAGAATGAGATGGATGTCAGTTTCTTAAATGTATAATTGAAGACATGAATAATATGAATATTCTTTGTATTTAAACAGTGATATTAAAAGGTGCTCTATAATTGTAATATGAAATGTGTTATATGTACAACATTGAATAAAAAATAAAAATAAAAAAATAAAAAGATTCTCAATCAGGAAGGACAAGGGAAAATCCTTAGGAAACTGCCAGTTTTGTATGCAGAGCTGCTTATTCTGTGGATTTCATAAATCAGGGAAATGGTCTCAGTGGGATTCAAAATCCAAGAAGGCAAAAGGAAGATTTGTTTTTGTTGTGGGTGTAAAGAGACTTGCCTTCAGTGCGGCCAGGTGGCTTGTGTCTTTCTGTATGTGCTGTCCAGGGCAGTGGCCCCACCCCCACACAGGATGCGCTGGGCACAGCTCTGAGCCCTACTTGTCTTCTGCGTATTCTGCAGAGCAAATGTCTTCGCTGGATTCGCACAGGAATGTACAGGGTAGCTGTGCTCCCTCTTCCCCACTTAGAAATCCCACCACAAAGTGAGTGGGGTAGCTCAGCAAGGACCATTGGCTGGGTTAGGGAGGGCAAGCTCACAGAATCTGTCACACCTCACTAGCTCACTCCTCACCTTTACTCAGTGGGATGTACTCAGGAAGCCATTGAGAACTCCTGGGTTTGACATCAGACTTTTTTCTTGGCTGCTGGGTGAACCTGGGAAAGTCACTTCAGCTCTCTGGGTTCCAGATCCTCACTTACAAAAGGAGTTGTGGGCTGGGGTTGTGGCTCAGCGGTAGAGCACTCGCCTAGCACGTGCGCGGCCCAGGTTCGATCCTCAGCACCACATAAAAATAAACGCATTGTGTACAACTAAAGTAAATAAATAAATATATTTTTAAAAGGAGTTGTGATATGGAAGCTGTATGCCTGTAGGAGAGTTGTCAGCCCAAAGGTGGAGTTATATAGAGAAGTGCTCAGTAAACCAAAGAGGACAAAAGAAATGTTAGTTAATAATTTTAGGAGGTGAAGAGGGGAAGAATAAATGGCAAGAGGAAAGGTAATAAGGCCCCTGCCCAGTGAATCCCACCGCAGCAGCACGCTGCCACCCTGCCTGGTCACTGGTGCCTCCCCTCCACCTCCAGTTCCCCCTTTGTCTGGTCCACTCACCTCTTCTTCAAGTCTCAGCTTAGAGATCACCTCCTCCAGAAAGGCTGCTGTGTGGACCACCTCTGTGGCCTCATTCCACTTGAACTTGACCTGTCAGAGTCTTTAGTCCCATGCTGAGCTATGATCACCTGGCGTTTGTCTGCATTCTCCACAGCACTGTGAAGATTGGGCCCTGATCCTGGCAGCCTCTTAGTGCTTGACAGGGTGCTTGGCATAGTTGACAAATGACATACCCAAATAGTTGAGAATTTTAAGACTTAATATAGTTGGGCTGACTCATCCTAACCTCATTAGTAACTGAATGTTATATTACCAAAATACCATAAAGTACAAAGTGCTGGGTAGAATATTTCTCTGCCAGAGAAGCACATCATTTCTGAATGTATGGGCATTTGAGTGTGGCTTTATTAAAGCTCAGAATGAGGACTAGCTTTTCCCAGAGGCCAAAGGAGCCCAGACTACTATGCTCCTGGAGATTTGATCTGTAGAACAAACTCTGCTATTGAAAACATGTCAGTATCCAAAACAACTTCCATTGATGGCTTCTCATAGCAATGTGCTACATATTAACTTAAGAAAATAAGTTCCCACTCCATAGTTTCACTTAGTGAAAGAAATATTTGTCTTTATTTTGTACTGAAGTAACAGAAGCATTATGAAAATGAAAGACAGAATCTTGGAAATTTTTGGCATTCACATAAGACACATTTAAAAAAAAATTTTTTTTTTAGTTGTAGTTTATGTGGTGCTGAGGATTGAACCCAGTGCCTTCCACATGCGAGGCGAGCACTTTACCACTGAGCCACAACCCCAGCCCCCACATAAGACACATTTTAAAAATAATAATAATAATATGAAGTCAGGCACAGTGGCACAAGCCTGTAATCCCAGCAGCTTGAGAGGCTGAGGCAGGAGGATTGCAAGTTCAAGGCCAGTCTCAGCAACTTAGCAAGGCCCTGTCTCAAAATAAAAAGGGCTAGGGATGTAGCTCAGTGGTAAAAATGCCCCTGAATTCTGTCCAAACCAAACCAAAGCAAACAAACAAACCAAAACAAACAAAAAACAAAAAAAAAACCACTTTACCCTGTAAACGTCAGAAATGTTGCTACTGTGTACTTAGTGTCTGAATCTTTATACCCTCTTAGAACAAGCCAGGCCCAGTAAAGTTACAGTCCAGTGGCTAGTGATTCAAAACACGTGTGTGTCCTCTGGTGCTTTCACGTTTGTAGCTCATCTTTACTATAATAAGCGTGAGAACTACTGCTAACAGCTCAGTGATAGCCATTGATCTCTCTGCCGTATTATGTATTACAAAAGATATGAAAGGAATGAGGTGAATCTTTGATGCTGTTGATATCAGATTATGACCAATGTGTATCACAAAAGCTGGTGAGAGCTCCAAGTCCTGTAAGGAGCACAGCCCACTAAGCACAATGACTTTAAAAATAAACTACTTTATGATGTGTTCCAAAGAAGATGTTTTGGCAATACTAGGGATTTGTTGTTTCCTATGGTCCTTTTTTATTTTCTTTAACAAGGCAGAGGAGGAGGCTTAGAATAATAATGCAGGGAGTTCAATAAAGCCCCCTGTATTGGTTTAAGAGGCCCATTAAAGATCCAAGCAGTGGTTATTCAAACACTGGATGCATCGGTCCAGCACTCAGGAGAGAGGTCCATGATGGGCAATGAATCTAAGCAATGTCAGCATGCCCGTGACATTCAGAACCATTGGCTAGATGCTGTGATCTTGGAAGCTTAGGTAGAGAAGGGAGGGGTCTCAGAGGGGCACTGACAAACTCAACAAGAAACGAGGTATTTCTGGTGCATTCCACCATTGACTGGTGTACCCTATAGGAGAGCCCCCAAGGGAACATGGGGCTCCTCTTAATTGTGGCAAGGGACCTCCATCTGGTCCAGGGAGGGTGGCTGCCAACCATGAGCCAGATGCTGTAGTTAACATAGCTACCATGGGGGCCTCCATTACCAAGTCCCCACCGGCAGAGAGGATGGTCCCTCATCTTCCCCTGTATCTGCTCCTAGAAATGGAGGTCTTTTGAAGCACCCCAGAGAATATTCTGGAGAATCCACTCAATCCCAAACTGGGACCTTTGGTCATATTAACTAAAAGGAAACCCAGAAAGCATCCTCTAAGCTATTATTGAGTGTGTACATCCCTGGCAGGACCTGAGCCATGGACCCCATAGTTTCCCTGTCACTCCTTGGGGTCTGAAGCTCTTGCCTGTCTCTTCTACACTGGACTAGCCCATGATTGGAAAGTCTGCTGAAAAAGCCTGCTCTCCTTCCCACGTCCCATAAATGTCCCTGCCCTCTTCTCTCATGCTTTGTCTCCTCCCCACTCAGCAAGATCTCCCCACTCAGCAAGATCTCCCCACTATAAGTTGGTGTCAGAAGTTCATGGCAGCCCCTGATCCCTCTCTCTCTCCTCCTCTTCCCATTTCCTCCCTTCTGTAGCATTTGCCATCTTTAGGTAACTTTTGATTGTGTGATTTTGCTCCTAAGGCCTATAGAGAAAGCAAACCAGACACACAGGTGCTAACCCTTCCCTTACCATCACCAACTTGGTAAGGTCATTGTTCATGAGTGAATAGCAAGTGTGAATCACCTTTGACCTTGTTGAGCTCCTTCTCTGGGCACTTACATATATTTTCTTTAATTCTCACAGCAGCTCCTGAAATACAGGTTTTATTGTCAGTGCTTTACAGATGAATAGACTAAGACTCAAAACCCAAAGTCACTTGGCTGAAGTCACACAGGATGAAGGTGGACTTTCCCCGAAGGATTAATTGTCCTTGTGCTCAAGTCTCATCTATTCTGGATGTTTGCCTGTTGGATGGTCTTCTCATTTATTTGATGACTGACCATCATCTGAAGCCCTTGCTGACTTTGTTAGAGGAATATCCCCATCCCAGGACTCCTTGCGTGTAAGGCAGAGTCCTACTGCCCAGTCTGGAATCAAGGTGAGCCACATATTCCCTCTCTTGCCCTTTGGCAGCTGAGTACAGCCTCCTGACCCAGACCCAGCCAACTGGATGCTCCTGCCGGGTTCTCAGCATCAGCAGGACAATATGCCATCTGAGGCAATCAGAGAATGGTGGCGATGGTCCACCGTTCAGAGGCAGCATCAAGTGGCCAGCAGCAGTGTTCTGACTTTCATGAGAGTAGCCTCAGCTGTCCCCACTGCCACCTAGACCTCCGGCTCTCCCTCATCCTCTGATCATTTCTCTAATTTCCTTCTCAGTTAAGTGGGTTCCTAAATCTTTCCAACCACGTTTCTTTTCTTGAGTTACCAAACTGCTTTCTTGAATAACAATCAGGAGATTTTTAATAGCGGTGCTGAGAACAGTCTACTAATGGGATGGTCTACCCAAGGAAACACATCCCTATGAAGATCTATGTACAAGCTGAGAATGAAATAGGAATGAGGAAAAGGGTTTCCATTGCTCGTGTTTGCCATCATATTAAAGGTAAAGGCATCATAAAACCCGTTCCTTTCAGAAAGCCCTCAAGCATACGAATGAAAGGTTCAGAGATTCCCTGGAGGGCAGCCATGCAGGAGGTTGGATGGAGTTCTTTCTGTTTCACCTTCTTCTTAGTCCTGTTAAATTTCCTGCTGTGGGATTTGGTCGAACTCTTTTGTCCTGGGTTGTTGCATTTTTGAATGTCAAACATTAGATTTGCTGTCATATTCTTAGAAGGATCATAGCTGAAAATATTTTGGAATAGGTCTATGATCTGTGCTTGTTCCATGCAGAGCTTACAAAGTCATGGAAGGGTACTCCTCACGATTTCTTTTCCCTGCCAGATGGCAAATATTCCCAAGGACAGACCATACTCTGCTGTGCTGTGGGATTCTCTTAAGCATTTCGTTGATGACTGCAATACCTTGGCCAACTGAAGAATCCTTGGTAGAAGCTCACCTACCCAATATGGGCACACAGCAGTGGCTGCTCTTGCAATATCCATATTAACAGGCAAAACAAACATTCAGATACAACACTCCATTGAACCAACAAATGGATGGCTGTTAACATTGGCCTGGACAATACGGTGTGATAAAATAATAACCATAATGCATTTCCTAGCAATACAGAGGTGGGTGTGTATGGAGAGATCACTGGGTAGGGATGGGGTGCTGCCCAAAGACAAATTAGTTTACCCATAAAGGCTCTATTACCACCACTGATGTAGCACTGACCCAGAAAATATCACGCTGTTTGAGAACAAACAACTACAGGTAGACTAATGGCAGAACTGGAAGAGAACTACCCCATCCACTTCTGCACATTATCAGTGTAATGGCAAATAAGAAAGAAGAGAATTACAAGAGACAAGTTGCTAAAGATAAAAGATTTGAAATCTGGGCTTGAAGCAATTTTAGTGTGTTGCTTACAATTCTCTATAGTATGTGGATCCTGAATGAGACGCAGACATGATGGCGGTAGCAGAGCCACAGGGCCTGTTAGTAGACATGGGACCATGATGGAAGGACGCAGCATCTGATCATGAAAGGGCAAGATCTGAATGCCCAGCATAGAGCCAGTTCCCCAGATGCTCCTGGCTCCAAGTTTCAGCCATCTTGCAAGGAAGAATTGGACTTTTAAATCCAGCTCACAGTGTCATTATCAAGTTCTGACTCCCAAAGAAGGCCAGAGCCCTTCTGATTGTGGCCTTCCTTACAAAAGCACAAGTCCTGATGGCATCAGGTATGTCTTTAGAATGTGCACTGAACCAGCCCCCCCGGAGCTCTATGGGTAAACAAGTGGGATCATCTCTATATAAGGCAGGCTTCCTGGGAGGAAGTCCCTCGTGCCTAATTTCATGTCAACCTCAGAATCCCTCCGGGGGTCCAGAGTACAGGCAGAGGAGAGGAAGTTGCAGATAAGAACTGGATGTGAGCTTGAAGGTAGTTCAGTCAGTCTCTGATGTTTGGATCCATGTGACAGGGCTGCCTCAGAACTCCCAAACCTGTCACTGGGGACTGACATGAACCCAGGCAAAAACACAGGGTCACAGCGGTTGACTCATCCAGTGCTGGACTTCCCCGCCCCTTCCCTGAAGTCCTAGCGAATAGGGAATCAATATACTGATGCTTATCTTCAGAGATGCAATGTCAAGAGTTCAGACAAGAAAGATGCGTTTCATTTATCTGCTTGTCTGCAGCTGAGCACAGCGAGAGTGGGTCGCGTGTCCTGCTAGTCAGGAGGGAATAGTGTATTTTCTGTGCCATCAGCTTGGGAGTTCGTTCTTAGCTCTTGATCTTCATACAATAGCAGAGAAGGGGCATTTGAGTTTCCAGAATGGAAAAACGTTGCCTATTTTGAATCACTTCCCTGGGTCACATTGATTTATTAGTGTAGACTCACTTTCGAAAACCTCTCTTTGGCTTTTTAAATGCTGAATTAAAACCTGAAGCAGATCCTGATTCTGACTTCAGCTCTTCACATTGCAAAAGCCAATTGACTGCAAGGCTGACCAGCCCAATTGCAGCTGTCTGGCTTTTCCCTGGCTCTCTGCTGCTCTGAGTGCATTTTTTCTTTCTTTTCTTTTTTTTATTTTTTTATTCTCTTTTTTTTTTTTTTTTTTTTTTTTTTTTTTTTTGTAGAGAAGCAAAGGGATTTGCTTTGTGAGGCATCATTTTTTTCTTTTCTAGTCCACTCTTATGCTTGTGAATTTGCAAAACTCTTACATTCTATACTGATTAGGACCACATAACTGCCCAGGATGACTGAGTTTTTTTTGTGAGGGAATTCCATGAAATCTTATCGTTCTGAGGATATATGTGTATTTGCTACTCAATGGAGATAGAAGAACAAATAATATCAGTTGCAACCACATAACAACTGCTTACTCTGCCCCAGGTAACTCTGTATACATTGCTTTTAATTTGCCATAGTCCTATAGGGTAGATATTATTCCCATTACACAGACCAGGGAACTGAGTCTCAGAGGAGTCTAGTAAAATGCCAGAGTCATGCAACTATTATGTGTCAGGATTCAATTGGGATTCAGAACTGTGTGATCACAAAGTCTGCATTTTGTTTTTTACTACACAACTACGTCTGTGCTTAGACGTAGCAATTATATCTCTTATGAGTAGCAATAGTAACAGCCACAATAAAAACAAATGATATAAACAATTAATTATTGAGCACCTTTAAAAGACTAGAAACTTGGTATGCATTACCTGCAAAATTCTCATAATAATTTCAAGATTTAGAGATGATTTTTATTCCTGCTTTACAAACAAGGAGATGGAGGCCTAGAATAGCTAAAGATTTGCTCAGGACACATATGGATGGAGTTGAGTTTTAGACCCAGGTCTACAGTATACAGGTTCTAAATTTTAACCATTCCTCACTGATGATAACTGGCAAAAGGGTCCCCAGATTCAGTGGTTTTGACCCATAATGCCTGGAGGAAGAGAGTCCCACATTTCTGACTAGGGAGACAAGCCTAGTAGTGAAACTTTATGGAATGTAAGGAAGAGGTGCACACTTTGGGGTGTGCTTTATTCCCAGCTGTGTGCAAAGTGCCTTAGAAGGACAGATGGAGACTGTATTTACAAGAATCTCTCTCTGAGTTGACGAGAGGGAAACCTCTCCCACAATTAGATCAGCCTGCCTCTGGAGGCAGGGATGGAATGAAGCAAATTGGATTTTCCACCAATTCTCAGAGGGCATGAACTCAACTTTTATAGTTCATAGGACAATTCAAGTTTTGATTTGGGGCAGAATGACCCCATGCAGAGAGGACCAGCTGGCTAGATTGTTTGAGCTTTCAGTTTTGTTTCAGTGTGGTAGATCTGGGGAGACAGAGTCTCAGTTTTGTGTTTCATGTAGCACTTGTTAACATTAAATTGCTTGGTTTTTTAAATAAAAATGTCTGTGTATGTGTTTGTGATCTATTCAGACAGCCATGTGCAACTGGTCCTAAAAAGATAGAATATTCAAATTCATTTTACAAGAGTACAAATGTTCCTTTTATTGCCTTATTAACATTGTCTGGCTTTAGTTTTAAAAGTGGGGCTCCTTAAACAAATGGGCACAAAGGCATGAAAATCCATGCTAACAGATAATCCAGAAATGCTTATATCAGACTATAGGGTGTGGTTTCATTCTGATCTTATACTATGGGGATACCGTGGGGACTTAGCACTTGAGAATAAATCATGAAGCAATCTTGTACAGGCTGATGCAGAAGGTCTTAAATCTAAATCAGCTTGCATCCCCCTCCCTCTCTGCTTCTGAGTAGTGAAAGCTTAGTCATAATTTTTCTTAATATAAAAATTAATTGGACATATTTTTCAATTACCAAAAAAAATAAACAAATAGAAATGGTGATTTGTATTAATCCAGAACCTAATCTGCTTTAACTAAATTACTCCAGCTATGTGAATTCCTTGTTGGGTTGATTACAGGTTGACTCAGATTCATTTTTTTATTTTTTGCTTTATGACAAAGTCTGAATCTCACAAAGTTTAGCTACTATTACTATCTTACTTCTAAACCCCATTTTCTCATATAAATGTCTCTTTGCCTTTTGGACCATAGCTCTTTACTTTCTTTTAAGACTAGTAAAACATTATTTTCATCCATAAAATTAAACATTTGTGAACTAGCTGATGAGTAGGTGACTATATAATTAATCATCCAATATAAAACACTTGTGAGAGTCAATTGGAACATTATTAATAATTATGTTCAGACAATAGGCATAAACAGGATGGTCCCAATCCAGTGGGAACATATGGTCACCATGCTGCTGTGAAAATATTGTCACTGCAGCCTGGCCAAGAGTATATAAATAGAATTTGAATTCCTAGGCCATCAGGTTTGTAATGAAAACAATGATAGGAGTTTTACAACATTATCTACAACTCTGAGTATAAATTGGTTTGATTAAAATGTGATTAGATCAGCCTGCCTCTGGAGGCAGGGATGGAATGAAATTTCCATCTATTAGAAAAAATAGTTGTGGGATTTTAATTTTCAACAAATACCTAGCGCCGGGCGCAGTGGTGCACGCCTGTAATCCCAGCACTTTGGGACGCTGAGGCAGGAGGATCGCGAGTTCAAAGCCAGCCTCAGCAATGGTGAGGCACTTAGCAACTCAGTGAGACCTTGTCCCTAATAAAATACAACAAAGGGCTGGGGATGTGACCCAGTGGTTGAGTGCCCCGAGTTCAATCCCCGGTACCACAAAAAACAAAAAACAAAACAAAACAAAAAAAAAAAAACCTAGCAATGCTGTTTAATTCCTCCTCCAAGCCAGAAACCTGCGCTAGGGACTAGGGGTGCAGTCATGTGTTGAATAGATATAGGCTCACCCATCACAAAGCTTCCAGTCGAGTGAAGATGAATGATGGACCACTTCAGTGTTTTATGATCAATAAAGAGGAGACGTCAGGAGAAACCAGAAGAGACACTTCATACAGGTGTGGTGTGACACCAACTGAGAGCTGAAGGATGGGTGGGAGTAAGAAAGCTGAAGATGTGAGCCAGGGAGTTCCAAGCTGAGGGAAGAGGCTATTCAGAGGCCCAAGTGCCACAGAGAACTTGGCACCTGCAGGAAATGGGTTAGTCTTGCTGGAACATGCAGCTCTGGGTGGGAAGTAGTCAAGCAATGAGGCTGGGTATGTGGCCCCAGATCTCAAAAGCCTTAAAAACTGTAAGAAAGAGTTTTGTCTTATACTGAAGGATGTGGGGCATCATCGAAGTCCTTCAACAGCAGTGGCAGTTTCTTTAGAGGAAGACCTCTCAGTCCAGATATGAAGAGTAGGTTAGGGTCTTGGGGTGTGTATGGGGACTAGGAGGGCCAGAAAGCAAACCAGGGAACAAGAAAGAAGGAAATGGGGGAAGCTTAGATAAGAGCAGTGGCAGTGATGGAGAGATACTTGGGAGGTAGAGTCAACCTGCTTGTCAATGGCTTTGGTTCCATGGGTGGAATTATGCTCCCATGAAATCCACCTTTGAGATCCTAACCTCCAGTGTCCTAGAACAAGGGGAAATTTGGACACAGATGTGGAAAGAAGGAAGATGTAAAGAAACAAGGAGAAGATGTTCAGCTATACACCTAGAACAGATTCTTCCATATGGCTTCCAGATGAAACCAACACTTTCGACACCCTGAATTTGGGCATCTAGGCTCCAGAACTGTGAAGCCCTGAATTTCTGTGATTCAAGTCTGTGGAGCAGGAGCAAAGGAGCCCACTGAGATGGGCAGAGTTAATGTTTTTGAACACACTGGCTTTGAGGTACCTGTGTAACCTCTGGGTACAGACTTCCAGTAGCCTGTTGGATGGTCAAAGCTCAGGATAGACAGCTGGTTGTGGAGTCACTGATCTGGAAGTTCCTGGCACGTAGATAATAATTGACATCAAAGTAGGGGATCTTGGGGAAAAGGTATAGGTGTGTGGTGAACTGAGAAGGGACCCCTCTGTAATTTTGGTGCTTTCTTAACATATCAAAGAGATAGAAAAAGACTTTGTTATATGTTGTTATTGATTTTAAATATGTGCTTGTAGGAATTAGCAAGAATGGACTGTGGAGCAAGACCAGGATATCAATAAAATGGCCAACCACCCAGAAGCTAGGCTTGGCTACTTCTTGTTTTTGAAAATTGCCACTTTTAAGATAGCCCCAGACACACCCAGAGATTTTGACTCACACTGAGCTTATGAGAGACAATATCTGGAGCCCAAACACCAAATTATTAATTTGTGATGAGAAATAGAACTGGCAGGTGGAACGGATACATGTGTCTGTCTTATCAGCTTCTTTTGTTGCTTACGGAAGAGCTATAGAGAGAAACAAATTATAATCACCGGGAGGCTGTTTGGTGCACATGGAATCAGAACAAGGGAGTTCGTTTAAAGATCTGAGTTTATAATGAGATCAGATGCCAATCACCACGTAGGGCGCCCCTCCATAGGGAGGCAGTTGCCCAGTGCTCTGTGTCCATCATCCTATCAGCTATCAGTTGGCTGCAGCCTGCCCTGGACAGTGTGTGGAAGGCACTGTCAAGTCTCATCTCTCTGACTTCTACTCCCCTCTACAGATGACGCACTCCATTTAAATGAAGGCATAGGTTGTCTTTGGAATCTTAATAACTTCTGTCAGTTTGAGGCTGTTCTTGCTGTCCTGGGTTCCATTAACTTTCTTTGAAAAAATTCTGTATCTCTCTGCTTTTATCCATTATATGTTGACTTTAATGTTTGTTTGTTTGTTTGTTTTCCTCCTGGTTTCCTTATTTTTTTTGTGTGTGTGGGGGGAGTGGTTACTGGGGATTGAACTCAGGGACACTCAACTACTGAACCACATCCCCACCCTATTTTGTATTTTATTTGGAGACAGGGTCTCATTGAGTTGCTCATTGCCTCACTTTTGCTAAGGCTGACTTTGAACTCATGCTCCTCCTGCCTCAGTCTTCCGAGCTCCTGGGATTACAGGCGAGAGCTGCTGTGCCCTAGCCATTTCCATATTCTTGGCCTTGGCAATGGGACCAAGGGCGTGAGATGAGGTTGCATTTAGTCTTTTTGAAATTTTTAGATATAAATTTAATATTTTCAAAGCAATGATTTGGGAAGTGATTATTTTAAACTGAATATTTTTCAGGGATTTTTTAAAATGTTGATTTATAGAATATTAACTCAATCCTGTTTGGATTATATTTACCCTTTTATGCTTCCTGCTAGTTCCAACAAGAATGCAATGTGTCTTCACAATCAGTTTACTCTTACTATGGGGACAATTTTGTTTTAGAAACTTTTTAGAATTCAGATGACGTGGTATACCGGGAGAGGCAGAGCACATACATTTAAGGGTTGCCTTTTTTATTTTTTAAGAACTCTTGAATATTTTTCTTTTACCTTAAATAGGTGAACACTGGTCTCCTCTGGGGCTGTGCTTCATTATTTGCAAGTTGGGCTTACAAATAAGGTTGACCAAACTTGAGGCTTCTGCCACCACAGCTTCAAGCCAAAGAAATTAATCACATCTCTCCTCTTTATGCAGTCTGTCACCAAAGTGTATATGTTCTAAAGAGATAAATACAAATCTCTTTTAAGTTTCCACTCTTTATCTTTACAGATTTAGGATTGGGACCCTCAGTGATTGAAGTTTAAGTTGAAATTTTATCCAGGCTGGCTGGCTTACATGATGCTAATATTTTGAAGCGCTTTAACCAAAAACTTATTTTAAAATTTATTGAAGGTGCAAACAATTTTAACAGTCTATACTCCTTCCCAGGTAAACATATTAACTGGGCTCTTAACTGGCTGGAGATGTCATCTTTTTTTCTGGTCTGAATAGGGACAGGAGAGAAGAAAGCCAAGTGAAATAAAATACATCTGATGTGGAGTAGACACACATGGAAGAGACAGCTATGCTGCAGCACGTGTTCTAAGCTACAAAATGCTGCCGAAGAACAAGGGTGTGTAGAGAGGTCCACTTGGAGGATGGAGGCCAATCCACAGGTGTCCACAGCACCTTTAGACATATGGACGTTGATTCTTGAACCACTCCTAAAAACTGGGCTATTTTTGTAGCATCAGTTTTCTGCACACTCTTGGGGAGGAGGGCATGGATTTGGAAGAGAGGAACAAGCTCTTTCTCTCAGATTAGCAGAGGAACCCTGTCCTGTTTGTGAAATAGGTAGACTTCTACCCTGGGCAGAGCAATGGACAATGAGTGTTCCCTGGCATCAAGCCTGCTTGTCACAGAGAAGAATTTGAGGGAACACGGCGTACAGGTCCCTGCTTCAGATGATCAGTTTTAGAGAGGAATCTGCGTAAACCTTTCACCTAGACTTTCAGCAGGAGTGAGTTAACAGGGGTGGCATGGGTGCTTCAAGTGCCTGTGCGGTTTGAGAGGAGAGTTCAACAGTGGGGAGGTGGAGGGCCGCCAAACTGTCCCCTCCTAGTCACAACTGTCTCTGCCCATATATCATATTTGGCTCTTTGAAGCCAAGGGCCCTAAAGAAAATACATGGGAGCCAATGGCAGCAGAATCTGTTGCCTTCAGAAAACAACTCTTCCTAGAGGTAAGGCTGGACTGAGTCTGCATGGGGAAGAAAAGAGGAAGTTTCTTGGTCATCTCAGTGGAGAAGCAGGTGTCCCTGGTCCCAATAGAGAAAAGGTGGTGTTGGGGAGGGGACAGCATGCTGACCATGCTGAGCAGTTGTGTCTGTTTCCTCCAGAGGTGGGGACAGCAGAGGGCTTCATCTCAGGGGAAGTGAGAATCACAAAACCAGTGGTTCTCACGAGCTTATTGACCTCAGAGCCTATTTCAGTCACCACTAGCTGGAAGAGCCATGTGAAAACAATAACAGGCTTTTGCACCAGTTATCTCCTTCAATTACCCACTCAGTGCCATGGTCTAATTCTGCAGTGGGAGGGAGAAAGTAGCACAGATTGAATGGGAAGGGTCATATGTAATGAGAATCACACTTTTAATGCCATTATAAGAAGTAGCTTCTGACTTGTAAGTATCTGTTCTTACTCTCAATTTAGAATATCCGCTGTCCCAGATGGCTTTCACTCTCTTCATTCCCCTCCCTCCCTCACATCCTCCCTCTAATCAAATCAGGTTTTCCTATCTCTTACCCTCTGTACTAGTCAGTTTTCCATCACTGTAACCAAAATGCCTAATGACAACAACTCAGAGGAGGAAAAGTTTATTTTGGCTCATGGTCTGTGATGTTGAGTTCATGGTCAGCAGAGTTCATTGCTCTGGACCTAGGGTGAAGTACAACGTCATGGTGGAAGGGCAGGATAGAGGAGCTCTGCTTACCTTAGGGCAGGCAGGAAGCAGAGAGAGTGGATCCAGCTACAGATGAACCCTTCCAGGGCATGCCTCCAGTGACCTGCCCCCTCCAGCCATGCCCCCTCTGCCTACTGTTACCACCCAATCCATTCAAACTAGGATTGATTAATTAGGCCACATAGCTCTCATAATTCAATCATTTAACCTCTGAACATTCTTGCCTTAACACAGGAGCTTTTGGGGGACAACTCATATCCAAACTGCAACACCCTCCAAAGATGATGATGCTATTTGGCCACCAGACAGCCATCATTACCATTTTTTAGGTGTGCAAGGCTAAAATATTTTGCATGCTGAGTATACCTTTGATTCCAAGTTCAAAGCTGCACTCTCATCGAATAATGAGATCTTTTGCTAAGAGAGGTTTATATGAGGTTTGTTGATAATTACCCTGCTCTACCAATAAAGAACCCAAACACACAGGAGTTTCAAATGATTTCACAGCTGATTTATATGCACAAAGAATAATTAGCATCATGTAATTTTCCTTGCCAGATTGAGTCTCATTTGAAAGATATGTCATTTTAAAATAATTTCATACTTCGCTGATGAACTAAAATTGAGACATTGGACAAATATGGCATGTAGGGATAGTGGGCAAGTGAACAATCATTTTCTCTGTCAGGAAGGCAGGGACAGCAAACTCACAAGAAGTAATTACCTACCTTCCAAAGAAGCAACGATCATTTCAAAGCCTATTATCTGGAAAAGTAACCTGGGTCTCACTACTCAATCAATACCTGACTATGACCCCTCCAGTAACACAGATGGGTTCAGAAACAAAATCAAAATCATTGAGATGAAAACCATGAAGTAACAAATACACATATATTCAGACTTTCCTCATATTAGGGCTGTAGCAATGCATTCAGGTTTGAAGGGAGGAAAGGATTGAGATTCCTCTCCAGATCATGACCTGCAGGGTCAGTTCTAACATGCTGGGATTAGAGATTCCATCTCTGGTGTCTGTCCCACGGGGCAGGCAGCTCCCACGCTTCCTTCTGTACAATTCTCCAGATGACTAGGAGGCCCCCATTCCCACCAAAGCCCCTAGCTTGGTTCCACTCTCAAAGCCTCTCCAACACATTTGGATGGAGCAGTCATCCCTGACCCATACAGGGCAAGCCCTGAGCTCTGATCTGGTCCAGAGGAGTCAAGGCACCGCATACCAGCATATCAGCACCCACGGCATCAGGTCATGCTTACTGCTGCTCTGCACCTCCAAGGAACCTGGGTGTGCATTTCACTTCCCCCAGCACCCGTGTCTTGGGTGCATGATCCCCACATTTATGAGGGTGGTCTTTGCTCCATCTTCCCACTCTTCACTGTGGTCAATATGGCTGGACTCCTATTCTAGGACACCACCACACATGTGGGCCTCAACTTGTATGAACTCCCTATAGTGGGACTGCCATCCCAGCTCACAAGAGTTTCAAGAAGAAAACAGATTAAAGCTTTTTTTCCCCCCTTCCAAGAAGAAAATGGAATGACCTGTGTGGGATATGAAGCCCCTCTCCACTTGGGGATGCAAGGGAGCAAAGAAGCAAGGAAGATGGCAACTGAGACTCCCATGAGGAGGTTCTTAAAAAGTGTGAAATGGTTAATTTCATGGTAGGCTTTCCTTGTTCTTTGGGAGAATGTGGTGAATTTACTGACTGATTAGTTAATATCAACCTTCAGTCACATGTTGGTACTGTTCTTTCAAGCTTTCTCCAAGATCTGCAAATAGAACCCTAATAAAAGCTTTCCACATGAGTGGGAGAAACAGCTGAACACCTTGCCTTAGTATTCTGTAGGGAATTGTGTTATTATACTCAATTTTATTACATTTGCTTCTGACCCACCCCCCAACTAGCTTAATGTTCTTTTTCTGTCAAAAAGGGAAAGCCCCAAAACTATAAAAATTACTTTGCTCCTTTTAGTTTATAAAGTTAAAAAAAATTACAGTGAAAAAGAAAAGCATTCTTTAATGCTTTGGCAAAGATTGGGCAGTCTGTACTCCTAATAATTATATTCTGGTGTTAAATTAACTTTTTAACAATGCCCTGTGATTCAAGTAGCAGACGGCACAGAAACCAAATTGCACACATTATTTCATTTTTTTATGAGTAAGAAATATTGGGTCCTTTCAAACCTGAGTGGTGTGTATTGATGGCTTTAATTATTTTAGGGCCTGGCTTGTTTTTCACTTAAGTGTACACATGGAATTTAAAATAACTTTTGAATCCGTGCAATATATTTAATTTCCAAGACTTTTCCATTAACGTCAAGATAAGAGTTTCTGGAGTAGATGGCATCTATGTTTTTCCGACTTAACTATCTGCTGTCATGCCATTTCAACAGGGTAACTGTGGGTTTTAAAAATGTTCACAGGTTTTATCTTAAATTTAATCTGATTAAGTGGTCCAGTTTTTCATACTTGCTCTAATTCAGCCTAAATAATAAATTTTTTAAAAAGAAAAAATTGGGGATAATTTTTTTTTTTTTTTTTTTGTATATGCCTGTTAGCTTTATTGGTGCAATACATTCTTACAGATTGGGGTATTAAAGTGTAAATTAGCAAGGGAGCTATAGTTCTTTGTTTACATTTAGGTAAAATACAAAGCAGACGTTTGAAATCACAGTTGGTTTTCTTTCTTTCTACCTTTTTCAGAATGCTACAATTTTTATGCTGTCTTTGCAACACCTTGATGATAGATTTTAGGCACATGGGAAATGTGTCAAATAGATGGCACCATGGTTTGGATATTATCTAAGTATGGTCTCCAAGAGTTCATGGGTCAGAAGCTGGGTCACTAGGGCAGTTATGTTAAGAAGTGGCAGGACCTTTAAGAGGCAGAACCTAATGGGAGGTCTTTAGGTCATGGGGTATCCTTGAAAAAGATTAACATGATTCTCATGATACCCCAGTTAGTTCCCACAAGAGGGACTGTTACAAAAGAGCAATACTGGCCCCTCATCACTCTGGCTCCCTGTTTTGTCGTGTGATTGCTCTTGTATATGCTCCTGGCATGATATCATCTGCCATGATGGATGCAGCTGGGGATAGGGTTGTACTTGCCAGAGTCAAGCCATGCTGTTTGGGCTTCCATATTCCAAAACTATGGGCTCAATAAACTTCTTTTCTTTGAAAGTACTCAGCCTCAGGTATTTTATTACAGCAGCAGAAAATGGACTGACAAGGTTATCAGTGGAGTCTGAACATCAAAAAAGTCAATAAGTATTGATTGAGAATCTAGAGTTCCTGCTTGAAAAAGACTCACATCTTAGAAAAACAGAATAGAGAAAGGGATAAATAACAATAATAACACCATACAAAGTAACATAATAAGTACTCAGTCATACATAGTTTGAGTTGAATTAGGTTACAGAATTTTAGAGCTTACAGGCACTTTATTTTTTTTATTTTTTTTTATTTGTCTACTTAGTTTTACATGACAGCAGAATGCGTTTCAATTCATCATACACAAATGGAGCGCAACATTTCAATTCTCTGGTTGTACATGGTGTAGAGACGCACCATTTGTGCAATCATACATGTACCTGGGGTAATGATGTCCTTCTCATCCCTTCATCTTTCCTATCCTCATAACCCCTCCCCATCCTCCCTTTTGAGTTCTGTTCTTATTTTCCAAAGAGAAAACTGAGGTTCAAAAAGTTTAAGTAATTTGTCTAAGATTATCCGAGTGTACGTAGAAGAGTCAAAGGTTGGTCAAGTGTCAGCTAACTCTGAGGCTAGTACTTCATGCACCATTTCTGCCCAGATGTGGGATTTGAGTTGAGCTTTGAAGAGTCACATTCAGAGCCTCCAGGTAGAGCTGTGCAGGTTGGGCACTGTTCATCTCTAGTAGGTACCACTTCCCAGGGACTCTAATGATCACTGCTTAGGCAGGAAGACACCCCAACTGAGGGTGAGATTTATATAGACAGCATGAAATACTGATGTGTGGATGCTTTAACTTAGAGATGCTTTTGTTTGTACAGACTACCTTAGCCCAGGGCAAGCCCACGGAGTTATCCAGTCATATTAGGATTGGTCACTTCAGCTATCTTTGGTGCTACTACAAGTTTGACCAGAGCTTGAAAACTGGCTCCATTATTGCTTATGGTCTGTGTGCTCTGAGGTAAAAAACCCTAGTAGTACCTCTGTCACAAGATTGTGAAAATAAATTGATCGCAAGGCAATTCTCTGAGTATCTGGTTATTGCACATTTACAATAAATGTAACCAGGAAGGTTCTGATCTACCTTAGATTTCTGAACCCAGCCCTTGATTTGCCTCTGAAGAAAGATCCACTCCACTTTCATCTTCATGATAGTGAACTCAAAGGCAGGGAAAGAAAAACCCCATAAACATGGACCGGAGCCATCCTGAAAAACACATTCATGAATAAAGTCCTCCAGCAGCTCTGCCTCGGTGGCCATAAGCACCAAGCAACTCATTCCAACCACATTAAGGCAGTCACAGCTTTCAGACTTTGAAATGCCTTCTCTGTAAACAGCTCAGCATGCTGCCCACAACAAGTATCAGTCACAAAATCACAAAGAGTCATTCTCCTGCTCAGGTTTCAGGATATCTTCATGTACTTTAAGGATATAGAGACAGGGATGTAGGATGGTTCAATTGTGATTCTCAGCTTTACCATGGTGCGAAAGCCATATGCATCCAGTAGAAACTGTACTCCAAATTGTGAATTTTGGTCTTTTCCCAGGTTGGTAATGTGTGATATAGGCACAGTATTCTCTCCTGATGCCGGGTAGTGCCAGTGAGTCCCTCAACTCCCCTGTGATCAAGAGGGTGCACCGCTGGCCCTCTGCCGTGTGTTATGAGGCTAAACCATGATGTGTTGCAGGTTAGGTGTGCTAAATGCATTTCCAGTGTATGCTATTTTCAACTTGCACTGGGTTATTGGGGCCAAGTCTCACCATAAGTCGAGAAGCATAAGTATACATGTAAACTGCCCCCTGGTGTCTGGTGTCTGGAGTAAGAGAGCTGAACTTGTGACTGGCTCAGTCGTGGGGCCTAAATAATTTTCAGTATCAGGCATGTAGATCTGTATTTCCATTAAGGGGGAAATAAGATCACTGGATGCCAAGAGCTCAGAGCTAACGCCTGATGCATCCCCCTTCCTCTCAATCAGAAGGGTGGGGGTTGAGGTCATTTATGTGAAGCTGGGGGACAGCTGGAGCCTCCCTACCTCTCACTGGAAGCAAAAGGCCCAGAGAGGCAAAAGGGTAACGATGTGCCATCTCTTATAATTAATATTCTCCCAAGGCTTTCCTCTGGGCGCTGCTAATGCCAAGTCCTGGGTACCTCCGATCTCCTTGTGGGTCTGGCTGAGCAGCCCCTCATTAGCCAGAATCCCTTAGGGGAGCGGGGCGTGGCACTAAAGAGGGCTCCGCCTCCTGCCTCCCCCTAGGAGAGGAGGGCCAATTTGGAGTTATCCTGGGGCACTTTTTCTTCAGCCCAAACAAAGGCTTATTGTTTCCAAGCATCAAAGGGGATGTCTGTTCATACCCCAGGCACCATTTTGGAGCTTGATGTTGCTTCATTATGCCGCACAGTTTCCCACTAAAAACAGATGAGAAAAACCGGCAGCAGCTTATGTCCCTGTGCTAAGGCAGCTGTGAGCTAGAGTCAGGGCTTTTAAGCCCTTCAAATGTAAATCTTTCTCAAGGCAGCCCCTCTACAACCTCCATTAGGAAATTGGTTTATAATGTGTTATAATGTGAGACAGTTTTTCATGTCACTTAATTGGAATCATTCTTGTGATTTTTTACATTAACTCTTAGATCCCAGACCTAAAACACTTCATGGTCTTTGAAACTTTGAAATTCCTATTGATCCAGGCCTGTGGGAGACCTGATTGTCATTTTTCTCTGTTGGGGATAGCCTATAAGGCTACAGGGGAACCCAAGGTAAGTAAAATACAACCTTTGTCCCCTACGATCTTATAGCAGGGAGAGAAAGTGGTGAGTTCAGAGAAATAGCAAATGGCTCTTCACAAACAGCATGCACAGTTGGGGTTGAGTTCCATCACAGCTTTTTAGGAGTGTCTGAGCCTGTTTCCTTGTTTGTACAATAGAGAGTGATCCCTTAGGGGCTACTGTAAAATACAGTAAATAATGCAGCATAGGTCCCCAAACCAGATGACTTGAGTTCAAATCCAAGATCTGCTTCTCCATGGCTCTGGAACCCTAATCAAGTTGCCTAACTTCTCCAAGCACTGGTTTTCTCACCTGCCCATTGGAGTTGATAACAGTACTTGCCTTGCAGGGTTGTTGGCAAGTACTGGATTTAGTACAATGAAAGCTCTCAATAAAAATTAGATCTTAATATTAATATTCTCAAAATTGACTAATTCATTTGACTAGTACTATTGCACCAAGAAAATATGGTGGAGAGAAGAATGGAGTTCTTCTAAGATAAAAAATCCCATTTTCTTTGTATGCTCTAGTTCTTCCCTGAAATACAAACAACCAATGGCCAACATGAGTGCTGCAGTGCTATTGGACATGTCTGGGCTCCTGAGGAGTTGGAGCCCTGACTTAGCCATCTGTGTACAGTTAAAACCTACCACAGAGCCGGGTGCGGTGGCGCACGCCTGTAATCCCAGCACTGTGGGAGGCTGAGGCAGGAGGATCGCGAGTTCAAAGCCAGCCTCAGCAATGGCGAGGCACTTAGCAACTCAGTGAGACCCTGCTTCTAATAAAATACAAAAAAGGGCTGGGGATGTGGCCCAGTGGTCAAGTGCCCCTGAGTTCAATCCCTGGTACCAAAAAAAAAAAACCTACCACAGAGCCTGGCAACATAGAAGGTATTCAGTAAATGGTAGTTAAGGATGATGGAGGCAAGCCTCTGCCTCCATCTTTACATGGCCTCCTCTTCTGTATGTCTTCTTCCCTCTTTTCTTCTAAGGATACATGTCACTGGACTTAAAGGCCTCCCTAATCCAGAATAATTTCATTTTGAGATGCTGTACATAATTACATTTGCAGACTGTTTTGCAAATATGGGCATATTTTAAAGTTCCTGGTAGATATATCTTTTGAGGAACCACCATCCAAACTACTACAGTGTGGACTGATGCATGAAAAAATCAAATTATGACATCAAATGATTAGCATGAATTTAGTAGCTGATAATTGCGATTTGTCTAATCACAATATAGATCCGAGGGAGTTTTTCTGTCCCCTATACCATGTGAGGACAGAAGAAGAAGACACTCTAAACCAGGAAGTGGACCCTCATCAGGCATCGAATCTGCTAGTGGGCTTGGAAATGGAATCATCTGCAGGAGTAGGGGAATCACACAGTGCCTAACATCCCCACAGGCACCCCTTCACTGACCTACCATGAGAAAATCACCCTTCCTTCCAGAGTGTTGGGAGATTCCAATTAATTGTTGAGGACTGCAGGAGGGCTGGTGGGGTGGGGGAGATGTCAGGGAAGCAACTTACTGGTCTTTTGGTTACCCAGCACTGCATCATCAAAATGCATCTTCCCAACATCTGGAAATGGGAATCAGGTATAGGAAAGATACATGTAGATGAAAAGAGGCCAAAGTCCCAATGTGTGCCCTTCCCTGGGTAGGATATACCACTGGGCCCAAGATGAGCATACACTAATGATATTATGCACAACTTATTGAGTACTTAATATGCACTGGGTCCCCACCCCCGCCCCGGAATATTTAATCCTCACCACAGTCCTTTGAGTTAAGACTCATTTTCTAGATGAAGAAACAGGCAAAGAGAGGTTAAAGTAACTTAAGTCACACAGTCACAACTAGTGAAGCTAGGATAGAAGTCGCCTGTGCTCCAACCCCAAGATAACACATTGTGGCTCCAGAGCAGGTGGCAGCTCAGCCAGGCAGCCCCTCCTCCACCCACTCCCAACACCCAGCTCTGAACACCCTGCATTTGCTCACCTATTCTTTCATTCAGTTCCACATCCTACGTTTAGTGACATTGTGGGAATGTCCACACTGTGGGAATGTCCACACAGAAGGTACAAAGATGAGGTATGCCTATTCCTGCTGCTATAATGGTGGATGACTGCATGGAACTAATTAACTGACAGGTTTTCTAGGTCCTTGCTGGGAAGTGTAGGAGATTGTCCCAAATTGCCTACTCTGTGGAAATGAAGAAGCAGAACCAGTATCTCCACATTTTATGAGTTTTTTCGCTAAAGAGATGTGTATGCAGCCCCATATAGTAAGTCACTTATTTTTAAAGCCTTTTGTATAATTTTAAAATTTTACCATTGAGGGCCAGATGGTCACATGCTGGTGTCCCTATTTCCAGAGACAAAGTAACTTGCAGTGGACACAGTCACAACACCACCCCTCTAGCTGGTTCTGAATTACCCTGTCCTCTCTGATGGGGCAGGTGTCAGCCACCAGCACAACCAGCTGACCAGAGGCTGATGTTCATGGCCCTGACCCAGGGTCCTAGAAGAGGGGTAGGGACACTCCTTCCATCCACCCTGGAAGTAGTTTGCTATTTTCACACCAGTTCCTTCATGTACTGGCCAAATGGCAGCTCTTCTCCAGCTGTTTATTTGCTTGGAAAAGGAAAGTTCTGGGTTCAGGTATGACCAGAGGTCTTCCAGGCCTTGACATTCCAAGCTGTAGGAAGAGGGTGATTGGTTCACTAGGAACATAGAAGGCCAGGGGTGGGGAGCGCTGGGGAGGAAGTGACTTTCTTTGTCCTATTAGGAGGTTCACAGAGGCACCCACCCTCCTTGCCTGTGGCAGTGAGCTGGTCAGGCTCTTAGGACTAACAACAAAAGACCTTCTCCCTCCCCACAGCATATCCACCTGGTGTGACTGTAACCATGAGTGGGCAAGTGTGCTGATGAGGTTCTCCATTGTAGGGGTGGGGTGTCTCTTGCCAGGGTCCTAGAGTTCACTCCTTCAGCAATTATGACCTAAACCCTGACCTCTTACCTCTCCAAAATAGCATGTGGTGTTTCAGCCATAACTTCGTTTTACTATATTAAGGTGAGGTTTCTACTGCCTTCTGCTGATTACTAAGGTAACATATGCTCACTTTGCAGGTGGTGTATCCCCTTTTCATGTCCCAAGTGTTTGGATTTTTTAAAAATTTTGTAATATTTACATATATATATATATATATAATGAGACTTTTGGGAGTGGGACACAAACCTAAACACAAAATTCATTTCCTTCCTATGTACCTTATACATGTAGCCTGAAGTTCATTTTATACCATATTTTTAGCATGCCTACATTTTGACCCACTGCATGAGATTAGGTGTAGAACTTTTCACTTGTGGAATCACGTTGCACTCAAAAGGTTTCAGAGTTTGGAGCATTTCAGATTTTGGATATTTTGGATTTAGGACAATCAACCTGTATGATGCTAAAAACTAAAGCAGTATAAAGAAGAAAATTTAAAAGGAAGGAAATAAAAATCACTAGTAATCTCATTGTGTACTGATACGTTATATGTCGCTTCATCTATACTCTGACCCCACCGTGTGTGTGTGCGCGCGCATGTGCGCGCACACATGCCACGTGCATGCGTGTGTTCTGTCACACATGATAAGAGCTAACGTTTATGTCTCTCCTACCACTGTTCTGCATTGTGCTACACAATTTACAAGGCTTATTTCATTTAACCCCTACAGAAAACCTAAAGGGATGAAGGGTAATGTAATTAACAGCATTTTACAGCTGAGAAGACTGGGGTCTAAGCTGAGGTCACATTTTATATGTGAGTTTATGTTGTGTTTTTGACACTTAACACGAGCAGCTTTCATACTATTAGGGGTTCTTTGAAAGCACATTCTCTAATGATTGTATCACTTGCCAGTATATACATACATTGTTTCCGTGTTACCATTTCCCTCCTTGGAACATTTCAGGTCTGCTCTCTAGCTTTTTGGCATTATAAATAATACTGTGATGAACATCTTTGTAGGCTTATTTACTAGAAGTATAAGTGTGAAGTCTAAAGTTATGAATGTTTTTGAAGCCTTTGGTTGATCTGAATGAACTTGTTCCCATGAGGACTTAAAGGACCAACAGGGCAGAAAGTGGATGAATATATTCTAGAATTCAAAACAGATCTCCTGTGTGGAGAAGACAGCTGCAATTGTTTTTCTGTTGTTACTGTTGTTTTGTTTTGCTTTGACCTGTAGGTGGAAGATTATTTTCTAGATTAAATTTCCCCCACATTAAATGCTGACTGCTTGTCAGTTTGTTGCCCGGATGAAAAGAAGAAATGTGAACTTTCACATTGAGAAGGTGACGAGAGCCTTGGTGTCCTTGTGGCTATGTGGAGGTCTGTTAGATTACTCCGAGTGTTGAGCTTTGAAAGCAACCTAACAACCAGTCCGTTACTGGGTCTCCATCAGTGGTAGCTGGGCATGCTGTACATCAAATGGACAAGAGGCTGGCCCCTGGGAAAGCTAGCAGAGACCAGCCTTTCTGTCTGAATCCACTCATCCCAGAACATATTGTAAATCACAAGAAGAAATAAGTCTCAAGAAGTAACAAGTTCTGGGGCTTAGTCATTGTTCTCGTTTAATAAGCACCCAGCAGAGCCAAACAGTCCAAAGCAGATGAGGCACCTTCCTATCCCCTGGGCAACCAAGTAGGAGCTGGCCGCCCCAAACAGCCTCTATTTATCCCCATCCCACTTATCATGGGCATTATCTTTGTTGCATTTAAAAGACTGCAAGGCATCAGCCAGTGCGATTTCAGGAGGGTCAGCCCTTGCCAGGGTGACAGAAGCCTGCATAGCCTCATGCCCATGACTTTCAAGCAGGACTGAGTAGGATTATGAGTTAGCCTTTTCCCTGCCATGGTGAAGTATAAGTGATGAGAAGGGGGGCCTTGAGGGGCTACTTTAAAGATTACAAAGTCTTCTTTTGCATCCTAAAGAAAGCAGAGGGCTAACCAGCCTGCAAGACTGAACTCAATTTCCAAATAATCAGCCACTCAGGTCCTGGGGAATCTCTGTTCTCTTAGTTCTCATTTATAGTAGTATTGGGCTGCTCAGGAAGCAGATTAGGCACATTATCAGAGTGTCAGAAAGCTCCTAGGAGTATAAATAAATTTGTGTATTGGAAGCTGAGTTTTGTAACCCTTTCATGGCCTAGAGAACTTTCTGTGATGATGGAAATTTTCTGTGTCAGTGCTGGGCAATACAGTAGCCACTAGTGACATGTGGCCATTGAGTAGTTTACATGTAGCAAGTGCAACTGGCCAACTGAGTTTTAAATTTTATTTCATCCTAACTAATTTTAATTTTCACAGCCACTCCATGGCTATTGGCTACTGTATTGGATGGCACAATGACAAAAAATGGAAAGCTTTTTTTTTTTTTTTTTTTTTTTTTTTTTCCATTTTAATGGCTAACGTTGTGGAAAGCCCAGGCACTTTCTTTTTTCTTTTCTTTTTTTTTTTTTTTTAATCTGTATAGTCAGTCTCAAAGAAGTCAAGCTTTGCACTTTATTCAAAAAAGAAGGATGAGCAAGCAGAACTTTGGTAAAGAAGGGGTGAGGAGAGGCAGTTAACTCAGGGTGGGGATGACAGCAATGAATTTGTTTGAAATGCAACCGGGAGTTTTGTGCTCTGTTGGGACATTGATTCCTCTTCTTCCTGGTTAAAGCGGTTATTTTGGTGACTCAATGCTTTCGTGTTCAATAGGCTTGATTTTTCACACAGCTGGGTTATCTTGAGTATGAAAGCTCTTTGCTTAATCTTCCTGATTTCTCTGCTCCTTCCAGCTGCACAGATGTGTGCGTGACACCCTCTCTCTTTCTCTCTGGGCTCTGATGAAATATGACAGTTTCCACGATATGCTCACATATAGAAGCAAACAAATTGCAACTTCATGGAGGAAAAGGGGCACCTTGCAAAAGGCACCTAATGGTCCCAAGCACAATTTATCTTTCTTATTTCTTGATAAAGTGGATCCTTATATGTTTATTGTACAGATGTGAGAAAAGGAATTAACCCTGACTATGGCAATTCACGTTGATGTCAGATAATGACATCTGTTGTGAACTTCCAATCTTATGTAAACTATTAATTCTAATTAATAAGTATTTGCAAATGGATAGAGTGATACTTTAGAGTTTCTTATTTTCTGTATTTTTTCAAAGCAATATGCACTTGATTAAATAAGAAAGTTGACTAGCTTTCTTAATGTCCACTAAAGACTAAAGGAGTCTTCTGTCCACTTCTGTTGTTGCAATGCAGGCCCTTCGATTGTTGCTTGGCACCTTGTTGCTGTCAGGTGTATGGGAATGCAGGTGAGCTCTTGCTACAGAGGAAGAAAGATTCCATAAGATCCTATCTCAGGGCAGCTGCAATCACTTTAGGCATAATGGGAATGAATGTTTTGCAGGGAGGGGCATTTTACAAACCAAGGGAAATTCCAAGCAGATGGCGGAAAAGGGTAGGACATTTCAAAAGTGTAAGTCTGCTCCCCAAAAATGCAGATGTGGGAGAAAGGGAAAATTGCAAGGATTTCTAATGATGATGGAACAGAACCAAATGACAAGATGTCAAGGAAGGTAACATCCATGGGAAACACTTATTTGAAAACTGAATGATGAAAAGGATAGCAGAGTAAATCTAGCTGAGTTAATACCTGTCCTTATGTTTATTAGAGTGAGGTAAAAGCCACTTGACACTGTTATTTCTAATGAAGTAACATCACCACTGACTAGATACTTTCTTAAGTCTAGTTCTAAGTCTAATGGTTCTTGGATGCCCCCCTCCCCCATGTTCACAATATTGCAGAAACATTTGACACTGACTACAGAAGATGGCCTGTGTAGTAATTAGATCCACTTTAGGAGAGCCAATCTACCAAATTTTTATATAAAAATAGGGAAAATGATGTCATCTTTAGCTTCTTCTGTATTATGTCCAATTTCAAAGAACTCAGTGTATACATCCTGCAATAAAAATTTAAGTGAAGACACTGAGGCAAAAGGAGAGTAGGAAAGCAGCTTGATGTCTGTGGTCACCGTATGTCTGCATGCTATGGAAGTGTCAAGCATAAACTTGACTCAGAAATATAGAACACCGCAAAGAGAGAACATCCTGTTATGAGATGTTCTCTATGTTATGGTGGCCATCATGTCAGAACTAACCAGACACTTGGGATAAGGACATCTTTTCCAATTCTGACACTTCCAAGAGATTCTACTGTGTTTTCTTCTATCTGGGACATCACTACCTTCTGCCTTCTCACCATAACTGGGCCAGAACCAGATGGGAAGTCATCTCTCTGGATAGCCACTCCTGCCTGCCACTGGTTTGCAGTACACCATTGATTTGGATAACAAAATCCAGTGGCAATCCCTGGATTTTAAAAGCATGGGTGTCCTTGTATATGGAAAATTAGTGTGAGATGTTAGAAAGCAATCCACTGCGATAAAGCAGAGTGTCGGGAGAGAATTGCAGCTCTGGGGAAGCAGTAACCCACTGGTCCCCCACATTCTTCAGAATGAGAAGTTTTGAAGGGTGAGTTCTGTAACAGCTTAAGCCAGGAGCAGCAGCTTCCTCAGTTGATGACCATGCTTTTAGATGGACATTATGGAAAGAAAATTATAAGAAGCAGAAACTAAAGGGAATGGAAGAGGAAAGGAAGTACTAGTACAACTCAGACATGGCTGTCTTTTCAAGCAAAGCCTGTATTACTTTCCCCTAAGCTAACTCAAAAGTTCTTGAAATTCCTTCCAGAAGAAAATCGACTTTTCAGGCATTAGGAAGTTTATCAGTCATGGTCCAGTTAGGAGAAGGAACCCACAGCAGTTATTGCACAGGGAGAATTCAATGTGAAGAGAGTTAGCTAAGTAACTCAAGGGAATGAAAGAGGAAACACCAAGGAATGAAGGAAGCAGGCACCACAGGAAGCAGCTATGGCTCCTAGGGTTGCAGGAACCAAGGGCTGAACTATTAAAACTGAGAAGCTGGGAGGAAGAGCCCTGCTGAGCTGCTGGTCTGGGGCTGGTGTCTGTGGGGCTAGAGGTCTGGTGTTGGAGTGGGTGTGGTAAAGCCAGTTCTACCAGTGTTGGGAAAACTAAACTAGATTCCACCATTCCTGCTGCTGCCAGAACTAAATGCTCTGTAGTGTTGCAGCCAGGTCACGTTGATGGAGACAGAACCAAATGCAAATAGGAAGCATCAGCCCTGCAGTCTCCCCCGTTCCCAGCGCCCCCTATAGGCAGAGCTGAAAAAGAAGTCGTGGCCAAGCTTCCAAGTAAACCAGCCCAGCATCAGGAAGATGCATCTAGAAGGGAGGTTTGAAACTGAGAAACAGTAGTTGATTTACTGGCACAGTGAATCATAGAGGTTTTATTGAAAATGCTGTAGAGGAGTAGGAGGAGTCTATTCATATTACACACTGCTCAGCATTTTATGATTTCTTTCTCTGAAATAAATCCTCATTAAACATGTCTTCTTTAGTGTTTCTGCACTACATCCCTTTTAAAATAAAATGAATCTATGTGCTCTATGCTTGCAACCATGCACCAGTCACCTGATTAATAATTATTAGTGTCTTTCCTAGAAAGTAGAGGAAAATTATAAAATATATTTTAATGACAAACTGATATTTTTCACATCAGAATAAAAAACAATAAAAGGTTAAGTTAAAATTAGACAATTGTAATGAAATAAGAGGAAATTTAAAAGAACAAGAATAGATAAAAGTTTAAAAGAAGAAAATTTAAAAATATATTGGAACCAATGGGAAGATAAAAAAGAATGAATAAAAAAAGTGAGCATTTTAGTAACATCTAGAAAATCAATGAGGTTAAAATGAGGCATTAACAATATAAGAAAAATTAAAATCAAAATATAATACTTCAAAATAAAAATAGTAAAATGTAATTAAATTGCTTTTAGGAAAAGAAAATAATTTTAATACTAAGATTAAACATAGAAAGAAACAAAGAGCTTAAATGTAATGACAAGTAGTCACACATGCCATTCATTAATCATTTAAAAATTTATGAGAACTGTGCTATCAGTGTAGTGTCCCATTTAAACCTCACAACAGCCTCATAAAGCATATACTAGGGTTATCTCCATATTTTATAGGTAAAAAAACTGAGACTTGGTGTATTCTCACAGCTTGTAAAATTATGGTGTTGGAATTTAAATTAAGCTAAATCTGTCTAGATGCAAGTCTTGTAGAAAAACTATGCAACAATGCACATAGAAACAGGAAAGACAAAGGTCACCAGAATATCTTATTCAGTGAGCTCCCAAAGGAATGCTGAAATACCCATTTACACAATTTTGATTTACAAAATATATTGTAATTAGAAAAGAAAAAAAAAAGGAGGATAAAATCAGAAGAGGATAAGGGGAAAATAAAAAGAAATAAAACTACACAACTCAAAGATCTGGGGAATTAGTAAGGTCCCCTGTGGATTTGCTTTCTCCACAGAGTGCTTACTTTCCCTGTCACATCTCTCTGGCCTTAGAGAGCTCTGGGCTCCTGTCTGCTTCAACCTTAGTGAAATGGCCTATGGTCCTTCCTTAGGCCTTGTTTCCATCTTGTTGGACCAAGAGGCAGACCTCACTGCCTAATAGTTACAAGAGGCAGACCTCACTGCCTAATAGTATGGCAGATGCTACTCATCTAAGTTCCCTCCAGCCTGTTGGTCCAAATGAGGTCATGTTAATATTAATGCCCAAATCTCCCTTACTTTAAAACCTCATACCCCACCCATCCTCTTCTGTTATACCTGGGAATTCCAAAAAAGGGATCTTCTATGTGTCCAAGCAGTCACTCCCCACTGGTATCTAGTGCTTTAAATAACATCACCATCTCAAGTCTTACGTTCTATGAGAGTAGTGTGAACGTCTAAGCATCCCAGGAAACTGCAGCCATGTTTGCTAACAGGATTGCTTTCTGGATAGAGGGTGTGCACTGAAAAGCCACTGAAGTGGTGTAGTCCCTGCAGACTCCCGACTCACCTAAAAGCCAGAGCAGACACATCAGGAAATGTTTGCACTGGTATGACATGTGGTGGGGCATGAATAAGTATGAAAGTTCCTATCTCTTGGGAATGGTTTGAAGATTCATTAGTCAGATTTTTTGTGATGAAGACCAAAATACCCATCAATAACAACTTAGAGGAGGAAAAGTTAATTTTGGCCAGAGTTTCAGAGGTTCAGTCCATGGTCGGTTGACTCCATTACTCTGGGTCTAAGATGAGGCAGAACATCATGGCAAAGGGAGTGGTGGAAGAAAGCTGCTCACGTCATAGTGGCCAGGAAACAGAGAGGGTGGATAAGGGGCCACAGGGAAGAGGTACCCTTCCTGGACATGTCCCCCCAGTGACCTAACTCCTCCAGCCACCTGCCTAAAGTTACCCCCAGTTAGTCCATTCAAACTAGGATGGATTGATTAGATTATGGTTTTCATGATCCAGTCATTTTACCTCTGAATATTTCTTCATTGACACAGAAGCTTTTGGGGGATACCTCATTTCTAAACCAATTAAGGGGTGTTTGTTTATTGGGAATTACATACATGATAAACTCATTTTCTAAGGTTTAATAAACTGTGGGCAAACTTTCAGGCATTAGCATTAATTTGCCATTATGCCCTCCAAAGTTCACATGTATATTTGTATGTAGTACGACTTCTAGGCAAAATCATGGTATAAAATAATAGTAATAATACAATAAACCATGTCATAACTAGAGTGATCTCATATCATGTTTGGCCGGGATAATTTTGGTTTATATCTTTGTACTCCAACATTATTATACATTGTGTCTTCTTTTTCCTTTAAAAGTTATCATGTGTAACTCTAGCCACAACATAATTGGGGGTCCCAATTTGTCAACTGCATAAAATATGGGGTTCTTTATAGTTAGGTGAAGGAACTGAAGAAGTGAGCAACCACATAGCTGGAAGTTACTGGATTGGGCTGCTAATATCAGCCTTGTCAAAGTGCCACCTTGTGTCAGCTTTCTGAACTGGCTTAAATATCCATAGGGACAATTCTGGGTCTCCAGGCTAAGCAGACTTTGAGGACAATGGTAGCAATTTTAGGATTCTCCCAATTAGTTGATTTCCAATTCATGGAGATTGGCGTGGTAGACTGCTGAGATTGCATGAACCCATCCTAGACAGGATTGCCTACCTTATCCTACCTATCTTGGTTTTCCTTCACCTTGTTCCTCCCCAATATAATAACTTTTCCCCATACCATGTAAAGAACCAGGACTGGATGCCGTGGATGAGAATGATTGATGCTTTGTATTTGAATTCAAGTTTTTGCAGTTACTATGAATAATCTCAATAGCAGTTAACATTTAATGAGAAATTTCTGTGAGCCTGCAATTTCCATTAAGAACAGTAATTTTAACCAAAATAAAAAATATAGTGAACTACACTGTAGACTTCATTGTGATGCACAAACCATACTGAAGTTGATGTCTGTCCATATCTAAGTTACACAAAAAATATTATTCTGGTTTGGACTTGATTTTATTTTCTAAAAATAAAGCCTTTGATTTAAATAAATAAATAAAGCCTTTTGATTTAAGTTGAACTTTAGCCTTTGATTCAAATCATTTATGTTCTTCATGTACCTCAAAACTATTTGATAACAAGTATATTTTAATATTTTGCAACCCATCTGGAACTCTTGAAGTGTGGTAATTTGAAACATGGATGATGATCAGCCTGGCCAGAGGTTCTGGGATCCATCATTGGAGGGTAGATCCAAGTTTAAGAAACAGAGTTGAGTTGAAGAAGTGACTTTAATAAGTGACCTTACTTAACTTCGGGCATCCCAAGCTTCCATTAATGAGATTCCTGCTGTAGTTTCATGACTGTGCGTGTGCAAGAATGTCTATGTGTGACTTTATATGTGTGTGTGTACATACATGTGTGCTAATGGTTGGTTATGCTGAAAGGGTTAGGACATAGGAATCAGAATTTTAACTGATTAGCCTTCCCTGGGAAAGTCTTTGTTGATGTAGTTTTTCCACTGATCTTTCACAAAAACATAATTAAGAGACATAACAGTTGCTCCATAAATGCAGATACTCCTCAACTTAGAGTGGAGCTATGTTTTTTATAAACTCGTCATAAGTTGAAAATATCACAAGTCAAAAATGGACACCTCACGTTCTGAGCATCATAATTTCCCCCGCCTGCCTTCACTGTGCTTAGAACACCTATATTAGCCTACGATTGGTCAAAATCATCTAACAGAATGACTATTTTATAACAGTGTGGACTATCTTATGTAATTTATTGAATGCTGTATTGAAAGCGAAAAGCAAAATGATTGTATAGGTATGGTTTTGTACCATGATGATATTCTAAAAAATTGTGAGTCAAATAGTTGTAAGTTGGGGATCATCTGGTATTCTGAATTTAAAAAATTAGAGTAAAAAATGTGATAAAGAACAAGGTGATTGAGATCCTTAGTTTGTATTATATTCAATGCAGGCACAAGAAACTATGACAGTATATGCAACAGCCACCTTTTGTGTGACCCTCCCTGGGCTGGCTGCATGTAGGAGGCTCAGATGTACCTGATGCACGGAGTTGCTACTCTCAACTTTACAATGGAACACATCCTCTGAAAAGGAGCTGGTTTCTCTGGGATTTTCAGTTATGAATATTACCACCTTCATGCTGACAATCATATACAGAATTGATTGGACCTAGCTTGACTCCTCAGGCTACAGAGAACACCTGGAGATCTCGCTGCATGAAGAGTCAGACTGGATGTTCAAAACTGAGCAAGTTTATTTATCGTCTGAGGAGAGAACAGGATAAATGGGGAACCTTGGGGGAATAATTCTTATGGGGAGTTTTCAGTCTAAAACTACAGCCGGAGTCTCTCTGTTGTTTCCTGATGGTGACTGATTTTTTTATGCAAGGAAACACAGGGGAGACATTTTGTCAGAAGAGTTTACTATCTCCTGTGGATCTGATTCTCTCTGGGTATGTTTTTCTTGTTAAATTTCACTGAAATCCTGGGCCAGATTCTGGAACTACAAGATATGGTTTCATATTGGTTTTTGCTCCATTTCTAATTTACTGGATTATAATAGGTAATATTTTTAACACCCTCTGGGCCTGTTTCCACGTAAGCAAAAATAAGAATTAGGACATCCGGCCTACATAAAAGGAATGCCAGGGGAGTGTAGTAGATGATTTTTGATGTTATGGAATAAGGAAATAGCATATGTTACTAATAATAATTTTTAGTATTCTAGTTAAATCTGACCTGAGAATGAGAATCGCTACTTAAAACTTTTAAGGAAAAAAAGAAAAGTCCAAGTGATTGAAGAAGTGAGTATTTAATGTTTCAAGCATCTGACATGAAATAGGGGCACTTGTCCAAGACCAGGATGTGGCTCATAGTTGTCAGTTAACAATATCTGAAAAATCAAAGGAGTTATTTTTCAAAGGGCATTTGAAGTATAAACAGAACAGGTTTTTTTGTTTAGTTTTTGTTTTTAGCAAAAAGAGACAAATTTCATTAAAGAGAAAAAAGAGTGAGAATCATAAAATTTGAGATTGCAGAAACTGCATTCTCTTGACATGCCAGAAGTTAAAATACCTAAAGGTGTAAACTCTCCTTGTTTTTTTACCACTTTCTTCATAGCATAGTGCTTTGAGAAAGTAAAGGGCTTGATATTTTGTTGATGAGTGAATTGGATCAATGTGAGAACATTCTGGCATGTTTTTGTGTTTTACTTCTTGTTGTAATGGAAGCTCATTGTAGGAAATTTATAAAGTGAAAATAAATATAAAAATAAAAATTAATTATGTTCTATTTTAAATGTCTTTGGCATATTTCTATTAATGGTATACACAGACTCACATGTATGCACACACACATATGGGTGTTTGTACATAATCTATAACAAAATTTTTGTAGCCTGACATCATAATACAAAATAGTTATTATTAACTGCTTCTTCAACTGAGTTTTTACTGTGAATATTTTCTTAGGTAAAATAGTTAAAAGTATGGTTTGTATGTACCTTGATATAATTAAATTTTCTCTCAGAGTGTGGACATTTTAAGTTTTCACTATTGAAAATAACTCACTAGTGATTTTGATTTCCTTATATATAATGCTTTAAACTGTCTTAGATGATTTCCTTAGAATAACTTCCCAGACATAGAAAAGAATGCCGTACTTCAAAATTTAATTCAATTTGCCATGTGTTCATTAATCACCTATATTTTTTTCTTTGGCTTATGTGTTCCCTGTGCCTAGAGATGCAAAAAATTATTGAAACTGAGAAGCAAACATAGTAAGCTTGCAGCATACATAATCAATATAAAAATCAGTAATGTTTTATATGCCAATAATAAAATTTCTGAGAAAGAAATCAAGAAAGCAATTCCATTCACAATAGCTACCAAAAAGAAAACACCCTATGAATAAATTTAACCAAGAAGCGAATGATCTCTACACATAAAATTACAAAATGCTGATTAAAGAAATTAAAGAGGACATACAAAAATGTAAATACATTCCATGATTATAGGTTAGAAGAATCAATATTGATAAAATGTCCATATTATCCCATGTGATCTACAAATTCAATGCAATTTCTATAAAAACACCAATGACATTCTTCACAGATTTAGAAAAAAATACTCCTAAAAATTTATATGAAACCACTAAAGACTCTGAATAGCCAAAGAAATTCTAAGCAAGCAAAAAAAAAAAAAGTCAGAGGCATTATAAGACTTCAATATATACTATAAAGTGATAAAAACAAATGCATAGACCAATGGAATAGAATAGAGAACCCAGAAACAAGTTCATGTATTTACAGCCAAATGATTTTTGACAAAGACAGCAAGAACATATACTGGAAAGAGAAAATTTTCTTTAACAAATGGTTCTGGGAAAACTGGATTTGCAGATGCAGAAGAATGAAACTACCACTACTTCTCACTATTTTTTTCTAGAAGAAACTACAGAGGAAATGCTTCAGGATATTGATCTGGCAAAGTTTTTTTTTTTTTTTTTTTTTTTACTGTAAAGCAGTCAAAAAAGCAAAACTTGATCAATGAGATTATACCATACTAAAAAGCTGCTGCACAGCAAAGGAAACAATCCACAGAGTGAAGAGAGACCCTATAGAATTGGAGAGAATATTTGCACACTATACATCTGACACGGAAACTAAAAAAGCTGACCTGAACAGACATCCTCAAAGACATACAAATGGTCAATGTGTATATGAAAAAGTGCTCAACACCAGTGATCATCAGGCACATGCAAATAAGAAGTCAGCTTACCCCAGTTAGAATGTTTGCTGTTATCAATAAGACAGAAAATAACAAGTAACAAATGCTGCTGAGGTTGTAGAAAAAGAGGAAATTTCATACACTCTTGGCATCAATGTAAATTATTACAGCCATAATGGAAAATAGAGTAGAGGTTCCTCAAAAAACTAGAAATAGAACAGCCATTTGATTAAGCAAAATCAGATCAGTATGTCAAAGAAATATCTGCACTTCAGTGTTTTTTGTGGCACTAGTCATAATGGAATCAACCCAGGTGTCCATCGATGGATGAATGATACATAAATTGTGGTACATCTACCCATTGGAATATTTGCCATAAAAAGAATGAAGTTCTGTCATTTCCAGAAACATGGATGGAACTAGAGGACATTATGTTCAGTTAAGTGTCAAACACTGAAAGAAAAATACTGCATGTTCTCACTTATATGTGGAAACTAGAAAGTCAATAGCGTAGAAGTAGAGAAATAGTGGTTACCAGAGTCTGAGAAGGATATAGAGGCAGGGGGATGGAGAGAGGGTGGTTAATGGGTACAGTTGGACAGGAGGAATTACTTCTAATTCTCTATAGCACTATAGGATAACTATGGTTAAAAACAATTAATTGAATATGTCAAAATAGCTAGTAAATTTTGAATGTTCCAAACATGAAGAAATCATAAATGTTTGAGGTGATGGTTATGTCTACTACCCTGATAGGATCATTACACATTGTATAAATGTATTACAATGTCACACTGTAACCCACAAAATATGTATACAAGTAGTATGTGTTAAGTTTTAAAAAACCTATGCAATATTTTCTGGGCCTTCAATGTGTTCCAGCTTAAATCCAGACATTGGTGCATCTTCTGTAGAAAACAGTTGAGTGGCTCCTCAACAAGTTAAACATAGAAATATTATATGAGCCAGCAATTCCACTCCTAGGTGTATATCTCCCAAAATTTAGAACTCACATAAATGCATGTACATAAATGTATGAACATTGGGCCGGGCGCGGTGGCGCATGCCTGTAATCCCAGCACTTTGGGAGGCTGAGGCAGGAGGATCGCGAGTTCAAAGCCAGCCTCAGCAATGGTGAGGCACTTAGCAACTCAGTGAGACCCTGTCTCCAAATAAAATACAAAAAAGGGCTGGGGATGTGGCCCAGTGGTCAAGTGCCCCTGAGTTCAATCCCTGGTACCAAAAAAAAAAAAAAAAAAAAAAATATGAACATTGGTTCCAGTAGCCCTATTCACAGTAGTCAAAATATGAAAACAACCCAAATATCCAAGAACAAATCAATGAATAAATAAATCATGGCAAACACATACCATGGACTCACTTCAACCGTAAAAGTAAATGAAGTGCTGGTGTATGAATAATGAATGCTTGGATGGAAAACATTATGCTAAGCGAAAGAAGCTGACGTAAAAGGTCACATTTATATGAAATGCCAGAATGGGTGAATTTGAGAGAGAACACAAATTGGTGGATGCCAGGGGTTTGGAAAAAGGTGAAATAGGAAGTAACTGCTTAATGCATACAGTGCTTTCTTTTGGATGATGAAGATGTTTTGAAACTGGTTAAGAGGTGTTGGTAGCACAATATTGTTAAGGTATTAAATGCCACTGAGTCATTTACTTTAAAATGCTTAAGTGTATATTATGTGAATTTTATCTAATTCAAAAAAAAATCCAAATGTTTATGTGAAATTCAAATGCACAGTAAGAGCTAAGATATTGCACACAGCACATAGCATGTATGTAAGTGAACCTGAATCTGCCTGGGGGCACTGTGTGAGGTTAGGGCAGTGGTGGGGATGAAAGTAAAGAACGGGGGACTGAGAAAAAACCTCATCGTTGTGGGAAATGGGCAAGAGCAGATCCTATGTGAATAACAGAAGAGAGTGCTTTGTGAAAGTCCACCTCCTGGGCTCAATCTCTGCCCAAGAAAGTTCCAAAGGTTCTAAAGGTTTCCGCACCCTCCCACCCCTGCACTTGTACACCTCTCTCTCTATGACAGCAGCAAAAGCCAGCTCTGGGTATCAGTGGGCAGCACCTGCAGTGGGTGATTTTACAGTGAGCCAGAGGAGGGGCACAACCTCCCTGGGGTTTTCTCTCACAGGTTTGTGCCTTTGCCAACATATGCTAGTTTTAAATATCAAATCCCTCTGCTTCCATTTATGAAGGGCTGATCTTCAAGGAATTACAAAAAGAAAGGGTACTTAGTGTCTATCAGCCTTGAGATGGCGAAGATTTCCAGAGGCTGTAGTAGATCACAGCTTACAACAGAACCAGTTGATTAAAAGATCTGAGATGCCTTGGAAGGAGCTACACATTTCCCTCAATTTCACCAAACTAAGAAGTCTTAATAAGAGGAGCCTGGATTTGACACTAGAACTTCATAGTGACATCTCTAAGCACACATTTGTTCAAAAAACTACCAATGAAATAGCCATCTAGCTATGACTATTGCAAAACACACACACACACACGCATGTATATATATATATATATATATATATATATATATATATATATATATACATATAAGTTATTTTTTGTTTCCTGCTAATGTGATTAGGTTTAACATCACTGATTAAGAAGATTTACCTTGTTGATTCCATGGTATTCAGATCATTCTATGAATTCTTTTGCCTTTATAAAGCCTCAGGTGTGAACAATCCCTTTTATTATGTTTGTAGAAGCAAACTGGAAGCATGACAATCAAAGGAACGTTTTCCAGTCACATAGTATCCCTGTGTTCTGGTGCCTGGGTACCACTTAGTTCTGGTTATATCTGCCATTACTCTTGCTTGCATGGAACTACCCTTTGACATCAGTTACTTTGTCTTTCACTATTCTGTCTCTACCCGGCATGTACAGATTCTGCTTGTTTTAGAGAATCCAGACCACATCAGCCAGGACTCATAAAATCTTCGTCAGTGATTCACCCTTTACCTGGCCTCTCCACTGTCTGCATCCCCACAGCACTACTGATCTCCAGTACAACATCTTGCATGTCTCCATAGGCATACTGTATAAGTGGCTTCTGGTATCTTATCTACCCAACTAAATTGTAAGCTCCCTGAACACTGTCCTGGGTCATGTTCTGCATTCATTTCCATGGTTTTTCCTTCACTCCACAAGTTTTTATTGCATACACGGTATGTGATAAGGCACTGTGAGGATCAAAAAGCAAAGCAATACATTTCTGTTTTCTGGGAGTTTCTTGTCTAATTGATAGGACAAGGTCTCTAGATCTGAAAACATAAGGTAAAAATGTAAGCAAAGAATCTCCCAAGCCTCCATGCCAAAGTTGATGATGTGTGGCACATTACTGGGTGTATTCTTCTTGGTTGATTGATTGATGGATGGATGGATTTAGAGGCAACCTATCAGGGGAAAGAGCAAGTTAAAGTACTGTATATTGGCTTACAGACAGTCAAAATGTGTTTTAAAATCATCTGTAGTAGGAGTGTGTTCTTCCCCAGATCACAATTGCCAGAAATCTTATTCAGAAAAAAAAAAAATTAGCCATGTTTGGCCCAGAGTGGAATTTCTGAAAACAGTATTTAACTTGACCTAGATATTGACAAGGATAACAGTGTAGTCCTTGATGTTGGAGTCAGCAAATACAGGCTGTTATTCTTTATTTCTTTCTGTGGCATGACTGTCTGTACAAATATATTTAATTCACATTGCTATGTACACAGCACTGACAACCACAGCCTACTGGGGTGATTATAAATGTAATAGTGAATAAATAAATCATCCTTCAGTGACCCCTAGTAGAAAAAATTGACACAAAAAAGCTTCAAATCTCTTTCAAGAAATTTATTATGTTTTAAAATTCAGTAACCTAGAGGAGGGATGTTAGTTCCTGGAAACTCAGAGAATAGAAGTGACATCTTAGTAATTCCCTGATAACTGACGTACTTAAGATTATCCTCTGACACCATGGAGCAGAAAAGAAAGCTCTTCTATGGAGAGGTTTAAAAGGAGAGGAAAATAAATACATCCAAGAGATCCCACAACTCTCTCAAGGAAAGAGGTTCAAAGAAGACTCTTAAGCACACCAGAAGGTTTGAAGAGGCTGAGGCTGGATGAATAAAAAGAATATAGAGGAAGCTTATTACACACCAGTGGGCAAGGTTATTGGACTTCCTTAGCAGAGCTTTGTTATCTGAATTCTCTTTCCTGTCTATATATTAACAGTTTCCTTTTCTTCTACTATGCCAGCTAGTTTATAAGGGTTATTATTTTTAACTAGCCAATCTCTTTGAACATTTTAAAAGTTCAATAAACAACATAAGAGAGAGTGTGTATACATACACTCACATTCCAGTTGGCGTTGTGTACGGAGCTGAGCAAAATCCTGTTAGCAGTTCTCATAAAGGAAAGGTGGAGAATGACATGTCAATTATTCCAGATCCAAAACAGTGATTTTCTAAATTGGAACTACCTTGGTTGATAAGGGGAGGGTAACTTCAGAGATATAAAAAACCACCATGGAAGTAGTTATACACTTTGTCTCACACTCAGAGCTGTGGATTCCTAGTAGCCAAGACTTAAACTGTGGTCATTAAGACCAGTGGTGATCCAATGCTGTGAAAGTGCAGTGTGGTGGGGGTGGAGATAGGCAGCTAATGAGAAAATGACTTCAATTGTAGACTAAAGAGAAAACAGGAAACAAGAATGAAGCAACATCTAGGAAATTAAAAAGTGCAGAAAGAGTCACTCACTCATTACGAGATGGATGGAGCATTAAACAGGAAGGGGAAAAAATATCCATCTAGTTGAGCTGAAAAATCCTATCTAAATATGAAAGCAGGAATGTGTTGTGAAGCTGGAAATAATCGTCAATGTGTTAAATGTCACACATTCTAAAAATATGAGATATATTTCAACAGCCCTAGAGTTAAAGACTGATGGTTGGAATTCTGCTTTTATGATGCCATGGCAATTCAGATGGTTCTGGAGTCTCCATAGCAACAGCCTGATACTACTTTTTGTTCTGTATGGTCACATGAGGCCTGAAGCGCCTCATAGGAAGCATGGAGGAGTGGTTGATTGTATTTCCTAATTAGTGACACAGAGACCAGGGGCCCCTAATTAGGGTTGGGCCTGGGCCTTAGAAACGGGAATCCTCCCCCAACAGCCTTCTTTCTGGGACCTGGCACTTACACTGGGTGTTAACCTCTGCCTTCATTAGCTACTGCTCTAAAGGAATGGTTTTGAGGTTTTATGAATTGTATGGACCTTTAAATAAAATTACCTCAAGCTTCTCCTTTTGAGGCCCAATCATCTTAGATGTTGTCACCATTACAGGAGTTGCAGTCATCAACTGTGAAGACTCTCCCATTTTCAAGAGGATGAGCAACAGACTTGTCCACTAGGGGCAGAGGCAAACTGCCATGTCATGAAATATCCAAAAGCCACTGAGATCATGGTCTGTTCTCTGGTTTCCCATCTATAAAATGGGAGTGACTGCCAAAGAGTAATGTCCATAAAACATTTAGGCAATTTTTGTCACATGTATTTGGGGATGTGATGTTCATGCTGGGAAGAACCCAGTGCCTTAAGATTGTGTGTGAGCGGTACCAAGATGCTACATGTCTCAACCTCAAGTCAGGGGAGTGCCCAGAAGCTTGCACACATGAGTAAGACACAGGAATCTCTCCTGAGCTCTCATTAAAGTCACAAGGATTTTCTTACTAAGGCAAAGTCAAGCTCCCAGGGCTTTTACCGGCATTCTCATTAGTGAGTGTCGGGCTGAGTTAAGATCTGTCTAGACTCACCTTGACATTGGCTATTTTTCAGTGGGAGTCAGAAGTTCATGGGCTCTAGTCTTAAGTGATGACACTGACATTTGTTACCCTGTCTGAATCAATTCCCTCCTTAATTTTTTTCTGTGTATGAGAAGACACTTAAAATAGAACAAAGAATGGTGTAGCCTTGCTTATAGGAGGCAGTCATTAGATATTTGTTCTCTTCCTCCCCTTAGCTCTTTCTTCACCTAAAATTCTTGCATTTCCAGCATGCTACTGTGGGTTTAAAAGGTGAACCGGTGACATAAGCATGTCTGGAGTAAAGGACAACTTTCTAATAATGTTATAGCAGGTATTAAGCTCTATGTACAGGACACTATATATAGTGATGGAAGTAGAAAGAGTCATGAGACCTTGTTCCTAGGAACTAAAATGCAGTAGAAGATTAAAAGATTGTAGCAACACAAAGTAACCTAAGCTAAATGTCAGAAAGGCAGTATAGATAAGCAGAGGTGAGCTGGGATGCTCAAAGCTTCTTGGAAGGAATAAGAGTTGATGTGCTCTTGTAAGAGTCTAGTATTTATTGAGTGCTTATTAAATAATGGACACTGGGCCCTTTGCCTGCTTGGTCTCATTGATTGAAGGGTACATTCTTGATTAGGAAATATAAATGGAAGTTGGGATTGGCAGGCTAGAAGTGGTAATGATTGGATGATGCATTTGGCAGAACAGAGGTAAGAAGGGAAGAAGATAGTAGATTATTCTAAAAGCCCAAGTAAGGAATTGGGTAATGAAGAGACACTATATATATATTTAGTAGGGAATGCTGGGTACCCAATAATGATTTAAGAGGGAAACATTCAAGGCCAGGGAAAGCAGCCATAGCGCTGAAATAGCCCAGGCATTAGGACCTGGGGCCTCGCCCAGGAGGAGAAACAGAAATCAAGGATGAGCATGAGGTTGACTACCATGAGAACGATTACCATGGAGGACAGTGGTCAGAAAGCCCAGGACAGGATCTGGTTTGGGTAAAGAAGGTTAGAGTTGAGTTGTGGCTTTATTAAATCTGAAGGGACTACAGGCAGGAGGAGAGATCTAGAAAGTCAGCAATGAGGAAATCAAAGTGCAGGGACTGCTGGAATACATGCTCCTCATCTTGTTCTTGGGGGAACTGGGAAACCCATAGTCCCAAGGCCTATAAAGCTAACAGTATGTTTGACCTTTCTTTTTATGTCTTTCTTTCCCCCTAGTGAATTATAGAATCACATAAAAAATTCTCTAAATCTACATCTGATGCCCCAAATACATCACTCAGCAAGTGTTCATTGAGTTCCTTCTCTGTGACAGGTCCTTGACCTCTGTGTCACTCCTAGCCACCACATCTGACTGCTGTTTTCCTATGTGCATTTGAGGGCGAGTGGAGAAATACTTTTGGCCTGGATACAGGCCAAAGCAAATGTCCTTAGAGAGTTTCCTAAATCATTCCACCATAATGGCTCTCTGCCTTTATTTACAAAGGACATATCTAGCAGACAGTGTGTTGAAAGAGAAAAGATGTCAGATTGAGAGGGCCAAGGACTTCTGTAACATTAGGAGAGTCATCAGATTCTCTGTGATTCCATTTGCTTATCTGTAAAGTGAATGGATAGACTAGTTGATATATAATTCAGCTCTCATGTTCTATGATTTTGTCATGTCATTAGGCTTATATTGCCTTTGAGAAGTAGCATTGCATTTCTAGAAAGTAAGTTGTTTCTTGTGAATAAGTTTATTCAAGTGTCAGCTTGTATTGTAAGCCACCTTAAGTAGTCAGAGACCACAGTCTCCTTTACTAAATAAACTTGGGGCTCAAACCAACTACTGCATCCTTGAGGGCTGACCAACTCTCTCCCCTGTGATGAGGATATGAATGTGGTTAAAAGGGAAGGAGAAACAGGCTCTTCTTGTAGATCATGCATAGGTGAGACTGAATACAAGCACAGCAGGGTCCCCAGACTATGATGTCTCCTTTACTCTACCACATTGGTCCCAGCATGCAACCTTACCTATTCTGGTGCTCCACTGATCCTCCACTAACCCTAGACCCTGGGCACCTGACCATCTGGACTTGTTTTTTGTCATTACTCTTGACCCAAGTGGCTCTGCTCTTGCTGCATTTTGCTTTGTTGGGGCTGTTGCTAAGTCTGTCTCTGCCCTGTTGTCATTACTACTCTGTCCTACTATGTAGAGGACCCTCTGCTGGTTTCTTCTTTGCTCAACCTCAGTCCTTCCAAGATTGGTCTGGATTCACTTCTCTGCTGGTTGGCAGGTGCCAGCCTTCTCTGCTGTTTCTGTCATCATTTTCCCCTGGACTGTTGATGCCACCCTCTGGTGCTGCTACTGCTGCTGGAGCTCTTCCACCATGCCCAGCAACATCTGATGCCACCACCATTCATACCCAGACCTCAGCTCCGGTTCCTGTGCCAACACCAAGTTCACTCTGTCATCTTTTTTGCATAGAACCCTACTGATCAACACTGCTACCATCAGCTTCATCAGTAAAGCTAACAACTGTCCCCAAAGTTCCTTACCTATGAAGTCCACACCCTCCCTAAACATTGCCCCTATTATTTTTCTAGCTGAAGACATCTTTGGATTTTTAGTGATCTACTTCTATGCTTCCATGGTCTTAGAACAAACTCCAGAGGTTAACTTAGACCAGGAAAAGTGTAACGTGGCAGGACACTTGGGGCCTACCTGTACAACAATATTTTGATTTTCCTGACTCTCCATTTACTTAGGAGGGTAACTTTGTTTCCAAGAACATCCTACAGATGTTGAGTTTAGATATAATCTCTCCTGGGGATATCTAGGACTAAATAAAGAATGAAAGAAATCCACCTCTACATCCTTCTAGGGTCTCCCAGGAAGCAAGAGCCTTATACAAAGGGTCTTCCAAACTTCTTGAAATAGACTTGCAAATTAGACCCCTCAGTGACATTGGGCTACACCATATTGCACACATAATAGGAAAAGTAGGATGAAAGATTATTTCTGAGCTTTATGCCTAGGAAAAACCTGTCCAGACAGATACTCTGGCAAAGGGTGGATAATCTACAGATGGCCTTGGATTGGTTTAACAACGAAAAAGTAAGCAAAACCAAGGCCCAGGGACCCAGATTCAAAGCATTCCTTTCTACTGGCATTGTTTTCTTCCATTCCAAGCTCTCTGGTTGTGCAATTGTCTAAACATATTCAGACATGAAAGGGAAACACCCTGAACTGCTTTAGCAGTCATGCTCATCTGTGCTTTACTTACCCACACAGCTGCTCCCTGCCAGCCCTTACGTGATGATACTGTAAGGGAATCCAGCATTTCCTCAAAAATAAAAATAAAGGAAAAAGAAAATGCACCTTTATTCCCCAAACTTCTTTCATTTCTGACCCATAGCCCATGTGCCACACACCTGGGCTTCTTTGAAAAGAAGCCTAAAGAGATTTCTTTCCCTGGGAGGTGAAAGGGACACCACGCCTGGCTCAGACTGGACCTGGGCTCCTGCCAATGCTGAGAGCACCCCTTGGGAGATGGCCATAGCACCTTGTATAAAGCATCCCAATCTTTGTCGAGCAAACAAATTCCCTTATATGGGGGGTACCATTTCTGAATATTAGAGATGTAGTAATTTTCACATTTTCAAATTTAACAGAGTAAAAAGGTGGCTAAGTAAAGCTAGTTAAAAAACAAGACTACTTAACAAGCCTGATATAAAAACCGGGTTCAGGTGTAAGAGCTTTAGTGATTTGGCTCTAGAGTTCCAACCCCTTCCCCAAGATCATGAACAGGTAAATCATACTTGAAAACCATAGTAGAGTTTTAAAATAGAACTTTTTTCCTGCAGCTATGCTCTATGTTCATAATTTCTCTCAGTTCTTATGATTAATTACCATTACATTTCAAGTCAATGCTATTAATACTGAAAGTTTGGATTCTCAGACTAAGGCTAAGATTCTGTTAGGAAAATCACAATTTATTATAATTGAGTCAGACATATTTCTCATGTCTGATCAAAACACCAACTGACTTTGTGACTCCAGGCGATAGAGTCTTTTTTGGTTCCTGGGGAAAAAAAGGGGGTACCATAATTTTTCTTTCAAGGAACACAATTAGGTTATCAACGTTAAGATCCTACAAAATCTGCAAAAATGACTACGTTGCAGGTTTTTGGATAAATATATGCCCATCAACATCTATCATTAATTTCATTGTTTTGACACAGTAAGAAATTGAATCAAGCAATTATTTTCCTTTGTGCCTCAGGATGAAACTGACCAAGGAAATTTAAGATACATGATTGATTTGAAAAACTCCTCAGAGCTCTGAAAATAAATCATGTTGGGGTACATTTATTGTATAAAAAGTTACAATTTAAACCAAATTCCATTAGGTGATCCCACTAATATTAATTAAAAGGGATTGTCATGTACTACACAGGTGTGGACCTTTTGTTTTTTCCTTTTTTTTTCCACATTTTTATTGGTGCATTATAATTATACATAATGGTGAGATTTATTTATGCATATGATATAGCAATATAATTTGGCCAATATCATTCCCCAGTATTTTCCTCTTTCCCTCCCTTTTTCTCTCACACAATCCCTTTCTTCTACTCTGCTAATCTCCCTTCCATCTTCATGAGATTCCTCCACATTATGACCCACTTAAATTTACAAAATAAAATAACTTACAAGAATGATCTTTCATAACATAGGAAACTTTCCTGAAGATTTCTAAATAAATAATTATATAATTTTTCAAGAGATTGCTAATATTATAAAGGGAACTGTGCCTCCATACAATTTCATCCATACATGGAATATAAATGTTCTTAAATAGAGTAGGGTATCGAGTTCTAAATTTTTTTTAAAAAATAGAGTCTGAAATGAAATGAGCTGGAGGAGATCATTTATTAGCACTCATAAACCTTGGTACTTATATTAGTTCTCAAATATCATATTTTCTGCCTCCGTGTTTTCTTTGCATGTGTTGGTTCTTCTTCCAAAAATTCTCACTCAACCCTACACTTTTCTACCCCATTCCTCCACTTGACAGCCCTACACCCTAACATAATAACCTCTGCGGCCACCAAGGCACCTTCAGGGATCGTCCACTATAGGTCAGTGGTAGAACATGTGCTTTGCGTGTGTCAGGCCCTGGGTTTCACCAAAAAAATAATAAAAAGAACTGTCCCCTCAAAGAAGTCTTAATCAGCCATCTCAACTAAAATCAGCTCTTCCTAATCTTTGGTTCCATTTTAATTGCACATTCCTATGCTAGTTCTCTCCTGGTATGATTATCAACTCCAGTCCTTGGAGCACTTCAGGAGTTGTGACCACTATTCTTCATCATGGTGACTTCGGTGTAGAGCCTCTGGTAGAGCCGACACAATAGGTTCCCAACACATGTGTGGCTTAAAGGAACCCAGCAATATCCCAGTTACCAAACTGAGGTGGGCCAGTGTTTAGTGAGGCGCTTTGGGGGAGAAGACGGGGTGTCTTTCATATCTCCAGAGTCCAGGACAGGCTCACTGAAGAAAAAGTTCTCATTCTGTTACACAGCCGGAGGGCTCAAAGAAGACTCAGAAGTAGAAAGTGTGTAGATTCTCATCTCCACCGATCACCATCATTTTTATCTCCTCTCAGCCCAGATTTTGATAAACAATCATGGGGCAATCTGGTGGTAGTGTTGGGGTTGCCTCTTAGAAGGAAAAAAAAATGAACAGACTGTTTGAAAGTGATTTACATAAGGCCTGACAAATTCATCAAGAAAAATATTTTTCTACAGTAATCATTTCACAATGTATACATATATCATGACATTATATTTTACACCCCCAAAATACACAATTTTTATTTGTCTATAAATAAAGCTTCCCTACCTAATTTACTTTAGGATAATTCCTTGCTTTGGAGCTCTGAAATATCCACCCCAGCAGAAGCAGGTGGCCTTAAAAATACTCCCTGACATGCCATCTTTGGGGGAGGTGGGCAGGAAGGGCTGAAGAAGCATCCTGTGGCTCCCTTCCATGGGGATGAGGAGGAAGGAGGCATTCCTCCACCGGGGCCATCTCCCCACTTCCTCCTTATTCATGCTTCCTGAGTTCTTCTGAGCAAACACAGGAGCAATGATCTGGAGCCACAGCAGCTGGCAGTATTTTCCCTCTTGACAAAGACACTTAAACAGAAAATCTGAAAGAAAGAGAGAGAAGGAATCTTTTCAAACACTGCAAAAGAATGTCACCTTATCCTTCATATATTTCCATAAAACATGGGCCAAATAAAGATCCATATCGAGCTAAAGTTTTCACAATAATGAAAACAAGCAGTTTGATTTTTCCCACTGTGTGGCACTTCTTCTGAAAGACAGAAACTGCTGAAGGAAGAAGTCTCCCAGGGCTAGATTCCAATTAACTTCTGTACCAATTGCTGATAACTTTAGGCAATCATTGTTCTTTAGAAAATGGAACAGAGAATCTAAAAGATCATAAAACAAGATGACTGATCCACCAAGACAGAGACTCCATCTAACTCCACTGTTCTCCCCCGTCAGCTATAGCTAGAGAATTATGAGTCAAATACAGTAGACTCTGTACTTGATATTCAGTCACATGAAAGTGCTGGTTTATACATCTGGAAGCTGACACTCTGATATGGAGATTTGAAAAATACTTTAATAATCATATAGACCATCCCTCAGAATGGACAGCATTCTAGAACCTGAAATCTGGAACTCTAAGACCTGTGTTTGGGGTTCTGTTTCTGGATCTACTTTTAGAGACTCTGTAATCTAAAGCTAGTCACTGTGTCATGAGCAACGTCACAAACATAACATCTGGTGCCACATGACAGCAGATGTTGGTTTTCCAGAAGTTTGCAGTTTCATGGAACAAGGCTGAGATCAGCTGATCTTGGCTGGTCTTGCTGACTTGTGATTAGCTGCATTGAGTCTTCTCTCATCTTTCTCCTGAGATCAGCAGACTAGCCAGATTGTTTCTTGCTAGAACCATTCTCAAACTTCTGTTTGTATCATATTGGTTAGCATTCCATTGGCAGAAACAAGTCACATGGTCATACCCAGAAATGGTGAGAGACAATGTGACAAAGTCACATGGCAAATGGCATGGAGAACAAAATATGTGGGACCTAATGATGATGGCATTTACCACCATGCTTCATCCTTTCCATATCATTCCATCATCTGTTAAATGGGAATACTGATACACCTTTGAACATTAAATGAGATGCCATGTAAAAGTACTAGCTCAAGTGCTAGAACAAAGTTCACTTGCAATAAATGTTGCTTTCTTTCTATTCACCTCCCCAATCTTGTAAAATGAAAATTAATACCTGCCATGTCAAATGGGATTATTTTGAGGTTTTATAAAAGGTAACACATGTGCAAACACTTTGAAAGAATCTCAGTTGCTATATAATTTTTGTATTGCAATAACTTATAAAATGTTTACCCTTACACAGACCCAAACAAATTCAAGCACTTGGGTATTAAATCACAATTCTCTTTGAGCACTTTAGTTTAGAATGGGGAAGTGGGAATTTACTCCATGATAGGTTCTGATATTATATTATAAATCAAAGCAAACATGTGTGGCTTAAGATGAGTGTCAGGGCAGAGAAGCAAGAGAGGAAGGAGACTGTAGTGTTAGCTAAGTAACTCCCTCAGAGTGCCCAAGATATCTGGAACTGATCCAGGAAGAAGTTCTTCTGAATCCTTTATCCCTCTAAAACCAAAGTCTTAATGAGGATGTTTCCAAATAAGTAGTAAAGATTGATAGGCAGGTCACAAAGGATAAGACCTGATACTCGTCAGGTCAAAATCCTCTTACCTTAATAATGAAAACTTTTTATGAAGCAGAGCAATACAATCCTCAGATAATGAATCTTAATTGTGCAGCTAACTGTGATCCCCAGAGACTCCAAGAGACATAAAGAAATTAACCTCGGGGATAGCAAAGATACAAGAAATAAAGGGTCAGCATTTTAGTGCAAGAGAGATGGGAAACCTGACCCTCTGATCATGACATATCTAATGGCCTTTGTGACATTTACAAGTGCTCCTAGTCCTAGGGAAGTTTATTATGATGTTATCATTTCACTCTCTGCTCCCCTCAAATGGAAAAGAAGAATGGATCAAAGGATGAGAACATCTGCCAGGAAAAGGTCCTTGGTACAGGGACCTTTCCTCTGTAGGTCAAGAAGCCCCCACCTCACAGTGGAAATTCCCATAGCCAGATTTCAACTAAGCTTTCCTTTCCCTGCTGCACAAACTTAAATGACATTTTACCAATTTCTACATATTTAATATTCATTGACTTTTTCTTCTAAGGCTGGGTTAATCCCAGATTGTAAATTCTGCCCTTATGGATCTCTTTTTGAATATGATGTTGCAAGCAGAGAGCACCCACGATTCAAAGAAATCTGGGATGGGAAAATGCAAATGTAATTCCCACTTCTGAATATTTTGGTAACACTGATTATTGTCAAGACAGACTATCTAAAGGTCTGATGATTACTGTCCACTGATGTTGCATAACTATTGCCCAGGATAGAATATTTCCTAAATCTCACCACGACTACCACCTCTCTAGCTACCCCTTCCCCTCCTTTAAAAATGAAATTTCTTCATACATATACTTAAAAGATGGTCTTTGATATTTAAAGGACTTGCAAATGATAGGTAATAAATTTGTGTGTTCTGTTTTATAAATAACTGTTTTATCTTTGATAAAGACAAGACATTTGCTGGATAAGTGCCCTGGATTGAGGTAGATTGTCAATGAATATTGGTTTCATGAATAAATAAGTGAATGAGATACTGAATGTTAATGTAATGGCTTAAAATAATAGTTTCCCATGCTTACTTTGCAACTTCTAACTGATAGAGAACAGAAATTTAAATATAGTTTTAACTGTTTATATGTCTTAGGTTGACTGAGGAAAATTGTTTTAAATGAATTAAATTAGGAACAGTGCACTAGAAGTGATCTCATTGAACTAAATGTAGGTCCATTGTGGAGACAAATTACTTTGCAGATATTTCTGCAAAACAGCACTACAAAGGGCACCTATCTCATGGAGGATGGAGGTAGGGGGATTTGATAAACTAAGGCATAAAAATCATTCAGTACAGTGCCTGGAAAAGGTAAGGGTTAGCAGCTATCATCATCATCTTCATCACCAACATCAGCATTGGCTCAAGAACTAAGCAAAAGGTTCTGGGTTCCATGATTCCTGGAAGGGGTAGGGATGGGGGGGTGCAGTCAGTAATCTCTCAGTCCACTGTAAAAAACATGGTGAACAACCCCAGCTCCAGGGGCTGGGGGACTAGAGTGTAGACAACCAGAAAAGTTACACTTTCCTTAAGTGATGTTAAATATAGGATTTTCAAAATCCCTTCCTAAAGTCCCTTCCTCTGGCTCCAGAAGGCTGTTCTGGCTTCAAAAACTATGCTTGGAGTTTGTCAGACACCAACCAGCCTGAAACATGTAATCAGTCTAGCTCTTTTTTTTTTTTTAACCTTGACAACAGTTCCTCCACTGTTCTACCCCCTTTAAAGAAACCTTAGGAGGCAGGGCGTGACCAATTATGTGACAAAAAAGGTGAGAAAGCTCTTGAGGAGTGGGCATGATGGGAATCCTGCTGAGAGGGTTTCTGGGATCAGGAGGGTCAAGGGACAGAACCAAAGGCTTCAGAATATGGTCAAAGAACCAATAATGGATGCAGCTTGTTCTAGTTGTTGAGAATCAAACAAGATGGAAGCAAAGATGGAGATGGAGGATAAAATTCTTAGGGAATAAATCAGTTTTATCTTCTTCAGAGAAAGTCAGAGAATATTCAGGAAAGAGAAAAGTCATAACCACAGAGGCACTAGTCTCATGGGTGGGCTTCCACTCCTACCTAACAGCACAGGCAGAGGCTGATGATAATGAGATGACAGGTGAAAGGGCTGAGTTTTTATTAAGCCTGCTACAGGACCAGGGGGACCAGGGCTTTGTCTTTTCACCATTCATCAGGAACTAGAACAGGTCGGAACACACAGGATGCACATTACAACTATTTGTTGAATGACTGAAAGAAAAAAAGGTAAGTTAGTGGGCCCCAGACACCAGAACACTGAATAAGATAAAATAATGTCTAAGACCATAACAAAGGAAATAAGGTCTAGAGGTCACCAGAAATGGTGAGAATCTTCTAGGGAGGACAGAATGCTGCACCTAACCTGTTGGGGCTACTGGCGGCTTGTTGAGACTGTGAGTACTTGTGTGAGGTTGCAGCCTCGCCCCAAGGTGAAGTAAGGAAAGATTAAAAACAGAGCTGGAGAGGAGCTGAAGAGTGCATGGGTGGGGCGGGGTGGGTACCTGAGTTGGAGTAGATTCTAGAAGTTTCTATGAACTGGAGGAGAAAAGGTAGATTAAGCAAGGGTTAAAAATATCAGTAGGGAAAAGGCAGGGTAAATGGAACAGCCTCTGGTTCCATCTGGAGGGCAGCATGTGTGTCACCCCATCTTGGCTATGAATCAGAAGTCCTGTATAAGAGTATCAGTTGGAAAGAGGGACAGTTCCATCCCAGGGACAAGAGACAGGGAACATAAGCCTTAAATATCATTGACAAATTCACAAATGGTGTGTCTATCAAATATAGGATGTGAACGTGTCCTCAAGTTTTTGCAATGGCATAAATGTTCTCAGCTACAATTAAAGAGTCACCAGTATATATGGAAATGTTGAATTATTTGCACATAGAGGATCTTTCAAGGAAGTCCAGTAAAATCTTATCTTTTCAACTTCTTCTTCCTCTGATCCAGATCTTTGCCATTTTTCTCTCATTGTCTATTTTTTCTGAGTGACCAGTAGTGCTGAATTAAACAGCCAGTCCTGACGTATTTGGAATCCTGAACGACATGTGTGCACATACACACAAACACACACTTACTATTTAATGCCCAGCTGTTGAGGAATGGGGTCCATAAATCTGTTTTTGAAACTTTCTCTGAGAAGAAGCTGTGCCTGTGTGCTTCTAAACATCTGGTCAAAACTCAAAAATTTCAGTTAACTATCCAGATGTTATATCCACACTGGGCTAAACAAATGGATATTTAGAAATACACAAGTGTTGGGACTTCTTTTCTGCTTTGTGCACACACTGGAAAACCCGCTGAGTAATAGTGTCTACTGGTTCCAATTCTGTGGGGGTCCTATTTCTTAAAAAAGGAATGGCTGGCTGGCTGACTGGCTGGCTGGATGAATGAATGAAGGACTAGAGCAGTTTCTTCAGCTCTGGAGAACGCAAGCTGCAGACCTAAAGCTGGGAAGCACTGGGACACTCCAGCTCAACTTCCCTGCCTCCTGTCCTGGGTGTGCTGCCCTGTGGCTTGGTTTAGACCACTTTTCTTGGCTCAAATGCGATACCTAAGACAGGGATCATTTGTCAAGTAAGCATGGTACACGGAGAGCTGTAGGCAGATTATGGAAAGAGAGAGGGAGGAGAGAGAGGGAGGAGAGAGCAGAGAGAGAAGAAAGCGAGGGGGAAGAGGGCGAGGAGAGGAGCAGACTTCGGGAACGGCGATTTGCAGGCACTGGGGATTCAAGTTAGACCGGGTGGCGGTGCAGCGTGCAGAGGCGCCACCCGGGAGAGGGGAGCCAGTGGCGGCTCCCGACATGGTTCTTTTCATGTGGGATGCTTAAGGACGGCACCGAGACGGAGTAACTTGCAGAAGAGAGAAACTGGCATGAGGATTCCGCCAAAATGGAAGGGCTCCTGTCTCCGATGAGGACGAAGGTAAGGGGAGTGAATCTCGGTTTCTTTTGATGCTGCTTGGAGGTAACAGAAAGGCTCAGTGCAGGGGAGGCTCAGCGAGCTTTTGTCTTATTTCAGAACTAGGCTGGCGAATGCAACTGGATCTCTCAAAGAATAGGTTTGCCTCCAAGGCAGTGCGATCAGTGCGAAGGGGAGAGCAGGGGGGAGAGAGCCATCTGTCAGCGTGGACAATGGGAATCTTAGTAAATGAATTCCCCTCTCGGTTGATTAGACAGCCATATTTTAGCAGCATTTCCAATCACTCTTGCTTTGGGGCCGCGCTACCCTCGGAGCTGTTCGTTTGCAGGAAGTACCAATTTCTCAGGCTGCATCGCTGTTTAGCAGGAATGGTAACACTTTAAGGCAAAGAGCATGCCCAGCTCGCACTTGAAATATCCTCTCTCCTCCTCCTCTTGTTCAGAGCAGGATGATCGGGGAATCCTCTCCACCAAAAGTAGGTTAATGCATTCTGGAAGCCAGTGTGCTTTCAGAAAACTAGCCGACCTGCAGAAAAGATATCAGAACACTGCCCTAATCTAACATCTTGAACTTGGTCCTGTAATATTTAGAAATGTTCACAGGAACAAGTTCCAATCTCCTGCAGATTAGGAGCACTTGTTCTCCTTGGCTGGAGTTTGCTTTTTTACTCAAGAAAGGGATTCCTTGAAAATGGGGTTTCCATTAAAAGCGCACATGATGAGGGGGCTGTTTGATATCTGCCAAATCCACATCTAGCTCTAAATGGGTGGGTCAAAAGTTTTAAATAATGCTAAAAATATTATTTTTCTTAATCGGATTTTTTTTTAATGGGGGCAAATAGCTCTCCACACACAGCAGAGTTAAAACCAATGGATAAGGTTTTGATTTACCTCATCCATTTGATGGCCTGTTTAGTGATTTGGACACAAATAGACCCTTTTGTCAGTGAACATTTTTTTTTCCTGCTAGTTAATGAGCGTGACCATGACATTCTGAGCGTATGTTAGACTGGGGTCTTGTGCATGAAAGCACCCCATCCTCTGGGAGGATTCTCTGTCTCTGTCAGGCTCACCAATCGTTTGATAGTGGTTCATTAGGAGGACAGCCTCAAGTGACAGTTACAAAGGTTCTAATTCTGGCCCTTCTGCTGGTTGGCTGATCCCCCTGGAGACCCCTATGGTGACCAGTTGTTCTCCTGGAGTACACAGGTGAAGTCAGGTTGCTTGCAGGCAGCAAGCCACACTTCAATCCAAGGCTGTGACCACAGAACATGCCCATCATACAGCCCTTAGCACAGCAAAGAAAATGGCAAACACAGCTGGCTTATTTCCTTTTACTGACAGGATGAGGTTTGAAGGCTTTAGGGAATGGCTTTATAATCTGCTCCTTTGGCCAGCTTTTGAAATGACTGCTTCAGACAAACTATCCTGGTATTGCTGGTATTGTGCACTTACTGGCACCGAACAAATCTGTGGATCTGAGTGTATAACCCTCGGCAAGTACAACTCTCATACACTCTAGGGGAGTTCCCTATGCAAATGAGCCAGGACCCATGCGCTGTGTAAATCACACAGGAGCCCATTCAAATGGCATGCTATAGGAGAGGGGGAAATGGATGTCAGTGGGTCAGACTGCTCACACATTATGTTGATCAGTTGAATTCACATCATGGCTTGTTCCTGAACCATCAGCTCATCTAATGAACATTGAAACTGTGGAGCTTTGGGTCCTACCAAAGTTCAAACATAAAAATCTCTGCGTAGCAAATTGAGTTTCACTCAAACCTTTTGATTTTTAGGTTTCAAGAGATTTGTGTGTGTATGTGTTTTAAATTGCTTCTTGAGTTCCTTTCTAATCTCTTCAGTTCTGATACTGGAAACTGATATTTCCATATTGAAAATTCAAATTACATTTGAATTTGGTGACCTACAATATCATCATGATTCAGAAAACAAGACTCAACTGTGTAAGATTGTAAGAGGAGAATCCCATTGATTAAACTCAGCTTTAATTCCTCAGTCACTGTGTCCTGTGTTGTTGAAATTACCTAGTAATTTTTAAAATTTATCCAAAGACTAATATCAATGACAATGTATTGCGTTTCTTAAACTTTGATCACATTATGCCTTGTTAAGTCTATTCTGGAACATTTTTGTCCATTGATGAGGATTTAGTTTGAAGTTTCTGATTTCCTGGTATCATGATGGGGCAAACAAAGGAAGCCTCCTCGAGCTAAATTTTGGTGTGTTATGGTTACTTAATAACTTACTGACAGTTTTAAAGCAAGTGTTGAAGTAAATTGGACATCATGCCGTAATTTCATTATGCCATGTAATAGACTTAACCAGTCTAAATCATGGGTGCTTAATGCATTTTTATCTTGGGATTTGCATAATTGGCACATAAATATGCATGAGATTAACTGGAAGTGGCAAAACAGGGTGGGCAAAATGTTCATGAGGGTTAAAATTAAGGACTTGGGAAGAGGGCACCTGAGCACCCTCTGCCTCCTGGGTAGGCAGCTACACTTGACATACCTAGAAACAGACTAGGTGGCAGGTGGCCTCCCCTAATCACAGTTAGTGCATTGTTGGTGATATATGACCTTAGCATGGCTTTGACTATGACAGGGACACACCACTTATTCTTCCTTTTTTATTTATTTTTATTTTTTTCTTCCTTTTTTATATAATAATGCAATCTAGAAGAGTCTACAGGCTGATGGATATACTTCTGACTGGCCTGCTGGCAGACCATGACATAGACCTCAGAGTTCTAGTCATAATAAATGATGTTTGCAGAGGCAAGAGTGGGGGTCAGGGAGAAGGAAAACAGAGAGGAGCTGGTTGAGCTGTTTCTTCTATGAAGATAAAGGAAATGGGTTTTATAACTAATTATCTTTGTGCACTTTTAAAATGTGTCCTTTTTTAATTCCATTTTTTAATCTTCCAACCTCCATAATTCTCTTTAATCCTCTGAGTGCTGCCTCCACTGTATGAGGCTGGCAAAAAGAAAAAAAAAATTCCCCTCAATTCTTCCCCTCAATTTCAGCCTCTGGTGATTCCTGCTTGCCAATGCCTGCTGCAAAATTTGCAGTGAGCACCTGGTCAGGGCACGTAAAATCAGGCCAAGTCTTTACTTTTTATGGATGTAAGGAGTGTATTCTGAAGAAACTGCAGCTTCAAAAGAAGATGAAGGAGAAAGGGGGAAAGTGAAGAGGAAGGAAAAAGAAAGGAAGGGGAGCAAAGACAGAATGGTTGGAGGTTCATTTTTTTTATATGCAAACAAGATGACAGCTGTGTTTTACCAAATGTTTGTGCAGTAAATGGAAAGTGGATTGACTATAACCTCTCCAGAAAAGATACAGTATTAGCTATTAAAGAACTTACTTTATGTGCTAATCAGGGTTATAAGAATACTCCAATATTACTGCCTTCAGTATCTCCTCCCAGCTTACAATTGCCTAACTCCCCAGGGATGGTGCTTTTGTTATCTGTCTGAACCTGTCTTATTTCTGCCTGAAAGACACTGCATCATTTACTGTACTTCAGTTACTTTTTTAAAGGTATGGCTTCTGATTTGTGGCACAAAGTAACTTTCTAAGGGAAATCTTCGAAGACTAGTCCCTGTGATGAAAGGGATGGCTGAAGGGAAATGGAATCTGAGCTTGTTAAGAGTGGGCATTCATGGTGAGCGTGAGGATTGTGTCCTGTGAGACCAGCCCTTAGGTGCTCAGGGACACTGCCACACATTGCTAAAACTGGCTCAAGAATTGTCCCACACTGCAGCTTTGCAAACACATTAGATACAGATGTAAGAGTCAACATTCCAAAATTACAGACAATGTAGACCACAAAAGAAAGAATCAAAACAGTACAATCAAGGCTTTATGGCTTTTTAGACCAATTATCATACTCTATATGAAACCCTGAAGTCACTTAGAATTGTGCTAAAGCTGCTTGAAACTTTGCCAGAACTCCACAGAGAATAGTGCCTGAAATAATCTTTTATGTTTTACCTACTTGATACATGGATTCAGATAAAATATTGGAATCTCTCAATCGAAGGACTCTGAATCAGAAATCCTTAAGAGCTAAGACACGTTTAGCCTATCTAGAGAAGACTAAGGAGTGCTTGACAATTACTTTCGAATATACTAAACATCACTACACACAAGATCATGCACAACCTAATACAGCCTGTGCTCTGTTGTAATGGAGACTTAAATGAAAGACCAACTGTGGCTGAAGAATGACAGGTTCAGATTAAATTCAATGAAATGTTTCTTTATATCAAAATGTTTCTTAAGAAAGTTTTAGACAGCCTCTAATCTAGAGGCCTCTGAAGCAGGTAAGGAATAATCCTACCCAAGAAAGTAGCATGATCCTACCCCACCAGCCAGGAGCAGCTGATAGAGACACTCCACATTTTTTATGATGCTATGTAATTTTTACCATAAAGCCAATAAAGCCAAAAGTAGGTCTCTGTATGAAGCATTCATGAGATTTCTTTACCAAAAGCTGCTGTAAAGCATTGATTAAACTGCTAAACTCAGTTCCCTTCACTCTTCCATCTGTGAATTGTGAAAAGGAAGTTGGAGTTTATAAGACTATTTATTTGGTTAGATTTTCTCGGTTAGTCAGCTTTCCGTTATGGTAATAAAAACATTAAGGAGAAGGGTGTGTTTTGGCTCACAGTTTTAAAGGTGTCAGTCTATGATCTCTCAAACCTGTTGCTTTGGAGCCTGTGGTGAGGAAGCACCTCATGGTGGGGAGTGTGTAGAGGAGCAAGCTGTTCACCTCACAGCTGGGACACCAGGAAATGGAAGAGAAAGAGAGGAGAGAGAGTCCCACAGTCTCTTTAAGAGAACATACCCAGTGACCTAAACCTTTTCACTGGGGCCTGCCTCTTAAAGCTTCTACCACCTCTCCATAGTACCAAGCTGAATCAGACCAAGACTTTAAACACATGGCCTTTGGGAACATCCTAGATCCAACCTATAGCAGTTAGTGTGAAGGGGATGGGCAAGGCACCATGGCCTATTTCAATCAGACCACTGTATTCAGGTTCCAGCTCTGTCACTTACTAGGGGGTAACTCTTCAGAGCCTCAGTTTCCTCCTGTATAAAATGCATTTTATAATAAGGCCTACATCCCAGGTCACTCTGAGAGTAAATAGGTTCACACTGTTCACTAGTATAATGTGTAAAAATATATGGATGAATATAAGCAAAAATGCAAATCCCATGACAAACATTTGGAATTAATTGTCATCATGAATGCAAATAGGAAGAGCATGCTATCAACATTCTAGAGGACCCTGTAGCAGAGGAAAAGCTCCTCCTGCCCGCACAATCCCTGCCAGGTGGTGTCTTCACCTCTCACCTGTCTAGATGCAGCTCAAAGAGCTTGGAGTAAATCATATGCCTTGATAGCATAAATCAGCTCTCATTACAATAAGTCCTTTTGCAACATATGATTACTATTGGTGGATTGTTCAGAAGAAGAAACTAGATTCAGCACCATCCAAGAAGTGACCTTTTTTCCCCCCTTCATTCTTAGGTCTTGCAAAGTTGGAACTCATTCTCTCATGTGATCTTTCCTACAGTAAATACAACACAAAAGTCAGCAAGCTCTGTATTGCCCCGCCCCAGCCCCACCCCAGAGCCAGTTATTAGCCTTTTACCAGCATGGCACAGCCTGTGAGCTTCAGGTAAAGGTCCAAGTGTCTCACCTGGATTTGTAGGCTCTTCGTGACCTGAGCCTCACCAATGTATTCATTTCCACTTTCCACCCCTGACATACAAAATTAGCAGTTCAGGCTACAGTTGACCTTTCAGATGATTTGAGAATGTTTCAAAGTGTAGATTCTTGGGCCTCTCTTCCAGAGGTCATGATTCAGGAATTCTGAGGTGGGGCCCAGATATCTGCATTTTCATTAAAAGATGGGAGGACTCTGAAGTTGGTGGGCCTTTCACCACGTGTTGCAGAAACACCGGCATCTACTCTGGACCTAGCCACAGAACTCCCTGCGCATCCCTGCATCCCCTCACCCTACAGACCTCAGAGGTGCTGTTCACTCTGGTTGAGGCCTTGTCTTCCCCACCTGCCCCGTCTGTCTACTCTGCTGACTCTAAGGCACCTTTCGAGTTGCAGGTTGGATGCCACTTCCTCTGAGAGCCTGGTGCGTGCACTGTTTGCCTTGTTTCATGGCTTCTACACACTCTGAGCAAGCTTGTGTTCATTTGCTGCCCTCTGCAATGGACAGTGAGCCTCTTGAAAACAGATTTCACTGTGCTTTGTTCACCCTTGTATGCTGAGTACTCAGCATGGTGCAGCAGAATCGCAAGCTCTCGGTGCACATTTATTGACAAAAGCATGAACACAGAGCACCTGTAGACCCTCTGAGGGCTCATGGGGGTTCAATAAATGTGAATGAGCATTGAGCAGATGTGCACCAGAGGAGCTGGTTAGAATCAGTCAGAACTATCTCCACAAGATTGGGTGGGCAAATCCCACAGTGTGAGACCACTAAGGCCAAGTTTTTAGGGGAGAATCATGGGAAGGTCATTTTTGTTTTCCTATCCTGTCCTTTAGAGTTAGTAATAATAACTAACACTTGCTGAGTATTTTAATAGCTGCCAATAGCACTAAGAGACTCTAAAGTAGAGAAACCATAACTAAAGGTCAACATGGACCTTAATTTGGGAGTCACTGTCCCTGACTGAAATTCAGAACTCTGCATTTCAGGGTATTTAAAGGACTTCACTGTCATTGCAAAAGCAAAAGACTATTTTCCAGCTAAAACAAACCTGTGCTTGCTCTAGGCAAGTGGGGAAAATGTTGATTTTACTTTCCTTTATTTTCAGTGTATCTCAGCAGGGAAAGTAAATGAGTTATAAAAGGTAAAAACAAGTTAATTACTATCATCCAATTATAAAACACTATTAACCAACACTTGGAAAAAACAACAATAATATTAGTACAATGTAATAATATGTAAATGATTACTATAATAGAACTAATATATATACATATATTTAATTATTTATTTATTTATTTATTTTTATGTGGTGCTGAGGATCAAACCCAGTGCCTCACACATGTGAGGCAAGCACTGTACCACTGAGCTACAACCCCAGCCCTAAAATATTTTTAATATAAGATGTAATATATGTTTTGGTATGTATTTATTAATATATTGATATAACAGTTAACATTTTGTATAACACTGGTATTGGTGACATATAATATAGTGTAGTAATAAAATATATATTTGTTATAAAATAAGAATGAATGAGATTCCAAAATAATACATATTTTGATATTATTAATTATACTTAAATAATTATTAATTTATAATTATAATTAATTATTAATTATTCTTATATTTTATTTATTATTTATTTATAATATTAGTATGTGTTACAATTCATAATGCATACATATAGCATTTTTTTTACATACAACTGTTTGTATACAAAATTATATTCGTACCATTCAGGTCTTCAATCATGCATTTAGGATAATGATATCCAACACATTTTGTATCTACATGAATGAGTAGAAGAAACAGGAATTTGAAGCCAGAGTTCACTGGCTCCATCTTCTTTTCAATACCATTTTCTCCCCAGGCCCAATTTAGAAATGAAGAAGAAGGAGAAGGAGACTGAGTTCTCCACCTTGCTATGACCTGGGATTAATGACAGGGTGAGGTGTGCAGTATTGGCTCATTCTTTAATCTACCAATTTTTGTGTTTTTAATCATATGAATCCTGAGACAGCTCAATTCCTGCAGAAACCAGCCTCAGCATGACCTGGGTTGCAGGACACTAGAAATCATCATCCACTGAAGGAGATGGGAACATAGGAGCCAGGCCCAGGCCCAGGGACATCCTTCTTCAGTCTCAGACATCCAGCCAGAGCAGCTCGCATGATTTTGACAGGGCAGCCTTAATTTTAGAAGACCAGGCCTGGGCAAATACAGAATGCTAGGCTTGCTCCACACCCCAGAAGGGAGAGGACAGAATCAGGAACAGATGGACAACGCCAGCTGGGTAGTTATTAGGCTTTCAGAACTGTAGTTGGTAGAAAGACTCTTCCATTCAGTGCCAATGAAACTCTGTTGGCTTGGGAGATTTCATGAAGTCTCTTTGGAAGCCTCTGGATGGCCTTCGAATGAGAACATGCAGGCCATTGGCTTCATCAAGTGGCCAGCAGGGCCCCAGGCAGCTACTGCCAGGGCTGGTAGACCCAGCTGCACTGGCAAAGGGAGATATGCAATTGGAAGAAAGAAGGCAGAAGAGAGGCCCCAAGCCACTGGCCTGACACTGTATAATTAAGCTGGAACATGAGTAGGGCAGGTGAGAGGGACCCAATCAGGGGAAGAGAGTCAGTGAAATGAGGATTTCTGGGGATTTGTGATGTATCAAAAATCGAGAAGCTGATTTATTTGTAGGAATTCTGTTCATTTTCCAGTCAGAACTGTTTGCTACATCCCAGGCAGAGGAAGAAATAGCAGAACTGCTGAGAAGGAAAAGGGAATCTGGCAGTTCTAGTTCATTTATTTATCCATCCAACAAGGACTTATTAAGTGCTACTGTTGAGTGTCAGGCAATAAGCATGTTTCCTTCTGTCAAGACTGTACAAACAAAAGGGAAAGCATTAACAAAGAGACCACAAACAAGACAAAGCAAACCAGTCTCTCTCCGGAAAGCAAGCCGGGACACAAGTTCTGGAAGCTAGGAGCAGAGGTGATGGGTTTTTTTCAAAGGACACATTATTTCTAAGTGTGATGCTTTTAATACAAGTGGATGATAGCAACTGGGTAAATTAACTTCACATTGATATTCAAGGGGAATTACGTTAATGGTAATAACTTAGTGTCTTCAAAGGAATGAAAATGCCTTAAGGAGGATCCTATTAAGTCTCAGAAGGTCTCCTTTATCTTACAAAGAGCATGAACTTGGACATATTTTATAAATGGGAAACTAGAGGTTAGTCATTTCTTTAAAAATTTCAAAGTAAAATACCATACACATACTAAGAAAATCATTTAGAAAATACAGTGTTAGATACTATGAAACTTGACAAAGGCAAGAGTCCATCCTTTTAAAAATTATCTTTGAGAATTAGGAAAACCCCCATGAATTTTCTGTTATTCTTTGATCTCTGTAGAGTTTTGGCTGAAAATTCATATTTAGTCCCTATGTGTGGGTTTATGTGTCTGTCATTTTAAAAGTAATCCTCATGAAAGTGATTCTAATAGAATCACTTTGTATATGGTAGGAATCACAGTGTATATGATTCCTGAGGCAGGATTTAAATATTACCCTACAGGCTCTGAGTAATTTTCAGTTTGCAGTGGTTCCCCCCTTATTCACAATTTTTCTTTCCAAGGTTTCAGTTACTCATGATTAACCATGATCTAATATTAAATGGAAAATTCCAGAAATTAACAAAATGCAAATTTTAAGTTGCATATGCCATTCTGAGTAGCATGATGAAATCTTGCACTATCCTACTCTGCCCCCATCCCTGCATATGAATTATCCCTTTGTCCAGAGCATCCACATTGTATATGCTACCCACCTATTAGTCACTTAATAGCCATCCCAGATATCATATCAACTGCCACAGTATTGCAGTGCATGTATATAGGGTTAGGTACTGAGATTTCAGGCATCCAGTGGGGGTCTTGGAACATATCTTCCACAGAGAAGAGGGAACTATAATACCTTATAGGCTAAGTACATAATGGATAACTCTTAGGTAAGTCCCTTGGGCATATCTATCATGAGTAGATTTGAAAGATAATAACATTGCCTCTAAGCTGAGCATGCTTCTACTTCCTGCCCTTATACCTGCAGCAACCAGTTAAAATCCCATCAGGAATGCAGTTAAGTAAAAGGAGAAAATATGAGTCCACATTTCTAATGGAAAAGAGAGAAACTCTAGGATGATGTTACACTATACAGGAGGAAAGTGTGGTGTTGACCAAATTAACCAGTTAGTCCTGCTCTGTTCTCCTGTGCTGCTCACATCCCCTTCAACATGACCCTGTATCCCTCCTGTACAATGGGAATGCTGAGCTAATTCGTTCTTTATGTATAACAGCTTTCATTGTAGAGGTCAAAGCACTCTGGGCATTCATCCCACCAAATATGCTTATTCCTGAGGTTCCAGGCTACACCAAAATCCTACTTACAAAATAGCACTGGGGAGCAACCACATTGACAAAGTAAGTGATTAGAGTAGCAATTGCCATTTACTGGTGTCAGACAAATCCTACTTTATGACTTCTATAGTCGGGCCAGCAAATGAGAGCTACCCTGACTAGTATAGTGGCCACTGACCACACATGGCTACTGAGCACTTGAAATATGACCAGTATGAATTGAGACGTGCTGCAAGCATAAAATGCACACTAGATTTTGAAGTCTTATATAAAAAATATAAAATACCTCATTAATAGTTATGTTAATTTCATGGTAAAATCAAAATATATTGGGTATCTGATGGGACAAAATTTATTAGTCAAATAACTTATACCTCCTAAAGATGTATGGTGGCTAGCGGCAGTATTTTGAATGTGCCTTAAGGTGACAATGGTCTAATTCTTCAGGAGGAAGAATGCAGGAGGAGCCGGGAGCAGTTTCCCTTTTGCTTTGTAATGTGGCTCTTAGAATATTTAAAAGGATAAATGTGGCTTTCAGTGCAACTTGAATCACATTTCCACTGCAAAGCCTTGAGCTAAAGGGCTTAAACTGTCTCAAGTTTCACAGCTACACAACCAAGTTGGTTTTTGTTTTAATTTTTCATCACCCTCACAATGTTCCAGAGTGTTTTGTTTTGTTTTGTTTACTTATTGTACTGTGACCTCATCAAGCCCCTAAGCTTGCTGTGACCCCTGTCATAGTGAATGTGGCCCACTGCATCCAGGTGCCAAGCCAAAGACCTGGGTCTTCCATGCCCTTCTTTCTCCCTTACTCTTCACATCCGATCAGTTTCCACATCCTTCTATTTCATCCCTCTGTATATCTGGCATTTCTCCCTTCCTCTTCACCCATGTGGAACAAGTGGCTGTTTTATCTGAGTTCTTGCCACAGGCTCCTAGCTCTGCTTCTTGCCTCCAAGGCTAACTTCCTCTAATCCCTCAAATCATGACCAGCAGAGCTACCTTCTTAAGCACAAATCTGATCACACCACTTTTCTTCTCAAAATTCCTCTCTAGCTGCTCCCATTGCCTACAGGGAAAAAAAAAAAAATTCTCCCTAGTATGACATTCAAAACCCTTTAAGCTTTGTCCCTTCCTGTCTGTTCAGTCTCAGGGGCCACCACTGCCTTTTGGGATGTTCTGCTCTAACACTGCTGATGTTCTGGTCTCCCTGCCTGGTGCCTTTGCTGAGTCTTAGGTTTAGATTCTTCTCCTTGTTTGACTGAAAATGCCATAAAGGTAATTCAAGCTTCTCCTTTGGATCTTTCCCTGACATGAAGGGTAGACCTAGGGCTTTCTGCCCAGGCCCCCGTTATTGTGTCCATTTCCCTCTGAATACACATGATTCCTGCTGCACAGGTGTTCAACAGGTAGTTGTTAGAAAGGCAAAGACACCATCTAAAGGTTATGCTCTCAGGCTTGTTTCATAAGGATACTAAGTTTGACCAGATGTGGAGTTAAATATCTTACTTGTTCAATGTCTGTCCTGTGTCCTGTACATGCTAGACAAGAGATAGCTAACATTCTGCAAATATGTGGGTGTCCAATGCCTAAACCCAGATGGCTTTCATCTCGGCCATAAAAGCAGGACTCATCTGCCACATGGGCTGCGACTGTTTAGGTGCTGGTTGGGCTCCTATGTGACAGGGACAATGATGACATGTGCTGAGTTCCAGTTAGCGCTTTTAATAAGTGTGTTAGGTGTTATCATCCTCATTTTAAAGCTGAGGACACTGAGACTTGAAAAAGTGAAGTCACCTGCCCAATGCTTCAAAGCCAATAAAAGATCTAACCCTTGGTTAGCTGCAAATCCCACACACCTTCAGCCATGTCAAGTGCTTCCTAAATCTGCTGTCAGTGGTATTATGAACATACAGTGGCGCCATATAGTGGCGAGGACCAAATTCCTCAGAAAGAAGAATGCAGAGGGAGCCAGGGAACAGTAGATCTTGGACCTCACTTGGGCACAGAGATAGACAAAAAGCCACAGAGAAATCATGAAGCTTTTCGGGGCAAGGCCCAGGTTCCACAACCTTGGGACAACTGCAGCGTAACCTCTGTTAGACAGGTCTGACATTGGGACCTCCTTTAGGCAGCACAGGAGGATTTTTTGCAACTTGATTTTAGATTCAATCTAGACATTGGCTGCAGCTTTCAGACCTGAACCCCAGGCTCCAAGAGTGGTGAATTTTTTCAGGGAAAAATCTTCCTCTGCTCTAGCCCTGGGAGCATCTCCTCCATCAAACCAATGAACCACCACAACAATAGAAGCAGCTGCTTTTACAAGGGTGCATCTGCTTTAAGAAAAACATCCATCTAGGCAGTCATAAAGTATATTTTGCCTTACTGAGTAATAATGCATTTCATGAAAACAATTTCATTAGGATAACAAGGGTAAAGAAGCCTCTTTGATGCAAAAACCCATGAAGTCACTGAGCAAAACCCTGCTCTGGTTTACAAGCTGTGTTCCAGGAATGCACAGGAGTCTATGGAAGCATCAAAGTTTCATTAAAGTGTTTGCCAAGATGAGTTGAGTTCTATGTAAAATGACCAGGTTGTTAAAATGTTTGATTTATTGTGACATATCAGGTATACAAAAACATAAAGGCTATAAACCTATGTAGGTATCACCCAGCTTTAGAAATAAAGCATTGCTGATGGAAAAAGGGAACCTATGTACCTTCCCCATTACATCCCTCCTCTGCCCTCCCAAAGGTAACAACTATCCTGAATTTGGTATATTTCATCCCTTACCTTTATTGATATTTTTATTACAAGTTCTTCTAAAAAAATTAACACTATCATACATATGTTTTGGTGCTTTCAAGAAATGATACCTAAGTGTGTGCCTGAAGTTTATGTATCTTCTGCAACTTGTTCATCTCACTCAATTGTTTTGGCATAAGAGCCACCAAAACATGTGTGTGTATGTGTGTGTGGGGGGGTGTGTGGTTTTAGTTCATTCATTTTCCCTGATGAGCAAATTACTTGAGTACAACATTGCCTGACTATACTACAAATCATATGTCTGTCCTTCTGTGGGTGGACATTTCCATTTTTAAAGTGTCTATTACAAGCAATACTGTTATGAGTGTATACAATCCCTTGAGCTCATAGGAAGTCTTCTGGGAGAGGAACTGCTGGGCTATGAGGTAGGGCAGACTAACACTTATTAAACTGTTCTCCAGAAATGGTGACCATTAAAACATACTTTATTTTCCCTCATTACACCTCTGTCTCCACTACATCCTGTGGCATGTGTATCTGTGTAGAATTATAGATGGTGTCAAAAAGGAAAAGAATAAATATTCCTGTCTACATGCAGCACATTCATTACGGTTTTTTTTTTCCATTATACGTGTTTTATGGTGTCCTGAAAATGAAAGTAAAGGCAAAAATTTGATCACTTCCCTCCAGAACTTCCACCCACTATCATTCTTCTCTAACGTTGACTTTCAGGGTCTTCACTCCAGCGTCTGAGAGTACCCAAGGGTGCATTGCATTATATGTGGCTTTAGTCAGTATGACCTGACTAAAGAGGTTGATTGTTTCTATTTTCTGTACATCAAACTGGTTTAAAAAATGTAAGGAAACCTGCAGGACTCTGTGACAAAAACCAAGCCCACATCCTTAATGTTACGAAGAAGGTGACGCTAATTTAGTAAGAGACAGCAACCAATTCCAGAAATTTCCATTCCTCATTCTTGAGGCCCAGTTTGCATAGTGATCACTCATTATTTATTGCCACCCCTGCTAGGCTGGCTTGGGAGGTCTGGTACTAGTTTTTTCTAGTTTTTTTTTTTTTTTTTTTTTTTTTGAGGGAACCTCTATAAGAATTCACATTTTATGTTTTTTTTTTTAACTTTTTTAAAAAATATTTATTTATTTACTTTAGTTGTACACAATGCAATGCATTTATGTTTACGTGGTGCTGAGGATCGAACCGGGCCGCGCACGTGCGAGGCGAGCGCTCTGCCGCTGAGACACAACCCCAGCCCCACATTTTATGTTTTTAATACAATAATCTCAACACCGGGTGTGAGAAGATTGTGAATCAGCTAATGACCATTTCACACTTGTGTCTGTCCATGACTATCTTGTCCACCATATATTTTTTTCAGTCTAGCAAGGAAAGACCACTTTATTTAATAACAAATGACATGACTTAGCCAAATGTAGGCCAAGAATATTGCCCTATGTTATGCAAGGTTTTGCAGAATTTTGAGCAGGAAAAAAAAAATAATAGGAGAATTGACTGCTCTCTCAGCACCTGGTGACATAGGCATTCTGTACTTTAAAGGATCTACAAAATGGGAGTTAAGAAATTAACTCGTGCTAAGAGGAGCACTTTCATGGTATCTTCAGGCTAATGCTGTAAATTTGAATTTTGTTAATTTTAGATATTTTTCATTTAAAATTTTGACTTCATTCTTGTATAAAAAAAACTCAGAGAATAAAGAGGTGATATTTTTAAGAGACTAAAATTAAGGTAACAGTAAATTGAAGAGCACTGCGATTCTGGTAATTAGCTGTCCTTGAAAGGGACCCATTCATTGAAGTGAGATCAAACTTCTGTCTTCATTATCCTACTGCTCCCTTACAACTGATAAAGGCTCTCAAAATTCATGCCCTGGAACTTTAAGTCAAGAGAAAGAAACTCTGGGGTCATTTCCAGGTATTTCCCAATCAAGCCTTCAAACACAGATCCTTTAAGGGAGGGAATTGGTTACCCAGGAACCAGAAGATATAAGAGGCCAAGCAGAGGATGCTGAAGTGCTAGCAGGAAGCCAAGACCCTTTTAATACTGTAGGAAAACAGGCCTGAAATGAAACTACTCAAGGCTAAAGCCAGAGCCATGGGTCAGGAGTCAGAATCACAGCACATCCCTTCTGTGGGAGGAAGATGGCCAAAGGGGACATAGCACTGTCAGAAGCAAAGAAAAAGGCTCACCCTCCTCCTGCCCTCCAGCCTTCTGTCAGCACCTCCCCCAAGCAAAGCCAGCTAGCCAGAGAGCCCAGGCAATGCACTTGTGATACAGAGCAGAGCTGGAGAAGGATGGGAACAGGCACTCGAGGACAAATCCTCCCAGATTCTGTTTTCTTGTCTGAAGATCCTCCCCTTCTCTCAGATAACTAACACTGGAAATGGCCACTTACGATTAACTCCTTCCATTATGGTAGAATGAGTTAGACATCATTACCCTAAGTACATGTATGAAGACACAATTGTGGTAAAAATACTTTATGTAAAACCAGCAACTTGAAAAATTGTGCTCTTTATATGTAATATGAAATGAATTGCACTCTGAAAACATGTATAACAAGTTAGAACAAAAACAAATTAAAAAAAAAAAAAGATTAACTCCTTATTCTGTATACTGTTATCACCTCACTCAATGCCAGGAAAGGCAAGTAGGATTTCTATTTTGTATCAGTTCTGATTGGCTGCTGTGTCTTTCTGGAGCTCTGGGCTGAAACTGCTGTGACTCTGTGAGCATGTAGTTAGGAAAGAATGGCTGATGGGGAAAAAAAAAAAAAAAATGGCTGATGGGTTAATAATAATGCCTCTATGAGTGCAGAACGGGAATATCAGCACTCACACTTGGTATACGATCCCTACCTTTCACTTCATCAGAAAAATCATTCAGGATGTAACATCCAAAAGTTAGCATCTATATGGAACAAGGGTGAATTTTACCTATAAACCAAGGTATGCAAGAATGTCCATTTCTTTACCATTTTAAAGTGAACTCATTTGCATCTTCATGTCTCTGGATGAGCAAGGATTTCATCTTGTCTCTTTCTCCCGTGGTGCATGGAAAATGCAAAAAGATTTCTACACTGCAGTCCATCACGGTCACCACTATGTGCTCATTGTGAAGCCTGTGTGGTGAGAGTTGGGGAGCTTTCTGCCTCCCTGCCTCTGTGGGGCTCATAATTTTCTGCCAAGGCCCAGGACCCCAGTGCTCGGGGTCTAGCATTACAGGAGCCCTGTGCTGTCATCGTCCCCTGACTCTCACCTCTTTCCTGGCACTCTGCCAGAGAGAAGGGTAAGGGTCTGTGATGCTCACACTTCTTCCCAGGCTGAGGAAGTCTCTCTTTTCTCCATTCTTGAATACAGAGGCTCCACAAAGGAAGCCAGAGATAGACCCTTGTTCCCTGGTGTGCCCTTGATTAACATAATCAAGATGCCAGTCAGATATTTTTATTTATTCATTTGTTTTTAAATTTTATTTTTCAAAGACAAATAGTGCATAATCACATATGTGGAATCTAAAAACATTGACCTCGTAGAAGCAGAGACTAGAATCATGGTTACCAGCGTCTGGGGGTGGGGCATGTTTGGAGAAAGAGGTGTTGGCAAGTTAAATATTTTATTCTTGATTTAATTATGACTGTGTTATCTTTAGAATCTTCCAAAGGAAGAATGTGACAGCATCCTGGTTTAGTTACATATTTATTTTCCTGCAAAATCTAGCATATTGAGAGAGACAGGGTAAAGGCACTCCATGGCCCTCCCTTTATGCGGCTCAATGTCCCATCCCTACCCGGAGCTCTGCCCAGAGAAACCTGGCAACATCTTTGCAGTGAGCTTGGATTTTGGAAACTAAAAGCTGAGGATAGACAGTGTCTCACAAGCAAATCCTGCCTTCACATAGCAGTGGAAATGGCCCACAGGTGAGGGGTATGAGGGCTTGCTGTTATTCTAAAACAGAGGGGAGAAAGAGATTTGAAAAAAAAAAAAAAAAAAAAAAGAATTAAACATCTCCAAAACCTAACCTTACAGCATCTCCAGGAAACATACCCTGGGATGGGAGAGAGGGGGCATAGCACCCATTGCCCAGGGCTCAATTCTTTCCATCAGACCTTCATTTCCCTGCAATAAGCAGACTCCAGAGGAGTCCCCAGGCTCAAGAGGTGCCAATAAATGGGAGTTTCCACAGGTTCATCCATGGAGCTTGAAATGGGGATGTTAAGGAACTACCCTCAGTCTTAGCTTCTGAGCAGTGTGGACAATTCCTAGGCATGAGGCAAATGCGACACCTAGGATGGGAGGTGGGATTCTAAACGGAGATTTCTCTAGAAAAAAAAATTGCCTAAAAAATAATATGGTCTTTCCATGAATGAGTATGAAATTGGTAACCTGCCTTTGTGGAATAATTTCTGAAAGTGCTGATGTATTTTCACCTTGTTTCATTAGCTAATGCTTAGTGGGAGGGGAGGAGGGAGGGAGTGGAAATGTGTAGTTTGGGGGTCCTGGCTGCCAGTGGGTTTCCTAGGAAACCACCTGTGATTGAGTGCACCAGGCTTTCTGAAATGTGGAGGAGGGAGAAGTATGAAAGTGAATGTGTGCGGGAAAAGGGAAAAATAAATCACTGGCTGAGCCCCTAGGTCTTTAATTAATGAAGAAAATACCCCACTAGGACCGAAATCTTTTGGAACTACTGATGAGGTAGAAGCAGGGGATGGTGAGAGAAATACAAAGTACATTAGCTGGACAGGAAAACAATCCAGACAGGTCAGCCTCTTTAATATGCAAAAATCAAGCAATGTACAAGATGAAATAATAACATCATCTCCATTTCAGCCTCACAGTAGAAGTGAGGATAAATGATGAAGTTATCCTCTGAGAATGAAGAGAATTCCGTGTGCTATCAGCACATCACAGGCTTTGGTTTGCTTACCCATGGTGCAAGCTCTTCCAAAGCTCTTTCATCTCCTTCCTTCTCTGATGAACAATCTGAACTTAGGACATAAAGGGAAAAGAGCTGGCTGGGATGGGGGTGCCATTTGGGGACATGAAGTTCATTTAACTGCCTGTGTATACCTGAGTACCTCTGCCCTCTCCTCTCTTGCTGAAAGTGGACAGAGGGGTGTTGATGGGCCACCTGGAGCCAACCATAAGTTTAAGGTGATGGGGAAATTACTTAAAAGACATTTATTTTCATGCCTTTAATATAACTCATATTTAAATACTGTATTGAGCCTGTTACGACAACTATACAGTTGCTGGAAGGATTTGTAATTGAAATGTGTTTACTTCTATGACGTGAATGTTCAATACAGACTATGGTCCCTGAAAGTGTACACTTGAACTATGAACAGGTAGAGCTCAGGAATGTTTTGTTTTGTTTTTGTACCAGGGATTGAACCCGGAAGCACAGGGATTTGAACACCGGAAGCACTTAACCACTGAGCCACATCCCCAGCCCTTTTTTATATTTTATTTAGAGACAAAGTCTTGCTAAATTATTTAGGGCCTTAGTAGTTTGCTGAGGCTGGATTTGAACTTGTGATCCTCCTGCCTCAGTCTCTCAAGCCGCTAGGATTATAGGTGTGTGCTACCACACCTGGCAAGCTCGCCCTGCCAAGCTCACCGGGCAAGCTCAGGATGTTTTAAGAACTTGGCTTTTGGTTTGCTCATGTGTGTGAGTTCCTAGAAGCATCTTTATCAATACTTGTCATTGCTGTGCTCTGGTGTGTGTACTAGGTTTATTTTCAGTGAAGTGTATATAATCACATATTATAGCTCATTTGTAATTATAAGTGTGTGAGCGTTTCCATATGTCTAGGTATGTATGTAGGAAGTAAACCCTTAGTATAAACCCCTAATAACTTACATATCGCATTAATGTCGTAAGGTCTTACCCCAGACTTTAAAGTTAAGTGTTCCTGGATCTGTAAGTACTCATAGAAATGGCGGGGGGCAGGGGGTATTTTCATCATTTCTTTAAGAACAGAAACTGGTTTTCTCCTGTTTGTAATCCCTCAGAGAAGGTCTTCTCTGTTCAGTCACTGTTTGCAAAGGAGAATAGTTCCTGGTGGAATTATTTTAGTTCCTGTTTAGTCTGTCCTGTTGAAAAATGAAATGGAAGTTTCTAGTAAAGAGATGAAAAATAAATAAATAAAATGTCTATGCCTTATAAAGCTCATGAGCCTGGGCAATTAAAACATTTTATTTCCTTCCCATATCTGACCTTTCTTGTGGACTCCAGAATGGAAATAGGATCCAAGTGCACACCAGATGCTTGGTGAAGTGGAGTTCTCTCTGGCACCTCCTAGGTAACACGGTGCTAACAGCAAAAACACATTGTGTAGGGCACTCTGCTCAGGGTAAGAAAAGCAGCTAGCTTTATGGAGTATGTAGCACAAACTTATAATATTGCTGGAATTACACTGTCCTCAAACACTTGGTCTAGGAATTATTTAGATCATCCACTCCCTTATAGACAAGGACACTGAGGAACAGAAACATAGTAACTCTCCTACAATCACATTGTGAGTGGGAAGAGCCAGGATTGGAACCCAGGCAGTAAGGGCGCAGAGTCCTCAGGCTTAATGAAGCGACGCACCCTCTGGCCTGGAGCAGTACTTTGGCCCCAGCATCTAGAGCCCTCTGACCCATGCTTAGGAACATAATGAACACCTGTCAGCCTTGGCTCTGGACTGTCCGCCCTTCCTGAACCTCAGGCTCTCATCTGACTTGGTTTATAAGCTAACCTTCAGCTTCACATTGGCAAGAGGAACTGAAAATTGTGTCTTTTCCAAAAGATAGTATGTCTTAGGTGTGCAAAATCTGCAAAATCAGGTTATCTTCAATGACCCCCCTGTCTGGCATTTGTTTGTTTATTGCTCATTTGGGGCTACTTTGTGCCCAAAGAGGAGTAGAAGCAACTTATGATAAAGATATGTACACCTACGCTTATTAAAGCAAAAATAGAAAATTGCAAATGCATAGAGGAAATTGAAGCAAACAGATGATTATATATTTACTGTAATTAGGCATTACATTTAGTTATTACTCTGTCACTTGCCTCAACTGATTATGTGCAGAACTGTATTTTATGTTCAACCCACCGATCCACTTGTGTGCCTGGCAAGGGCTATGTGCCCTTGGTGGGACAAATGGCCATCTGTCCCAGTCACCTAAGAGCTGACACCCATCCCGGGGGAAAGTCCAACATACGTGAACTGATAACTGAGAACTCTGGTAGACTGCATAGAACTCAGTGCCGTACTCAATCATTAGTGTCAAAAGTGAGGATTCTGAGAGGGAGCAAAGAAGGCAGCTCTGGAAGCCCTAGGGGACTTCCAGGATTCTGGTCAGTATCAGTTGCCTCATTAGCTATTGGTAAAGGCCAGGCTAGAGGTCAACAGCTGAAAGAACAGAAAGCTCATCAAAATGCTAGATACTGCTTTGCTATGTGTTATATCACCTTGTGTGTCTTATATTGTATCACACTGTATCACAACAAATTGTGTCCTATTGTAAATTTTCTAGATTCACAGATGTTGAAAAATGGCCATCTTGAATACCTTCCACACTTCCACACTGTGGAGCAATCATTCCTTCTCTGTGACACTCCTGTTGTATCATCTGGCTGCTACTTTCAGCATAAGAGAGAAAGATGAGAAATGGTCAAGCTAGTTCTTATGGAGCACTTACCATGAGCCATCTTTTAAGCAGTTCCCATGCCTCAACTCACTTAATCCTGTTAATAACTCTCTGAAGTTGGTCCTATTATTATCCCCACTACAGATATGAGGAAATTAAGGCACAGAGATGTTAAGTTAGTGTCTCAAGGTATCACAGCTAAGAGATACCAGAACTTTTAACCATTAAACAAGCCTTCAAGATGACTCCATGTGGACTGTAGTTTTAGAAAAATGTTCCAAGCTTCATCTAAAATTTATCTTCAAGTGCCTGTGATCCACTGATCCTAATGTATTACCCTATTAGTATTAAATAACCTCACTTTTCTGAATGAAAATGTCATCATTCTGTTAGACGTTTCAAATCTTCTCATCTAAAGAAGATGAATATGCCTCCAATTTTTTCTGTCAGTCTCTCTCTCAACATAGTAAAATATTAAAAGTATTTTTTCTGGGTCTCGGTAACTCAAGTTCAAATCCGTGTTCAGCCAACATTAACTTTGTGGCCCTGGAGATGTTAATCTCTCTGCTCCTCAGTTACCTCATCTAGTAGTGGTAAAAATTTTGTGATATAATTAATAAACCAGTAGTAGTATTTTCAAAATAACTTTGTCCTAATGTTTACATCATTTGTGGTGTTATCATTGCTGACCCTTCTCTCCAGCCTGGGCCCATCCTCTGCAATTTTTTTTTTTTTTTTCAGTTGCTAGGAATTGAACCCATGGGCCCTCTGCCACTGAGCTACATCTCCAGTGACTTTTATTTTTATTTTGAGACAGGGCCTTGTGAAATTGCTATGAATGACCTTGAAGGGCAAAAAACCACACCAGGACCACCTTGTAGTAAAAGGGGTTTATTAAGGGAAGGGGAGAAGGGGAGAAAGGGAAGAGGGAGAAGGGAGAGGGGAATGGGAAAAGGGGAGAAGGGGAGAGCTGGTGAGAAGATGGCAGTGAAAGAGAGGGAGTTCTGGACTGGCAGGGCTTAAGTACAGAGGGGCAGAAGCGTGACTTGTATGGTCCGGATTGGCTCAGAAAGGGAGAGCCCTCCATGAATTCCTGCAAGAGAGGAGTATTCCCAGGATCAGGAAGGGTGGGGACTCGGAGCCTGCCAAAGGTGGATTCTCAAGAGAGATGGGTACTTCCAGGAAGGCACCTTGGGGGTATGGCCTGCCAGCCTGAATTTCATTTAACAGACCTCAAACTTTGTATCCTCCTGCCTCCGCCTCCTGAATGGCTGGGATTGCAGGCATGCACGTCCAGGACACTTTTAAAGAACAGTATTCAGAAATGGATTTGAGACACCGAATGAACCAAGGACTATAAATAGAACTCCTGTTTTAAATCTGTGAGCATTCGTGTACAGTATCTTGATACAGAGAAGAGAAAGTTTCATTTGCTTGAGGGAGGTTAATTAAGTGATTCTTCCAAAGTTACTCATCAGTCAGTGGCAGGGCTAGGCCTGGAGTGCTCCGTTCCCACCCAACAGTGCAGCTCCGTGGTGGTCCCCTTCCTCACAGGCATAAGTTATTGCTGCTTCCTCTGCTTGTCCTTCTGTGTTTGCTTGCTTGTTTGTTTTTTCTGCTTCTCTGTAAACTTGCATCTGTTCACGATCCCACCATTCTCCAACTCAACCAGAAAGGGACCTTGAAATGACCTTTCTGCCTTTCTTTTTTCTGCCACTGGAATCTAATCAACCACCAGCAGTTTCTCCAGGTCTCAGTCAAATGAAGGAGCAGCAGGAGATGGTTTCGAAGGACTTCTCAGTTCTAAGAGTTTGCTTCTGTTTCTTTGCTTAAAGTCAGTCACTTCCATCCTTCAACTTCCTCTTGACCCTACGTCCTTCTTGCACTTCCGTCATCTCACCCGCTGCCCCTCGTTACCTGTCCAGAACAACTTACTATGACATGATCAAAAATTTCCTAGTTTCGAAGCCAATCCCTGTTCAGCCCAAGGCTCAGGAGGTACCTTGTCTCTTGCCAGTTCATGGATGGCGTCTTGTGGGTCAGAAAAATTCCCACTGAGCATCTGGCAGGAGAGTCGCCTTATGAGTGGTGCAAATTTGATCACTGAGACAATGATCAAATGTCTGATAATGCCACAGGCAGGAGACAGAAAAAGACTGTTAAGAAACACTTATTGCCAGCCAGATGGTTTAGAGCGGAAACCCATTGTAATTTTTAATTTGTGAAATGAAAATTGTACCTGATGCAGAGCAAAGATAATTATCTGCACCGTTCAAAAGATTTGCCTGGCCACACTGTGGAATTAAACAACGACAAATAGGAGCAAGGAAAATAAGAGAATTCTCTGGATTAGTGCATTCTTGCTTTCCCCGTCTGTCCCTCTTTCTTCTCTCCCCTCCCTTCTCCCTCAGAACCAGTTCTCAGAGGAGTCCCTAAAGACCCACTAACAGAGGTGATTTTGCTGGAGCTCCCAAGGGGAATGCTGATTTGCATTATAACAAACCTCGTATAAAAAAATGCTAAGGAAAGAATTTTGAATATCAGCCAGAATGTGAGGAGGGAATTGGGGAACAGCGAGCCCACCCAAGAACATATAGGTAGCATCCTTGTCCCCTTTCTTATGCTATATTGTCCTGCACTTTGGCATCTCTTTCATTTAGCATTTTATTTCAGCTCTTCAAAACTTCCACCCTCTTTGTCCTCAGTTAGTGAAAAAGATAAATATATTCTAGGCTTTTGCCCCATTCAATTAAAAAAAAAAATTTTAATTGTGACAAAATACTCAACCGAAAATTGGTCACCTCAGCCATTCTAGGTGCATGATTCTGTGGCATCAAGTACATTCACAGTGTTGTGTTACCATTACCACCATCCATAATTTAGCAGGGCTAGAAGTCCTATACTTACTGAACAATAGTCCCCAATTTTCAAGTCTTGCTGCCTGCATTCCCCCAAAGCCACCATTCTGCTTCCCATCTCCATGAATTTGCCTATGCACTACATTTAAGTGGAATCATACAGTATTTGTCCTTTTGTAACTCTGTTACTGCACTGTCCATCATGTCCTCTGGATTCACCCATGTGGTAGCATGTGTCAGAATCTCCTTCCTTGTTAGGGCTGAATGATATGCCAATCATACGTGTATGCATGTGGTTATCACGTTTCATTTTGTTTATCCATTTCTCTGTCAAGACAGACATTACTTGCTTCTAACTTCTAACTATAGAAATAATGCTGCTACAAACATGGTTGTACAAGTATCTTTAAAAGTCCTTGCTTTCAATTCTTTGGGGATATATACCTAGAGGTCGAATTGCTGGGTCCCATGGAAATTCTATTTTTAGTTTTTAGAGGAAACAGCATTTATTTTCCATAGCAACCACACCATTTTACATTCCCATTAGCCATGGGCAAGTATTCCAATTCCCCCATATTCTTGCTGACACATTATTTTTTGCTTTTTAAACCATAGCTACCCTAATGGGTGTGAGGTAGTGCCTCATTGTGGTTTTGGATTGCATTTCTTTATTGATTTGTGATGTTAGACATCTTTTCGTATACTTATTGTCCATTTGTATCTCCTTTGGAAAAATGTCTATATCCAAGTCCTTTTCTCATTTTTTAATTGGGCCCCATTTTTATCATACAAGCATTATCTAGGCAGCCAGATGTAGAGGGAAGATGCAAACTCAGATATTTTGGGAGGCTTGGGTTTTAGTTCTGCTCATTAAAATACCATCTGGCTTTAAGTGCCTGTCTTTACCCATCTGGGCTCAGTTTCCCTCTTGGTAAATGAGGACATTAGCTTAACATTCTCAAGGTCTCTTCCAGGTGTAAAGTTCTGGATCTAGGAAGTCAGTCATTGATTCTGGTGTATGTATGCAAACTCTTCAAATCCACGTTCTGGAACTGAATTTTCAGTCAAGGTGCACAGCTCAGTGCTTCTGTTTTTCTCAGTTCTGTTAAGTGTTTGATAGACTTTTGGCAGTATTTATACTCAAGAAGCAGTCACCATGAGATTACACCTTCTGAAGGGTCAGCATTTTACTAGATCAGATTTTCTGCTTAAATTGCTTGACAGTTTCCCTTAATAGCAGAACAGTATAGTTTGCTTAGAAATCCCATGCTCAACAATTGAGAGACTATCACCAGCCCATGTTTATAAATGATACACACATCTTGAATAACCATTATTGCATGACAGAATGAAAACATCTGTATACTCAAGGGGTTAAAGTTGAAAAAGCTGTTATAGAGCTTTTATGATGTATCATTGATCCTAATGAAACCAGTCATCTGAACCCTGCCTTTTTCATGAACCCTCCTTTATGACAACATAGTCTGTTAGAGCAAATGTACATTTTGTGATGTACAAAGCAAAATGCGATTTTTTTTTTTCAGTCAACCAATCTTGACATAGTGACCAATCTTGGTCACTATACCAGGATCCAGAGATACAAGAGGCTTATAACATTGTGGGTAAAACACACACTTATGCAACTCTAAACTGGAAAGACCACATGGGTGAGAAGCTGAGAAGCATTGGAGAGAAGGGAGAAGGAAGGCTCTGAGACAGTTGGAGGAAGGAAGCATTAATGGCACTGTGTGTGGGTGCAGAGGGGTAGGGCTGGCCTGTGAGCTCAGGCAGCTTCATAGGAAAGGCAGCCTTGGGGGACAGCTTGCAGGGGAAATAGGATCTCCCAGATAGAGGGATGAGGTGGAGGTGTGAAGGACACTGTTGTGGGCCTTGCAGCGCCCTGTGCCAATGCTCAGTGGATTTCAGGATGTGTCCCCTGGAGTGAGAATGTCACATTATAATCAAGAAGCAATGGAAGATGTGCTGAAGAGAGAGCACAGAGTCAGATCGTGAAGGGGTTGCATGCTTGCTCCCTGCCTGCTTCACAGTTGCTGTGACATTTAGAGGCCATACCTGAAGTAATTCACACAGTGTTAGAACAGACAGGGTGCTCAATACATTTCAGACCTTCCTTTGTGTCTTTTGAGTGGAGACTTTACAAGGTACTTTCTCTACCTGTGTTCAGGGTGATGGCTTCTGACAAAATGCCAGTCTGCCACCATCAGGCTCAGAAAATTCATCCTGTCTTCACTTCTGCCCTCTCCTTGGCATATGTCTTCTGACCCATGCTTGTACTCTGCCTCCTGGTCTAGCTTCTTGGGACAGACACTCTTATGGGCAGACCACCATTGCTCTCCCATTGACCTTGGTGGCTGGTCCTGCCCTCTTTGGGCAGGTATTGGCTATTTACCTGCCATTTTGCCTGATCCAGTCTTCCAAGGAAGCACATCCTCAGGAAGACCTCTGTACCTTGGGGCCCCTTATCTTGGGGGGGATAATAGCAAACTCATTTCCCTGAGAAGTTCAGATAGACCTTATTCCATAGCAAATGGGGTAGAGAGACTAAAGAATGTTGAAGGGAGCCATGCTATCACTGTATATTTTTTCTTTTAAAGACAGTTCTGGAAGGGTTGAGGGAAAATGAAGAAATGGCCATTCCTCCCCATTCTCGTGTATTTTTTAGGTATGAACACACAGGGGCTAAGGATTGAACCCAGGGCCTTGTGCATGCGAGGCAAGCACTCTACCAACAGAGCTATATCCCCAGCCCCTGAGAGGACAGGTTTAAGAAGAAAACTTTAGGGAAACCAACATCAGGAGAAACAGTGGCAGGGCAGAGGAAAAGAAAGGGAGAAAGAGTCTTAAAGAGAAGGGATCAATGTACAGCTTCAGAAGTTGGACAGATGGGAGGTGCAAGGGACAGGGAGATGATAACACCCATCTCAGCAGGTTGTAGTGAGTGTCAAATAATAAGTATAAAATGTTCAGGACAGTCCTGGACATATGCAGACACCTATCCTTATTTGTTTGTTGGCATTGGGGATTGAACCCATGGGTGGTACTTTACCACTGAGCTATGTCCCCAGTCTTTTTTATGTATTTATTTATCTATCTATCTATTTATTTATTTATTTTTGTTTGAGACAGGATCTTGCTAAGTTGCTGAGGCTGGCTTCCAACTTGTGATCCTCCTGCCTCAGCCCTCAAGTCACTGGCATTACAGGCACGTGTCCCAAGCCTGGCCCTAAATCTTTGTTTAAAAAAATATTGTGCTCAGTAGAGTAAATCAAATTTCATGAATGCATGATTTTATCATAATGAAGCTAACTACCATACATAACTATGATGCTCTAATAAAAAAAATGTATTGTTCTCAGCTATTCTAGAGTCTTAGATTTAGATATCCCTCAAAATACACAAGGCCTATGATTTAACATGAATAATAAAGAAAATAAACAATGCCTTTGTTAAAAGCAGTCTTTCAGTGATAGTGTTTCTAAGTTGTTTAGTAGAATGTGAGCATACACAAGTGAAGAAAACAAATTACAGTATATGTAGAAAATTATAGAAATTAATATTTCAAGAATTTTCATAAGGAGAATTGAACTAACTGTCCTGACCAGGAAGCCAAAAAGAACAATACCTCTTGTAAGAAACAAACATATATATATATATATATATATATATATATATATATATATATATATATATTTTTTTTTTTTTTTTTTTTTGGTACCAGGAGATAATAAAGCAGGTTGAATGTATTTCTTTTGCTATCATTGCCATCAAACCTTTACTACATAACTAGAAATAGATCTTTGTCTTAGGAGGAAGACGACCTGAGGTTGTAGGGTCTTTGCCACTGAACACAGTTGTATCAGCTGCTTCCTTCTGACTGCCATATTGGGAAATCCGTGAATGTAAAGGCCAATACCTGGCCCTGGGTGAGGCACACTGAAAGTGGTCAATGAATGTGTGTGGATGAATTAGAAAGTTTATTACTTATTCTTTCAGGGTGTGGAACTAGTTGCAAACACAAAAATGCGCTTACCACACCCTTCAATATTTTGGCCCCTCAGTTTATGTGTGGGACACTTTGGGGATTTTTGTATCTCACAATTTGCTTCTACTGTGAAGAGCATGCAATCCTTGTTCCCCGGCAGAGTAAGTACACAGAAGCTCAGTTCAAAGTCTTTTGGCATGCTTAGCTCCAAAATGCTTACTAAATAATCCCATGTCATAAGGTGAAAGAGAAAAAGAAGTGAAAGAGGCAGGAAGGAAAATGTGTTCAGATAGAATTGAGAAGGAAGCAATGCCCTTGAGTATTCAGACGTGAAAAAATATATATGTATATGTATGTATGTATGTATATATACATATATACATGTATGTATACACACATATGTAATTGGTGACTAACAAAAAGAGAGTTGATTGAAAACAAAGAGAGAGAGAGAGAGAGAGAGAGAGAGAGAGAGAGAGAGAGAGAGAGAGCCACGTGCAAGAAAGCTGGGGGCTGGGGCCCTGCCTTGGAGGTATTTATATCCAGTGAGAACAGGTTTTCCTGAGCTATGTAGCATGAATTTTTATCAGGACTCTCTCTACTTATCTCTATTCAACTTCAATCACTTCACTCATATTAGGCAAATAATTTCTTGATGTTGAAATCAGTATGTGCTGATAGCTCTCGAGTCACAAGGCAAAATTCAAAAGGCAGGAGTCTCCATGGGAAAGGAAGAAAGAGAAGAAGATGCCAAACCAACTCAAAGTTTGCGTTCAGTCAAATGCAATACCTTTTTGTCACTCTTCATGACTTCAAAACACACACATTCCCTTGCAGAATTAAAAGCCTGGCTCAAATAGCTGCCTGTGCTTGCATGTAGACTACACATCTTGTCTGAGTCAGAGCGCATCCTTCTGCAGGAGATAAGGGAATGATTCCTGCACAGGAAGATGACTTTTAATGAATAAAGGTACCAGTTTATACTCATTGCATTCCAAAGCTGGAGTAGTGAGCCCTTGCTTGGAAAAGTGACCTGTGAACATTGGTCCATGTGAGCTGGCTTATTGGCAGTCAGAACAGCAAGATCCTTGGTGGCTTCACCTAATTGCATAGTTCTTGTCAACCTGGAATAATCAGCAAGTGCTGATTATTGAAGGGGAATAGATGATATTAATCATGAGGAAGTTACCCTGCAGGGAGATGGACAAAATATGTGCCTCCACAGGATGTTCTCTGGGATTTGGCATCACCTCACTGGCAGTAACTGAGTTTCCCTCACTGTCTAACTCCTGCAAAATGCATAATGCTAATTATGAGCACTTGGAACCTACTAGTTCCTAGGGATTAATTAAAACAAGATGAGAGGAAATCCTTGAAAAACCTGGCTAGACAGAGCAGTGAGAGGTCCAGGGGTTAGGGCTGAGTTTGATGAGAAGCAGGCAGGTTGAGCATTTAGAGGAGCTGAGCATTGAGAACTCATCTTTTGACCCCACATGGCTAAAAACCTGAAAACATGAGTCAGAAAGCTGAGTTTTCAGTTCCTCTCTCATGATTACAGAATGTGTGTTTTCTTAATTAAAAAAATTTTTTTTCCAGTGAAAATATCATGGAAAAAGATGGTAGATGTCCTGTGAAGTCTCTAGTCCCAGAAAATATTTTTTAATTAGTGTCTCAAAAATCTTTCCAATTCACCTTTAACACAACTGAGGACATTGTATTCTGAACCCTGCTATGGTAGAATTTGCGACCATGGGGGGCTTTATTTTTCATTTTTATTTGTTCTTTTTAGACATATATGATAGTAGAGTATGTTTTGACATATTATTCATACATGGAGTATAACTTATTCTAATTAGGGTCCCATTCTTGTTGTTGTACATGATGTAGAGATTCCATGCAGTGTGTTCATATATGTGCATCCAGAATTGAGTCCTCATTCTTAGTTAATTCTTTTTATTTTGCCTCCCTGGTCAACAGCCAGATGATGATATTTTCTACTTTTGCCCTCCCTCCCCAAGTCTCCACACATATCCCCACCTCACTTATCTTTCTGTTTCTAAGATTATCCATCCATCTATTCATTCTTCCCAAGTTTCATTCTCAAAAGATTTTAAAAACATCTTTCAACACATTTGCTATGCAACAGAATAAGAATAAAGACCAGGAGAAATGGTAAAAGAATGCCTCCAATAAGATTTATCTTCAGGAATACTTACCAGAAGACTTGCAGAAATCATTAAAAAGTTAATCACAGATATGGCATTAAATTTTCTAGCAGTCAGAGCAAATGGGAGAGATGGGCCTGGCACGAGACTCTCAGGCTTCACACCATAGACTCATACCAGATGCTAATGGGAAACAAGTTCTTCCAACTGTACCTCATTTCCCCCTCTCTCTGCCCAGTGGCACTTGCTCCCCCCAAAACTACTTCCTCTCTATATTTGTTATAAAGGAACTCATTTTTAATTCCAGAGGGAAGCTAGAGTTATGCCTTTTGTCCTTTTAATGATGGGCTTAGTGGGGACAAAAGGGGCAGCTCCTAGACAAAGAGGGGAGCAAAGGCTAATGGTGCCCATTTCTCCATGCAAGGTTTGGCACACAGGAGAAAGTAGAGAATTGGTGGTGGTTCCTCAAGGATCTGGATCCTCCTTCCTCCAGCCAGAACCAGTGCGTCATCCAGGCATGCCTTGGCAGCACTGGAGGACTTGTTAGGGTTCTGCTGGCTCAGGCTCCTCAGCCATGGCCATCAGGGCTCCCTGAGTGGGCCAGCTGGGAATGCTCCTGTTTCTTGTTGAGATGCCCAAGCATCTAGAGACTGTGCTGCCCGGGCATGAGAGACCCATAAATGCTTTGAAAACCTGAGGCCAAATGCCAGTCTCACTACTGCATTCTCAAACATCAGTTGGGTGCCTAATATCAAACTGTTTCATTTTTCATCCAATTTGGAGATGCCAATTTTATATTTAAAGCCCATAGGCTTTAATAAAAGCATTATTTGTTTGGAGGTCCCAGGCTCAAAATACAAGTCATAAGGACCCCTTGGCAAGACACCACCTTTTCCTGCTAATTCACCCTCTGTCCACCCCTGTTATCTGCTAAATTGCATCACTTTTTTTTCAACATACACTTCCTTCCTCCTCCAAATCTTAAACCAAATCTGAAGTTTGATAAGAATTTCCTTATTCAAGTTACTGATTTTTCCTTTCTTATCCCAATTTTACTGATGAGAGCAAATGGATAAAATAGGGCATATTCTTCATAAAGGAGAATCAGGATGACTGCCCTGTATTTGAAATTCTAAATACAAGAAAATATTGTTGCTGAATCTCCTTAAAACAATGATAGCCCTCAACTCTGTTGAGTAGGTCTCAGTGGGGCCAGGACAGGCCTGAGGCAGCAGAGAAAGAGTTTCTCTCCATCTATCCTGTGACTCAGAGGGCAGGACTGGGGTGGGGTGGTGATGTGTCACTCTTATGGCTTCCCACAAGCAGGCTGTCCCACAGCTGGGCCTGCATGGTGTGCCCTTACTTCCCAGCTCTCCAGACCGACAGCCCTGGCCTGCCCAAGTGTGTGTACAAGTAAATCTCCCAACATTAAATGGAAGGGTTCAGAGGAAAGGAATGGGGGCGGTGGGAAATACCCCAACCTTGCCATCTCTGCTTTATTCCTCTTCCCATTCCCCTGATGGGAGCCTCCCAAATCCCCCAGCTGCCCACAGGGCGGTTCCAGCCTGGGCCACAAGATTAGGAGGTGAGTGCAGCCTCTCATCCATTCCTGTCTTCTACCCACAGTGCAATTACTCTGCCCTCCTTTTCCCCTCAATATTTCCCAGTCTGGTTGGCTAACTAAACTTGAAAGGAAAACGTGGCTCTCTAGGAGCCCCCATCTGATTGTGTGCTTGAGTTTCATGCTCCACTGATCAGGGGAAATTGCTTGTGTGACTGGAGACCAAAGGGTAACCGCCAACCAAGTGGGGTCTTGAGTCTGGACCATAGAGGCGGGTGTTTGGATCAGGGTTGAAGAGGTTATTGTGGTGGTTAAAATGAAAGGCCAGAGGGGCATGATTTCTGCAGCCAGCTCCCAGCCAGGATGGCTTCCTGCAGATCCTGCGGGGGAAAAAAGGGTAAGATGTCTTAGGCCAGTCAAGTGTAAAAACTGGCCCTGTTCATCTGGTAGCACAGGGTCTTATTTGCTTCTGTTTGCCGAGTGAAGATTTTGAAGTGTGTTTTTTTTTGTCTATGCCCAAATGTCTTGCGGTAGACTGACAAGTCAGGCAGAAGCTTCAGCCAGGAACCTCAGATGATTGTTGTTGGGGGTGGAGCGGTAGGTGCTTGCCTAAGTGAAGTTGCCTGTGGATGTTTGGGGTCTGGGTCATTTCTAGCAGTCTCCAGAATAGTTACACTTGGCTGGATTTCTTCATCAGGGCTGAACATTGAACCAGGGTGACCAAGAGAGACATCCAACAGAGGAGTCAGCAGAGTGGGGCAGGCAGCCTGGACTAACTAGCCAAGGCAGCCAAAGGGCTGCCTTCCTTCTGCCATCATCCACCTTCCATCTCTTCTGGAAACTGTACCCCAACAAAGGACGCTTCCACGTCACCTTTGCCTCTGTTCTCTCTGGTGGTTTTGCTCATCCTAGAGTTTTGGGTGTGTTGTAATTAGAGGGAGATTGGTGAACTCTGTAATTCATTGTTTCCTTTGTTCTTGCAGAAGTATAATTTGGGGATTTGCGTGGTTAAATTCCATATTACACATGCCGCAGCTAGGAGCTTATGGTGTAACAGGACCAATTACAGGAGAATGTGACAATGTGACGTGAGAATTGAACACTCCCTGGTGCTGCTAACCTTTCCTGAAAGAAGAGACTTAACCTTGCCCTTCTGGGGCCAGGCCATGGAGGCTGAGAGTCCACCTTGGCACATGTAACTTAAGTTTAAGCTCCAGCTGGAATTATAGGTGGAATTGCAACTGGAAAACTTTAAAATTATGGAAGCTGTTTACAGGCTGACCAACTTTCAGGGCATAATAGGAACCAGGAGTTAAGGAGTTTGAGGGCACACACACACACACACACACACACACACACACACACACGAGTATATATATCCTTATTTTCTATGTCAAATAAGATATGCATATTTACAATTTATGCATGAAGATAGGTAGAAATGCCTGGCCCTCAATTGCTTTCTGTGTAGTATTTGGTTACTAAATTGCCACACTGGTTTTCAAATTGAAATGATAAACTACATTACATTCATTTGCAGTTAACAAGATCACTTGAAACTACTATTGACACCTGAAACATGGCTATTAACCCTAAAGAAGAAACTTAAGAATATTTCCTATGGCCCTCATCACAGAGGAAGGAGCCCTTAGTTTGGTGGAGAACAAAAGCTCTCTGGCTAGAGTTAAGATTAGAATAGAGGCGTCTGGGGAAGGACATGGAGAAGTAGAGAAAAAGAAGTGTAGGTGACTGCAGAGCAAGTCTGTTCCCTCCGCCTGTGGACATCGCTGGTGGCTTGGGGAAGAGGAAGCTTTGGCCTGAAGAGCAAGGGAAGCAGCTCCCCAAGGCCCCAAGGCAGCCAGAATCCAGTGGGAGGTCCGCAGCTTGAGAGGAGGCTGGGGGCACAGCCAGCCCTGGGACCACAGCAAGAGAACCCAGAGGGCAGCCTGCAGCACAGAAGGGGGTGGAAAGCACATCTCCCCAGAGCCCCTGCCACGGACAGCAGGTGCCTATGAGATGGGAAGTTGGGCAGCATGTGGGCAAGGCAGTTTGCCACCTTCAAGTGTCCACCACTGGCTCCTTGATATTGAGTCTTTTTTTAAAATAATAGTAGTATGCATTATAATTCATAATAAACATATAGAGCATCTTTTTACAAAACACTGTTTGTATACAATGTATATTCGTACCATTCAAATCTTCAATCATGCATTTAGGATAAAGACATCCATCTTATTCAACCACCTTTTCTTTTTTCCTCTCCATCCCCCCTTGCTCCCTTCCCTCCCCTCCCTTCCCTTTGACCTTTCTAGCGTTCCTCTAATCCTCCTATATACCCCGACAGAACACCACTGTGAATCAGCCTCCTTATATCAGAGAAAACATTCGGTATTTGGATTTTTGAGATTGACTAACTTCACTTAGCATTATATTCTTCAACTTCATCCGATATTGAGTCTTAATGAGAGCTATTAATATGACCCAAAGATCAGAGTTTTCTTCCCAGGAGTGCTGAAAAGATGAAGGAACAGGAATATGTCAACTCAGCAATAGGACAGAGCCGGTCACCGCAGGCACTCCATGCATGACTCCACTGGCAGAGGTGCTGGAAATGCCCTCTTCCCAGTGGACAGCTGGCCTAGTGCTGTCTCCAGGGGCTGCCTCCTGCCCCGTGGACAAGCTACCTCCTGCCCAGTGCCTGGGATTTTTCCTTCCGGCAGGGAATTGCTAAAGTCAGTCTTCTTTCCTGGGTATTAATTCTACTGTTATTGACCCCCTTGGTGGCCTAAAGCTAGCTTAACAATTCTAAAACGTGTTTTACCATTCATATATATCAAGGAATAATAATGCTATAGTTATAAATAGGTAGTGATTTTTAATCAGCAAGCATCCCCTAAGGCTCTTCAAGGAACTGTTGTTTTCCCGATTTAAATCCAATGAACAAAGAAAGAAATGTCTCTATGCTTTGATTCCTTGAATTATTAATTAGATGTACTATAATAAGATGCTTCACTACCATTCACACTGGTGGAAAAAGTGAGATGATAGGGCATCGGGATGGAGGCTGCTATCAATGGCCAGGTAAATCTTCTTCAGGCAAGTCGTGGCTTTGGAGAAGCCATAGGAAGAGAAGCACAGTACTTGGAGGCAGCACCTTCACTATTGCTATGCAGACTTGTCCAGGAAGCTTATTTTCTAAGCTAGAAAAAAAAATGCATTGCACATCATTGAGTCTGTCCCCAAACATCCAGCATTTCTTCATGTTCTTGATCCCATCTGACTCCCACCACCCACCGATAAGGAATGCAGGGCAGGTGAAGTGAGGTGAGGGTAAAGGAGGGCTGAGGCCACTCTGGAGACAAAGGTCAGATCTGCAACAGTGATGACAATGATGGTGATGGTGATAATGATGAGAGTACTTAAGGTGCATACAGTGCTTAGCAATCAATCCACAAAGTAGTGTCACATGCATTTCCTCAGCATCAAATAGAAGACTTATTTGTAGTTACATGTGGGCCACTGTATTGGAAAGCAGGAAACCTTAGATTGTAGATTTGCTTAGCTACACTATGGAAAGTCACATACAAACAAGCAAATGTATTTTATTATCACAGGGGAAATGTATCAGAATTTGCATCAGATTTGAGTGCCCTGGACTCAGGATTATGAGAACAATGAAAATGGAGCTTGCGCTCAATTTCATCTTGGACTGAAAGGAAAAAATTATGTGTACCTGTAATGATACATAAAAAGAAAGCAAAATACAAGAAGTGACAGGAAAAATAACTTGCCCCAAATATAAAGATGGCTAGCTGGTAATCGAGGAAGGCTTTATGAAGATAGAACTTGAACTGCTTTCTGGAGGATGGCTTGGATTTCAATAGGATAAGATGGACCAAAGTTATTCTAGGGAGAGAAATGTCCTGAGCAAAGGTATGGGAGGAAACCGTGTCCATTCTGAAGGAATAACGAGTGGCCCAGTTGGAATACAGTGATGCGCACAAGAGGAAGCGGGAAGTGCCAATGGGACAACTGGAAAGGCGATGGGTCTGACAGCCTGACAGCCGAGGGTCTCAGAGGCAGAGCAGATACTCACACCATCCCATTTTTCCGATGGGAGATGGAGGCACAGAGACACCAAGGTCACCAACTCAGGAAGTGAATCTAAGCAATCTGGCTCTAGAGCCGTCTTCCTAACCTCTATACGTCCTTTTGCTGGGGCTCTACAACCCTTTTCTCACAGGACTGCTCAGAGGCAGTTATTTTGCTTTTGTCTGTGAATAGCAATAACAACTCAAACCAGCTTTAAGCTGGTTTAAATCAAAAAATAAATATATGACCTCACAAAAGTAGTCGAGCTGGGCGGACACCTGTAAACCCAGTGGATTGGGAGGCTGAGGCAGAAGGATCATGAGTTCAAAGCTAGCCTCAGCAACTTAGCAAAACCCTGAGAAACTCAGCAAGACCCTGTCTCTGTTTAAAATATAAAAAGAGCTGGGGACATGGCTCAGTGGTTAAGTGCTCCTGGGTTCAATCCTTGGTACAAAAAAAAAAAAAAAAAAAGTGATTGTGAGGTCAGGGCTCATGAATCCAGCAGCACCACCAAGTCTCAGGGAGGCAGGGGTTCCTACCTCTCTGCTCCACCTTTCCCCAGGGCAGCTTCACCACAGCCTGGATGTTCTTTGCTTAGTTCACCTCCCCAATTTCATCTCAAATGCTAAAGTGCCTAAGGATAGCCTTCCGTGCCTCCCTGATGGGGTCAAGTTCACTGCCCAAGTGTTTGTGGAACACAGGGGTCTCAGCCCTCTTAGCACAACTGCACTCTCCCTCATGATGTGATCCTGTGATTAATGCCACACCTCCCCCTTTAGACACCAACCTCTACAAGGGAAGGAGCTCTGTGTGTTTTTGCTCACCATTTTATCCCTAGCATCTGCCACTCAAATATCTGTCAGATGAGAAAGCATTGTTCTGTAGGGGGCCTAGGAGCCCAAGAATCACAATAAACACACAATGCAGCAATTTCCTACTGAAGGCCTAACTCTCTGACCTTTGCCTTGTAGCAGTCTCCTCTTCCACCTCCCTGTAAGACCCACATGTTGTAGCCATAGCCAGTAGATTCTCACTATTCTACAACCTTGAGGCATGATCTCAGCAGGCCCAAGCAGACTAAGGGGAGGACATATTCTATGGAGGTGGAGAAGCTTCTGGGAGGTAAATGGGACTGCTGAAGAAAGTGGACGGCATGGAGAGAAAGTTACTAGGTAAAAGCAAATAGGTCTTGGCCGTGTTTGATGTGATATGAAGGGTAAGGAGGGAGGTCTTAAGGAAATCTCCCAACTTTCTAGCTTGGATCTAACTTGTGCAGATGAACAGAGGTTCTAATCACTGGGACAGAAAACACTGGAAGAAATGAAATTCTTCCAGGCAACATTCCACCCTTGGTTTCATAAATTAGAGCTAATGAGAATTCATCTCTGCTTTTTGTTTGCCTCCCTCATGCTGCCTTGGACCCTCTGTTTGTCCTGCTTATCACATATCTTCTTGTAGCCGACTTATTTACTAATATTGGCACATCCTTTTTACTGGTCTGAAAGCTCAGAGATAGCAAGAGCCGTGTGGGGCACATGTGTGTGGCTGCACTCCCCGCAGCAGAGGAGTGTTTTGTCCATAGTTAGTGATGGATAAATATTTGCTTGATTGAGCAGAGCTGAAGCAATGTGAATTTCAGATAGTCACACTTCCATGAAAAAGTCATGTTCTAACCTTGCAGCAGACAAAACTCCTACCTCTTCGGCTCCCCTCGCCTCCATTGTGACTTTCTTTTGTGGTTGCTTGCATGAAGAGTTCAGCCAGCAAGCCTCTTGGATGTGGGATTAGAGCTATGCAAGCCTCAGTCTGTCTGTCAGGGTGACTGTGCCTTTGGCTATCCTGGAGGAGGCTGCATATACTACTCAGGAACGCAGGGGTATGTACTTCCCGCTTCCTTGTTAATAGACCAGCAATTATTTTGGCAGATCTAAAGTAATATTTTGAAGGCAGTGGAGAAGCAGCTGGGGGACATTACGTGTAATTGTTTAATATTGTTATCGCATTTGCTTACAAGAAAAGAGAGGCCACCCGCCATCCATCAAGGGAGGGAATATTCATAGACAGCAATCATGGTGCATGCTTTGGAATGTCATGGCAACCGTCCCCAGCCTCTGACTTGATTACTTCTGCCGTGTTTCTGGTCATAGCTGAGTTGTCTCATTAGCTTTACTTTCTTCAACCTCATTCGTGAAGGGGAGGCTGAGAAACAGCCCTACACAGGTTTTATGCTCCTTGCTCTGAAAACCTGACATTATCGGAGGATGCTCTGTCTCTTATCTCTGTCCTTCTCGAGATGCAATCTACAGTCATATTCAGAGGCACACAGGTCCTACTACGGGCCACCAATGTGGGACTCCACCAGAGATGAAAGGTAATTATGCTCCAAACCCATCTTGTTAACAGGTGAGAAAAGAGAATCCAGACAAGGCAGGTGCCTTGTATTAGATCAAGTATCCTGGTTCAAATCCTGTCTTTACTGCTTACTTCCCAGTAAGCCATATAGCTCAATCTGTGCCTCAGTTTGCTCCTCTGAAATGGGGATTATAGCAGTGCCTTGCAGGGCTTTTGTGAGAATGATAGCTCAGGCAATGATCATATGAGTGCATGTCCAGTACCTGGGATAGAAATCATGATGTCTAGGGCTGGGGTTGTGGCTCAGCGGCAGAGCACTCGCCTCGCACGTGTGCGCGGCCCGGGTTCGATCCTCAGCACCACGTAAACATAAATGCATTGCATTGTGTACAACTAAAGTAAATAAATAAATATATAAAAAAAGAAAGAAATCATGATGTCTAAAGTCATAAAAGGACTTTGTAGGAAAGCTAGAATTCAGACTCATGTCTCCTGACTCCTGACTCCTCATTCTTCTCTGCTTCAGGCAACAGGCTGGAGACTCTCTCAGGTGAGGATATTTGTCATGGTCTTATTTATTTTTGTTCCCAGAGACCAGCACTTTACAGGTTGCAGAGGGAGACCAGTATGAGCTGGTGGGCTTTAGTTCAGGTACTTGCCCCAAACCAAGGTCCCTAGCATTTGCAGAAACATCTGCATCTTCCCAAGAAGGACTGAAGAAGTAAATGGGTCATGCAGTAAGTTACAAATAAAATGGCCAATCGAAGTACATGCTTAGCAAGCAGGAGGCCCTGGGTTCTATCTCCAGCACCACCAAATAAAGAAAAATGCCAATGTCAGTATGGAGGACTTTTAAATAAAGATGTTTTTAAATAAAGATGAAGGTCACCCCATATAGGTATAAGCAAACCTAAGTGACCTCTGTGTGCCCTGGGAAAGGTGTCATGCCTTCAGAACAATGATGGATCTTGACACTTCAACTTCAAAAATGCTCAGTGGCCTCTTTCTCTGGGATGGGAGCTGCACTCCATCATGAGTGTCAAAGGCTCTGAAGGGCAGGTGAGATTTCTGGGGTAGGTGACACTTCACTGAGGAAAAGCTCCGTGTGTGGTGTGACTTAGGAGACCCAGCCCAGGTCTTTCACAACCAGAAACACAGGTGAAGAGAGTCCAGTGGAGTGGTCCAGAGCCCTGCACGGAGCTGCCCCTGGTGCAGAAATCCAGTTTTGCTGTGTAGGGAGACACCTGGGAGTTCTTGGCTCTGGCTTTGTTTCTTTTCATTAAACTGTCCCTCCTAGAAGGTGGGAGAAGTGGAATAGGATGCAGCTGCTGTAAACCCAAAGACATCCCACAAAAGACAAAGACATCCCACAAAAGACATCATACAAAAGAAAGCTCGTGGTGCAAAGCTAGAAGGGTGGGCAAGCCTGCGCTTGCCGGGTGCTCCGTGCACCCTCCGCCTCCCCGCAGATTGAAAACACAGCATTAGGGCTGCGCCAGCCTCCTGCCCGCCTCCCTCGTTGGTGGCTGCTGAGGGTCTTGCAGTCTAAGTGGCTTTTTATGGCAGGTCAAGAAATTATGCAATGTGCCCGAAGTCAGGCTTGTTGTTATTAATGTTAGCGGCAGCTACCTTTGCAGCCATCTGATGTTTTATAAGCATTTTCTCATCTAATTTGTACAATATTCTTCTGAGGCAGGTACTTTGGTTTCCATTTCACAGAGACAATGGAGTTTAGAGAGGCTAAATAACTTCCCCAGGGGCAGAGTTAGGGCCTGAGCTAGGGGTAGATCCCAAGTCTTCCTCCCAATACTGTCCGTATGCACACACTCTATCAGTGTGGTATTAATAGCTAATCCCAACTGAGAGCCATGCCATGCCAGGCACCTTCGTCCATACGCTAACATAATCCTCACAGCAACTTTCTAACGTGGGAAAGCATACCTAGTACCATCTCCATTTAACTGATGAGGAAACTGAAGCACCCACAGGTTAAGTAAGGTGTTCAAGTTGACATAGTCGAGAGTGGCAGGGCCGAGGTGCAAAGCCAGCTGGCATGACTCCTGAGTGCATGCTTCCACTGTGACACCAGTGGTTCTCAGTGGATGGTCCCTGGACCCAAAGCATCAACATCACCTTAGACTTGTTAGGGATGCACATACTCAGGTCCCACCCAAGACCAGTAAAATTAGAAATATGGGGGAGAAGGAAGCCATGTGTTTGAAACAGACCCTCGTGTTTCTGAGCCTTGCTACAATGACCTTCCCCTTCCCTCTCACACCCACAGTGCTATTCCCTCAATTAACAGGCGAGAGTAGCTGATACCCTGTTTCTTGAACTCTTGTTTCTCAAAGTGTAGTCTGGAGTCAGCAATGTAGGCACCACCTAGGGTGGTCATTGGCAATACAAGCTCTCTACCCCATCCCAAAGCCACTGATCAGAACCTGTGTTTTAATAAGATTCCTCAGAGGACATACACACATTAAAGGCTGAGACCACTGACCTGGGCTGTGACAGAGTGAGACCAGGACAAGCAAACTACCCTTAGATCCCACAACTTCCCAGACAGGGAGGGGAGAAAGCTTCTCACCCACAGGCAATGTGTGCACACCTCAGTGGGCACACTGAGGGAGGGACATCAACCTGGAGCCACAGGTCTCAGCTAGAAGGATCGTGCTAGTTGAGCCAAGAGCAGCTGCTATAACAGACCAAACCCCAGGTATCAGTGAGTTCATGCCATAGGTGTTTATCTCTCACTCCTGTAAATCAGATCACCAGGGACAGCTCTGCTCCCCACCAAACTAGACATAGTCCCCAGTGTTACCCCTTGCACCCCACAGCTGTCTCTAACTTCAAGAGAAAGTAGCACATGTGTGTTCAGGGAGAAGACTTTGTAAACAACCTTCAGTGTATGCATAATTTGCTGGAAATTTTAGGTCTCCATTGTTCATTTATTCATGCAATGAATTAATAATTTACTGAATAGTGAATATAAGATTCACTTATTAGGGCTGGGGTTGTGGCTCTGCGGTAGAGCACTTGCCTAGCACGTGTGAGACGCTGGGTTCAATCCTCAGCACCACATAAAAATAAAAAATAAAAAATAAAGGTATTGTGTCTAACTACAACTAAAAAATAAATACTCTTAAAAAAAGATTCACTTATTCACTCATGCATTTATTTATTCATTCAACAAATATTTATGAATGGTGGAGCCTGAGCATCTAGAGGGAAGTGCAGAGTGGGTGCCAATATACATGAGTACTCTATGAACACAGGAGAGTTTGGCATTAGGCAGGGATATCTGCAAGGCTTCAAGAGAAAAATGACAATAAACTGAGTTTAGGCATGTGAAAGGAATAAACTATCCAGAGAGTACAGTTTGAAGACTCAAGACTTGAGAAAAAGCAACATATGTAAAGTCACAGAGGAACTCAGCTTGGGAAACAGATGTTGGTGGGCTGAGCAGCCATGTCAGGTAGTGACGGCGATATAAAGGATAAAATTCAAAGCTGGCTGGTTTGCCTGTATCCCAGGAGATGGGAAAAGTGGACCTGAGGTTTGGCCCATCCTGCTAGGAAAAGATGCAAATAGTTTTTCCACACATACACTTGCATGTAATCCTCATTGATCAGAAAAAAACAAACAACATTGAGCTTCCTCACTTAAATCCCCTTCCTCACTTAGATCCCCTTTGTAATCTTCAAGAGTGAAGGTTCAAGCTGCTTTAAATTCACCCATATTTTATAATTCTGGAACAGCTGTCACCTGCTGTCCCCTGGGGAACTCATTACTTAGCAGAGGGACATGCACATTCCACACATTCCCTCAGCCTTGGTTGGCCCTGGGCTTTCTGAAAAGCAAAGACCATGCCTTCACCAGCCTGTCACCCTCCCCCACCCCAGCCATGTGTCCTCTGGGAAGGTCTGTGGGACAAGACACAAAGTTCTGTCTTCATAACTACGGAGTAATTAATTATTTAATCAGAACAGATAGCAGCCCAGGCAATGTCACCTCCTCTCATTTGTTGGGCTACAAGACCCCCATTAATCACAGGACATTCTGAAAGCAGAAGAAACAGGCTGATTTGAAGCTTAACATTGTGGTAACCTAACCACTACTCCCTGATCTGCTTCAAAAAACACCACCAATGCAATACAGCACATGTCACTGTCACCAGCCCAGGCTTTATTCCCAGATGAACATCTTAGCGAGGGGAAGGTAAAACCTGTATATCAAGGAGTCCCTCTCCATTCCACCTCCTCCTGCTTGGAGCTAAGCCACAGCAAGTGACAGGCCAGGTGTCTCCCTGGGCTTTTGCCTACCTGAGGAACCCAGAACTCTGCTCTCCCACTGAGATTTGGCACTGTCTTCTTCTGATGCCCACAGGTTCTTGTACTAGTGATGGGGACCGGTGTTTTGTTTGAGAAAATAATTCCCCCTCTTTCAGCCTTGTCCTCCTTTCTTAAAGAGGCTCCTTACAGGGGCTAGGGTTGTGGCTCAGTGGCAGAGTGCTTGCCTAGCATGCGTGAGGCACTGGGTTCTATCCCCAGCACCACATAAAAAATAAATAAATAAATAAAAAATAAAGACATGTGTCCATCTACAACTAAAAAGAAAAAATTAAAAAAAAAAAAGAGGCTCCTTACACATGCTATCCTCCCCTCCCCCAGCTTTGTTTACTGAAACTTGGAGCCCAGGTGTCAGCAGGGGTGAGAATGAGTCATCCTGGGCCATGTCTGGCACCTCTCTGAAATGGGGGGCTCATGTGGCTTGTCCTGGCTACTGGCAGGTGGCTCCTACATCCCTCCACACTGCCCAGGGCCACCTCTCTGAGCTGCACGCTCAGTTGGAAACCAAAACCTCCTCCAACTAAAGTCTCCTCCTGCATTTGCAATTCTTAGCTTCTCACTGTAGAAACACACCTGACTGGTCATGCAAGAAGCAAACATGGTACAAGGGAGGTCACTTAGGAGGTCACAGAATTTCCAAGAGGGCCAACAATGTTGGGATTCAGGTTTATATGGGCAGGAAATGTGATGCCCCAAATCCCTCCACTGAGTGGGTCCGGATTCACACCCCAGAGCTGCTAACCCTGAACATCCATCAGCCTCACTAGGATGACCACCATTGCTGACCTGGAGTCACCTGCCTCACCACCTCTGTGGCCACTGAGGATTCCTCTTGTTTCCTGGGGCTTCCAGACATCAGCTCTAACTCCAAGTTGAAGTATTTACATTTGATGGGAGGGGTCCTGGGTCTGATCCCACACCAGGGAGGGAGATGGAAAAAGCAAGTGAGAACCAAATAATACCAGCCTTCATAATGGGAAGAACACTGGCCCACCGGGACTCTTACAGCAGGAAGCCAGAGGCTAGAATGGGGTAAGTTGCTGGGACACTTCTGCTTCTCCCTCTGTGGGATGGAATAAGGTAAAATACATCAACACTGGGTGGCTTGGAACTTCATTCATGATAGGCAGATGACTCTTCCAGACCCTGACAGTAGCCAGCCATTCTTCCTGCCACATTTGCTGTGTGTTTTCCTTCCTCCCTGCTAACAAGGGCTGAAAGATTCTGCTGCTTCAAGAATTCCAGGGGCAAAGAATCTGGGAATTCTTGCTCCTATGAATTCAGTGACTGAGTTTCTTACAGTTGTTTCTATCTGTACCCTCCCTGCCTTTTCATTATGCTGCCAAGAACGGTCCCATCTTTCCTAAGATTGTCAATTTTAGTGTCTTTAACTCTGGCCATGGAGACCCTATTTAGAGCCAAGAATCTTTGGGATGTTCTTTAAATTTCAGATTCCTAGACCTTAAATTCAGAGTTTATGGTATAGTAGGTATTTGACAAAACTGGTCTAGAGCTTTCAAATTAAAATTATTAGATAATTTCACACAATCTTTCCAAATATCTGCATTTGGCAGGTTCCACACTGTTAACTGCTTAGATATTTGGGACATCTATGCCTCACCCCAGCTCTATACAGACACACACATTCAGAGCCAAGGAAAGACATCCTAGCTGTCCTCAACTTCAAATGTACCCTCGATGTGCTACACTGAGTCACAGGGGTGTATTCTGGGGTCATTCTAGCCCTGCTTTGCATGGGTTGATGTCCACAATATTCATGTTGAGATTAAGAACCAGCTCTTTGATATCTACTCCTATTCTCTGTTCTACCTTCTCATGCCCCCAGGTTAACGAAGCTCTCCTGTTTCTAGTTAACTTCTGGGGAACGTTGGAGTCTGAATGGGTCCTTCTTTCTCTGGCCCTATTCATTTAAAAGGAAGTGCCCACGGCCTGATATCTTAGGAACCCTGCACTCAATAAACTAAGTTGCTAAATTCTAAGTTAGAGTCACAGAGACCCAGAGGAACATGAGGCATAGCAGCTCCCATGACATCAGAACTCCTAGTCAACTTCTAGGAATGGGGCTCCTTCTTGCTCAGGAATGGAAGACAGTGGGCCTGATGATAAGGAGGCCAGCAATCTGTCACTTACACAGTTTTATAGAGAGATTCATTCCCATAGCTAGCTGTTTAAGGGCCTCCCATTAATTCCTTTATTATTTGGCAAATATTATTTGAGTGCCTGCTCTATGCCAGACCCTGTTCAGGTCCTGCCTTATGATGGATTCTTGCCTTCTCCTGGGTCAATGGAAAGGAGTCCTTGTGAGTCTGAGTCCTCCAAGAAAAGTTCTTTGTACAAGGAGTCTTTTAGAAAAATGCCAATATGAAAGGAGATGGGGTGTAGTTGGGAAATGCTGGGTGAGTCCTCAGAAGACTGTGCAAATCTGACCTGAGTGAAAGCAGCTGGGGGGGGTGCTGTTGGGGGAGGGAGCAGTCACGTGTATGCAGTGGCCACCGGAAAGTCCTTGAACCTAACTCACCCAACAAGATGAAAACAGTGTCTTTGAGAAATGGGCTATTTTAGATCTCTTTGCTGTCCTTTGTCACTGGTAGGGATCAACCCAGAGAAGGGAGGTCTCAGTGCAAATAAAGTGATGGATTTCAACACATAGCATAGGCCCTCAACCAGCTGTGATCCCTGCCATAGCAAGCCAGCCAGGGGCATTCTCCCGGTGGCCACAGAGCCATGCTTTTATCCAAATCCAGACCTAGAAAGGGAATCCAAATAAATTCAGGCATGAAGCCAGCTCCATCATAAGAGGATATTACATCCATCTTCCTGGGATGGTGTAGGCTTGCTTGGCCAATGGCCATTTCCTCTCTTCTGAAGGCAAGGAATGATTTATGCCAGGTGATGATAAATTATGCCAGGTGCTGGGGAGAGTTCACCATTTTATTTATAGAGGGCCAGTAATCCAGGCAAGTATTTTTATGAAGCGACGCTTACTTATTGCTTGTTTTCGAAGCTGTTGTAAATGGAAATCTCTCTGTGGTGAGCACACTGAGTTCTCTGACCCCACCCCCTCAAAGGTCCTCTCCACCCATGATCCTGCAGTCAGAAGCCCTACCTTGCCCCTTCTGCCATTTCAGATGTCAGGACTTCTCCATATGTCATATCAGAGCTTGGTGGATACTGGGACAGCAAGTGTTGGGGTAATTCTCAGTATCTGCTGTCTGGTGAGGTAGAAAACGTAAGAGGTATGACACTTGATTAAGTCTGTTAATCCCACCTGTTCCAACCGGCCCAGCTGATCTTAACAGAGGAATAAACATGTAAAATCCACCCACCAGTGTGCATTCTTTGCTTCAACTCAACGTGCAAAACAAGCCATGGTGGCAGCTTTCAGGTTTTCTTCACAGATGATGCACACATTTCTGGAGTGAAACATGTCCCCGTGTTTCTGTGAGCTCTAGTTCATAATAGGGCAGTGCAATGAGGCAGGACATGAGATTTTCATAACCAACACCTCCATTTACATGCACGGAAGCTGAGATAGCCCGAGGAGAAAAACAACCAAGGCACACAGAATCTGAAGTGTTCCTGGATATTGCTGCTGTTTCCCTGATGCTTTGAAATTGAAATGAGTGGATGACATTTACAAACCATTGCTTTAGCCATTTGTTCAAAGCTATTTATTAAGTGCCTATTGTGGGCAGCCCTTTTCTCAGAGAACACAACACAGCAGAGATGCTATAGATAAGGGGTAGGGTAGAGAGGTCAGAGATGGAGCTTTCCCTTGATATCTACGTGTAGGGAAAGAAAGAACAATCGTACAAGCAATACTAGTCATAGTATAGCTAACTAGATAAAAGAAGAGTTATGTCTTTTCCTAGTTTGTGATTTCATGAGAGCTGTAAGATAAGCTATAAATAGCCCAACCTCAGATGGATCGGGACCTCTGCATTCATAATGATTAAGGAATAGCAAGATATCCCTCAACTGCACTGCCCATGCAGTAGCTACCAGGACACTTGTCTATTGTACACTTGCAATGTGACACCTCTCAATTGAGTAGGGTGCTGTCAGTATAAAATATGCACTTTATTTCAGAGATAGGCAAGCTCTAGACTGCAAACTTCTAGGGAATAAGTTCTCACCATATCTTTAGAACTCAGAAGAATTCCTAGAACGTACTAGGTGGCCTAAGATGTTTGCTGGGTGGGTAGGTAGATCATGTTCACATCATAGCTATCAGCTATAGATGGGTGATCATTTATTATCCCACTCCTCCCACTCTTTCCATTCCATTTGCTCTCTTTCTACAGTTCTTTAGCACCTTCTGACAAGTCCACTCAGAACTCGCTCTTCAGCATCTGATATGCATGGCTGCCATGGATCCTGTCATGAACACCTGCATGCGCTAATCCCAGCAGCTTAAATGGGGATTTTGCAGGCTGAAACACCTACCAGCAGATCTGCAGGATTCTAAAACCCTTTGAAAGGCCCTTAACCCTAGATAATCACATTTCTTCTGTTTTTTTTTTTTTTTTTTTTTTTGGTTTGTTTGTTTGTTTGTTTGTTTGTTTTTGTTTTTGTTTTTTGCCTCTAAAATTTCTCAAAAGATTTCAGGTGACCCAAAAGAAGCATTTGGCCGTTCTTTCTTTTATCCAATAGCTGGAGCATTAGGGAGTAGTTGCAGGGCTGCCATTTCTGCATTGAGTCACTCTTCTCTATCACTGTCAGGCCTGTCTGGTGGGCATTTCATTCTGCCCTCTGTGGGTCTATCGCTCCTGAATTCAAACTATGAAAAAATGAGAAATGAGGAAACAAAAAAAGAGGGGGTTATTAAAATTATGTCTAAAAATAAGAATAAAAACATTCCAGGCAAGGACTTGGGCTTGAGAGATCATCCTGTCAATGAAGGCTGTATTGGAATGTAGGCTTAGGCCATTTCTGTTGGCCTCTTTCTGGAGCTGTTGCTCATTACTGGTTTTAGGCTGCATTTGAGATAAGTGGAAGTGAATCCTGGAAAATGGGATTAAATTGAACCTGGGATGATGTTTATTTTGGAAAGTCAGTAGCAACTAAAGGTGAGATTAAGATAGTATTCTACCAGGGCACTCAGACCCAACCAGATCTCCAAATGAGTGTTTCCAGGAAAATGCCTATGCACAGAGAACTAAAAATAAAATAAAAGAATATTTCACTGCTTGCTGGCAGTGGTTCTATGCTCCACTGAGAACTCTAGTAAACAAGGTGAGATGCCTTCAGAGGCCTGTTGTCTGAGCAAAGCTGCTGTGAGTGGTAGAGGACTGACCCAGGCTCAAATGATGCCCTTAAAGCCCTTCCCACAGCTCAGAATGAATACCTCATTAGTGAAAAGGCCAGAGCTCACCCACAGAGAAAAGAGACTGGAAAATGACATAAAGGAATTGGGAACTGATATAAACTGGTGTCGGGGGACCTTACCCAAGACCTTCCCTCAATCTTTGCTGAAGCACTTAATAGGCGATGGGTGTGTGTGATTTTTCAAGAAGTCTTGGGAAGAAGGAAAACTTTCCAAAAGAACACATACTCGAAGGTGGTTTGCTTGTGCCTTTGAAAGCACCACCACATTGGGCTGGGGTTGTGGCTCAGTGGTAGAGCGCTCGCCTAGCACGTGCGCAGCCCGGGTTCAATCCTTAGCGCCACGTACAAATAAAGGCATTGTGTACAACTAAAATAAATATTTAAAAAAAGAAAGAAAGAAAGAAAGCACCACCACTGATACGGTAGCCCAATCCATGCACTGGAATTTGCCTGCCATATATGCTAACTCTCTCAGCATCTGAACTGGTGGGGGGTGGGTAGTGGTACAGGAAAATAGGGTTGGGGCTTCCCCTACTCTGGTGGCATTAAAACTTTCTTAATAGTCTTTGATTAGGATAACCTGAAGAAACAGGCATCAAATAATTTCTGAAAGGATTTTTGTATATAATTGTATTTTTAAGGAAATTTTTACATATTAACAGTAATGGCATGAAAATTGATACACTACAGAGAATTCTTAGAGTTGGGCTCCCCCTCAAGTATGCAGAATATAAGTCTCATTAAAAGGGATTTGAGCACAAATCTGTACTAGAGATATACAAGTTGTCCACTCTGCCCTGATGCCCGCCAGGCCAGGTCACTCAGGGCTGCCCTTTTTGTGAGTATTTTAATTAGCACACATATAGATTGTCTATTTAATAATCTCTTTGTCTCCATAATTATAATAATTATACACATTGAGCAAAGAGGGAAATGGAAGCATAAAAAGGGATGTCCTTTTGAATTTGGAAAGAAATAAGAGTTTAATCATTTTCTTCCTACAAGCCAAGCATAGGGTCGAGATGGGAAGGTCCCAGTGGACCTATTGTTATCTCTTAAAGGCTATTGCACTCTTTTGAAATCCACTGAGAGAAATGCAGACAGGGCCACATCTAGACCACCACAAACGGCTCTCTCCATCTTCCACCCACTTCTTCACACTGATCATCGCACATACCTGCCAGATTAATTATCCTAAAATACCACATTAATCATGTTACTCCAGCTCACTGATCTTCATAGCTTCTAATCACTTGGAGAATTAAATTCAGAAGCAGATTTGACAGCTGTCTCCAACTGGATTGTATTCACAGGGTGGCCTTTTCTATTGGGGACCCTCCATTCCTGACCCCTTCCTTCTAACAAACCAATTTGCATATTACTTCTCAAATAAGTCATGAGCTTTCCCAATATGGAGCATTTGCTCACACTACCCTGTGGGCCATAAGTCTCTTTCCTCATTCTCTGCCTCTTTAGACCCTCCTTCAGTAATCATGGAGCACCTGCCGTGGATTAGTAGCTCTGGGTGACTCCAGCTCCCTCCTCCACCTGTAACTCAGGAAGTCTTCCTTCTCCAGAGCACCTACAACTCAATAGTTTATCAATTTGTCAATTAGTCGTAGAATCCTGCAACAGCCTCTTATGTTTTCATTTTTTAAAAATGAACAAAAATGAAAGATTTAACTGGGAGAGATTTTAAGTTTCTCAGCAGCAAGATCATGGCTTATTTGTCTTTTCACTTGACATGTTTCGCCTGTAGTAGATAGGCTCAATAATCGTTTCTTGTATGGCTGAATTAATTAATCTATAATTAATTAACCTATAATTAATTAATGGATTGATTTTAATAAATTCAGTGTTAAAGACTTCTGTAGGCTGATCTTCCCCACAGTAGACCCAACCATAGTGTTTCAAGTGTAGATATCTGTCCAGAGTAGGTGACTGTGTAAGGGAGAGGAATACCTGAGCTACATACCTGGGCATTTTATAATGATCCAGTGGTAGCAACAAAACAGCTTGGAATGCCATCCCATCATACTTGGTGAATCCATGACTCCAGAAAACCCATGGCACAGAGGCTTATGATTTTAAAAAGCAGAGTAGATAGGAGTTAATATTGCCAACACACCTGAAGGACAGTGTGCTAAGTGAAATCAGCCAGTCATCAAAAGACAGATACTGTGTGATCCTTCTTACAGGAGTTACTAGAACACTTGAATTCACAGAGACACAAAGGTGGTTGTCTGGAGCTGGGGGAGTGTGGGGGTTATTTTTTTAACGGGTATAGAAGTTTCATTTTACAAGATGGAAAAGGCTGGAGATTAGTTACACCACAAGGTGAATATACTTAACACTACTGATTAGTACTCTTAAAAATAGTTACATGATAAATTTTGTTATGTGCATTCTACTACAATTTTAAAGCATTTAAAAGTAACCATTAGAAAGATAAAGGTAGCTGCTTATGAGATAATTCTGAGAAATATGTTTGGCAGATAAAAATTATCAATAATGCCAAAAAATAGGTTTTCTGCATAACCATAGTATTCATAGTTATATTTTTCAAAATAAGTAAGGAATGTGGAATATATAGTTCAGGTGGCCAGATGGCTCTTCTTTGGAATATCTTCTGATCCTGCCCTTTTTAAAAATAGACACACACACTTCAGTTGTCCAAAGTATTTATTTCTTCATTCTTGTCTTGAGTAATAAAAAAGGAGAACAACATCATGGGTCACTTTACAGTTTACAAAATGTCTCATGTTTGCTTTATTCAAAGACATCAATATCCTCAGTGCCCCATTTCTATGTTTTAGCCATGGGCAACAAGGGTTTTCTTTCCTAATGAATTCTTTCCTTTCTTTCTAGGAACCAGTTTCTCCTTCCTTCTAAATTCAACAAAGGTTCTTGGAGGTCTTTTTATAAAATCCTTCTTATGTATTTGAAAACAGTGTGTGTGCATAGTTTTCTTTTTAATTTTAACTGTTTATTTTAATTATTTATTTCTTTTTTAAGTCAATATTTCAATAATATCTTCAGTTGTTCATCAATAAGACAGAAATAGAGTAAGACCATTTGTAAGAAGCAAAAAGAGTAAAAACTTTTAAACATTAAGATTGAGTGGTTTACATGAATTGTTGATGAATTTTTCTGTCAGCTTAAACATAAAAACACATTGGATAATATGCTTTTTTCTCTCAAATTTATTTTTTATTCTAAGTTGTTAGAAATGACAGCAGAATGTATTACATTTCATATTATACTTGTAGAGCACATTTTAACATATCTCTGGTTGTATGCAAAGTATATTCACACCATTTGTGACTTCATACATGCACTTAGGGTAATGATATCCATCTCATTCTACCATCTTTTTTTTTTTCTTGACCCTTTTGCCCCCTTCCTTCCTCTCCTTCCCCATTGGCCATTCTAATGTTCCTCTAATCCTCCTATGCTCCCCATCCCAACCCAACTGTGAATCAGCCTCCTTACATCAGAGAAAACATTTGGCATTTAGCTTTTTGGGATTGGCTAACTTCACTTAGCATTATATTCTCTAACTCCATCCATTTACCTGCAAATGCCATGATTTTATTCTCTCTTATTGCTGAGTAATACTCCATTTGGTATATACACACAATGGATAATATGTTTTGTTTTCCAGGAATAAAATAGATTCAGGTTTAAGTGCACTTGAGAACAGGAATTGAAACACATGCTACTTTTACTTTCTTTTTAAAAAAGTGTATTTCTGTTTACTTTTCCTTATAAAATTAATTTTTCATTCTTTTGCTGCTTTTTTTCCCTTCTTTTGAGAAACCTTCACTTTCTGGTAACACAAACAGGAAATCCTGTTGTACTAAGGAGCTGACAGTGGAAGAGAATAAATGAATGATTCTTCTCAGCCTTTGCAGGGTGCAATATCTCACCATTGCTTCTGAGAAACCTCTTCTGAGGCTTGTTCTGAGATGTGTTTACCCAACCAGCATCTCTATGGTCCATATCTGTTACTCCATTCAGAAAATACATGAATGTCTATTCATCTGAAGGCTGAGGAGTTTGAAATGCCTGTCACTCTTCAAATCTTGGAGAACCTTCTAGTTAAAATGAAGGCAGTAAGCTGGTACCTGTGAAAAAGAGCAGTGAGAGATTGGATATGAGCGATCGAGCGCTAAACTGGATATAATCCAAACAAGTGCCAACATAGTCCACCTCACCAATAAATCAGAAAGGTGTGAAAAATTACATGGCCTGCATAGATCTGGGAAGCAAGGGACTTTGGGCCTGCAGGGGTCTAAAAATTTTTCTTCAGACCTTCCTACTTTCCCTTTTGAATTTGTTTTTGTCCCTTTAGAGCCATTTTCCACTACTGATCCTTTTCCATTTTACTCCTTCCCTTCAGGAATTCGTTGCATTTACTCTCCTTAGCAAACGTGGGGGCATAGTTCTGATGCTTCAATTCTCTACCTCACTGTTTTCTATGGGAGTCCAGCATGCTCCTTCTCAAGGCTATTTTAAACAAAGCATTCCTTCAGTCCTTCTTTTTGCTAAGCAGGGCTGTCTAATTTGATTAAGGTCTTGATGAAGAGGTATATAGTTTATGTTGGGACAGATTCTCATTAGCATAAATACTGAAGATCTCCATGGGTGTTCATTAAGGAGACATTCCAATTTAGACATACTTGTAATCACACAACCCAGATTTGCCAAAGGGTTCAAACCTCAGACCACACAGTGCCTCTCAAGTATACTGTCCTAACATTCAGGGGACTCACAGAGCCCACAAGCAGATTCTGTGATCAGGGCTGCTAAAACTTCTGAATAACCATCTCAAATGCACTTGATACCATAAAGTACAACCTGTAAATTAACACTAGATTGTAATGCATAACTGAAGACATGTTTTAGAATATACATAGCTGAAAAAAATGCTGATCTCACTCATATTA